>BPTQ01000003.1:15753621-16353621 GCA_019973895.1 Chrysanthemum seticuspe | reverse complement strand
TTTATATAGGCAAGGAGCTAGGGCAACACTCCCTCTCCTTCCCTATTCCTTATTGGGCTTGGATCAAGCTTATGGGCCTTCTACATAAGCTTGACCTTAAACAAACATAAAGGCCATAATAAAGCTACCTATTACATATGAAATATAAATACTTGAAATACTGTTTAGGAGTGATTCCAACAATCTCCCCCTCAAGTATATATGAATGTAAACGGTGAAGGCGTTGATGTAATAGTAGCTGTGACGTCTTCTGACATTCTTCTTTCTTGTGAGAGGAATTGCCTTGATTCAAACAATCTCCCCAGTGTAGTGAGATAGTTATCTTTAAACAGTTATGCTTTGACGTCATCATTAACTTTGTTCTTTGATCATTGTTCTTTGTGGTGAAAGTGATAGTATGTTGTTGTCTGCATCAGTCTGCCTCAGGTCTGCTTTGCTGCTCCAGTGTCTCCACGTCATTCTTCAACATGCTCACACGCTCTATGACGTTGGAATTCAATACTGATGAAGTTCTCTAAGTCTTTAACTTTGTAGATTCTTTGGTTTGACGAAGAATCATTTTGACGGTTGTGTTGCTTTTGAATAGAACTTCCATTAGTGATGATGTTGGCGTGAACATGAGAAGAATCAGCACGATCATCCCGCTCCGGAGCTTCCATAAGAAGAAAACATTTCAAACGGTTAGTAATAAGCGGTTTCCGGCACTTACAAGTTTGAACTTCGAGAGTGTTAACAGCATAGTGTGAAAACACAACTCTAATTCTTACAAAGGCCGTTCCTGAACTGGAGTCCCACAAGTGAGATAACGCGATGTACCGAAGTACATCTACAGTTCAGATGAGTCGCTGAGGTACACCGAAGCATCACCTCACGACTGTAGACCGTTTGAGACACACTTCGCGTAATCCACGGGGAGTTACCGAAGTGACCTGCTGTCAGGGCTGTTTGATGTTGACCCTGGCAGGAGTTTCCATTCAATCACTGAGGATCAGAGATGTGAACCTCTCATAAATGTTCTCGACAGATTGCTAAGATATGTGAAGGACTCGATATGAACCACTGATGATCTTATTGTTGATCATCAAGTGATTAAATGTCAAGTGTTCCTAAGAGATCTTTTGATGAATCTCGTGGCTCTAGACTCAATAGTGCGTTTTGGTTTTCCTGAGCGGAGACTAGGGAGAGGGTCTCCTTTTTCAATACCAGCGATCTCTAAGAGAAAGCCAATAGTTTATGTAGGGTTCCCTGTGAGAATGAAACAAGCTTCTGTTGAGAGAAACTTGAGTGGCTAAGAAGGTTTAGTGCATGCGTCACTGGGTCCATGACGACTTTTAATCTTCAATACCGGTGTCACTAAGTGACAACCAGTAGCATATGAATTGAACCCGGTGTCTGCCCTAAGTTGAATAATCTGGAGGGCTATTTCTTTTCACCCTTTACTTTACATTTCTTTTTGATTCTTCAACTCCTTCTTTCTCCGATTCTCATTTTCTCCTTTTTATAATCATTCCTAAGGACTTCTAACACTAACTAATGGTAGTGTCCTTGGGTAGATCCCTCCGGCTCTGGCGGATCATAGGATGGTTATTCCTAACCTTAGTCACCTTATAACTCCATGACTAACCTATGTTTGCCATTTAAACCACTGTATGTGAAAAATATCTCTAAGGGTTTGTAAATGAAAAACATGTTTGAACCACTGTGAGAGATAAGTTTTTGCATAAATACTCCCCCTCCACATGTGCTAAAGAGTTTTAATGGTTTAAATGCACAGTGAGGAAAGAGTGCGCACTTTTTGAATTGATTCACTGAAGATAGACAATCCCCCCGCGAGACACGGTTACGTTGCATAGTTAAAGAGTTACATTGTCAGCTTTTAGGTGACAACTAGCTCTAATAACTACCTTGAAGGTGTAGAAAAACCTCGAAAGGTTGTCATACCCGTCAGAGTTCATGTCTATCAAGAGTTTCTCGAATGGTACTTTCTACTTGGACAAGTCCTTTGCGAGACACGTTTACATCACTAGAGAACTAGCTTGAAATTATTACCCGTCCAGGACAAGTCTTTTCGAGTTACTAACAGTTTAGTACCGTCAATTCGTAGGTTAAGTCTGAGGTACACTGATTCATTTGCATTTTGCACAACATATTTCTTATCACACAATTTTCTCCCCCTCAAAAATGGCATATGTAAGTGTTATTTTTGAAACGTTTGAGAATAAATATGACCATTTCGAGTGTTGCGGGAAGATTGACCACTATGAACAATTTGTGAACAAAGTTTTTATCAAATACTCCCCCTCAACTAGTGATATAAACGGTTGAGGTTTTAAAATCATATGGGGAAGTACTTGTCTTTTTGAGCAAAACATTGAAAAATGAAAGGTTTGATAGGTTTTACTCAAAAATAAGAAGCTTTCGCTCCTTTTATAAGGATTGTGGCACTGAGGCGTACCATAGGGTCCTTTCTTGACAATTACGGGTTGTACACTGTTATGTGTGCACAAGCCATTGACATATATAATCACACATCCAAAATTATATGAAGGAAACCATTTAAGGGGTACCAGGAAGTGCAGTGATATTCCCAGGAGTGCGCACAGGGCGTTGAAAGCCGATGATGTTTCTCCTGAGTCGACCACCAACATAGCTTTCCAATCGTCTGAACTGATCCCTTCTGAACAACCGTTCATCAATCATGGTGATGATACGTCTCACATCCCTCCTTTCCTGAGAATTCCAGCGCTTAGGATTCCCAACTTTCAGGCGTATATCCTTCAATCTGTACGCCAATCCATCCCTAACCAGCTTCAAGGTATGATCCCCAAATTTGTGGAGTTCACTACACGCCATTAAGCAGTTTCTTTGAAGTTCACTGCGGTAAACAACGCCGAAAGGTTTGCTGATGAGCGTGAGTTGTGTAAGCTGGTTGATGTCGGGAAGATCAAGCTGTGGTGGAGTGAAGTTTACACGTTTCTGATATGATTCAACAGCCATCTGGATATCTTCGACACGTTCTTTGATCACGATGCGTCTAATGAAGATGAGAACTGACTTGATAAATTCACGTTGAACTTCAGTCGAGAATTGTCTCATACGACCCTGTACTTTGGCAAGGTACATGTCTTCGATGTCGTTGAGGGACAAGTTCTCAAAGTCAGCCTCGGAGAATCCATAGTCCTGTTCATCTTGTCGTTTGACTATGATATTCTTCAAGAATGTGTAGTCCCACTTAGACTTGAGATCAATATGTTTGATGGCCACGATGTCCTTGGAACTATACACTGCATGTTGAGACTTCTGAACCAGGCAGCTTCTGTAGTAGATTCTTCGGCGTTCAGGCCAATGATGAATCCCATACAATGCATCTTGGTCGTATGCTTGCACGTTGTCAGAAAACAAGTGAGTTGCACGTTCCTCGATAGCTATGCAGTTTGAGTAAATAGCCGCTGGGAATGGAAGAGTCAATGATGTAGCGTATTTTCGCGAACCATCGCTACCGTGTAAGAGAAAATCCAGGTCTCTGTTAAAAAAGTATCGGAAGGGAATCCTTGGTTCGTCTGCTTGGCCAATGGTCGGTAGAGGTTTGGTCCAGTCGGTGTAGTATGGAGGGTTGTCCCTTTGTGTGAAGTCAATGTTTGCTTCCGGATTGAGCCAATCCATGTTGTTAGACATAGCTCGAGCGATGTTCTCAAGATGATATTCGACCTCGAGGGCGCTTTCAGAGCTGTCTTTCCATAGTTGAAAAGCTTCATTTTTGATTCGCTTCAACTCAGATTTTGTCATTTTCTTCACATGGAACTTTTCTTGCAATAGTTTTGCGTGCTCCAATGTAGAACCGACTACCAATTCTTGACCTTCATCAGGGTAGGGAGTTTGATTGACAAGTGTGGAGAACCATTCAAACTCTGCGGTTTTATCGTCATCTAGCCATGTTACGACTCCAGGCTGAGTCGTCTTCTTCTTCTTTTTGGAAGGCCTTGAGGATGATACTGGTTTCTGCACTTGTTTGGGTGAGGTGGGTTGTTGTCGGGGCTCAAGGACCTCTTCATCGTCACCACCCGTATACTCAAAGTAATCACCTGTGTTTTGAGTCAGGGGCGGTAACTCGGAATCGTCCCGAGGTTTATCAGTAGAAGCCCGAGGTGGAGGAGACTTTTGTTGAGAAGAAGTCCGTGGTGGAGGAGGTGGCATAGAGGAAGATGTACCAGACTGCTTCTGACGTTTAAGTGCAGAGTCCTTATCCTTATCATCGTCATCTCTTGGTCGTTTGGGTTGATCGGCTGACTCCTTGCATGATGATCTGAGTTGAAAATCAAGTAGATTTTCGAAAAATTTAGCTTCATCCGAAGTAAACGTTCCAGATCGCTTTGACATTTGCATCACAAGTTTAGCGATTAACTCAGATTCAGAGAGATCAGCTTCTTTGGCCATTGTATGTTTAACCAATGCTACGATGTTAGGGGTGAGTTGTCTGGAAAATACTTCTCTAGTCACACCGGGGACAGTGTCGAGAAGAAACTTGTGGGTATGATCTCTTGCTGTCTTCTCCAGTTCCTTTTGGACTTTAGGAACGATATCCTGAAGGTACTTGTTAGTGTATCCTTCGATCATTTCGTTCAGTTCCTCTTTTCGATGACTCTTCATGAATTTCTGAATGGCTTTCCTATCTTTCCGTATCTTGTCATTCTCATCATGTAAGTACTGCATTTGTTCAGCATACCAATTAAGTTTTCTGTGGAGCATGTCCTTCTTTCTAACTTGTTTGACGGCTTTCACAATTCTTGCATGTGTTTGAGAAATCCAAGATTTAGGTGGTTTCTTCACGGATTTGGATGATGATCTGGTTGTCTTTGTTGATGGTGGTTGTGATGAATGAGACGAAGAATCCGATGATGAGGAGACATGAGGAGACTTCATGTCCTTAGGAGTTTCTGAGGTTTTCTCCTTTGAGTGAGTTGGACTGTCTAGAAGAAACTTAGTATAATCATCCTCGTCATCCTTAGACTTTTCTTTTTCAGTTATCTGTTTCTCAAAATCATACACAATAGTGTCCTCCACAGGCTGTTGTTGTTGCAGAAGAGTGGTGGCACCAGATCCCTTATCGGGTCGATTAACCGCATCAAGATCTGGAGAGGAGTGGGCAGCTCCACTTGATCCTCCGGGGCCACCCATTTGATCTTTAGCAAATTCTTCGGCTTATGAATGTGTCTGACTTTGTGAAACTTCTTTCTGTATGATTGATCCAGTTGCTCTTCATCATCTTCAGAGCTTTCATCCTGAGGCACAAGTGCAGGAGTCTTCCCTTTTCCTTTAATAGTTTGAGGACTTGGAGGTTTTGGTACTGAGGGATTTTCATCCTTTGCAGTTTCAGAGTATGTGATCTCTTCATCTGAGTCAGTAGCCTCAGAGTCCTCGTCCCTGAGCTGTCTTTGCGGTTCAAGTGAAAGGATCGGAGTGGCTTCCTGAGAAGGAACTTTCTTCTTAGGGGTGGGTTTCCTCTTTGGAATAGGTGTCTTCTTTGGAACATTCCTTTGACTATCTGTACTTGTGATACTTCCAGCACTTCCTTTTCTGGTTCTCCTTACCGGTGTTCCAGAAGATTTTTCGTCGAGATGACCAACTTTGCCTTGTCTGACTGCTTCCAGATACCTTTTGTACGATTCGAGCTTTCTGACATCTTCAGTTAGAAGGAAATCTGGCAGCACATCACCTTGTTTCTTTGTGGACGTTTCCTTGATTCTGACAGATAGAATAGGCTCCGTCAACATGTCGTGATTGTCGGGGTCATTGAGTCTCTTGGGAATGTCAAGATGAAATCCAAGTGCTCTCTGGATCAACAATTTAGTATATCTGATGTAGGGAATCTTTGAGCCAAGTTTGTTGAGAAATGACATCATGTCATCCCAAATCAGAGCTTCGATAGCGATGTGTTTCTTGTTGACCAATGCCCAGAATATTTGCAGTTCCATGAGCTTAGGGTGCTCATATCCGCTGTCACGACCAGAAACAGACTTGGTGATGATCATATAGAGAGTTCTCCAGGGTTGAGGAATACTCTTAAGCTCTACGTGAGAATGCTTGTTGATTACTCCTGTAGCCTCGTCATAACCGATATTGATTAAGAATTAGAGAGTGAGCTCTTCAGCAGGTGAGGCATATAGTTTGGTTGGATCGACTTCAGGAATTAGGAGAACAGCCCTTAAGTCTGCAGGTGTAATGGTGACTTGTTTGTTATTCAGAGTTACCGTCACAACAGTTTGTCCTTTGACCCTTTCCATAGTGTTCCAGAACTGTTGGATGTAGATCTCAGGAACAGTTGCAGAGTGTGTAAGCATGTTCTGATACGGATGAGTCCTCAGAATATCAATAGCAATAAGACACGAAGATTCAGAGCAAGTGAGGGTGTCAAAGTCAACACGGAGGTTATTCTTTCCTATCTTCATTGGATAGCCATGAGGATAGATATCAGCAATGGAGAGAACTTCAGGTGCATCCACATTCATTTGTTCAGCCATGTCGTGATCTGAAATAACATTAGCCAAAAGAACCAACATATCGAAAGACATAATGTTAGTCAACAGAAGGTCTTATTGTCTAGTTATTGAATGTACAGTGTCAATGATTGTTACGAGTCCTAAGTCACTTGTATATTCAATAGTCCAATGACGTCGTGAAATGTTTCGTGAGTTAGTTAACTTTAAGTTTTAAAGTTTATGTTATCACTTATTGTTCACAGCATATCAGACGATTAAGTTTATTAGTGACATTATTGGATTCGTGACGTTATGATTAGATTATTTACAAGTTTGTACACGTAACAAATCATCATGAAGGTCAATCCAGGGTTAAGCGTAGTTTTGGCAAAGTTATGCGTAGACAGGAATGATATATGCTTAGGCGTAAACTTACGCGTAGAATCCTAACTTACGCGTAAGAAATGTTACGCGTAGGAAAAGGAGACCTTATGCGTAGAGCTTATGCGTAGGCATATATTAACCTTACGCGTAAGGCTACTCGTAAGAGTTGACCTTATGCGTAGAGGTCACTGTTTACGCATATCCTTCACAGGATACGCGTAGTCCATTGTAGAACCTTATGCGTAGAAGCTACGCGTAAGACTAATCTTACGCATAACAAGCAACGCGTAAGGTGATCCTTATGCGTAGATTAACAACAACCTTGATTCTGAAATTTACGTGTTGCAAGCCTGAAATAAAGTTTATCAAATCATCAAAGTTAACACAAAACATCATTTTATCACAGATTACAACATACTAGCTCATCTTAACTGTTACGCGTAGAATACATACGCGTAGCCTAAACCCTAAATCTACGCGTATGGATTCTAGCCATAGATTATGCACTAAACTTTTTCTGGTAGCTCAAAGACATGTTGTGAGTATGTAAGCCAAGTTGTAACACTTAATTTGTTGAGAATCAAAAATACCCAAAGTTTATGAACTTTAAACCCTAGTTTCGAATTGATGACCAATTCGTGTTTCTGGGTGGCTATAGACTTTGGAAATCATCAATTTAACAACGCAAGAGCATAAAACAACAATCTTTTTAACCAAGACACATCACATTCAAAAATGCCCAATTCGACACATAAACCCTAATTCGCAATATTCATCAAATCGTGTTTCTGGGTTTGTTTTGATGATAGAAAACATATCAATGATGTTTTTAAAACATTTTGACATTAACATTTAACCCACAAACACAAAACTCATGATCAAGTGTTCTTACGCATAAGCGAAGAACACAAAATCACTCATGTCCATAGATTTGACCGTTGGATTCATTTAAAATACAAAACCAATGTTTGAAAACACGTTAGAAACATTAATCTACTTACAGAATGATGATCAAATACACGGATATGATGAACGAATTATAGGCGTAGGATCTTGTTAGGTTTGGAGTATTAAATGTGAAGGATAGGTTAGGTGGAGGTGTTTTTATTAAAAATAACTTTAAGCTTTTGGCAGTTTTAGTCCCTCCATCTTTTCCATTTTCATCCAAAGCTTTTTAACTTCCATTTTTGGTTACCAAACGAAGATTTTAGGAAAGAAACATGACGACACTCCCCCCCCCCCCCGACTTGAGAAAATAATGAAAGGTTGTTAATTTAAGTCCGAGGAGTGTCTTTGAATCAGAAAATGTACCACCATTTGTAAAAGAATCAACCGAGATATGATAACATGCAAGTACACAAATGTTTTGAAACAGTTAATAGCTTATTTTCTCCCCCTCAACACTTGATCGGAAAAATACTGAATTTTGAAAGAGAAAAGTGTTGACTGAAGAGATGTACTTGCCATGTTGAAAGAAAGATAGATTAGAAGAATATTTTTGTTGTTTTATCGGATTTTGTATTTTTGTATTTTGTTTTTGAAAAATTTATTTACAAGAGATGTTTTGGTGTTTGACAGGTTTTTAAGACTGTTTTAAGAGGTCATCCAATTCCTCTTGAGTCAAACACCTCATACCAATTCGGTGGACCAACTCATTAAACCTAGCGGGGGGCAAGGCTTTGGTGAGCAGATCTGCCAATTGGTATTCAGTACCCACAAAGTATAATTCAACGGTACCCTGTTCCACGTGGTCCTTGATGAAATGATAGCGTAGATCGATGTGCTTTGATTTCGAGTGCTGAACTGAGTTGCACGAGATTGCAATGGCACTCCGATTGTCGCAGTACATCGGGATTCTGTCAAATACGTAACCATAGTCTTTGAGTTGTGTTCTCATCCAAATGACTTGAGCACAACACGCGGACATGGCTACATATTCTGCTTCAGTTGATGACAGCGATGTACAATCCTGCTTCTTTGATTGCCAAGACACCAGTTTATCACCGAGAAATTGTAGTGCTCCTGAAGTACTTTTCCTTGAGTCTAGGCATCCTGCGTGATCAGCGTCTGAAAAAGCGATTAGTTCAAAACCAGAATCCTTCGGATACCAGATCCCCAAGTTAATGGTTCCCTTGATGTATCGGAGGATTCTTTTAGCCTCAGAGAGGTGGGTTTCAGTTGGTCGCGACTGATAACGGGAGCATAGATAAACGACAAAGACAATGTCAGGTCTGCTAGCTGTTAGATACATGAGAGACCCAATAATACTTCGGTATTTGGTAGGGTCAACTAATTTCCCATGTAAATCAGCATCTAACTTCTTGGTATGAGTCATTGGTGTGGCATAAGTATCACAGGTTTTCATTCCAAATTTGTTTAACAATTCAAGGGCATATTTGGACTGACTCAAGAAAATACCACGGGGTGATTGATGAACTTGCAGTCCTAGAAAGAACGTAAGTTCACCCATCATGGACATTTCAAAATTTTTCTTCATTAGTTTTGCAAAAGCGATTGAAAACTTTTTATGTGTTGACCCAAAAATGATGTCATCCACGTAAATTTGAACAATTAAGATGTGTGCCCCGTGATATTGTATAAAAAGAGTTGGGTCAACCGAGCCTTTGGTGAAATTATTGGCAATGAGGAAAGATGATAGCTTATCGTACCATGCCCGAGGGGCTTGTTTGAGACCATAAAGAGCTTTTTTCAGTTTGTAGACATGGTTCGGGAACTCAGGATCAACGAATCCATCTGGTTGGCTGACATAGACTGTTTCTTTAAGTTGCCCATTGAGAAACGCCGTTTTGACATCCATCTGATAGACCGTCATGTTCATATGAGCCGCGAACGCGAGAAATATCCGAACAGCCTCAAGACGAGCAACCGGAGCAAAAGATTCTTCAAAGTCTATTCCTTCTTCCTGACGATAACCCTTAGCAACTAGCCGTGACTTGTTTCGGATAACATTCCCTTCAGCATCCAATTTGTTTTTCCAAATCCATTTTAAACCAATGACGTAGACTCCTGTTGGTCTTTCAACCAGTTTCCATACTTCAAGACGTTTGAATTGGTTGAGTTCTTCTTGCATGGATTCAATCCAGTTGTCTTTTGTCATTGCGTCTTTAATGTTTTTAGGTTCAGATTGGCAGACAGTGAGTGCATAAATGCAGTGTTCACCATCTGAGTGAAGACGTTGTCTCGTAACGACTGGTTGATTCGGGTTGCCAATAATATTAGCCAGAGGATGGTCTTTAGTCCATCTATGTGTAGAGGGTTGATGTTGGTATACATTGTGCAGATTCTGAGGATTCAAATGGTTTGTTGAAGATTCCGCAACATCTGGTGCAGCAGTCTCATTAGCAAACGGGTTGAAGAACGCATTTGGATCAAAATCTACAGGTGGGGGTACTTCATTCAGAATATCATCAGCTGGTTCATCATTGTTGGAAGCGGTGTGTTCAACTGTTGTGTTGGAGTCAACTGGTGTAGGTGCATCTTCAACAGTAGTTGTTGTAGCAGGTGTATCAGGTATAAGAATATTATCAGGTTGTGCAGCGGAAACAGCGGATACACCAGGAGCACGTTCATCAATATCGTCACAGAACAGAGGAGCAAATAACCTTTCCATTTTTTGACGAGTTAGCTGAGGGCTTTCTTCAGCTGATAATGGGGGTTGAGGGAAGTTTAAACGGTTGTGACCGGGTTCTAAGCTGTTATACTCAGAAGCCATTTCCGTGAGTTCATCGAAATGAGCATGAATCGTTTCCATTACCTCCTTAGTTCGACGATTCCAGATTCGGAAACCTTTAGAGTTGTCACAGTATCCAATAAAGACTCCAATATCAGCTTTGGCTTTGAGCTTTCCAAAATCATCACGATCATTATTCGGATAGCAAAGGGATCCAAATACATGAAAGTGTTTGAGGTTCGGTTTATAGTTGTGGACAAGCTCGAAAGGTGTTTTGTTGTGGCGTTTTGTGATCATAGAACGGTTTTGAGTATAGCATGCAGTAGATACAGCTTCTGCCCATAAGTAATCTGGAAGTTTAGCATTGATTAACATTGTTCTTGCAGCTTCCACTAACGTTCGGTTTCGTCTTTCAACAACTCCGTTTTGTTCAGGTGTACGTGCAATAGATGTTTGATGCTGAATTCCCACTTTCTCATAGAATTCACGAAGGGTTTTGTTAACAAATTCAGTTCCTTTGTCTGTTCTGATGATTCTGACGGTGTTGCGGAGCTGAACCTGTATCTTTGTGAGAAAGGTGATGATCATTTGTGGAGCTTGGTCTTTGCTACGAAGAAAGTAGACCCAAGTCCATCGTGAGTAGTCATCAACAATTACTAAGATGTAGCGTTTGCCATTGATCGTTTGCACGCGCATCGGGCCACACAAATCCATGTGAAGAAGATGAAGCACATGCTGAGAGCTGTGTTCCACCTTTGAAGGAAAATGAGCACGAGTGCTTTTCCCTTGTTCACAGGCTGAGCAAAGGTGATCTTTTGAATACCGGAATCGTGGGAGTCCTTCAACTAGTTTGTGTCGAGCAAGGTTGGTGATGGTTTGAAAGTTTAGATGTGAGAGACGACGGTGCCATAGCCAGGATATTGTAGATGTTGCCTTTGAAAGTAAGCAAATGGGAGAGGAAGCAACCATGTCTTGCATAGAGATAGTGTAGAGACTAGAATTACGCGAGCCAGACATAAGGTCATTTCCATGTAGATCACGAATGAAACAAGTTTTCTCCCTGAAAGCAACCTCCAAATCTCCATCAGAAAATTGACCTACTGAAAACAGATTGTGACCGAGGCCTTCCACATAGTAAACCCTGCTGATTTCGATGTTCCCATTAACATAATCTCCGTAGCCCATGATGGCTGCGAAGTGATCGTTCCCGAATCTGACAGTGCCAATGAACTTTGCAATAAAGTTTGATAACAGTTTAAGGTTGCCTGTCATGTGGCGGGAACATCCGCTATCAACAATCCAGAGAATGATCTGTATCACCTGCATTACACACAGACGACACAGATGGAATAGAAGTAGATGTGGAACCCGAAATGTTAGAGGGTTCCGAAGCAGGTACGTTAGACATACACACATTGACAATTTTAGGCATCCATTTAAATCCTAGTTTGTTATATATCCATTTCTGCCATCTATAACTACTCTTTGCTTTAGTCTTAGTGAAAACACTAGGTGGTACTACATTCTTGGGAGGTGAAGCGGTAGCTACTATGATAGCAATGGTTGCCTTAGAATCTAAAGAAGGTGGTTTACCAAGCACTGACTTAGAATGATTAGTGGGCCTAGAGGTATTCCAATTCTTAGGATTCTGTAATCGAGAGATTATAGCTTTAGCAACACATTTGTCATGACAATCAGAATTCATACTCTTTCGACAAATAACACAAGGTTCATCAGTCTGAATATCAAAAGTACTTAACGGTTTAGCATTCATTACATCACTATTTGTATTACATTTGCCAGACGCAACATCTATAGTGGAAGCAACATGATTTTTATTCAGAGTCCTAGGGTGTTCTTCTACTTTAGCATTCCTTATTGATCTTTTCTTAGGTCGCAACTTCCTATTCTTCGTTTGAGTGCTCCTAGGCTGTGAAGTGCTGACGTTTGGAAAAGATGCAACTATTCCTGTTTCAGTAGAGGGAAACACATTAGCAACTTGTGATTTGGTAGTGGGAATTCTTGGTTCACGATTACTAAGTGTGACTGGTGCTAATCTCTTAATCACAGTAGGCGGAATTTGTTCATACTTTCCTAACGTTTCCCGTAACTTAGAGATGGTGTGAATCAGATCTTGATTTTCAGAACGAATATTACCAGCAAAATTCATTACTTCTCTAGTGTGAGCAAGATAGTGATCAAGTTCGTTAGATGCTTCAAGTCGAGTCTTTTTGAGTAAATCAAATATGACACCATATTCCTGTTTAACTTTTAAAAGTTCTTGTTCATATTTTGAGATTTGACTTTTCAAAGACACGTTTTGATCATCCAGTTGCTCAATTTTAGGATCAGAAGATTTTGCACTCAATTGAGCGATTTTCTTTTGAAAACTGAGTTGATGGTTGTGAATATCTTTTTCACACCAATGAAGACGACGTTTTGCATTGTAAATTTCCGTGTGTAATCGTTTATTTTCAGCTTTTAAAGACTCGATCTGAAGCACATTATCGGTGTTCTCAACAGTAACAACAGTTTCAACAATATCAGCAGAGATATGATCAGATGCATATGGCAAGGCATGAAGTAACACAACATTATGGATATCTGCACAGATAACATCTTCCAAGAGTCGATCAACATCTTTTCTCAATAGTTTCTTTTTGCGTTTTGTGTTCCAAATAGATGTTTCTGTTTTCTCGAAAACGTTTTTCATTACCCCAAGTTCCTTATGAAAATCCTTTTCCCAGGCAATTGCACAACTTTTCAAGTTTTTAACATTAGGTAAAAGATTTTTCTGAAAAATGTCTCTTTGTTCTCGCGCCAGAAGCGATTGAAAATGTTCAACTTTGATTTCAGATCGATATTCTATCTCATGTTGTAAAATTCTGAGGTCAGCCATGAAAATGTCAAAATATCGAAGAATTTTTCGATTTTCAGGTTGTGAGTTTACTTCACTAATGGAAGGTAAAGGACCATAAGTTTGTGCAAAGTCTGTTTTTGGATTAACAATAGAAGACTCAGGTGTTTTGATGATAACCCTTGGTGTGTTAGAAGAATCCGTTGGTGTGACGAAAGTGACCGCGTTTTTATAATTAAAAGGTTTGTTGTAAACAACATTTTTTAATTTTGATCGACTCTCGTCTTCTGCATCTAATTCCTCTTGACGATGATATTCAACAACACTCATGACAGTATTATCAATTTTGTATTATGCACTGGAAACTTCAGGAGTTGGTTTGAATGTTTTTAGTGAAAGCTTTGGTTTGTAATCAGCTAGATTTTTTCCATATCCATTTGGATTAGGTTTTAAGGTAAACTTTTCAATAGCTGTTACTGATTCACCATGTTTGTAAACAACAGTTTTAAACTCTTTAAGTTTGTTTTGCAAGCCGAGAATTTCGTCAAGAAGGTCATCTACCCGATTCGTTGAATGCTTTTTGTATGCGGAGAACTGTTTTTGACAATTTTACAACTCAGCCTTAGCTTTTTGATTTTCCAAGGTGAGAGCGTTAATTTGCTTTTTATGTTCATGTTTCAGTTGTTCTAATTCGGACAACAAAGCATTCTTCGAGGCGGCTAGATCACGCATCTGTCTCTCTAAATATTTTTCGTTTTGATGAGATTTTGCAAAAGCGGCTTCAAAACCTTTTTCACGGTTTTCTTGAGTTTTGAAAAAGTTGAGTTGCATTTGTAAACATTCAAAATCCTTGGTTAACAGTGCATTTTTACTTTTTAAGGACTGATTTAATGCATAACATTCCTCCATTTTGATTCTATGGTCTTGAATTAACCGAGCAAAATCTGGATGAGGCAACAGATCATCTTGTTCAACGTGAGTCTCAACATGATCATTCTTTAGATCCTCAAGTACGACCACAGAGTCAATTTGATTATCAAAGGAAACCAGAAGGTCATCTTGATCGTCAAATGTAACTACAGGGTTAACTTGAAAATCATCAGAAAGAGATGTAGAAGACTCATTTTGAACAGTCTGATCCGTGCCGGATTCAGATATTGGCAGAGATATTAGTTCAGATATGATGATGGTTTGTTCGGGTACCTGAGACAAGCCATCAGTGTCATACACTGGGCCTGTATCACTCATGTGCAGCTCATGCATATTAGCTATTAACATAACAGCTGCATTAGCCTGCAAGTCTTCCATATCATCATCTGAGTCTGCATCTGCCATAAAGCTCTGTTCTTTGTCTGTGAGAGATCCACCAGCTTCATCCTTAAGAGCCAAAAGTAAGGCCTCTTTGAAATAAGCACTGCCCCTAGTCCTTGGCTTTGGGCATGCATTAGCCAGGTGTCCCTTCTCATTGCAGTTGTAGCATCTAAGACCATTTAACCGATTCTGAGCATTTTCCTGTTCCACCACTTGAGCTCTGTTGTTATTCCTACCCACAGCATTAAACCCTTGACCACCGCCCATCTGACGACCATAATCACGATTCTGAACTTCAACACGTCCATTGTTCACAACAGCTTGAGTCCGTGTGTTAGATGATGAACGAATACGATTGTTGGATTTGTTGGTGTAACGGCCAAAAGCATTAGCAATCATCACAAATCCTTGTTGCAATGCTTCGAATGGATCGATTTCCTCAGTAGCTTCACTGACATATGCTTGAGCATTGTTGCTGTATGGAACCAATTGATTTTGTTGAGGTTGAGGTTGTTGCTGTGAAGATGTGTTTGAAGCAGTTGGTTGAGTTGCTGGTTGAGAGGGATAATTCTGTTGAGCATACAAGGCAAGTTGTTGATTGTCCGGTTGTGACTGTTTAGCAATTTGAGCACGGAGAATCCTTTCCCGATCAACTTCCTTTTCATGAGGCTTCAAGTAATCGTACAACAATCCATAAGTAGAATGATGCATATTCTTCGCTTGACGGAGAAAAATGACATACGTCTCACATCCCTCCTTTCCTGAGAATTCCAGCGCTTAGGATTCCCAACTTTCAGGCGTATATCCTTCAATCTGTACGCCAATCCATCCCTAACCAGCTTCAAGGTATGATCCCCAAATTTGTGGAGTTCACTACACGCCATTAAGCAGTTTCTTTGAAGTTCACTGCGGTAAACAACGCCGAAAGGTTTGCTGATGAGCGTGAGTTGTGTAAGCTGGTTGATGTCGGGAAGATCAAGCTGTGGTGGAGTGAAGTTTACACGTTTCTGATATGATTCAACAGCCATCTGGATATCTTCGACACGTTCTTTGATCACGATGCGTCTAATGAAGATGAGAACTGACTTGATAAATTCACGTTGAACTTCAGTCGAGAATTGTCTCATACGACCCTGTACTTTGGCAAGGTACATGTCTTCGATGTCGTTGAGGGACAAGTTCTCAAAGTCAGCCTCGGAGAATCCATAGTCCTGTTCATCTTGTCGTTTGACTATGATATTCTTCAAGAATGTGTAGTCCCACTTAGACTTGAGATCAATATGTTTGATGGCCACGATGTCCTTGGAACTATACACTGCATGTTGAGACTTCTGAACCAGGCAGCTTCTGTAGTAGATTCTTCGGCGTTCAGGCCAATGATGAATCCCATACAATGCATCTTGGTCGTATGCTTGCATGTTGTCAGAAAACAAGTGAGTTGCACGTTCCTCGATAGCTATGCAGTTTGAGTAAATAGCCGCTGGGAATGGAAGAGTCAATGATGTAGCGTATTTTCGCGAACCATCGCTACCGTGTAAGAGAAAATCCAGGTCTCTGTTAAAAAAGTATCGGAAGGGAATCCTTGGTTCGTCTGCTTGGCCAATGGTCGGTAGAGGTTTGGTCCAGTCGGTGTAGTATGGAGGGTTGTCCCTTTGTGTGAAGTCAATGTTTGCTTCCGGATTGAGCCAATCCATGTTGTTAGACATAGCTCGAGCGATGTTCTCAAGATGATATTCGACCTCGAGGGCGCTTTCAGAGCTGTCTTTCCATAGTTGAAAAGCTTCATTTTTGATTCGCTTCAACTCAGATTTTGTCATTTTCTTCACATGGAACTTTTCTTGCAATAGTTTTGCGTGCTCCAATGTAGAACCGACTACCAATTCTTGACCTTCATCAGGGTAGGGAGTTTGATTGACAAGTGTGGAGAACCATTCAAACTCTGCGGTTTTATCGTCATCTAGCCATGTTACGACTCCAGGCTGAGTCGTCTTCTTCTTCTTTTTGGAAGGCCTTGAGGATGATACTGGTTTCTGCACTTGTTTGGGTGAGGTGGGTTGTTGTCGGGGCTCAAGGACCTCTTCATCGTCACCACCCGTATACTCAAAGTAATCACCTGTGTTTTGAGTCAGGGGCGGTAACTCGGAATCGTCCCGAGGTTTATCAGTAGAAGCCCGAGGTGGAGGAGACTTTTGTTGAGAAGAAGTCCGTGGTGGAGGAGGTGGCATAGAGGAAGATGTACCAGACTGCTTCTGACGTTTAAGTGCAGAGTCCTTATCCTTATCATCGTCGTCTCTTGGTCGTTTGGGTTGATCGGCTGACTCCTTGCATGATGATCTGAGTTGAAAATCAAGTAGATTTTCGAAAAATTTAGCTTCATCCGAAGTAAACGTTCCAGATCGCTTTGACATTTGCATCACAAGTTTAGCGATTAACTCAGATTCAGAGAGATCAGCTTCTTTGGCCATTGTATGTTTAACCAATGCTACGATGTTAGGGGTGAGTTGTCTGGAAAATACTTCTCTAGTCACACCGGGGACAGTGTCGAGAAGAAACTTGTGGGTATGATCTCTTGCTGTCTTCTCCAGTTCCTTTTGGACTTTAGGAACGATATCCTGAAGGTACTTGTTAGTGTATCCTTCGATCATTTCGTTCAGTTCCTCTTTTCGATGACTCTTCATGAATTTCTGAATGGCTTTCCTATCTTTCCGTATCTTGTCATTCTCATCATGTAAGTACTGCATTTGTTCAGCATACCAATTAAGTTTTCTGTGGAGCATGTCCTTCTTTCTAACTTGTTTGACGGCTTTCACAATTCTTGCATGTGTTTGAGAAATCCAAGATTTAGGTGGTTTCTTCACGGATTTGGATGATGATCTGGTTGTCTTTGTTGATGGTGGTTGTGATGAATGAGACGAAGAATCCGATGATGAGGAGACATGAGGAGACTTCATGTCCTTAGGAGTTTCTGAGGTTTTCTCCTTTGAGTGAGTTGGACTGTCTAGAAGAAACTTAGTATAATCATCCTCGTCATCCTTAGACTTTTCTTTTTCAGTTATCTGTTTCTCAAAATCATACACAATAGTGTCCTCCACAGGCTGTTGTTGTTGCAGAAGAGTGGTGGCACCAGATCCCTTATCGGGTCGATTAACCGCATCAAGATCTGGAGAGGAGTGGGCAGCTCCACTTGATCCTCCGGGGCCACCCATTTGATCTTTAGCAAATTCTTCGGCTTATGAATGTGTCTGACTTTGTGAAACTTCTTTCTGTATGATTGATCCAGTTGCTCTTCATCATCTTCAGAGCTTTCATCCTGAGGCACAAGTGCAGGAGTCTTCCCTTTTCCTTTAATAGTTTGAGGACTTGGAGGTTTTGGTACTGAGGGATTTTCATCCTTTGCAGTTTCAGAGTATGTGATCTCTTCATCTGAGTCAGTAGCCTCAGAGTCCTCGTCCCTGAGCTATCTTTGCGGTTCAAGTGAAAGGATCGGAGTGGCTTCCTGAGAAGGAACTTTCTTCTTAGGGGTGGGTTTCCTCTTTGGAATAGGTGTCTTCTTTGGAACATTCCTTTGACTATCTGTACTTGTGATACTTCCAGCACTTCCTTTTCTGGTTCTCCTTACCGGTGTTCCAGAAGATTTTTCGTCGAGATGACCAACTTTGCCTTGTCTGACTGCTTCCAGATACCTTTTGTACGATTCGAGCTTTCTGACATCTTCAGTTAGAAGGAAATCTGGCAGCACATCACCTTGTTTCTTTGTGGACGTTTCCTTGATTCTGACAGATAGAATAGGCTCCGTCAACATGTCGTGATTGTCGGGGTCATTGAGTCTCTTGGGAATGTCAAGATGAAATCCAAGTGCTCTCTGGATCAACAATTTAGTATATCTGATGTAGGGAATCTTTGAGCCAAGTTTGTTGAGAAATGACATCATGTCATCCCAAATCAGAGCTTCGATAGCGATGTGTTTCTTGTTGACCAATGCCCAGAATATTTGCAGTTCCATGAGCTTAGGGTGCTCATATCCGCTGTCACGACCAGAAACAGACTTGGTGATGATCATATAGAGAGTTCTCCAGGGTTGAGGAATACTCTTAAGCTCTACGTGAGAATGCTTGTTGATTACTCCTGTAGCCTCGTCATAACCGATATTGATTAAGAATTAGAGAGTGAGCTCTTCAGCAGGTGAGGCATATAGTTTGGTTGGATCGACTTCAGGAATTAGGAGAACAGCCCTTAAGTCTGCAGGTGTAATGGTGACTTGTTTGTTATTCAGAGTTACCGTCACAACAGTTTGTCCTTTGACCCTTTCCATAGTGTTCCAGAACTGTTGGATGTAGATCTCAGGAACAGTTGCAGAGTGTGTAAGCATGTTCTGATACGGATGAGTCCTCAGAATATCAATAGCAATAAGACACGAAGATTCAGAGCAAGTGAGGGTGTCAAAGTCAACACGGAGGTTATTCTTTCCTATCTTCATTGGATAGCCATGAGGATAGATATCAGCAATGGAGAGAACTTCAGGTGCATCCACATTCATTTGTTCAGCCATGTCGTGATCTGAAATAACATTAGCCAAAAGAACCAACATATCGAAAGACATAATGTTAGTCAACAGAAGGTCTTATTGTCTAGTTATTGAATGTACAGTGTCAATGATTGTTACGAGTCCTAAGTCACTTGTATATTCAATAGTCCAATGACGTCGTGAAATGTTTCGTGAGTTAGTTAACTTTAAGTTTTAAAGTTT
Source organism: Chrysanthemum seticuspe (assembly GCA_019973895.1). Lineage (NCBI taxonomy): Eukaryota > Viridiplantae > Streptophyta > Magnoliopsida > Asterales > Asteraceae > Chrysanthemum > Chrysanthemum seticuspe. The sequence goes on along the minus strand of BPTQ01000003.1, from coordinate 16,334,155 downwards.
ATGTTATCACTTATTGTTCACAGCATATCAGACGATTAAGTTTATTAGTGACATTATTGGATTCGTGACGTTATGATTAGATTATTTACAAGTTTGTACACGTAACAAATCATCATGAAGGTCAATCCAGGGTTAAGCGTAGTTTTGGCAAAGTTATGCGTAGACAGGAATGATATATGCTTAGGCGTAAACTTACGCGTAAGAAATGTTACGCGTAGGAAAAGGAGACCTTATGCGTAGAGCTTATGCGTAGGCATATATTAACCTTACGCGTAAGGCTACTCGTAAGAGTTGACCTTATGCGTAGAGGTCACTGTTTACGCATATCCTTCACAGGATACGCGTAGTCCATTGTAGAACCTTATGCGTAGAAGCTACGCGTAAGACTAATCTTACGCATAACAAGCAACGCGTAAGGTGATCCTTATGCGTAGATTAACAACAACCTTGATTCTGAAATTTACGTGTTGCAAGCCTGAAATAAAGTTTATCAAATCATCAAAGTTAACACAAAACATCATTTTATCACAGATTACAACATACTAGCTCATCTTAACTGTTACGCGTAGAATACATACGCGTAGCCTAAACCCTAAATCTACGCGTATGGATTCTAGCCATAGATTATGCACTAAACTTTTTCTGGTAGCTCAAAGACATGTTGTGAGTATGTAAGCCAAGTTGTAACACTTAATTTGTTGAGAATCAAAAATACCCAAAGTTTATGAACTTTAAACCCTAGTTTCGAATTGATGACCAATTCGTGTTTCTGGGTGGCTATAGACTTTGGAAATCATCAATTTAACAACGCAAGAGCATAAAACAACAATCTTTTTAACCAAGACACATCACATTCAAAAATGCCCAATTCGACACATAAACCCTAATTCGCAATATTCATCAAATCGTGTTTCTGGGTTTGTTTTGATGATAGAAAACATATCAATGATGTTTTTAAAACATTTTGACATTAACATTTAACCCACAAACACAAAACTCATGATCAAGTGTTCTTACGCATAAGCGAAGAACACAAAATCACTCATGTCCATAGATTTGACCGTTGGATTCATTTAAAATACAAAACCAATGTTTGAAAACACGTTAGAAACATTAATCTACTTACAGAATGATGATCAAATACACGGATATGATGAACGAATTATAGGCGTAGGATCTTGTTAGGTTTGGAGTATTAAATGTGAAGGATAGGTTAGGTGGAGGTGTTTTTATTAAAAATAACTTTAAGCTTTTGGCAGTTTTAGTCCCTCCATCTTTTCCATTTTCATCCAAAGCTTTTTAACTTCCATTTTTGGTTACCAAACGAAGATTTTAGGAAAGAAACATGACGACACTCCCCCCCCCCCCCCCGACTTGAGAAAATAATGAAAGGTTGTTAATTTAAGTCCGAGGAGTGTCTTTGAATCAGAAAATGTACCACCATTTGTAAAAGAATCAACCGAGATATGATAACATGCAAGTACACAAATGTTTTGAAACAGTTAATAGCTTATTTTCTCCCCCTCAACACTTGATCGGAAAAATACTGAATTTTGAAAGAGAAAAGTGTTGACTGAAGAGATGTACTTGCCATGTTGAAAGAAAGATAGATTAGAAGAATATTTTTGTTGTTTTATCGGATTTTGTATTTTTGTATTTTGTTTTTGAAAAATTTATTTACAAGAGATGTTTTGGTGTTTGACAGGTTTTTAAGACTGTTTTAAGAGGTCATCCAATTCCTCTTGAGTCAAACACCTCATACCAATTCGGTGGACCAACTCATTAAACCTAGCGGGGGGCAAGGCTTTGGTGAGCAGATCTGCCAATTGGTATTCAGTACCCACAAAGTATAATTCAACGGTACCCTGTTCCACGTGGTCCTTGATGAAATGATAGCGTAGATCGATGTGCTTTGATTTCGAGTGCTGAACTGAGTTGCACGAGATTGCAATGGCACTCCGATTGTCGCAGTACATCGGGATTCTGTCAAATACGTAACCATAGTCTTTGAGTTGTGTTCTCATCCAAATGACTTGAGCACAACACGCGGACATGGCTACATATTCTGCTTCAGTTGATGACAGCGATGTACAATCCTGCTTCTTTGATTGCCAAGACACCAGTTTATCACCGAGAAATTGTAGTGCTCCTGAAGTACTTTTCCTTGAGTCTAGGCATCCTGCGTGATCAGCGTCTGAAAAAGCGATTAGTTCAAAACCAGAATCCTTCGGATACCAGATCCCCAAGTTAATGGTTCCCTTGATGTATCGGAGGATTCTTTTAGCCTCAGAGAGGTGGGTTTCAGTTGGTCGCGACTGATAACGGGAGCATAGATAAACGACAAAGACAATGTCAGGTCTGCTAGCTGTTAGATACATGAGAGACCCAATAATACTTCGGTATTTGGTAGGGTCAACTAATTTCCCATGTAAATCAGCATCTAACTTCTTGGTATGAGTCATTGGTGTGGCATAAGTATCACAGGTTTTCATTCCAAATTTGTTTAACAATTCAAGGGCATATTTGGACTGACTCAAGAAAATACCACGGGGTGATTGATGAACTTGCAGTCCTAGAAAGAACGTAAGTTCACCCATCATGGACATTTCAAAATTTTTCTTCATTAGTTTTGCAAAAGCGATTGAAAACTTTTTATGTGTTGACCCAAAAATGATGTCATCCACGTAAATTTGAACAATTAAGATGTGTGCCCCGTGATATTGTATAAAAAGAGTTGGGTCAACCGAGCCTTTGGTGAAATTATTGGCAATGAGGAAAGATGATAGCTTATCGTACCATGCCCGAGGGGCTTGTTTGAGACCATAAAGAGCTTTTTTCAGTTTGTAGACATGGTTCGGGAACTCAGGATCAACGAATCCATCTGGTTGGCTGACATAGACTGTTTCTTTAAGTTGCCCATTGAGAAACGCCGTTTTGACATCCATCTGATAGACCGTCATGTTCATATGAGCCGCGAACGCGAGAAATATCCGAACAGCCTCAAGACGAGCAACCGGAGCAAAAGATTCTTCAAAGTCTATTCCTTCTTCCTGACGATAACCCTTAGCAACTAGCCGTGACTTGTTTCGGATAACATTCCCTTCAGCATCCAATTTGTTTTTCCAAATCCATTTTAAACCAATGACGTAGACTCCTGTTGGTCTTTCAACCAGTTTCCATACTTCAAGACGTTTGAATTGGTTGAGTTCTTCTTGCATGGATTCAATCCAGTTGTCTTTTGTCATTGCGTCTTTAATGTTTTTAGGTTCAGATTGGCAGACAGTGAGTGCATAAATGCAGTGTTCACCATCTGAGTGAAGACGTTGTCTCGTAACGACTGGTTGATTCGGGTTGCCAATAATATTAGCCAGAGGATGGTCTTTAGTCCATCTATGTGTAGAGGGTTGATGTTGGTATACATTGTGCAGATTCTGAGGATTCAAATGGTTTGTTGAAGATTCCGCAACATCTGGTGCAGCAGTCTCATTAGCAAACGGGTTGAAGAACGCATTTGGATCAAAATCTACAGGTGGGGGTACTTCATTCAGAATATCATCAGCTGGTTCATCATTGTTGGAAGCGGTGTGTTCAACTGTTGTGTTGGAGTCAACTGGTGTAGGTGCATCTTCAACAGTAGTTGTTGTAGCAGGTGTATCAGGTATAAGAATATTATCAGGTTGTGCAGCGGAAACAGCGGATACACCAGGAGCACGTTCATCAATATCGTCACAGAACAGAGGAGCAAATAACCTTTCCATTTTTTGACGAGTTAGCTGAGGGCTTTCTTCAGCTGATAATGGGGGTTGAGGGAAGTTTAAACGGTTGTGACCGGGTTCTAAGCTGTTATACTCAGAAGCCATTTCCGTGAGTTCATCGAAATGAGCATGAATCGTTTCCATTACCTCCTTAGTTCGATGATTCCAGATTCGGAAACCTTTAGAGTTGTCACAGTATCCAATAAAGACTCCAATATCAGCTTTGGCTTTGAGCTTTCCAAAATCATCACGATCATTATTCGGATAGCAAAGGGATCCAAATACATGAAAGTGTTTGAGGTTCGGTTTATAGTTGTGGACAAGCTCGAAAGGTGTTTTGTTGTGGCGTTTTGTGATCATAGAACGGTTTTGAGTATAGCATGCAGTAGATACAGCTTCTGCCCATAAGTAATCTGGAAGTTTAGCATTGATTAACATTGTTCTTGCAGCTTCCACTAACGTTCGGTTTCGTCTTTCAACAACTCCGTTTTGTTCAGGTGTACGTGCAATAGATGTTTGATGCTGAATTCCCACTTTCTCATAGAATTCACGAAGGGTTTTGTTAACAAATTCAGTTCCTTTGTCTGTTCTGATGATTCTGACGGTGTTGCGGAGCTGAACCTGTATCTTTGTGAGAAAGGTGATGATCATTTGTGGAGCTTGGTCTTTGCTACGAAGAAAGTAGACCCAAGTCCATCGTGAGTAGTCATCAACAATTACTAAGATGTAGCGTTTGCCATTGATCGTTTGCACGCGCATCGGGCCACACAAATCCATGTGAAGAAGATGAAGCACATGCTGAGAGCTGTGTTCCACCTTTGAAGGAAAATGAGCACGAGTGCTTTTCCCTTATTCACAGGCTGAGCAAAGGTGATCTTTTGAATACCGGAATCGTGGGAGTCCTTCAACTAGTTTGTGTCGAGCAAGGTTGGTGATGGTTTGAAAGTTTAGATGTGAGAGACGACGGTGCCATAGCCAGGATATTGTAGATGTTGCCTTTGAAAGTAAGCAAATGGGAGAGGAAGCAACCATGTCTTGCATAGAGATAGTGTAGAGACTAGAATTACGCGAGCCAGACATAAGGTCATTTCCATGTAGATCACGAATGAAACAAGTTTTCTCCCTGAAAGCAACCTCCAAATCTCCATCAGAAAATTGACCTACTGAAAACAGATTGTGACCGAGGCCTTCCACATAGTAAACCCTGCTGATTTCGATGTTCCCATTAACATAATCTCCGTAGCCCATGATGGCTGCGAAGTGATCGTTCCCGAATCTGACAGTGCCAATGAACTTTGCAATAAAGTTTGATAACAGTTTAAGGTTGCCTGTCATGTGGCGGGAACATCCGCTATCAACAATCCAGAGAATGATCTGTATCACCTGCATTACACACAGACGACACAGATGGAATAGAAGTAGATGTGGAACCCGAAATGTTAGAGGGTTCCGAAGCAGGTACGTTAGACATACACACATTGACAATTTTAGGCATCCATTTAAATCCTAGTTTGTTATATATCCATTTCTGCCATCTATAACTACTCTTTGCTTTAGTCTTAGTGAAAACACTAGGTGGTACTACATTCTTGGGAGGTGAAGCGGTAGCTACTATGATAGCAATGGTTGCCTTAGAATCTAAAGAAGGTGGTTTACCAAGCACTGACTTAGAATGATTAGTGGGCCTAGAGGTATTCCAATTCTTAGGATTCTGTAATCGAGAGATTATAGCTTTAGCAACACATTTGTCATGACAATCAGAATTCATACTCTTTCGACAAATAACACAAGGTTCATCAGTCTGAATATCAAAAGTACTTAACGGTTTAGCATTCATTACATCACTATTTGTATTACATTTGCCAGACGCAACATCTATAGTGGAAGCAACATGATTTTTATTCAGAGTCCTAGGGTGTTCTTCTACTTTAGCATTCCTTATTGATCTTTTCTTAGGTCGCAACTTCCTATTCTTCGTTTGAGTGCTCCTAGGCTGTGAAGTGCTGACGTTTGGAAAAGATGCAACTATTCCTGTTTCAGTAGAGGGAAACACATTAGCAACTTGTGATTTGGTAGTGGGAATTCTTGGTTCACGATTACTAAGTGTGACTGGTGCTAATCTCTTAATCACAGTAGGCGGAATTTGTTCATACTTTCCTAACGTTTCCCGTAACTTAGAGATGGTGTGAATCAGATCTTGATTTTCAGAACGAATATTACCAGCAAAATTCATTACTTCTCTAGTGTGAGCAAGATAGTGATCAAGTTCGTTAGATGCTTCAAGTCGAGTCTTTTTTAGTAAATCAAATATGACACCATATTCCTGTTTAACTTTTAAAAGTTCTTGTTCATATTTTGAGATTTGACTTTTCAAAGACACGTTTTGATCATCCAGTTGCTCAATTTTAGGATCAGAAGATTTTGCACTCAATTGAGCGATTTTCTTTTGAAAACTGAGTTGATGGTTGTGAATATCTTTTTCACACCAATGAAGACGACGTTTTGCATTGTAAATTTCCGTGTGTAATCGTTTATTTTCAGCTTTTAAAGACTCGATCTGAAGCACATTATCGGTGTTCTCAACAGTAACAACAGTTTCAACAATATCAGCAGAGATATGATCAGATGCATATGGCAAGGCATGAAGTAACACAACATTATGGATATCTGCACAGATAACATCTTCCAAGAGTCGATCAACATCTTTTCTCAATAGTTTCTTTTTGCGTTTTGTGTTCCAAATAGATGTTTCTGTTTTCTCGAAAACGTTTTTCATTACCCCAAGTTCCTTATGAAAATCCTTTTCCCAGGCAATTGCACAACTTTTCAAGTTTTTAACATTAGGTAAAAGATTTTTCTGAAAAATGTCTCTTTGTTCTCGCGCCAGAAGCGATTGAAAATGTTCAACTTTGATTTCAGATCGATATTCTATCTCATGTTGTAAAATTCTGAGGTCAGCCATGAAAATGTCAAAATATCGAAGAATTTTTCGATTTTCAGGTTGTGAGTTTACTTCACTAATGGAAGGTAAAGGACCATAAGTTTGTGCAAAGTCTGTTTTTGGATTAACAATAGAAGACTCAGGTGTTTTGATGATAACCCTTGGTGTGTTAGAAGAATCCGTTGGTGTGACGAAAGTGACCGCGTTTTTATAATTAAAAGGTTTGTTGTAAACAACATTTTTTTATTTTGATCGACTCTCGTCTTCTGCATCTAATTCCTCTTGACGATGATATTCAACAACACTCATGACAGTATTATCAATTTTGTATTATGCACTGGAAACTTCAGGAGTTGGTTTGAATGTTTTTAGTGAAAGCTTTGGTTTGTAATCAGCTAGATTTTTTCCATATCCATTTGGATTAGGTTTTAAGGTAAACTTTTCAATAGCTGTTACTGATTCACCATGTTTGTAAACAACAGTTTTAAACTCTTTAAGTTTGTTTTGCAAGCCGAGAATTTCGTCAAGAAGGTCATCTACCCGATTCGTTGAATGCTTTTTGTATGCGGAGAACTGTTTTTGACAATTTTACAACTCAGCCTTAGCTTTTTGATTTTCCAAGGTGAGAGCGTTAATTTGCTTTTTATGTTCATGTTTCAGTTGTTCTAATTCGGACAACAAAGCATTCTTCGAGGCGGCTAGATCACGCATCTGTCTCTCTAAATATTTTTCGTTTTGATGAGATTTTGCAAAAGCGGCTTCAAAACCTTTTTCACGGTTTTCTTGAGTTTTGAAAAAGTTGAGTTGCATTTGTAAACATTCAAAATCCTTGGTTAACAGTGCATTTTTACTTTTTAAGGACTGATTTAATGCATAACATTCCTCCATTTTGATTCTATGGTCTTGAATTAACCGAGCAAAATCTGGATGAGGCAACAGATCATCTTGTTCAACGTGAGTCTCAACATGATCATTCTTTAGATCCTCAAGTACGACCACGGAGTCAATTTGATTATCAAAGGAAACCAGAAGGTCATCTTGATCGTCAAATGTAACTACAGGGTTAACTTGAAAATCATCAGAAAGAGATGTAGAAGACTCATTTTGAACAGTCTGATCCGTGCCGGATTCAGATATTGGCAGAGATATTAGTTCAGATATGATGATGGTTTGTTCGGGTACCTGAGACAAGCCATCAGTGTCATACACTGGGCCTGTATCACTCATGTGCAGCTCATGCATATTAGCTATTAACATAACAGCTGCATTAGCCTGCAAGTCTTCCATATCATCATCTGAGTCTGCATCTGCCATAAAGCTCTGTTCTTTGTCTGTGAGAGATCCACCAGCTTCATCCTTAAGAGCCAAAAGTAAGGCCTCTTTGAAATAAGCACTGCCCCTAGTCCTTGGCTTTGGGCATGCATTAGCCAGGTGTCCCTTCTCATTGCAGTTGTAGCATCTAAGACCATTTAACCGATTCTGAGCATTTTCCTGTTCCACCACTTGAGCTCTGTTGTTATTCCTACCCACAGCATTAAACCCTTGACCACCGCCCATCTGACGACCATAATCACGATTCTGAACTTCAACACGTCCATTGTTCACAACAGCTTGAGTCCGTGTGTTAGATGATGAACGAATACGATTGTTGGATTTGTTGGTGTAACGGCCAAAAGCATTAGCAATCATCACAAATCCTTGTTGCAATGCTTCGAATGGATCGATTTCCTCAGTAGCTTCACTGACATATGCTTGAGCATTGTTGCTGTATGGAACCAATTGATTTTGTTGAGGTTGAGGTTGTTGCTGTGAAGATGTGTTTGAAGCAGTTGGTTGAGTTGCTGGTTGAGAGGGATAATTCTGTTGAGCATACAAGGCAAGTTGTTGATTGTCCGGTTGTGACTGTTTAGCAATTTGAGCACGGAGAATCCTTTCCCGATCAACTTCCTTTTCATGAGGCTTCAAGTAATCGTACAACAATCCATAAGTAGAATGATGCATATTCTTCGCTTGACGGAGAAAAATGACATACTTCTCCCATTCTGGACCAAGACTACTCAGGAACTTAGTATTCACTGCAATTCTTGGCATGATGATGTTGTGTTTATCCAAATCATTGATGATATCTGAAAATCGATGATGATAGGACTCTAGTGTCTCTCCAGGTTCAATCATGAAGTGTTCATAAGCCAAGTAAATTTTGGATTCCAAATCCTCCTGATTGAGTACAGATCCTTCCATAAGAAGACGAATATGATCCCACATTTTTTGTGCAGTCTTTTGAGCATCAACACTACGAAGAATTGGGTTTGGTAATCCTAAGAGGATGTATTCCATTGCAAGTTCATCAGCTTCATAGTGTAGAAGTTCGGTAGGATTTAAATCTGCAACAGTAGCAATGTTGGTTTGTTCATCTCTTGGTGGAACAGCAGTAGGATCTCCGGGTACAATGACAGTAGGCATCTCAAATGGACCTTCCAAGATAACCTTCTTTAAGAATTTTCCATGTGGCTTCTTTAGATCACAAAACCTAAAGAACCGTATCACCCATTGATCGTAATTTCCTGGAGTGAGCATTGGAGGTCTATCAAGTGATCCAGCTTCATGAATTGATTGTTGGCTGCTTAAAGCTTCACACATCTTTGCAAACCAAGTGGGTTCCTTCATAGTGTTCCTTGATGGATGTTGATTGTAATCGTTTGTGTAGGGTAGAGCTTGAAGACTTGGTGGTGGTTGAACCATTTGTGGTTGTGGAATTGCACCAAGTTGTGGAGTATGTTGTTGATTAAATTGTTGTTGATAAATAGCTTGTTGTTGATTCCATTGTTGATGTTGTGGAGTTAATTGTTGTTGTTGTTGATGATTATAAGTGTGAGGGAAATAGTTAGAGTATGGTGGTTGAGACATGATGATAAACTTGTGTGGTAAAAATGGATCTTTGTAGTCGAATGAACCTTTGTTGATGAAGTGTCCTTAGGCGTAGAAAAGACAAGAACCAAGTAGCACTTATGCGTAAAAACACCAAAAGTTACGCGTAACAATGAGGAGTTACGCGTAGGTTTTAGCTTACGCGTAAGTAGGTAAAACACTAAAGTTATGCGTAGGCAGAAGTTAGGCGTAGAAACGTAGGCGTAGGATTACCTTATGCGTAGACCTTAGTTTACGCGTAAAGTGAATCTTATGCGTAGAATTTCTACGCGTAAGCTTATGCTTATGCGTAATTTTAGGGTTTTTGCCCAAATGATCTTTTACACTTCACAGTGCAAAAGATATCCAAAGTCGACGTATTTTCAGACTTATCCAAGTAAGAAAACACGGAATAAACCAGAAAATTGAAGATCAAACCAAGGAAAATCCTTACGCGTAATTTTAGGGTTTTGATACGCGTAGGATTACTCGTAACTTTGATTTTTCCCAAATGTGTTTCTAAACCAGATTTTTGTTATGGAATAGCTTCAATAGTACCAAAAGAACACAAAAGTGTGAATTTTGATGTACCAAAACTGCTAAACGGGTTACGCGTAGAACGACACCCACGAACAAAAACAAGCTTAAAAACGTAAATCCACGCGTAAAGTTTGAAACTTTTTGCCAAAAACAAGTATTTTAACACCTCAAAACATTGAAAGTACAAGAATCTTGGATTAAAAAGTGTAAAAAACGAGTTTTTAAGATAACCAAAGATTGCGTTATCTTTACGCGTAAGACCCAAAACAAAACTTCAAAAACAAACGAGTACACCCAACTATTTGGCGATTGATACCACTGATAGGTCACTAGTTTTACAAACACAAGTTATAAGAGAAGGGGATAAAGGCGGATGAACAAGTATCACACACACATACACATTAATATGTAAGACGGTTAGGCGTAGAGAGCATGTGAAAAGAAAACTTGAACAACCAACCCTCAAATGAGGGTTTACAAGAGTTTATATAGGCAAGGAGCTAGGGCAACACTCCCTCTCCTTCCCTATTCCTTATTGGGCTTGGATCAAGCTTATGGGCCTTCTACATAAGCTTGACCTTAAACAAACATAAAGGCCATAATAAAGCTACCTATTACATATGAAATATAAATACTTGAAATACTGTTTAGGAGTGATTCCAACATAAGTTCATGGTTCAAGTGGAAAGGTTCGGGAATCACGCTTTCATCGACGACATATTCTTAAAAGATCATTCAAGACCCCCCAAATTCTTATATTGTTCATCTCAAGTGGGGGGATGTTATGTTTAGTTGTTATGTGAAAAAAAATGATGAAGTGATTCGAAAAAAAATAAAAATAAAATAATAATAATAATAATAAAATATAATTATTGTTATTTATTTGATTGTAAAGTGCGAAGTTATAAGTACTATGTTATGAGCTTATTATAGATCTAGTATCGAGGAGGCCACCTCGGTCACATTTGAAGAATGGAGTGGGTAATGTGCCCATCATGACGTCCTCTAATGGCATATCTACCTGGTATTATCATGATCCGGTTTCTTGACTTCGAAACTTGAACTTTGGATGAACGGTAAGTGGTGATGACTTGGTTATAGATTTAGACTATTTGCTTGATTTTATTTTACACCAATTTTATCCCATGTCTTATCCTACCATTTAGTCATGAAGCGTGTCTAGGTGATGTAGCGAGCAATCTTTGGTGTCTTGGCCATGGATTTGGTCATATATCATTGATTTTGTCCACTTCTCCGTGACATGTTAGTAATGATGACTCACCCTTAACCTTTGTCGTGTCTACCCATATTGCCTTCGAGAATTGTTTAGTCCTTAACTCTAGTGGTGGAGATTTGTGTAACCAACAAGCTTATGATAGAATACATGCTATGACTGTGCGTTGAGTGATCACCCCGAAATTGACACTTAGAATAGTTGAGAGATTTGAGTGTTTTGTTCCCATTTCGTGAGGTGTTCGGCTTTGTTTTATTTTAGCATAAGGGATTTGTAAACTTATATTTTCCAGGTAATAGGAAATATCTTTTTAGGAATCTATCTAATAAGGTCTACTTGAGGGCAAGTAGAGTTCAAGTGGGGGGATATTTGATAACATCAAATAGTCCTGAATATTAAGTGTCAATTTCCCCCGATAATGCTTGTATTTTATATCATTTATATGGATTTACGCTTGTTTTCCTCTATTTTTCACTTTCAGGTAAATTATGAGCATTGGAGTTAAGGAGACGCGGATTTGGAGAGTTTATTGAAGATATATGATAGTATGCCTATTTTGAAAATGTTACGGCGTATCTCTTCACTCACAATACGCCGTAATAGAAGCGCGACTCAGAAAACCAACTAAACTGAAGATTATGGCATAGCTCCCTCCTAGGATTACGCCGTAACTAATTAGGTCAAATGATGTTCCGCGCCGCTGCAAGCTACGCCGTAACTCATTCCACAAATACGGCGTAACCATGATTTATTGAAGATACGACGTAACTCATTCCTAATGTTACGCAGTAACCAGCTTTTCCAGAGCAAAATACGATGAATTGGATGTTACGCCGTAACCAGATCTGGCCTATAAATACCGCCCAAAATTCTGCATTTCTCATCATTCACTCCACACACAAAAGCAGAGAACGTGGGTAGAAGGCTGAAGGCAGATCTCGAGGAGCATACGGAGCCATCTCCAAGGGAGAAATCACTCCCTAACGATAAGCATTAGCAATTTATCATTTCTTTACTTTCAATTCATGTATTTCGATATGTTAAATATTAAATCGATTGTTTTAGTTAATATGAGCGGCTAAGCACCTCTGGTGCTAGCCTAGTTATGATTCCTTGATTGTTTTGTTTATGTTTACAGTGCTTCCGTATAATTGTTTCTAGTGTATGCATGCATCGTTTGTTGGTAGCTACCCTTGTTTCGGTAGTTTTGAATGGCGGTAGTATCTAGTTACTTAGGAGATATGACCAACTGACCCTAAGTAGGTAGACTGAGTGAGAAGGGTAAGAATTGACAAACTGACGACCCTTCTTCGCTTGTGCGATTTGACCAACTGATCACCTACCGTTTGGATGAACTTAAGAAGTTAGGGATGAGTGTTTAAGATGCTAGCGCCCGGGCACTCATTGTTATGAATCTTGCATGTAGCGAAACTTAATGACTCAGCTTAGGGGACTAAAAGCAACTGAACTTTCAAGGGTAGTAGCTTGATCTCCAGTGGAAGGCTTTTGCTGATAGGTTAGGACGAACTGACCAAATGTTGTCCTAGCGACTTTTACCCCCACTTGAAGCAATTGGAAGTAATTAAACGTGAACTTAATATGATAAGATGACTATCTAGGTTAGCACACTTCTCATTTAATGATCACAACCCTCGCCTTTATTTGATTTCTTGCATTTCTTGTTTTAGTAGTTTATTAATCATTTCAACCTTAAAACCAATTAAAATCTGTGACACCTAGACTTAATTAGAATCCGCTCACATAGCTCTTGGGACGACCTCGGTTTTACCGAAATACTACACTACACACGATTGGGTACACTGCCCGTTAGTGCATTAGGGTAGTCCATAGGTATAACGAGACATTATAAATATTAAAACCTAGTCAGTAATACCTGCATCAATTCGTGTCAAAGGCATTAGTGAAGGGTGCCAAAAATCCGTGTCAAAGGCATTAGTGAAGGGTGCTGAAAGTCCGTGTTGAAGGCATTAGTGAAGGGTGCCTAGGAGTCATGTCAAAGGCATTAGTGAAAGGTGCCTAGGGTGTACATTCGTTATGGTGCGTCGATGTACAAGATAGATTAGTATTGGGTCAAAGGATATTGATATCCTTGTTGATGTTGTTATAAGAAGTGGATCTCCTTTGGGATAGGTGTTGTGTAGTGTTGGGTAGTAGTTCCTCCTTTGTAATGGAACTCGGTATCTAGCCTTATACCGGATAAAGTGTAGGCGGCGTTGTGATAGGTTTGGTTCTACCTCGTGGAAGAACCCAGTGTCTAGCCTTGTACCGGATAAAGAGTAGGCGACGTTGTGAAGACTTCTCCGCCGCAAGGAGTTTGTGTTGTGTAGTGATTACGAACTCTCGAGTAGGTGACTCGGGGAGTGGAGTAGGGCAAGGAAGGTGTCCTTGTATCCGTACCACTATAAATACTCGCGTTGTGGTTTTCTGCTTCTTACTATTTATCTTTGCTTTATTTTTTTTATATGCTTATCTATCAACATCCAACACACACATTTAAATAGATTGACATAAGTCGATCTAAATAGTTTAAAGCGAAGTTTTAAATTGGTAAAACTATTCAACCCCCCTTCTAGTTTTCCACAATTGGTACCAGAGCTTCGTTATCAAGTTTTTAGAGTATATTGTACTTTAAAAACTTGACACGATCCGTGTATAATCGAAAACTACAAAGAAGGTCTTTTACAAAAACAAACACCATGTCTTTAAAACACTTATGTAGGATGTTGATTGGATGACAACATTATAATTTTATTTCTTTTTTTATCTTACTAAATTGCACTAACCTTTCTTGTCATTTTGATTAGTTAAAGCTCATTTTAATCCAGCCATCGGAATTCCTTGGTAACAAGATTACCTTTCCTAAGAAGGTATCTTAATTTCCATCTAGATCACGAAGGAACCGGAGTTGTCTATTGACATTTGTTTTGTCAAAAGATAAGGACACTCATAATTGCATTAGAGGTATGACTTTCTTAAAACCTATCTCTAAATAACCAGCTTAGAATAAGTATGTTTGCATAAGAATCTATATGGTTATATTTTTATTCTTCTAGTTTTATCATATGCTTTAGTAATATACGTGGCGTCTTTAGGAAACCTTCTTCTCATACTTGTTTCTCTTCCGTCTAAAATCTAGGTATATAAATATGTGTTATCCTAACCTAAAATATCAAATCTTTCTAATAATAAAACAAAACACAAATCTCAAAAATTCCTCCTTCCCCATAAAACCTATCCAGCTCGTCTCACAACCACCAAACCCCATGTTTTTCAAATCTTCCACTTTCAAAAATTACCTCTCATTCAAACTTCATCTTCCCTCTCATCTCATCTCATCTCAAATCAAAACCAAGGAAGAACTTCATCATCATGTTTATATCGCCTTCGTGATCATCGTCTTGACACTCATCGCTCTCGTGTATCCCATGATCAAGTTTTCTCGTGGAGACATGTACTTTGTGTTGTTAATCTACATTTGTATCATATATCCAACCCTTTGTATCGCTCTTAGCATTGAAATGAAATATTACTAATGTCTTAGTTTATCTCGTTTATTTCTCATAATGTGTTTGTCATTTTCTTTTCATTCGTATCTTTCAGCTAGACATACTTTCAAAACCTACAATTGTAACACCCCCAAAATTATCGTAGTGGAAGATTGTGTCACTGGGGTATTACTTCATAGTTCACAGCACAAGTTACAGAAAAAGACTCTAAATGAGACGTTTTGAAATAAATTATCATTCGATTAAAATATCAAAGTTTACAAACAGAGGTCCCACAAGTTTGTACAATCATAAAAAGTACAACATAAAATTTGTAATGTTTTTTGAATGATAATATATGCATCGTCTTCAAAATATTTTTCCGTGTGCCTTCACATGCCATGCCAGCTAATTTCTTTCGAACCTGAGATAAACATGCTAAAAAGTGTCAACACAAAGGTTGAGTGATTCATAGGTTTGTAAGCAAATCAGTTGATCACAAGATATAAAGTTTATGAAAGTAGTGGGCTACGTTGTTATACGCCCATAGTGCATTTGATTACCTAACTGGTCAATACAAACGATAGAAACCGCATAGGTTTGAAAACAGTAGTGGACAATATAGTTTGTAGTATAATTGCAATGTGTACAATTATCTTCTTGATAGTTATTATTGCATTAAGCTCAAGGCACTCACGACTGACTGTTGTAGATATATCACCGGACGATATATATAGAAATAACTTGCCCCGGGTAGGTATTTTGCCATATACCTAGATAATTCAAATAAAGTGCGTTCGGTTACCGATCCTGATAACACAAACGGGATTCGTCAATCCCAATAGGCCTATCCACAATATTTGCGCTCACTCCCAGTGATTAGCGGTCCATGATGTTGGGGACTTTTGGCATTAACAACTTAGGCATGCAATAATACAGTCAAGGCATTCATTTTGCAAGTAATTGTCCATAATAAAGCATTTTAGCATGTAGTAAAAGCAGTAGCATGTATCTCCCCCAAAGAGTTTATAAAATAGTTAAACAAATGTTGGGGCTATGAAACTCATTGTAGTGATCAGCAACGGAGTGTAACGATGTAATGTATGTCAACAATAGAGTATGGCAACACCAAGATCTTTAACGATTACCTACGAAAGCATAGTATTCACGTTTTAGTATAGTGTACGATATAAGTGTACAAGTATATGTAGTTTGTTGGCTTTCAATATGATGTTGTACATGATTCCTTAAGTTAAAGTATCTCTTAAGTGTTGTTTGGCTTATATCTCTTTTATAATTAACCTCGTACCATCGTTCGGGCTATCAAGATCAAGAGATCGTGTAGTAATCGCACGAGGAGCCAGGACACTTTAAATCGTAAATCCACAACTCATCGATACGATACCCCGAAGAGGCCTCTTATGATAATTAAATCCCTACTATTGTAGTACTTATCATTTATAAGTGAAGTATTTGACGAGACAAATGTTATATAAAACATGTGTCGTGTTTCGTCAAATACTATTGATTGACTTGTGTGACGATATGATGATATAAGTTGTGTGTCGTGAAGTAGTTTAACATGGCATATGGTCATTTTCTTAGTTTATCAAAGTCTATGAACCAAGTTTTAAAACAAGACTTGGCCATTAAGTCCATACTAGCCGTGCGGCTAAGTTATGGTTAAGCAACTTGAGACAACAATAATGTAACGCCCCGACCCGACAAGGGTAAAGGAATCACAAGTAATGGTGTCATATCAAAGCAAACATAAATATCCAAAAGAAGTCTTAACATAAATGCGGAAATAATTCAAGTCAAAACGACTTCAATACATAGGTCCCAGCGGAAAAATAACTCCAACAAAATATCTGAAATAATAAGTCTTAAATGGCATCATAAGATCAAAGCTAAAAATCTCTAAGGTAAGTCCACTCATGCACTCATCCCAAAGCAAAACCCAGCTTCCAATGCTTAGATACCTGCCGCGGAAGAAAAGAAAATGCGGATGAGCTTCAAAAGCCCAGTGAACAGATATGAAAGCAAAGCGAATACTAAACGATATCGAATATGAAATATAGTAAACAAAAGATAGCAAAATCATAATCATTTTCAAAGTATAAATCAGAATTTTCAAATAAAGTTTATAGTTAACTACCACGAGCCCAGAAACAAATATCTGATCATAATCATATTCTCATAAGGCAACATTTCTCGTAAGGCAACATTTGTAGGGGAGACCTTCCAGAGTTATGAAGGACGTGCATGCACGCAGCATCAATCATCAGATAACATATAACAGATAACAGATCTAGGATGCATCCATACGCCCCTTCCTACATATACAAAATATGCTCCACCATCCAGAGACGTGGCAGAACATCACTCTACTGCCCTAGAGTCATATCAGAGGTGCATCACTGATACGGACATGGAACCCCCATGACTAGTGAAATATTTGGCTCGGGTGTCAAACTATCTTAGGTTAAATCAGAATGTCATAACTGACACAGATCATATTTTATCAGAAGGTTATTCATATTTTCAAAATCAGAGTTTTCATATCATATAGTTCAAAATCAGATGTTTCATAATTCAGAAATCAGAGATCAGATAAGCAACAGCTCAAACAAATCAGAATGGGGTTCATAGCAAAGGCTTAGGAAACCCTAATATAAAAGCTAACGAAAGAAAACGTTAAAAGGAACCTTTACTGAAAAGGTCAGAATATCTGTACCTTATTCCAAAGCAAATGATCGAAAAGCAGAAATACGGAAAGCAAAGGATTACTCCTTCTTCTCAGAACCTATACACATTAACGGTCGTCCATGTTATTTATGATTCCATAATCGTCGAAATGATCTTTTAATATTTGATGTTTATACTTAGTGTATTCAGTGATCTTCATACTTTAGGGTTTTTATGATTAAATGAGACTTAAGTGTTTTATAATTAATATCGTAGATTAGGGTTCATTATGTCATTTATTAAAGTTTAGGGTTAAATTTGAAAATAGTTTAAACGTCATAACTCACACATGAAATAACGAATTAACACTCTTAGCTTCAAACCCTAATCGACTCTCATTATGTTCTAGGGTTTTCTCCTTCTTTTAATATCATATTAATATGCATTTACTTTTCATGTTACGTCTTTTAATGACTCGCTACTTAACCAACACCTTCATGTCTTAACCATACGTTACTTATATACATGTTATACGTCAACCTTTATTCCCATGCACGTTTATGATTTTATGTGACACACAAGTTACTTATTACTCGGATTAATTACACATCTATACACACATGCACAAAAGTTTAGACTAGATACGACCACGTACTACGTTTACATATCCACAAACTCACTTGACTTATAAAACGCACGCATATGAGACACGGTTCACAAACCATTTATGGTTCGGCTTGCATTATTCGGTTCACACTTCAAACTAGGGTTTAGGTTTACATGATCTTTACACATTTAATACATGTTCAAAACTTTTATATGGTTCGGTTTATATGTACAGGGTTCGGCTAATAGGTTTTACGCAAACTCTAGCTCACCTACGTACTTTACATATTCAAGTTGTCATGTTTTTATCTTAGCCGAAACATATACATGGTTCGGTTCTTATATACATATGGTTCGGTCCTATGGCTCAACATATATCTATGATCCGATTTAATAATACGTATTACATAACATGTTCTTTAATAATTATGAGGTTCAAGTCATTACGGTTTGTCTTTGTTGGTTTCACACGGCTCGGCCACAAAAAGGAAAACACAATTCGATAAAACAAACAAGTTACAATAAACATTAACGTAAGGTGTAACGAAAGAAGACGAATAAACATTGTTATACCTTAGCTTGGTTGAAGCAAAATCTCGACACCACAAAAACTAGGGTTCGGCCGAATGGAGAAAAAGAAAGAGAGAGGCAATAAAACTAGGGTTTCAATTTCATGTAAATGTATTATATTTATAGGTGGTAACATTTTTAGTTTAGGGCTTTGAGGAGGGGGGTTGGGTTTCGGCTTGGTCCAACCGAGCACACAAAACCCACGGCCCAAATGGCCTTCTTGGCTCTCGGCTCCCTTGATCCAAACGAGACAAAATACTCGGCCCAAGTGGTTCACCGTTAACGAAAACGAGGCCCAACATATTAGCGAAACGTTTAAATCTTTCGTCGTACCAAAATCGATCACGTACACACATTCATTTAGTTTTACTTGTTCGTAAGTTAGGTTTTAATTTCGTTAAATGATTATAAACGTATTTTACGTATTTTATACTTTTTGATTTCGAGGGTATTTTAGTCCTTATCTATGTTTTAGATTTTCAGGTTTTACAATTCTTCCCCTCTAAAAGAAGAATTTTCGTCCTCGAAAATTGAATGAAACGAAACGAAAACGAAATGAGAACATACCAAACTATTCAAAGAAATGAGGATAACTAGCTCG
Source organism: Chrysanthemum seticuspe (assembly GCA_019973895.1). Classification (NCBI taxonomy): domain Eukaryota; kingdom Viridiplantae; phylum Streptophyta; class Magnoliopsida; order Asterales; family Asteraceae; genus Chrysanthemum; species Chrysanthemum seticuspe. The sequence goes on along the minus strand of BPTQ01000003.1, from coordinate 16,314,807 downwards.
CATCGACTCTTCGGTTTCCCAAGTAGCCTCACGCTCCGGGTGATTTTTCCAAAGAATCTTAATGAACGGAATGACTTTGTTTCTCATGACTCTTTCTTGTCTTTCTAAAATAGCTTCCGGTTCTTCAGATAAAGACATATCGGATTGAATTTGATCAAACGGATAAAAAGCAACGTGTAACGGATGATAATTGTATCCCCTTAGAAGAGATACATGGAAAACATCATGAACATGCGATAACTGAGGCGGAAGTGATAATCGATACGAAACTTCTCCTATACGCTCCAAAATTTCAAACGGACCGATGAATCGAGGACTGAGCTTGCCCTTGATTCCAAAACGTTTCACACCTCTAAACGGCGAGACTTTCAAAAATACACGATCTCCAACCCGAAATTCTAAATCACGACGATGCTTGTCGGCATAACTTTTCTGACAAGACCTAGCCTCCTTCAACTTTTCTCTAGCAACAGCTACTTTCTCATTAGTGATCTCAATCATTTTCGGACCTTCAAGTAAGCGTTCACCTACTTCATCCCAACAAGTAGGTGCTCTACATTTCCTTCCATAAAGAAGTTCAAACGGTGCTGCCTTAATGCTAGCATGCCAACTGTTGTTGTATGCAAACTCTACTAGACACAAATATTCATCCCAGCTGCCAGTCCATTCTAAAGCACAAGCCCTTAGCATGTCCTCTAAGGTCTGAATAGTCCTCTCTGACTGACCATCTGTTTGAGGATGAAATGCCGTACTAAAATTAAGTCGAGTACCCCAAGCTTTTTGCAAACCTTTCCAGAAACGAGAAGTAAAATGCGGATCCCTATCAGACACAATAGATGCCGGAGTACCATGAAGTCTAACTATCTCTTGCTGAAAAATCTCCGCCAATCTACCAATACCATAATCCTTTCTGATTGGTAAGAAATGAGCAGATTTGGTTAGTCGATCAACAACTACCCAAATCGCATCATGCTTCTTCCGAGTAACAGGTAGTCCAGTCACAAAATCCATAGATATCTTATCCCACTTCCATGTCGGAATATCCAATGGTTGCAACAGTCCACTAGCCCTTTGATGTTCAATTTTAACCTGCTGACAAATCATACACTTCGACACAAACGTCGCCACATCTTGCTTCATGCCATTCCACCAGAAGTACTGTTTCAAATCCCTATACATCTTGGTAGAACCAGGATGGATAGTGAAAGGAGAACTATGAGCTTCAGTCATAACTTTCTCACGAAGTACCTGATCATTGGGAACACAAAGTCTATCTTCATACCATACAATACCGTCATTATCAACCTTAAACTCCGTCTGCTTACCTTCTTCAACATTTTGCGCCACAGCCCACAGCTCGCCGTCATCTTTCTGAGCTTCCTTAATTTGCAGTATAAGGTTCGACTCCACCTTCATACTAGCCCAGTATCCATCAAAACCTCGTACGCATAGCTCAACATCCAAACTCTCTAAGTCACGAAGAATCCTAGATTCAATCTCAATACTTGCAAGAATACCTGATTTCCGGCTAAGTGCGTTAGCAACTACATTAGCCTTACCTGGATGGTACTGAATGTTAGTGTCATAATCCTTAAGAAGTTCTAACCATCTTCTTTGTCTCATGTTAAGTTCCTTCTGAGTGAAAATATACTTGAGACTCTTATGATCGGTGAAAATGTCACACGTCTCTCCATACAAGTAATGTCTCCAGATCTTCAACGCGAACACCACAGCAGCTAACTCAAGGTCATGAGTTGGGTAATTCTCCTCATACGGTTTCAGTTGTCTTGAAGCATAAGCTATTACTTTTCCATGTTGCATCAAAACACAGCCTAATCCTTTCTTAGATGCATCACTATAAATTTGAAATCCTGCAGAACCAGATGGAAGAGTCAAAATAGGAGCGGACACCAATATCCGTTTCAACTCCTCAAAACTCTTTTCTCGTTCATCCGTCCATACGAACTTTTCTCCTTTTCTCATCAGTTGGGTTAGGGGCAAAGCTAATCGAGAGAAACCTTCTACAAAACGTCGGTAGTAACCAGCAAGTCCTAGAAAACTCCTAACCTCAGTCACTGTCATAGGTCTTGGCCACTTAGTGACAGCCTCAACCTTAGACGGATCCATGGTGATACCATCTGCAGATACAATATGACCAAGGAACGCGACTTGTCTTAACCAAAATTCACACTTCGAAAATTTGGCGTACAACTTCTTCTTCCTCAAAATCTCCAAAACTATCCGGAGATGTTGTTGATGCTCTTCTTCAGACTTGGAGTAAACTAAAATGTCGTCGATGAAAACAATAACAAACTTGTCGAGAAACTCATGGAAAACATGATTCATTAGGTCCATAAATACCGCAGGCGCATTTGTCAAACCGAAAGGCATAACGAGAAATTCATAATGACCATATCTGGTACGAAACGCGGTCTTAGGAACATCTTGCTCCCTCACACGTAGCTGATGATAACCAGATCTCAGATCAATCTTAGAAAAGAACTTAGCTCCTTGCAGTTGATCAAACAAATCATCTATACGCGGAAGAGGATAACGGTTACGAATAGTAATACGGTTGAGTTCACGGTAGTCGATACATAGACGTATACTTCCATCCTTCTTCTTCACAAACAAGACAGGTGCACCCCATGGAGAAACACTTGGTCGAATAAATCCATTTTCTATCATCTCTTGCAGCTGTTCCTTCAACTCCTTCAGTTCTACAGGTGCCATACGATACGGAGCTTTCGAAATCGGTTCCGCACTAGGAATTAACTCAATGCCAAACTCAACTTCTCTAGCTGGGGGAAGACCAGGAAGTTCATCGGGAAAAACGTCGGTGAATTCACAAACAACAGAAAGGTTTTCAATGTCAGGACTCTCCAAAGATGTGTCCTTAACAGATGCCAGAAAACCTTGGCACCCATGAGCAATCATGGTCCGTGCCTTCATAGCAGAAATGAACTTAACAGATTTGAGAGGTTGAGAACCATAATAAACAAATTCAGGATGTTTTATGTCTCCAAAGATCACAGTTCTAGCATAGCAGTCAATGGAAGCTCTATGATAAGCCAACCAATCCATGCCTAGAATGATATCAAAGTCGACCATATCGAGAGGATACAGATTTGCAGAGTGAATACGATCATCAAAACGAAGAGGACACTTAACGTATTTATGATCAATGATCATGTGGTTTTTTATAGGCGTAGATATCGATAAGTGATTCTTTAGCGGTTTGGGCTTCATATTAAGTTTCTTAGCAAATGTGACAGATATAATGGAGTGTGTGGCACCGGTGTCAAATAAAGCGAAGACAGAAAAATCATCAATGAAAAGAGTGCCCGTAATGGTACCTGAAGTGCGCTCCGCCTGATTCCGAGTAGTAGCATAAACACGTCCAGTAGTAGGTGGCGGCTTGATGTAGTTTCCAGGAATCACCGGGTTCCTCTTAGGGCAATCCTTGATCTTGTGAGTAGTGGAACCACAAGAGAAACATCCAACAGTGGCCTTAAAACACGGTCCCGGATGAGCCTTTCCACAAGTAGTACAGATAGGTGGGGGAGGCAAAACTTCAGCTGTCCTTTGCTGACCAGAAGATCCTGAAGCACGACCCTGATTTGCTCTTCGAGCCGACTGATCCTTGTTGTAACGCTGGTTATTGTTACCTTGATTCTGACGATCATTTCCATTCTTACCAGCAGCTCTGCTATCCTGACTCCTCGCCTCAGGGCGCCTAGAGTCCACATTCCTTCCTGACTGACCTCGCTGATCATAACTCCTATCCACTTGACCCATCGAATCATAACTCCTGCCAGAATTTCCCTTATAATCATTACTTTGAGTCCTACCTTGAATCCGATCACCATCGCGATTACGCTTGTTGGAACCCGAACCCTCATGAAAGATCTCAATGTTACGAGCTGCGTCATTGCAGGCCGACACATCCTCATACTCAGTGTTAAGAAGTCGGTCCAACACCCACTTCTTCAATCCCCACTTGAAGTGCTTAGCTTGGCGCCTACCATCTCCAGCAATCGTTCCCACAAAACTTACCAGCCTCATAAATCTACTCATGTACTCATTGGAGTTCTCATGATCAAACTGGTAGATTGCCTGATAATCCCTCTCATACCTTTGCTGTTCAGCATCAGGGAAGTAACGGTTATAGAAGATAGTCCGAAACTCAGTCCAAGTACAAGTAACAGCAAAAGCATCTCCTCCTCTTTCCTGTTTCAATGCCTTCCACCAATTTAAAGCATCACTCTCCAATTTGAATGCAGCCAAACGGGTCTTAAATTCATCTCCACAACCCAGTACTTCAAACAGCTTCTCAATATGAGTGATCCAGTCCTCGGCCTCAGTGGGAGTAGCAGCAGTGCTAAAAGAAAGAGGCTTGAGCTTACCGAAATGCTCGAGCCAAGTATGAATGCCGATGGGTTGAGTACCTCCACCACTTCCCGAAGGACCAGTCTGATTCCGAATGTTGTTGATCACCTGTGTCATCACCTCAGGTGTAGTAAGACCAGGGAAAAGAGTGTTGAGCGCATTGGCAACCGCAGCATCCAAGCCAGGAATATCATCGTCTCCATCCGCGCTACCGTTAGTACGAGTTCGAACCATCTGAACGATATTCAAACGATTAGCAAAATGAACAAATGTGAGATACGAAATGGAAGTTCGCAGAAGGAAACCTAAAGTCTACCCAATCCTCACAGGTCAAAGCCTAAGCTCTAAGGGTCTCAAAACCTAGGGTTCTTATGTCACAGGTCCTGACTACAAGTCGTAAACCTGGGCTCTGATACCATAAATTGTAACACCCCGACCCGACAAGGGTAAAGGAATCACAAGTAATGGTGTCATATCAAAGAAAACATAAATATCCAAAAGAAGTCTTAACATAAATGCGGAAATAATTCAAGTCAAAATGACTTCAATACATAGGTCCCAGCGGAAAATAACTCCAACAAAATATCTGAAATAATAAGTTTTAAATGGCATCATAAGATCAAAGCTAAAAATCTCTAAGGTAAGTCCACTCATGCACTCATCCCAAAGCAAAACCCAGCTTCCAATGCTTAGATACCTGCCGCGGAAGAAAAGAAAATGCGGCTGAGCTTCAAAAGCCCAGTGAACAGATATGAAAGCAAAGCGAATACTAAACGATATCGAATATGAAATATAGTAAACAAAAGATAGCAAAATCATAATCATTTTCAAAGTATAAATCAGAATTTTCAAATAAAGTTTATAGTTAACTACCACGAGCCCAGAAACAAATATCAGATCATAATCATATTCTCATAAGGCAACATTTCTCGTAAGGCAACATTTGTAGGGGAGACCTACCAGAGTTATGAAGGACGTGCATGCACGCAGCATCAATCATCAGATAACATATAACAGATAACAGATAACCTATCTAGGATGCATCCATATGCCCCTTCCTACATATACAAAATATGCTCCACCATCCAGAGACGTGGCAGAACATCACTCTACTGCCCTAGAGTCATATCAGAGGTGCATCACTGATACGGACATGGAAGCCCCATGACTAGTGAAATATTTGGCTCGGGTGTCAAACTATCTTAGGTCAAATCAGAATGTCATAACTAACACAGATCATATTTTATCAGAAGGTTATTCATATTTTCAAAATCAGAGTTTTCATATCATATAGTTCAAAATCAGATGTTTCATAATTCAGAAATCAGATATCAGATAAGCAACAACTCAAACAAATCAGAATGGGGTTCATAGCAAAGGCTTAGGAAACCCTAATATAAAAGCTAACGAAAGAAAACGTTAAAAGGAACCTTTACTGAAAAGGTCAGAATATTTGTACCTTATTCCAAAGCAAATGATCGAAAAGCAGAAATACGGAAAGCAAAGGATTACTCCTTCTTCTCAGAACCTATACACATTAACGGTCGTCCATGTTATTTATGATTCCATAATCGTCGAAATGATCTTTTAATATTTGGTGTTTATACTTAGTGTATTCAGTGATCTTCATACTTTAGGGTTTTTATGATTAAATGAGACTTAAGTGTTTTATAATTAATATCGTAGATTAGAGTTCATTATGTCATTTATTAAAGTTTAGGGTTAAATGTGAAAATAGTTTAAACGTCATAACTCACACATGAAATAACGAATTAACACTCTTAGCTTCAAACCCTAATCGACTCTCATTATGTTCTAGGGTTTTCTCCTTCTTTTAATATCATATTAATATGCATTTACTTTTCATGTTACGTCTTTTAATGACTCGCTACTTAACCAACACCTTCATGTCTTAACCATACATTACTTATATACATGTTATACGTCAACCTTTATTCCCATGCACGTTTATGATTTTATGTGACACACAAGTTACTTATTACTCGGATTAATTACACATCTATACACACATGCACAAAAGTTTAGACTAGATACGACCACGTACTACGTTTACATATCCACAAACTCACTTGACTTATAAAACGCACGCATATGAGACACGGTTCACAAACCATTTATGGTTCGGCTTGCATTATTCGGTTCACACTTCAAACTAGGGTTTAGGTTTACATGATCTTTACTCATTTAATACATGTTCAAAACTTTTATATGGTTCGGTTTATATGTACAGGGTTCGGCTAATAGGTTTTACGCAAACTCTAGCTCACCTACGTACTTTACATATTCAAGTTGTCATGTTTTTATCTTAGCCGAAACATATACATGGTTCGGTTCTTATATACATATGGTTCGGTCCTATGGCTCAACATATATCTATGATCCGATTTAATAATACGTATTACATAACATGTTCTTTAATAATTATGAGGTTCAAGTCATTACGGTTTGTCTTTGTTGGTTTCACACGGCTCGGCCACAAAAAGGAAAACACAATTCGACAAAACAAACAAGTTACAATAAACATTAACGTAAGGTGTAACGAAAGAAGACGAATAAACATTGTTATACCTTAGCTTGGTTGAAGCAAAATCTCGACACCACAAAAACTAGGGTTCAGCCGAATGGAGAAAAAGAAAGAGAGAGGCAACAAAACTAGGGTTTCAATTTCATGTAAATGTATTATATTTATAGGTGGTAACATTTTTAGTTTAGGGCTTTGAGGAGGGGGGTTGGGTTTCGGCTTGGTCCAACCGAGCACACAAAACCCACGGCCCAAATGGCCTTCTTGGCTCTCGGCTCCCTTGATCCAAACGAGACAAAATACTCGGCCCAAGTGGTTCACCGTTAACGAAAACGAGGCCCAACATATTAGCGAAACGTTTAAATCTTTCGTCGTACCAAAATCGATCACGTACACACATTCATTTAGTTTTACTTGTTCGTAAGTTAGGTTTTAATTTTGTTAAATGATTATAAACGTATTTTACGTATTTTATACTTTTTGATTTCGAGGGTATTTTAGTCCTTATCTATGTTTTAGATTTTCAGGTTTTACAAATAAGGCCATACCAAATGGCTATTTTTAAGTCAAAATACCTTTAGACATCAGCCTTGGTTTAACCTTGGCTTTGTTTTGGCCTCAAAGAATCAAAATACACTAAGGTTTCTTAGCCATGGTTGTTTTCTAGTCAACAACAGGTCCGTTTAGTTTTTGCGTTTTTTATGATTTTTCGTTCACTTTCTGCTTATGTGCACCTTAGTTTTTGTAGAAAAAATCATTCCGAGCAACTTTCGTGCTTTACACATTTGCTGATTCGGATCAGAAAATGGTTAAAATCGCGTTTTAAAATCGTATCAACAACTTTTTGATCAAACAACATATTCACTTCTAGTCATCTTCATTTAGCCATAACTTTTTAACCATAAGTTATTTTTAAGTGATTCAAAAGCCCAAATTTTAGTTTTTACTTCCTCTAACAGCTTCTCAAACTTAATCAAGTCCAAAGTCTAAGGTTTACGTATATCAATAGTCTAATTACAAGTAATTACTTATATTTCATTCCAGAAAGTTTGACTGCACATTCATCCCTGCCAAAACGACCATAAGTTCATTTCTACAACTTATTTTGACACGCAGCTTTCTCCAAACTTCAAGTTTAGGTCTTAGCTACATTTCATAAAGCTGAGTCGACTTCCAAAAGTGACCAGAACCATGGGCTTTTCTTAAATGAAATCTGGTGTGCAGATTTTGACATGTTTTGCCATTTTGGCTCTCATTTACTCATCGGGATGAGTTATGAGGTGCGCCACCCGGAAAAACAACCATAAGACATAGCTCTAAAAGCCTATCTTACTGAATTAACCTCAAAGTTTACTGAGATGATCAGTTTAATCAATCTTTGGGACTGTTGCAGAATTCAGGTTCATAAAACCTACCTAAGGCTTGTTCTAGCTTCTTTTCATGTTACAAACCTCATGTACAACATCAATCATGCCATTTTACATATACTACTTGTACAAGGTATAAATTACATCAAACATGAATGAAAGACTTGAGAACTAAATATAATCTTACAACTTCTTGGATGAGAATCATAAGAACTTAAGAACCACTATCCTAAGTTTTTCAGTCACCAACTTAGCCTTCCAATCTTCAACCAAAGTTCACTAATCTCTTTACCCTTGTAATATCTCCTTTCATTCAGACCCTAAATACCTTGTATAAGTCTTGTGTCAAGCTTTAAATCAACAAATCACCACTTGGACTAGGTATAGCTCATCAACACCTTCAACTTTCTTGTTTAACTTGTACATTGAATTAAAGTAAATGATGGTGATGGTGTTCATATGTTGTACGGCAAAGAGGAGAGCCAAAGATATTTTGGTATCTATCTTATCCATGAAGATATGTATGTAAGTAATTTATGTAAAGGTGAGAGTTATGTGTCTAGTTATGAGATAGGAAGGATAAGTAAGAGCCATGTGGCTTTTGTGGTTAACATAAAAACGCCACCTCTCATGGAGGTGGTGAGTATGTGTATTTTGTTCTAAGTTTTAGTTTATGAGGTGTAGTTTGGTCCCGGTAATTACTAATGTTAAGCCCTTAAGTCACGAAACTTAAAACCGAGCAACGTAAAAATGTAATACTTATGAAAATATCTAAACTTATCAATATACTCCAACTAGGTATATTGAAGGTGTGATAAGTCTATTTGGGCGTCTATATTGTTAAAACCTAATAATATAGGTTCGAGTACGCGTATTACGTAAAGAGTAAAATATTTACGTAAAACTAACAAAGTGGCAATAGTTCATATAAAATATGACTATTGGTAAAAATAGAGTATTTTGAACACCTAGACTTATCGTAGTCTTGTGTTGACCATGAGGAAAGTTTACACGATAAAACTTTCATAATTAATAAAGTAACAACTTTAAATAATTATTTATAGCCATTGGTGAACAAAAAAAATGTTCAGAGAGTAATAATTCGAAACAGATTGAATTATTTAACTTGGAAAATTACTGGTTACTACCAGTTAAAGTATTTGCTTTTACGTTACGGTAAAAGTCAAATAGTAAAAAGTCAAAGTCAAAGGGCAATTTAGTCATTTTGCCTTATGAAAATTTACGAGTTGCTACAGCCTCCACCAGTTACGGGAATCATGTCCTCATGATTTAGTTTGTGTTATGAGTTAATGATGTTCCCGAGAAGAGGTGGGGGTACTTCTGTAATGGAACTGCGTCACGAAGTTCAATGAGTGTTATCTACTAACGGTATATTTGAGTTCATCTTCACGTTCCTACGTGAATTCAGGACCTCTTCTAGAGTTCCATTTAGTGTTGAAAATAGGAATGCGACTTTGCTTAAGTCATTTGACCTCATGGTCCGTGATCTCAGTAGATTTTCCGATAAGATCAAACGTAAATCAATCTGGATCCCTTCCAAAGAAATAGGGAGTGTCTCATCAGTATGACACTTCTTCAGAATGCACACACAAAAGGTGGCGTGTACACTACCAAGTTCGAGTAGTAGCTCGAGTCTGAAAGCTACTAGGCCAATTCTTGCTAATATCGTATAAAGTCCCATATATCTTAAGTTTGGTTTTTCTAATTTCCCCAAACGAATCATACCTTACCGCAACGAGGCTTTCAACAAAACCTTAATCCTAGTATGAAATTTTGAAAGTTAACGCTTACATCTTTGTAACCTTTCGGGTGATAATGTGTGGCCTAATATTGCGGGGCCAGGAAGTAAACATTGTACTAGATTCCTTAGAAGGATTTCGTGAACGGCAAGCTCATAAATTTTAATCAGCAATTGTGCTAAAGATTGCGAAGTCAAATATGCCGCAAGCATGCTTCTAGACAATGCTTTGTCAGGGTAACATGTTGTTACTCAATCTATTAGTATTGAGAATACTCACTAGATTGCTTGGACTAAGTTGAAGAAATTGTAATCAAGAAGTATTAACTTCAAAATGAGGTGCAAGAAATGAAGGTGAAGCTTCCTTGCTGTCAGTGGTGTTGATATTACAACTTATATTCGTCGCTCTCAAGAGTTGGCAATAGTGTGCCCAGTGATGATCTCAACCAATGAGAATTTATGGGAAAAGTTCATCTGAGAACTTCTACTCAGTATTTAAGAGAACGAAACTTTGTTTGATCACTCACACTGGATGAAATAATTCAGATGTCTCGTAACCAAGTGGATCAAGTTGTGCGAGCTTAGACTGCTCAAAGATCCAACAATAGCAAAAATAACAACAGTGACGACAATAGTAGCAAACGATAATGGGATGTGGAAAGTGAGAACCTTTCGAGAAATAATGTTCTCTAAATAATGGCCAACCAATAGGAGAAGCTCGTGGGAAAGCTTATGTGATACATAATGGGATATCGTACCCAGTTTGTTAGTTTGAGACTAAACTAATTCTATTAGCTCAATGAGTGTAACAAGTCCGTTAGCTCAATAATATGGAATACTTTGACTTATGCGACTCGTGCATAATCAAATCTATGGAAACCGAATTCTGTTCTTGAAACATCTGATCCTATCAGGTCGGGTTTCAATTTTGTTCTTGAAACATCTGATTCTATTAGGTCGGGTTTCAATTATGTTCTTGAAACATCTGATTCTATCAGGCCGGGTTTCAATTGAATTTAACCAATTTTGTTAGCTCAACAAACGATTCATGTTTGTAAGGATTTGTTTAAACAACTTGAGATGATATTCAAGGTCATTATTATGAAGACATTGTAAGTATGCAATGGTCTTCCTTATATCTCAAACATCGTGAGATACACAATTGACTTAGATATATCTCAAACATCGTGAGATACACAAACTTAGATATATCTCAAACATCATGAGATACACAATTGACTTAGACATATCTCAGACATCGTGAGATACACAATTGGCCTAAATATATCTCAGACATTAAGAAATACACAATAGTTTTATCTATTTCTCAAACATTGTTTGTTGCACAATGGTCTCACTGGTATTTCTCAAACATTGTGAGAAAAGTACTGCCTAACTTTGAACTCGCCAATTCTTTTGAACGCTATGTTGATTCTCTCTGATTATTTAACTCCTCATCGTTGAAGATGAGTGTGAACATTCATTCCATACTCTTGGAACACTTATGAAGTCTCGTAATACACCACCTTGTAACTCATCAATTAAGTATGAGTGTTGTGTCGGAAATTCTTAAGTAGGATGATTTGGAATGTTCTTATTTAAATGGACTGGGACGCCTTTTCATTTAAATAAAGAAATTTCAAATCGCCGAACCATAAGTTTATGATTTCTTACTTGCATAAATTGGGACGCTTCTTTATGTAAGTAATGAATTATAAATGAGTGGGCTTATTAGTATCTGATATGACATGAGTATGAACTCGAACTCGAGAATCACTAGTATTCTTTGAAAATATTTAGAGAACACGATAGTGTTTTACCACTCAGCAAAAATCTTAAGACCTCATTTGAACAACCTAAGTTCATTCTTAAGTTATCACTTTTGCTGATACAAATCCTTACAAACATGAACCATTTGTTGAGCTAACCAAATTGGTTAAATTCAATTGAAACCCGACCTGATAGAATCAGATGTTTCAAGAACATAATTGAAACCCGACCTGATAGAATCAGATGTTTCAAGAACAAAATTGAAACCCGACCTGATAGGATCAGATGTTTCAAGAACAGAATTCGGTTGCCATAGATTTGATTATGCACGAGTCGCATAAGTCAAAGTATTCCATATTATTGAGCTAACGGACTTGTTACACTCATTGAGCTAATACACTTAGTTCAGTCTCGAACTAACAAACTGGGTACGATATCCCATTATGTATCACATAAGCTTTCCCAGGATTTATATCAGCAAAAGTGATAACTTAAAAATGAACTTAGGTTGTTCAAATGAGGTCTTAAGATTTTTGCTGAGTGGTAAAACACGATCGTGTTTTCTAAATCTTTTCAAAGAATACTTGTGATTCTCGAGTTCGAGTTCATACTCATGTCATATCGGATAAAAAAATAAGCCCACTCATTTATAATTCGTTACTTACATAAAGAAGCGTCCCAATTTATGCAAGTAAGAAATCATAAACTTATGGTTCGGCGATTTGAAATTTCCTTATTTAAATGAAAAGGCGTCCCAGTCCATTTAAATAAGGACATACCAAATCATCATACTTAAGAATTTCCGACACAACACTCATACTTAATCGATGAGTTACAAGGTGGTGTATTACGAGGCTTCGTAAGTGTTCCAAGAGTATGGAATGAATGTTCACACTCATCTTCAATGATGAGGAGTTAAATAATCAAAGAGAATCAACATAGCATTCAAAAGAATTGGTGAGTTCATAGTTATGCAGTAGTTTTCTCACAATGTTTGAGAAATACCAGTGAGACCATTGTGCGCACACACAATGTCTGAGAAATAGATGAAACTATTTTGTATATCTTATTGTCTGAGATATATTTAGGCCAATTGTGTATCTCATGATGTCTGAGATATATCTAAGTCAACTGTGTATCTCACGATGTTTGAGATATATCTAAGTCAATTGTGTATCTCACGATGTTTGAGATATAAGGAAGACCATTGCATACTTACAATGTCTTAATAGTAATGAGACCGTTGTATCAACTACAATGTCTGTGAAAGTTTCGTAGATCACAAACATGTATATGATCGGGGATATATTGTTGTGCAATAATGCCTTGGAATAGGCATATGCAGTTATGTTTAGTCCATCATTTATATAAACAGTCTTTATATAAATAACATAGTATTGTGTTAAGGAGTAGGCATGGCGCACGGAATGTTGAAGACAGCAATGAGTGATATGAGTTTAATGTAAGATGTAGTTATAGCATAGGTTCATATGCAACTTGGTTCTCTATAACTGAAGCTCTGGTACCAATCTGTAACACCCCTAAAATTATCGCAGCGGAAGATTGTGTCACTGGGGTATTACTTCATAGTTCACAGCACAAGTTACAAAAAACAACTCTAAATGAGACATTTTGAAATAAATTATCATTCGATTAAAATATCAGAGTTTACAAACAGAGGTCCCACAAGTTTGTACAATCATAAAAAGTACAACAAAAAAGTTGTAATGTTTTTCGAATGATAATATATGCATCGTCTTCAAAATATTTTTCCGGCATGCCAGCTAATTTCTTTCAAACCTGAGATAAACATGCTAAAAAGTGTCAACACAAAGGTTGAGTAAGTTCAAAGGTTTGTAAGCAAATCAGTTGATCAAAAGATATCAAGTTTATGAAAGTAGTGGGCTACGTTGTTATAAGCTCATAGTGCGTTTGATTGCCTAACCGGTCAATACAAACGATAGAAACCGCATAGGTTTGAAAACAGTAGTGGACAATATAGTTTGTAGTATAATTGCAATGTGTACAATTATCTTCTTGATAGTTATTATTGCATTAAGCTCATGGCACTCACGACTAACTGTTGTATATATATCATCGGACGATATATATAGAAATAACTTGCCCCGGGTAGGTATTTTACCCTATACCTAGATAATTCAAATAAAGTGCGTTCGGTTACCGATCCGGATAACACAAACGGGATTCGTCAATCCCGATAGGCCTATCCACAATATTTGCGCTCACTCCTAGTGATTAGTGGTCCATGATATTGGGGACTTTTGGCATTAACAACTTAGGCATGCAATAATATAGTCAAGGCATTCATTTTGCAAGTAATTGTCCATAATAAAGCATTTTATCATGTAGTAAAAGCAGTAGCATGTATCTCCCCCAAAGAGTTTATAAAACAGTTAAACAAAAGTTGGGGCTATGAAACTCACTGTAGTGATCAGCAACGGAGTGTAACGATGTAATGTATGTCAACAATAGAGTATGGCAACACCAAGATCTTTAACGATCACCTACGAAAGCATAGTATTCGCGTTTTAGTATAGTGTACGATATAAGTGTACAAGTATATGTAGTTTGTTGGCTTTCAATATGATGTTGTACATGATTCCTTAAGTTAAAGTATCTCTTAAGTGTTGTTTGGCTTATAGCTCTTTTATAAATAACCTCGTACCATCGTTCGGGCTATCAAGATCAAGAGGTCGTGTAGTAATCGCACGAGGAGCCAGGACACTTTAAATCGTAAATCCACAACTCGTCGATACGATACCCCGAAGAGGCCTCTTATGATAATGAAATTCTCTACTATTGTAGTACTTATCATTTATAAGTGATGTATTTGACGAGACAAATGTTATATAAAACATGTGTCGTGTTTCGTCAAATACTATTGATTGACTTGTGTGACGATGTGATGATATAAGTTATGTGTCGTGAAGTAGTTTAACATGGCATATGGTCATTTTCTTAGTTTATCAAAGTCTAGCAAAGTCTATGAACCAAGTTTTAAAACAAGACTCGGCCATTAAGTCCATACTAGCCGTGCGGCTAAGTTATGGTTAAGCAACTTGAGACAACAATAATGCCATACCAAATGGCTATTTTTAAGTCAAAATACCTTGAGACATCAGCCTTGGTTTAACCTTGGCTTTGTTTTGGCCTCAAAGAATCAAAATACACTAAGGTTTCTTAGCCATGGTTGTTTTCTAGTCAACAACAGGTCCGTTTAGTTTTTGCTGTTTTTATGATTTTTCGTTCACTTTATTCTGATGTGCACATGAGTTTTCGTAGAAAAAATCATTCCGAGCAACTTTCCTGTTTTACACTTTTGCTGATTCGGACCAGAAAAGGGTTAAAATCGCGTTTTAAAATCGTATCAGCAACTTTTTGATCCAACAACATATTCACCTCTAGTCATCTTCATTTGGCCATAACTTTTTAACCATAAGTTATTTTTAACTAATTCAAAAGCCCAAGTTTTAGTTTTTACTTCCTCTAACAGCTTCTCAAACTTAATCAAGTTCAAAGTCTAAGGTTTACTTATATCAATAGTCTAATTACAAGTAATTACTTATATTTCATTGCAGAAAGTTTGGCTGCACATTCAGCCCTGCCAAAACGACCATAAGTTGAGTTCTACAACTTGTTTTGACACACGGATTTCGCCAAACTTTAAGCTTAGGTCTTAGCTACATTTCATAAAACTGAGTCGACTTTCAGAAATGACCAGAACCATGTGCTTTTCTTAAATGAAATCTGGTGTGCATATTTTGACATGTTTTGCCATTTTGGCTCTCATTTACTCATCGGGATGAGTTATGAGGTGCGCCACCCGGCGAAACGACCATAAGACATAGCTCTACAATCCTATCTTACTGAATTAACCTTAAAGTTTACTGATATGATCAGTTTAATCAATCTTTGGGACTGTTGCAGAATTCAGGTTCATAAAACCTACCTAAGGCTTGTTCTAGCTTCTTTTCATGACAAACCTCATGTACAACATCAATCATGCCATATTACATATACTACTTGTACAAGGTATAAATTACATCAAAGATGAATGAAAGACTTGAGAACTAAATGTTGGTCATGTTATCCCAGAACAGGGTAAGATAATCAAGGCAGCAACAATACCACTATGTGGTTACCGGATATCACTTGGAATCGTGTGATCACTTTCCAAAGTAAACTATTCGACCCTAATGCCTGAGTTACACGAATATCTACTTGGGATAAGACCAAATGTGGTTATAGAATTAGGCACAATTCAATAACCTTTTTGCTTAGAAGTGTTAATCGTTTTCTGTGTGTTATTCATGCATAATCAGATATCCTATTTATAGGAGATTACTCTTAGCTAGTCAAATAGAATTATGAGAATTAATCGGCCCATTAATTGCCTCATAATTATCCCCATTATAGCCATTAGTGGTTACATGACCAATTAAACATGGTCATTAAGCAGTTGAAACTGCCATTTAGCAGTACTTACATAGCACTAGCAGTACTTTCATAATACTAGCAGTACTTTCCACTAGCAGTACTTTCAACTAGCAGTACTTTCCACTAAAAGAGTCAGGGTGTTCAGGGACCTTATGGGTGTACACTCCGTACCTCCTGACCCATTACCAGGTGTGAACTAATCCCACAAGTGTACTAAATTTTCCAACACTAAATATAATCTTACAACTTCTTGGATGAGAATCATAAGAACTTAAGAACCACTATCCTAAGTTTTTCAATCACCAACTTAGCCTTCCAATCTTCAACCCTTGTCTTCAACCCTTTAACCAAAGTTCACTAATCTCTTTACCCTTGTAATAGCTCCTTTTATTCAGCCCCTAAATACCTTGTATAAGTCTTGTGTCAAGCTTTAAATCAACAAATCACCACTTGGACTAGGTATAACTCTTCAACACCTTCAACTTTCTTGTTTAACTTGTACATTGAATTAAACTAAATGATGGTGATGGTGTTCATATGTTGTACGGCAAAGA
The DNA here is from genome assembly GCA_019973895.1 of Chrysanthemum seticuspe. Classification (NCBI taxonomy): domain Eukaryota; kingdom Viridiplantae; phylum Streptophyta; class Magnoliopsida; order Asterales; family Asteraceae; genus Chrysanthemum; species Chrysanthemum seticuspe. The sequence continues at coordinate 16,297,968 of BPTQ01000003.1, read as the reverse complement.
GGAGAGCCAAAGAGATTTTGGTATCTTTCTTATCCATGAAGATATGTATGTGAGTAATTTATGTAAAGGTGTGAGTTATGTGTCTAGTTATGAGATAGGAAGGATAAGTAAGAGCCATGTGGCTTTTGTGGTTAACATAAAAATGCCACCTCTCATAGAGGTGGTGAGCATGTGTATTTTGTTCTATGTCTCAGTTTATGAGGTGTAGTTTGGTCCCGGTAATTACTAATGTTAAGCCAAGTCCCGAAACTTAAAACCGAGCAACGTAAAAATGTAATACTTATGAAAATATCCAAACTTATCAATATACTCCAACTAGGTATATTAAAGGTGTGATAAGTCTATTTGGGTGCGTCTATGTTGTTAAAACCTAATAATGTAGGTTCGAGTACGCGTATTACGTAAAGAGTAAAATATTTACGTAAAACTAACAAAGTGGCAATAGTTCATATAAAATATGACTATTGGTAAAAATAGAGTATTTTGAACACCTAGACTTAACGTAGCCTTGTGTTGACCACGAGGAAAGTTTACACGATTAAACTGTCAAATTAATAAAATAACAACTTTAAATAATTATTTATAGCCATTGGTGAACAAAAAAAATGTTCAGAGAGTAATAATTCGAAACAGATTGAATTATTTAACTTGGAAAATTACTGGTTACTACCAGTTACAGTATTTGCTTTTACGTTACGGTAAAAGTCAAATAGTAAAAAGTCAAAGTCAAAGGGCAATTTAGTCATTTTGCCTTATGAAAATTTACGAATTGCTACAACAATGCATGCTTAACTAGTAAATATTGGCTAAAACACACCTTCTTTTATAAACCTAAAAGTTGCAAAAATCTATTTTACGTCAAGATCATTTTTCTGTCACTGCTGATCCACGGATCCCTAAAGTTCAACTAGCCGGATCCCTCTTAGAAGGGAACCGTGAGAACCGTGGAACTGGGAAACAGAATCTCATGCAACATAAAAATCACTTCATAAAAATCTACCATAAAAAGAAAAATTCCACTAGAATGTTAGTACAAAGTAGGTTAATTGTCATTGTTAATAAAAATCAAGTAAAAATATTAGGAGATTATTTTCTCCTATCAAATTTCTTCTCCTTTGATGCATCTCTTCATATTAACTTGCTCATATAAACTATTCACTTCCATAGGTCTCGTCATGACTCGTGAGTATGAATTCGACTTTCAACTCACTTATGTCTAAATTCCTAATATCTCCCTTGAGCCCAACACACCTGGCAATCATGTCCATGGGTTCAATAATCTCAAAATTCTCCACTTCCATGAAGGACGTATTGTAGACACACCTCTACTATACGAAGAAGGTATCAATACGTCTTTTCGAACCATAGGACTAGAAGGCCTTCTCGGAATTAACGAGAAAATATGTCCACGGTTTGTGTTGGAATTCTTCCGTCAAGTTGAACTCGTTCGTAACGAGGATCTATCTCTATCACTATGGTTTTGGATCAAAAACCAAAAGTTTGTCTTAACTCTTGGGCAATTTGCTCACATTATTTGAATTTCAAATCATGGACAATGTGCCTTCACTGAAGATTGGTCTCTTGATTCTCTCTTCAACTATCGTGAAGAAAATAGTCCATATTGTTCACACATACCTTCCCCTCAAGAATTAACTCGCATGTTATGCAAACCTCGACCCTATTACTCAGATCCAAACATAATCTATACACGTGATATCCGAGATGATCTTAAACCTCTCGCAGTCATTCTACGTGAAAATGTTTGGAGTCTTAGGGGAAATTGAGAAATTCTTCCCGCTTGTTGTGCTCACATAATGTATTGTCTGCTAACCCAACAACCATACAATATCGCATATTTCTTCGCAAGACGAATTGTAAACCTTCAAGGCAACAAGAACAAGCTTATCCCATATGGAATGTTCCTGACATGCCTTTATCATCATATCATGTACTTTCATCCTCAATTTTAAAGTCTGTTGTACGTACTTGTGAAAAAGATGATGGAACCTCTTAACACATCTCACATCAAGTCATTCTTCGTCCCTGAATCGGAAAATACTGATCATCCATTTGACGATCCATCTAGTGAAAACGCTCAAGAAACCTAGTTTCCTTTCCAAATAGGATCAATCCTTAGATTTCATCTTTTATCTTTTTAATGTGATCATTCTCATGGAATAAAACATTTAATGTTTGATGTCTCGCTTATATAGTTGTTCAAATTCTTTAGAAAACACTGGCTTTAAAATATGATACCTTGTGCAAGTTTTGCACACTTTCTGTAATGCTATTGATCTGCATTAGCCGGATCCCTCAACTTGTACTAGACGGATCCCTCCATTTAGGGATCCGTAGGAACCGGGCAGACAGAAATGCAGTTGCAGACATCCATACATCAAACCATTACCTTAGACCACTTCATACTAGCTAAACATAATGTCTTAGGACCACTTAAGCCTTCCTCAAGCTCAGTAGTGTAACCACCCGCATTTTTAGGTTACTTTTCATTTTCGAGAATTTACTATTCACTTTTACTATTCACATTCACTATTCATCTCGTAAAAATTTTAATCCACATTCTCGTAAGATAAATTATTTTAGTAATAACCTGAGAGTTCGACCATCGTTAGATCATTTTCGCAAAAGTTATTAAGTAAACATCGTTTTAAAAGTTTCGTTTTAGACGGTCCACCGTTTAAACATGACGCGCATAACGAAAATCAACTCTGACAATTTTCCTCGCATCAGATAAATTTTTAGATCACTCATGATTAATTTGAGAATTTTTAAGATTTATTATTTTTAATATTACCAAATAAGCCCAGCGCAGAACAAAACTAAACTTACGTTTTAAACAATTCTACTTACATCCAGACTTAACGATTCCTGCACTATGTTTCTAATATGTTTTTGACACTTTTATATTTTTTGGAAAAGTCAAACATATTTCCCTCCTCCTTTGACCATAAAGAAATTAACCTTGTACGTTCTACATTTTTGCTTAAATCGCGTAACTTTTAAACATCACGAATAACTGTAAAGTTATCCCGCGTATGACGAAAACCACATTTTAACATCTCATATCACTTTTAGACTAATTTTATTCTATTCTAAATAAATTCACGGTCGTTTCCCTGAAATTTCGTTCTTTTCCGATAAACTGCGAATTACTCGTTTTTGACCCGTATTTCCAGCTTTAAGCAGCGTTTTTGCACCTAATGAGACTTATCACTCATTTTATATTTTTAGATGGAGTATAATGATGAGTCTCATCATTCCTGTAAGTTTCGTATTTTTACGATACCCGGTTATACGTTTTATGGCTTAACGGCTTATGGTTGGCATTTAACGGAACCAAAACTTACTCTTAACTCAAGATAAGACCAAGACTCTCCACCTAAGTCATCTTATCTTCATTTGGCAGATCTTAGGGGGGGGTCATCATGTTGGTGGCAAAATCCTAACCATGGTTCCTTTAGATCATTACAAGTGTCTTAACCTAACCATGGTTAATATTTAACCCAATATATGGTTAACCAAACTTACCCTCCTATAAATAGCAAGTGAATGAATTCCTAAAAACCCTAAAACTCTTCTCTTGGTCGTTCATAACTTAAAACATACATATCTTCCATAATTTGTTCCATAAACTCCAAGTTTATGCAAAGAAGTTCCAAAGATCAAGCTACTTCATCAAATCTCTAGCAAGTTTAAGTGATCTTCTTGAGTTTAAATCTACTCAAGTCACTTAGTACTTCATCACCAACTCTTCAAGTTTGCAAGGGTGCCAAGGTGTGGAAAGCTAGCTCAATTCAAAGTCTTAAGCGATCAATCAAAGTTCGATCCTTACTAGTTACTCCTTGCTTAATGAAAGCCAAAAGTTGTAAGCAACTTATCACCACCATCATCTCATCTTTATTATTCATAAGCTTAACTATTTCATGCTATATATAGAGTTACTATGTTGGATCATGATGTACAAAAATCATTAAAACAAGTTATAAGAACATACATGTTAAACTTGGGTTAGTAAGTGTATAAATGATAAACTTTTGTACAAAGTTTTCACAAAATCGACCACACATAGATCTGGTACTTTTCATATTCTTTTAGATAATATTAAAACAAATACGTAGCAATTTGAATCACCCGAAACGGACAAACGAGTCAAAAGTTATAGGCAAAAGAAATTAGCGAAACTAAAACGCCAAATCTTCCAAACAGCTTGCTGTTTTGGTTCTGCCTTTTTAAAAGTGGTACTTCTGCTCCGAATCATCAAAAAGTTAAAACACGAAAATTGTCCGGAACGACGTTTTCCTTCGATATCGAAGAAGATCTAACCTTGAAAACGCTTAAACAGACCATAATCTTTCAAAAACAGAAACTGCCCTATATTTAGTCTCATAACTATACTTTTGTCACAACTAAAAGCAAACCAAGAGGCTTAATGGCCATAAGCCAAGACCAAGGCTACGGCTAAGGTCAAAGCTAAGTCTCAAGACCATGGTAGTCAAGACCAAAGTCACGGCAAGGCCATGGCTAAAGCCTCAAGGCTTGTTTGCCCAAGACTGTTAACTATGGTAATTATATTTATGAAACGACGAGAACTTGTAAAAACTAGATACTTATTAAAACATGATAAACTTTATGTTATAACAATCTTCACTCAAAACATATGTTGTATTTACTAAGTGCTACAATAGTAGGGAGCTTCATGTGAGGGGTTTCATTTGAGTAAAACGTATCGACGAGTTGCTGGATTTACGATTTAAAGTGTCCTAGCTCCTCGAACGTTTACTGCATGACCTCTGAATTATGATGGCCCGAACGGTAGTACGATATCTATAAACTAAATACGTTTTCACATATTAAAGATCTTTCTATAAACATCATATGATAATTGACTACATCATGATCAACATAGGAATATATATAGGATGATTTATGTTTTCCTATACATTATTCCAAACCTAAGTCGCAACATCTTATTCTAGGTTGCCCGTAGAAGTTCTCACGGCATATCCATCATTCTCATTATACATTTGATATCATTTACTCTGAGGTGAGTTCATAGCCCCACTTTCTATTACTTAATTGTTTTACAAACCCTTGGGGGAGATACATGCTTTATTTTAAACCGAACACATTGCTTTCAAATTCTATACTTATCTGATTATTTTACTTGCACTAAGTTACCGCATTTGCCAATCTTAAGTCCCTAAATCATGAATCATTAATCACGAGTGAAGTGAGCGCGAATATTGTGGATAGATCTATCGGGATTGACGAATCCCGTTTGTTTGACCAGGATCCGGTAAACAAACGCACTATATTTGAGTACATCAGGTAAAACGGCAAATTTTACCTACTTGGGGCATCGGTTACTATTATATGACAGCAAGTTAACGCCTTGATTGCATGATGCTTAGTGAATAATACCTGTTTTGTTTTCAAAACATTGGTGTGAGTCTAATTAACTCACACTACCAACATAATGTGTTCAACCATTTAACAAACTCTATGAATTTCACTCAACCTTTGTGTTGACAGTTTTAAGCATGTATTTCAGGTCCATAATGTCGGAAGCTGGCACGGAAGAGCAAGGATACTGAAGAAGGCTATAAATTTTATTATCATTCGAAAATCAATTTAATGTATTTTGTAAACATGGAACCATTTGGGACCTCATTTTTGTAAACTCTGATATTTATATAAATCGAATGATAAATCTTTTAAAAACGACCCCATTAGAGTTTGTTTTCTATTGTTATGACTGTTGTTCCATGAAGTAACACCCAGTTTGAATTCCGCTGCGTATCACGAAATTGGGGGTGTTACAGATTAGTATCAGAGCCACAGTTATAGAGAAACGAGTCTAATTGAGACTTAAACTATAACTACTTTTACAAGCAAAAACATTTTATAGCCTTCCGTTCTCCGTGCCTTCCATCCTCCAGACGATTATGTGACTTTTAGGCATTTTAAGCTATACAAACATACTAGTATATTGATATATACACTCGAGAAAATTTCAATCATAAACAATGTACTAAACATATCTGCGTATGCCTATTCTGAGGCATTACGGCAAAATCATATTTTCCAATCTCCCAATCATGCATCTACTCATGCATTTTAGGATTACGAAACTTCCTCCAAGATATTGTAACTGACTACAATGGTCTTTCCTACTTCCCAGACATTGTGAGATACAATGGTCTCATTCATTTTTCAAGACACTGTGAGATACAGTGGTCTCTATTACATCCTCAGACACTGTAAATCCTACAGTGGTCTCTATTACATTCTCAGACACTGTAAATCCTACAGTGGTCTCATTTATTTCTCAAGACATTGTGGGTTACACAATGATCTCTCTATCATTTCTCAAGACATTGTGGGTTACAAAATGGTCTCTCCATCTTTTCTCAAGACATTGTAGGTTACACAATGATCTCTCCATCATTTCTCAAGACATTGTGAGCTACACAATGATCTCTACATCATTTCTTAGACATTGTGAGTTGCACAATTGATGCGTGCTAAACCGTCAAGTCTAACAGACTTAAAACAGCTTAAACACAAATGCAATGAAGATCAGAGAATATAGTGAATTCCCGGGTCGTTAAGTCCCACGGAGACTCAATGGTGTGTAAACACTTGATCAGACGATAGAATGATCACTAATGATAGTGATCAGTAAAGGATTAGGATTGAATATTACACTACTGAAAAAGGTTATAAATTAACAGCGACTTAAATGCAAATTAAGAAAATTAAAAAGATAAAATATATTAAATAAACGCTATCACTATATTTAAAATGATGTTTTCTGATTTTATCAAATAAAATAACTTAAATAAACTATTTTAACTAAAACGTAAACTTAAATTATCTAAAAACGTGATTTAAAATAAAAACGTACGTTATGTACAAAAATTACGCTGGAGCGCAAAATAAAACGTAATATTTGTGAAATAAAAGTCCTACGATTGTAAAAACAATTTTCTCACGTACTACATGACAAAAGAAAATTTTAAGAAAAAGCCGGGTATTTTTTCGACTTTTATTTTATTTATTACGAATTAAAAACTATATTTAACTAATTAATTAATTAAAAATACTAAATGATTTTGGAAAAATCTGAAAATTTTATAATAAATACTTTGAATACTACTGAATTAAAGAAAAATAAAAAAACTGGTACTGCTTTTGAAATAAGCTGTTAAAAAGAGGAAATAAGCTAAGTAGGCTAAACTGCTACTTGTGTTTAAATATTTATCTAAGGATAACTTTAACAAAGAATTACTCTAGCACAGTTGGCAAGGGGATGGGTGTGTTGTGCGTGGGAGGACAGCAGGTCGTGGGTTCAAGTCCCACCTCCTTCCTTTTTCTTGTTTATTTTTTTCCTTTTGATTTTTCTTTTGCCAACTAACTAAGGGACAAAATGAAACCCTTTTTTAACAAACTGAACCTTACCAAGCTGAAAATAAGCAGCTAAATTAAGCTGCTACAGTTTTGAAAACACAGCAGCTAAAAAAAAAATAACTTGAATGGGCGTTTGGGACAGGGCACAAAAGAGCAACAAAAAGCTATTACAAGCTTAATATAAGCTAAACCTAACTAAAACCTAATCTTATTTACTGGGAGCATCAAAGGGAAGTCAAATAAGCAATAAAAAGGAGGAGAGAAAAGCTAATAAGCACAAAAAAAACTACTGCAGTAAACTGCAGTCCTAAATAATCCATTGGGTGGGGTATTTAAGCTACTAAATGAACTCTAAATACTACAATAAGCTGAAACATTGAAGCTTATACTATGAGCTATCTAAAAAGCTAAATTAGAGCTAATTTGAAGCTTATGTGGGGGCTGAAAAGGGGGAGCTTATGGCACCTATGGGACTGAGACAGAAACCAAAAAAATGGACTAATGGGGCAAATTTGAATGCACACTAGGCTAAACTAAAGTGACCCTAAGTGCAAATAAATTAAAGACATATTGAGATGGGTATATAAAGATGCTAGAAAAACAATTTTTGACACCTAATGACTACAAATAAGCTACCTAAGATGCCTATGAACAACAGCTATGGCTGCTGTTTAGTCAAGACAGTAAGACAGAAGAAAAAAGAAAAATATACCAAAGCTGATTTAAAGCTGAACTAGGGGTTGAAACTTTAAACAAAGAACTTACAAAAGACTTTACCACTAATTTTAGAATCAAAATGGGTCAAATTGTAACTTTTGACCCAAGAACACGGCTGTTCCAAACACCACTTGAAGGCAGAATTATAAAATTTTAAAATGCTCAGGACTTGGAAATTATAAAAGCTACTTTTTTTTACATCCACAAAGACTCCAAAATGGATTTTATCATACTTAAAAAAACTCAATGGCAGAAAACATGAACAAAGGTTAAAATTGCATAAACTTGAACAACTGAAATTAAAGACAGAAATTAAAATTGCATTGAAATGAAAGATTACAAGAATGTAAATGACAATGAAAAGTAAAGTGGTACTAGAACTTGAAATTCTGGATTAAAGAAACTACATTAAAACTACAAAACTAACTACTAAAAACTGACTAACTCCCTTCCTCCTCTTCTCTTGCCTCTTTTATAGCTTTAGGAGTCTTCTCTCACTTCCTTGACTGTTTCCCACCATTCTTTAAGACCCTTGGATCACTTAAGTTTATTTTTGGCCATTGATTGTTTTTGGCGGGAAAAGGGTTTTTGGCAGTTTAATGAGATTGAGTGTAGGGGAGGGATGCAATCAATGCTACTTGGATTCTAATGTTTGGAGGGGGGACAGGGTTAGTGATAAGGTGAGGGAAGGTTGAGTGTGCAGGGATTGAAGCAGGTGAGCAAGTGGAAGGGGAAGGACTTTGGCGGGTAAAGGGATTTGACTGGATGGGTTGACTGGAGTAGTATTATTAAAAAGGGGGTTCAAAAAGCTTAAATGGCAGGGGGGTCACTTGGGTGGTATGGTCCAAAATGGGTATTAGGCTTAATAAATATAGGGACCTTAGGTGTAAATTCTGAAACTTCAAGTACCTAGGCTGCCAATTCTGAAAAGGTTTCTCCAAGGACTAAAACTGACAATCTCACAAAGTACAAGGACCAAACTTGCCATTTTCACATTTTCCAGGGGCCATTTCTGCCAAATTTCAAACTTGAAGGACCAATTTTGTAATTTTCTCAAACTTTTTATATTTTTCACCAAAGGACTTAATTTGACAACTTTTGATTTTAAAAGGACCTTTGGTGACTTTTCTTTTGAAATTTTGACTCAGGGACTATTTTTGACAATTTTAGAAACTTGGGAGACTGAAACTGCAATTTTTGTAAATTTGATACGTTTTTCATCTGATTTTGATATTTTTGCATTTGAAACACATAAAACACTGATTTGTGATATTTTGATCATTTTGATGTGTTTCTGAGCGTTTTCAGATGATTTTGCAGTTTATTTTGTACAAAAATGATGAGTATTTAGACACTCATCAATCCCCCACACTGAGATATTGCTAGTCCCTAGCAATGATTTGAGAAAACATAATGGATTTTAATCTCTTTACCAAAAGCCATTACTTCTGGAGTAGCCAAATGTTTCAGTTCAAGTAAGAACCATGGTACACCGATAACCATGTGATTTTGAGCAAACCACCAGCTTTCAACGGATTTGGTTTGTCTTTACCAGAAGCCGTACCCTTCTGGACTAGCCAACTCTTAGATAAATTATCAATATTATCTTTGGTGAGCTGATTACCAATTATGGTTTTTCCACTGCCTTTACCACAAGCCATAAACTTGCGGGCTAGCCAACTCTTCACTTTTTAGGATATGGTGAGCTGAATACCATACAATTTTGGGCAAATTGCAAGCCATATAAACGGATTTGAGAAATCTTTACCAAGAGCTGTTTGCTCCTGGATTAGCCAATCCTTTTGTCTTACAGGCATGGCGGACTGATAACCAAATGAGTAAGTGTAGAACACTTACTCCAAAAAAAAAATTTTTGGCCAAAAACGGGGGAATTAAGTAGATAATATATGAAATTCGTGAGAATTCCCCCCCACACTTAGAAATGAATATTGCCCTCAATATTCAATGTACCGGCGGTTATGCCGAAACAAAGAACGTAAAAGGGAAATACTACGGCCATTATTTAGAAAGTTTTTTTTTTTTTTTTTTTTTTTTTTTTTTTTGAAACATGTGGGCAACCCCCCCACACTAGGGTGGTAGAAAGAGGTAAGAAGACAGAAATATGGGTGAAAACCCATATAGTATGCTACTGTTTTTGATTACCGAGTCGCTAGCTTGACTCGACCCCGAATTCATTGGTTCATGGGGAAGCAAAGTGGAAGAAACAATCTCCATCGGACTTTCATTCAAGATGTTTGGATAAACATTGAAGTACGTGAAAGTTCCACACCGATGAGATATACATAGAACCGGCTCACAAATGGTACATGAAAATGCCGGGATCAAAGATAATGTCTTCACTCCCGAAGGAGTTAAGACATGGAGAAGTCACACCGTATGTGAAGAAAAGAAGGAGAATCATGATGATGATCATGACTAACTCCTCATTATCAGAAGGAGAATTCATGATTTTTGGATCATGAATCTCATCAGTGAGGATAGAATCATCATCACATGATGGAAGAGATAAGATAGAATACAGAGGTGGGACAAGTGGTGTGCTCTGAGAGCTAGCAATTTCCACCACTTCCGTGATGGTCTCTGTATCGGCCTCAGACATTTCATCGAAAAGAGGATTTACTTTCCCAAAAGTGTAGTCATTATTAAATTCAAAAAGAGGATTTGAGAAAATCCCGGAAGTAACCTCAGAAATGTCAAGAGAATCACAAAAAAGCAAATCACAATCACTATCGGATATATCCTCAGACTCACTTGGGATTGGGAAAAGATCCTCAACACTAGATGATTCCGTTTCCGAAATAGTGCTGAGATGATCATCCTCCATTATGAGAGAGTCTTTGGAAGCAATAATAGGTAAGATAGGTGTGATAGCAATAGACTGAGGGAGTTGAGAAATAAGATCGTTCAATTGAGTAACACTCTTGATGAGTGTCTAAATACTCATCATTTTTGTACAATATAAACTGCAAAATCATCTGAAAACACTCAGAAACACATCAAAATGATCAAAATATCACAAATCAGTGTTTTATGTGTTTTAAATGCAAAAATATCAAAATCAGATGAAAAACATATCAAATTTGCAAAAATTGCAGTTTTAGTCCCCCAAGTTTCTAAAATTGTCAAAAATAGTCCCTGAGTCAAAATTTCAAAAGAAAAATCATCAAAGGTCCTTTTTAAATCATAACTTGGCAAATTTGGTCCTTTGGTGAAAAATGTAAAAAGTTTTGAGAAAATTACAAATTGGTCTTTCAAGTTTGCAAATTGGCAGAAATGGCCCCTGGAAAAATTGAAAATGGCAATTTTGGTCCTTGTAATATCAACTCTTATCAATTTCAATCCCTGAAGCACCTTTGCAAAATTACAGCTTTGGTCCCTTGGTTTTGTGGAAAATGCAAATATGGTCCTTGTGGTGTTAACTTATCCAAACGGACCCTATATTATCCTTTGGCCCAACAAAATATCCAATCCAATCTCTGGCCCATCCTTTACCCGGTTTTAAACCCGAAACAAACCCACCCTTATTATTAAAACCCGGTCAAAACAGTTTGACCCATCCTGTTTCCCTCCCTCTTCACGGGTTACACCAATCCACCATTTCCATCATTCCATTGCCTGCAATCTCACCTGATACACTCAACCATCATCACTACCTCCCCCCTCCAAACACAAAGAGCCAAGTTAGCATTAAATGCACCCCATACCAACCCCACTCAAGCTACAGCTGTTAAAAAGGATTTGGCGCCAAAATTACTTTGAATGGCTAGGATCAATTTCAGTGATCCAAGGGTCACTTTTTATTGGTGGGAACTATTCATAGAGGTAAGAGAAGACACTTGGGATGTATAAAGAGCCAAGAGAAGCTACAAGAAAGGAGTTAGCTTTTATATTTTAGCAATGAATGTCGTTTTATAAATTCCTTAGTCTAAATTAGATTTACAATTGTATTTTCAAGTTCTGTTGTACTCAAGTAAACTCTTTTCAGTGTTTTGTAACTTGATTCAAGGATTAATCTCAGTTTATGTTCAATTTCCATAATTATTGTTAACTGTTAAAATTTTAATTTGCAAACTCATTTGTCAAAGCTTTAAGCAGTTCATTCTCAGTCTCATATAAGCTTATATAAGCTTAAGATAGCTTTTTGTAAGCATAGAATTGAGTTTCAAGCACTTTTGGACCTTGGTCAACAAAAGTCAACACGGGTGAAAATTGAAGCAGAAAGGAGATGGGTTGATGCAGGCATTGAATTGGGTTGAATAATAGTGATTTGGGTTGGTATTGATAGGTTAGGGGTTGTTAGGCTAGTGGTTACTTGTTTCATCAAAATGCAAGCCATAGTGGCTATGGAATTTTGTAAGTTCTAAAATCTGCTCTGGTCATTTAATCTATTGCTTAATATGTTATTAAGTGTTTATTGTTACTGTTTGATTGGTGTTTGATGCTTGTTTAGCTTAATTTGCTCATAATCTGTTTCTAGTTCTCATTACAGTAGCATAAGTTGTGTTTGGCATAGCTGATTTATCTGTGATATAGATTAGCTAAACTGATATGAGTAGTTGATACTGGTTTTAGTAGTTAATTGATAATCATTAGAGGTCTTTAACATTGCAGTTTAAATCAAATAGTCAACATCACAGTAAATCTGCTCTAGTTTCTGAATCTGTCATAATCAGTAGGTTTTATAGCTTGCATATTGATTCAAAACTTGTAGATCTAGCTTTTAGTAATCATTATTAGTGTTAAAACATCTTAATCAGTTCATAAGTTTGGATTAAAACTGAGTTTGGTCAAGGTTTAGTTGTGTTCTTAAAAAGTCAAATCTGTCAATTGCAGTTTTCACAAAACTGGTGAATCAAATCATTGCTTCATTTCTAAGATTCAGTGTTTGAAACTTTGGAATTTACAAGTTGAACTGGTTTAAATTTGAGAATCACTTTTTGTAAAATCTAGTTTGGTCATTTTAAGCTTCAAATAAGCTCTTCAAGTAAATGCTATCTGCCCTGTTCACACTTGAGTGTGAATCAGGCAGATTTGCATTTGGTGCATCAAGTTCATTTCTAGGAGTTAGGATCTGATACTTTGCAAAATCATAGCTGGCCAGGTGTTTATTAGAACTGCATAAGTAGATTCCTGATTAGCTTATCAGTTGAGCTTGTGCATCAGCTCAAACAGTGGTCCTAAACCACTGTTTGGTTAAATTAAGCAGTTGGTTTATTTGATTGATCTGAGCTTAGGACTTGATAGGAGTAGTTGTAATTTGCTTCAGTTAGCTTATTTTAGCCTACATTAGCTCTAGTCACTGTTTGGTTAGCTTTATAGCTTGTTTGCTTATTCTTCTAGCTTATTTTGATAATCAGTTACACAGCAGCTCATTAATCTCATACATAAGCTGCTTGTTTTTCATTTTTCATAGATTCATAATCTCATTTTAGAATTTTCCTGAAGATTTCATAATTTTTGGTCAACTTTAGCTATTTTTCTCAATTTAAATAGATTTTAATAAATTTTTAATTAGCTTTTAATATAAAAAATTCAGAAAAGGTTCAAAAAAATAAGTTTTCATTTTTCTTAGGTTTAGATAAATATAAAAAGTGAAAAAAGTAATTTTCCAGATTTTTCATAGTTTATTTGGTAATTTTTAATAATTTAATTAGTTTTAAATAGTTTAAAATTCATAAAAAATAGAAAAATAATCAGAAAAATACAAAAATAGTTTTGAAAATTCTAGTTTGATATTTTAAACTTTTCCATTTCATAATTTCATTTTTCTAGCTTTGTTTCCTAATTTCTTGTAATTTAGATAATTATTAAATAGTTAAAAATAGTTTTTAATTAATAATAATTAGATAATTAGTTATAAAAATAGTTTTCTTTTTCTAAAAAGTTTCTTTTAGAATTAGGTTTATAAAAATATCATTTTCATATTTTTAGGGTTAACATTGCTTTAGTTTCACTTTTTAATTTGTACGTCGCGTAGATTTTTAATTCAGTTTTATAAAAACATAAAAACAAAAACATCATTTTAATTATAGTGATAGCGTTTATTTAATAGATTTTATCTTTTTAACTTTCCTTAATTTGCATTTAAGCCGTTTTAATTCGTTGGCTTTTCCCGTAGTTATAATCATAACCAATATCCTTTTTTCGTTCAAACTCCTCGATCACTGTACGTTTGATAATTCATCGCATAGCTCGCTGGGACATAACGACCCGGGGAGACACTATACTCCTCAGATCTTCATTGCATCTGTGCTTAAGCTGTTTTAAGTTTCTTGCTTGCGTGAGAAAACTTGACGGTTCAGCAGAGATCAAATTTTTGGCGCCGCTGCCGGGGAGCTGTGCTAATCTATCTTCCGTGTAGCAGATTAGTTGTTTGAATCCTCACTCATTTGTTTATATCATCCATCTCTGTATATATATATATCCATATTTTCTTCTAAAAAATCCAAAAACTCAAAAACATCCAAAAACGTATAAAACACAAAAATATTTTTCCTTTTGTTTCTATATATGTATCAAATAATAAAAATACAAAAAGATTCGTCGTTTTCTTAAATAATAACAACTTAAAAGATTACCACCGCAAACCAAGGCAGTGCACTACCTAACTGGGGGTGCGACCATAATAAGTTCCCGAACTAAAGATTTAAAACTTGCCTTTGTGTCCTTGTGATTGGTGTACCTTTTTTAAAGAAGCCATTCATTTTGGATTATTGGTTAAGTTCACTGTTGTTTTGCCTCGATTTTGTGTTAATTGATTTTGTTGTGATATCGACGTTTCAGAAACAGAAAACCCATAAAGATTCTTCTCACACCCCATTTTTACAAACGTCTTCATAATTCTCATTCTCATCTGAAAAATTTTCATAATTCCCATTTCTCTTCTTAACTCTGAGATCCTTTAGAGTTATCTCTAGTGCATGCGCACTCGTTCTTCTAGATCATTGAGTCCTTTGCGTGATCTAGCAGAAATTCCAAGAAGACGTTCTCGTAGATGTGCTGCCCAAATAGTCGAACCCGAGATTCGTACTATTTCAAGCAACACCATGGCAGACGAACGTACTATGGCGGAAATGCTCCAGGCACCCACCGAGGGTTATGGAGATGCCATTGTTTTACCCGTAATCAACTCTGATCACTTTGAATTGAAGACACATTTGATCCAACTTGTGTCTACAAATCAATTCCGCGGGTCTGATCGAGAAGACCCGTATGCACACATCCGTTGGTTTAACAAGTTAACCTCAACTATCAATTTCAAGGATGTTCCTCAAAAAGTCATCAAGTTGATGCTTTTTCCATTCTCTCTTGAGGGGACAGCCCGGATTTGGCTGGAAAAAGAACCCCCTCGATCTATCGAAACTTGGGAGGATCTTGTTCAAAAGTTTGTGAATTACTTCTTTCCTCCATCAAAGACGACTAATCTTAAAAATGAAATTTCTGGATTTCGTCAAAATTTCGATGAAAATTTTGGAGAGGCATGGGAGAGATTCAAAGATCTCCTCAGGAAATGCCCCCATCATGAATTCACGGAGCTTCAACAAGTCAATATCTTTTACAATGGGTTGAACGGTAATGATCAAGATTCCTTGAATGCAGCCGCAGGCGGCAATATCTTGAATCGTAAACCTAAAGATGTGATTGAGATTTGCGAGCAAAAATCAAAAGTTCCTATTTCTCGCAACAAAGTCAATGTTCCGAACACTCCTGCTTCTTCATCCGGTAACTCTTCTGAGTTAGCCGCTCCGTTAGCCGCTCTAACGGACATCATCCATTGTATGATAAAAGAAGTAAAGGAAATCAAAAGCGAAATTCATAAGCCGGAACCAATCAAAGCCGTAAACAAGGTGTGTGAAACTTGTAGTGGTCCACATGCGTATTATGATTGTCAAGCAACCGATGCTTCCTTTTACCAAGCTCCCGTAGCTTCGGTAAACCACAATCAATACCGACCACAGGCTGATCCTCACTACCGTGCACCTAGCGGTATGACACCACCTGGTTTTCCTCTTGTGCAAAACCATGGCAATCAAAACCATGGCAATCAAAATCGCTTTGTTCCGAATCAAGGACAAAATTTCAATCAAAACCGGAACAATTTCAACCAACCTCAACCATATCAAGCTCCTAATCATCAAAGTTATCAACCACCTCCTCAAGCTCCCATGCCAAATGACTTCATGAAAATGACTGAGTCAAACATGCGTTCTATGCAAACTCAGATCAATAACATGAGAGTTGAGCTTAAAAGGGAAATTGATACCACAATGTCTCGGCAGACAAATGAGTTAAAGAATATGATGAGCAGTTTCATGAACATGAATATGAACAAAGCTTCATCATCTTCTGGAGGACTCCCAGGCAATACTATTCCCAATCCCAATGCCGAGTTGAAAGCCGTCACCACTCATAGTGGTAAGACGCACAATGGACCGAAGACTCCAATGCCCCCTCCTCCTGTGGCATTTAGTCAAGTTACCAAGGAGACAACGGACAAGGTGCATTATTCAAGCCCACGAAGTACCGCACACGTCCCACCTTCGGTAGTCCAAGCTTTAAGTCCGGAACCCGATGTTCCGAAGAAAAATCTTGAGCCAGAAAACACTTCCATCCCGGCTCAAAAGTCTAGTCAGCTTCCATACCCATCAAGAATGAATGATGAGAAGCTCAAAGACAAAAACAAAGAGCAAATGGAGAAATTTTTCCAAATCTTCAATGAGCTTCACTTCGATATAAGCTTCGTTGATGCTCTCGTTCTAATGCCTAAATTTGCATCCACGCTTAAAGGCTTACTCACCAACAAAGACAAGCTATCAGAGTTGGCTAAAACTCCTCTCAATGAGCAATGCTCAGCGGCCATTCTTAATAAGCTTCCCGAAAAGCTTGAAGACCCTGGCCGGTTTCTAATCCCGTGTGATTTCTTGGGGATGTTTCAATGCTCCGCCTTGGCCGATCTTGGCGCTAGCATTAACCTCATGCCACTCTCAGTATGGAAGAAACTGTCTCTTCCTGAACTTTCATCCACTCGTATGACACTCGAGCTAGCGGACCGTACCATAACTCGTCCACTTGGGATAGCCGAGGATGTCGTGATGAAAGTGGGAAAGTTTCACTTTCATGCTGACTTTGTTGTAGTAGACTTCGATGCAGATCCTAGAGTTCCCCTCATCTTAGGGAGAGCTTTCTTAAGAACGAGTCGTGCTCTGATCGATGTGTTTGCTGAAGAGTTGACCATACGGGTTGACAACGAAGAGCTCACATTGAATATCAACCAGAACTCTAAACCTCTGTACAAACAGAGTGTTGCCACAATTGATCAAAAATCTGAAAGAATCAATGCAACACTCTCAAATTTCACGGTTAAGAGTGTTCACCGAAAACGTGCTGAGCTCAAAGCTTTGAAAATTACCCCTGGTTCAAGCAAATGGTTTGAAAGCTGTACCAGGGATGTCAAGAGTGTTCTTGATGATGATGATGATCTAGAATCGGAGACTTCATCGGAAGTGGTGGAAACTGCTAGCTCTAAGAGCACACCACTTGTCCCACCTCCGGCATCAGTTTGTCGCATCGAGATTGTTAATCCTGTGGATGAAACCAATCTCTCTTCAGTTTCATCTGAGTTGGATGATGATGTTTGTGATCCAATGGGAGACATTCTTCCCATTGATGAATTGCTCAAGAATCCATCATCTTCTAGTCTTATTCCCGACTCTTCCATCCCTTCTCTCACTCCTGATGAGGAAGATGACAACTTTTGGAATGAAGTCGATGCATTTCTTAGTGATGAGTCAATTCCAACGGGAATTGATAACACTTACCTTGATCCGGAGGGAGACATCCTTTTTCTGGAAAGTTTGTTGATTGAAGAACCGTTTCCCACCCTCCCTCCCGGACATCTTCTTGACAATCACCATATAAGCTTCAAGTTTAAGCTTAAAGATGTCAAAACTGGTGATTTGCTTCTCTCTGCTGAGGAATGGACTTGCATTCTCATGTACGTCTTTATTCCATTCTTCACAGATGGTGTGGTTGCGCTTTCCCTTCTCTCTTTCGGGAATGAGGACACCATCTTTGACCCCGGTATCATCCTTTATAGTTTCTACTATTAACAATACCGCGGTTATATCTCGTCGGTGTGGAACTTTCTGATGTTCATATGTTCATTAACATTGTGAACGAAAGTCCGATTGAGATTGGTTTTCCACGTTACTTTCCCCATGAACAAATGAATCCGGGGTCGAGTCAAGCTAGCGACTCGGAAATCAAAAACAGTAGCATGCCATATGGGTTCTCACCCATATTTCTGTCTTCTTACCTCTTTCTACCACCCTAGTGTGGGGGGGTTGCACACATGTACAAAAAAAAAAAAAAAAAAAAAAAAAAAAATTAAATAATGGCCGTAATATTTCCCTTTTACGTTCTTTGTTTCGGCATAACCGCCGGTACTTTGAATATTGAGGGCAATATTCATTTCTAAGTGTGGGGGGGAATTCTCACGAATTTTATCATATAATTATACCAATTCCCCCGTTTTTGGCCAAAATTTTTTTTGGAGTAAGTGTTTTGCACTTACTCATTTGGTTATCAGTCCGCCATGTCTGTAAGACAAAAGGATTGGCTAATCCAGGATCAAACAGATCTTGGTAAAGATTTCTCAAATCCGTTTATATGGCTTGCAATTTGCCCAAAATTGTATGGTATTCAGCTCACCATATCCTAAAAAGTGAAGAGTTGGCTAGCCCGCAAGATTATGGCTTGTGGTAAAGGCAGTGGAAAAACCATAATTGGTAATCGACTCACCAAAGATAATATTGATAATTTATCTAAGAGTTGGCTAGTCCAGAAGGGTACGGCTTCTGGTAAAGACAAAATCAAATCCGTTGGAAGCTGGTGGTTTGCTCAAAATCACATGGTTATCGGTGTACCATGGTTCTTACTTGAACTGAAACATTTGGCTACTCCAGAAGTAATGGCTTTTGGTAAAGAGATTAAAATCCATTATGTTTTCTCAAATCATTGCTAGGGACTAGCAATATCTCAGTGTGGGGGATTGATGAGTGTCTAAATACTCATCATTTTTGTACAATATAAACTGCAAAATCATCTGAAAACACTCAGAAACACATCAAAATGATCAAAATATCACAAATTAGTGTTTTATGTGTTTTAAATGCAAAAATATCAAAATCAGATGAAAAACATATCAAATTTGCAAAAATTGCAGTTTTAGTCCCCCAAGTTTCTAAAATTGTCAAAAATAGTCCCTGAGTCAAAATTTCAAAAGAAAAATCATCAAAGGTCCTTTTTAAATCATAACTTGTCAAATTTGTTCCTTTGGTGAAAAATGTAAAAAGTTTTGAGAAAATTACAAATTGGTCTTTCAAGTTTGCAAATTGGCAGAAATGGCCCCTGGAAAAATTGAAAATGGCAATTTTGGTCCTTGTAATATCAACTCTTATCAATTTCAATCCCTGAAGCACCTTTGCAAAATTACAGCTTTGGTCCCTTGGTTTTGTGGAAAATGCAAATATGGTCCTTGTGGTGTTAACTTATCCAAACGGACCCTATATTATCCTTTGGCCCAACAAAATATCCAATCCAATCTCTGGCCCATCCTTTACCCGGTTTTAAACCCGAAACAAACCCACCCTTATTATTAAAACCCGGTCAAAACAGTTTGACCCATCCTGTTTCCCTCCCTCTTCACGGGTTACACCAATCCACCATTTCCATCATTCCATTGCCTGCAATCTCACCTGATACACTCAACCATCATCACTACCTCCCCCCTCCAAACACAAAGAGCCAAGTTAGCATTAAATGCACCCCATACCAACCCCACTCAAGCTACATCTGTTAAAAAGGATTTGGCGCCAAAATTACTTTGAATGGCTAGGATCAATTTCAGTGATCCAAGGGTCACTTTTTATTGGTGGGAACTATTCATAGAGGTAAGAGAAGACACTTGGGATGTATAAAGAGCCAAGAGAAGCTACAAGAAAGGAGTTAGCTTTTATATTTTAGCAATGAATGTCGTTTTATAAATTCCTTAGTCTAAATTAGATTTACAATTGTATTTTCAAGTTCTGTTGTACTCAAGTAAACTCTTTTCAGTGTTTTGTAACTTGATTCAAGGATTAATCTCAGTTTATGTTCAATTTCCATAATTATTGTTAACTGTTAAAATTTTAATTTGCAAACTCATTTGTCAAAGCTTTAAGCAGTTCATTCTCAGTCTCATATAAGCTTATATAAGCTTAAGATAGCTTTTTGTAAGCATAGAATTGAGTTTCAAGCACTTTTGGACCTTGGTCAACAAAAGTCAACACGGGTGAAAATTGAAGCAGAAAGGAGATGGGTTGATGCAGGCATTGAATTGGGTTGAATAATAGTGATTTGGGTTGGTATTGATAGGTTAGGGGTTGTTAGGCTAGTGGTTACTTGTTTCATCAAAATGCAAGCCATAGTGGCTATGGAATTTTGTAAGTTCTAAAATCTGCTCTGGTCATTTAATCTATTGCTTAATCTGTTATTAAGTGTTTATTGTTACTGTTTGATTGGTGTTTGATGCTTGTTTAGCTTAATTTGCTCATAATCTGTTTCTAGTTCTCATTACAGTAGCATAAGTTGTGTTTGGCATAGCTGATTTATCTGTGATATAGATTAGCTAAACTGATATGAGTAGTTGATACTGGTTTTAGTAGTTAATTGATAATCATTAGAGGTCTTTAACATTGCAGTTTAAATCAAATAGTCAACATCACAGTAAATCTGCTCTAGTTTCTGAATCTGTCATAATCAGTAGGTTTTATAGCTTGCATATTGATTCAAAACCTGTAGATCTAGCTTTTAGTAATCATTATTAGTGTTAAAACATCTTAATCAGTTCATAAGTTTGGATTAAAACTGAGTTTGGTCAAGGTTTAGTTGTGTTCTTAAAAAGTCAAATCTGTCAATTGCAGTTTTCACAAAACTGGTGAATCAAATCATTGCTTCATTTCTAAGATTCAGTGTTTGAAACTTTGGAATTTACAAGTTGAACTGGTCTAAATTTGAGAATCACTTTTTGTAAAATCTGGTTTGGTCATTTTAAGCTTCAAATAAGCTCTTCAAGTAAATGCTATCTGCCCTGTTCACACTTGAGTGTGAATCAGGCAGATTTGCATTTGGTGCATCAAGTTCATTTCTAGGAGTTAGGATCTGATACTTTGCAAAATCATAGCTGGCCAGGTGTTTATTAGAACTGCATAAGTAGATTCCTGATTAGCTTATCAGTTGAGCTTGTGCATCAGCTCAAACAGTGGTCCTAAACCACTGTTTGGTTAAATTAAGCAGTTGGTTTATTTGATTGATCTGAGCTTAGGACTTGATAGGAGTAGTTGTAATTTGCTTCAGTTAGCTTATTTTAGCCTACATTAGCTCTAGTCACTGTTTGGTTAGCTTTATAGCTTGTTTGCTTATTCTTCTAGCTTATTTTGATAATCAGTTACACAACAGCTCATTAATCTCATACATAAGCTGCTTGTTTTTCAATTTTCATAGATTCATAATCTCATTTTAGAATTTTCCTGAAGATTTCATAATTTTTGGTCAACTTTAGCTATTTTTCTCAATTTAAATAGATTTTAATAAATTTTTAATTAGCTTTTAATATAAAAAATTCAGAAAAGGTTCAAAAAAATAAGTTTTCATTTTTCTTAGGTTTAGATAAATATAAAAAGTGAAAAAAGTAATTTTCCAGATTTTTCATAGTTTATTTGGTAATTTTTAATAATTTAATTAGTTTTAAATAGTTTAAAATTCATAAAAAATAGAAAAATAATCAGAAAAATACAAAAATAGTTTTGAAAATTCTAGTTTGTTATTTTAAACTTTTCCATTTCATAATTTCATTTTTCTAGCTTTGTTTCCTAATTTCTTGTAATTTAGATAATTATTAAATAGTTAAAAATAGTTTTTAATTAATAATAATTAGATAATTAGTTATAAAAATAGTTTTCTTTTTCTAAAAAGTTTCTTTTAGAATTAGGTTTATAAAAATATCATTTTCATATTTTTAGGGTTAACATTGCTTTAGTTTCACTTTTTAATTTGTACGTCGCGTAGATTTTTAATTCAGTTTTATAAAAACATAAAAACAAAAACATCATTTTAATTATAGTGATAGCGTTTATTTAATAGATTTTATCTTTTTAACTTTCCTTAATTTGCATTTAAGCCGTTTTAATTCGTTGGCTTTTCCCGTAGTTATAATCATAACCAATATCCTTTTTTCGTTCAAACTCCTCGATCACTGTACGTTTGATAATTCATCGCATAGCTCGCTGGGATATAACGACCCGGGGAGACACTATACTCCTCAGATCTTCATTGCATCTGTGCTTAAGCTGTTTTAAGTTTCTTGCTTGCGTGAGAAAACTTGACGGTTCAGCAGAGATCAACTCTCCTCGTCGTAATCAAAGTATTCCTTCATTTGAATACTATCCTCATCATCATCGTCATCATATCTGATTCTTATATTCATCTGCTGAAGCTTACACACCATTCTTTTCATTTGCAGTTTCTTTCGAATGCGTATTTCTTCAGAACTTTGAGGAAGATTACACTCCTCGTAATCATTGAAATGATGTGAAGGCTCGGAAGTCTGATGACTGATGGAATACTGTGGGGGTTGGAAATTGTCAAAACCGGGAGAATTGGAATTTTGAAAATTTTGATTCACCGGCTGACATTCAAAAGTCGCATGAGGACCCCCACAATTCTCACAACAGAGATAATTGGGAAAATAACTTTCACCAAAGTTCTGATTGTAACATGGTTCCGGCTCATAGACAAGCGGGACCTGTGGTGGACAATCAAAACCGTAATGAGAATCATTCCCACAAAACTCGCATGAGTAGGATTCGTATTGGGGTTGTGGAGGTAGGTAGGAAAAATCAGGTGTTTCATTTGAAATGGGATCGGGATTACCGACAAATTTGTCTCCGAAACTCACATTTGTACAACGCCGACAATTTCCACCGTTAAACGGACCTCCACACCAGGAACATGTCAAATACCATGACATAGAGAATTAAACAGATAAGAGGGATAAGAGATGAAGAATTAAACGGTTATAGAGGATAAGGAATGGAGAATTAAACAGGTTTGAGGATAAAGAAATGTAGAATTAAACAGATTGGAGGATAAAGGATGGATATTTTTGGATTTTTGAAAAACCGGCTAAAAAAAACAAAGAATGAAAATATTTTTGGTGTTTTTAACACTTTAGGAAAAGTGTTAATGAACTTTTTGGATTTTTTGAAAACTTTACAAAAACCTTTTTACAACAGATGGAATATGTGCAAGAATGGATCTGAAAAAGGTTTAACACACGCTAAAGCCTCCCCGGCAGCGGCGCCAAAATTTTGATGCGTGCTAAACCGTCAAGTCTAACAGACTTAAAACAGCTTAAACACAAATGCAATGAAGATCAGAGAATATAGTGAATTCCCGGGTCGTTAAGTCCCACGGAGACTCAATGGTGTGTAAACACTTGATCAGACGATAGAATGATCACTAATGATAGTGATCAGTAAAGGATTAGGATTGAATATTACACTACTGAAAAAGGTTATAAATTAACAGCGACTTAAATGCAAATTAAGAAAATTAAAAAGATAAAATATATTAAATAAACGCTATCACTATATTTAAAATGATGTTTTCTGATTTTATCAAATAAAATAACTTAAATAAACTATTTTAACTAAAACGTAAACTTAAATTATCTAAAAACGTGATTTAAAATAAAAACGTACGTTATGTACAAAAATTACGCTGGAGCGCAAAATAAAACGTAATATTTGTGAAATAAAAGTCCTACGATTGTAAAAACAATTTTCTCACGGACTACATGACAAAAGAAAATTTTAAGAAAAAGCCGGGTATTTTTTCGACTTTTATTTTATTTATTACGAATTAAAAACTATATTTAACTAATTAATTAATTAAAAATACTAAATGATTTTGGAAAAATCTGAAAATTTTATAATAAATACTTTGAATACTACTGAATTAAAGAAAAATAAAAAAACTGGTACTGCTTTTGAAATAAGCTGTTAAAAAGAGGAAATAAGCTAAGTAGGCTAAACTGCTACTTGTGTTTAAATATTTATCTAAGGATAACTTTAACAAAGAATTACTCTAGCACAGTTGGCAAGGGGATGGGTGTGTTGTGCGTGGGAGGACAGCAGGTCGTGGGTTCAAGTCCCACCTCCTTCCTTTTTCTTGTTTATTTTTTTCCTTTTGATTTTTCTTTTGCCAACTAACTAAGGGACAAAATGAAACCCTTTTTTAACAAACTGAACCTTACCAAGCTGAAAATAAGCAGCTAAATTAAGCTGCTACAGTTTTGAAAACACAACAGCTAAAAAAAAAATAACTTGAATGGGCGTTTGGGACAGGGCACAAAAGAGCAACAAAAAGCTATTACAAGCTTAATATAAGCTAAACCTAACTAAAACCTAATCTTATTTACTGGGAGCATCAAAGGGAAGTCAAATAAGCAATAAAAAGGAGGAGAGAAAAGCTAATAAGCACAAAAAAACTACTGCAGTAAACTGCAGTCCTAAACAATCCATTGGGTGGGGTATTTAAGCTAAAAAATAAGCTACTAAATGAACTCTAAATACTACAATAAGCTGAAACATTGAAGCTTATACTATGAGCTATCTAAAAAGCTAAATTAGAGCTAATTTGAAGCTTATGTGGGGGCTGAAAAGGGGGAGCTTATGGCACCTATGGGACTGAGACAGAAACCAAAAAAATGGACTAATGGGGCAAATTTGAATGCACACTAGGCTAAACTAAAGTGAACCTAAGTGCAAATAAATTAAAGACATATTGAGATGGGTATATAAAGATGCTAGAAAAACAATTTTTGACACCTAATGACTACAAATAAGCTACCTAAGATGCCTATGAACAACAGCTATGGCTGCTGTTTAGTCAAGACAGTAAGACAGAAGAAAAAAGAAAAATATACCAAAGCTGATTTAAAGCTGAACTAGGGGTTGAAACTTTAAACAAAGAACTTACAAAAGACTTTACCACTAATTTTAGAATCAAAATGGGTCAAATTGTGACTTTTGACCCAAGAACACGGCTGTTCCAAACACCACTTGAAGGCAGAATTATAAAATTTTAAAATGCTCAGGACTTGGAAATTATAAAAGCTACTTTTTTTTACATCCACAAAGACTCCAAAATGGATTTTATCATACTTAAAAAAACTCAATGGCAGAAAACATGAACAAAGGTTAAAATTGCATAAACCTGAACAACTGAAATTAAAGACAGAAATTAAAATTGCATTGAAATGAAAGATTACAAGAATGTAAATGACAATGAAAAGTAAAGTGGTACTAGAACTTGAAATTCTGGATTAAAGAAACTACATTAAAACTACAAAACTAACTACTAAAAACTGACTAACTCCCTTCCTCCTCTTCTCTTGCCTCTTTTATAGCTTTAGGAGTCTTCTCTCACTTCCTTGACTGTTTCCCACCATTCTTTAAGACCCTTGGATCACTTAAGTTTATTTTTGGCCATTGATTGTTTTTGGCGGGAAAAGGGTTTTTGGCAGTTTAATGAGATTGAGTGTAGGGGAGGGATGCAATCAATGCTACTTGGATTCTAATGTTTGGAGGGGGGACAGGGTTAGTGATAAGGTGAGGGAAGGTTGAGTGTGTAGGGATTGAAGCAGGTGAGCAAGTGGAAGGGGAAGGACTTTGGCGGGTAAAGGGATTTGACTGGATGGGTTGACTGGAGTAGTATTATTAAAAAGGGGGTTCAAAAAGCTTAAATAGCAGGGGGATCACTTGGGTGGTATGGTCCAAAATGGGTATTAGGCTTAATAAATATAGGGACCTTAGGTGTAAATTCTGAAACTTCAAGTACCTAGGCTGCCAATTCTGAAAAGGTTTCTCCAAGGACTAAAACTGACAATCTCACAAAGTACAAGGACCAAACTTGCCATTTTCACATTTTCCAGGGGCCATTTCTGCCAAATTTCAAACTTGAAGGACCAATTTTGTAATTTTCTCAAACTTTTTATATTTTTCACCAAAGGACTTAATTTGACAACTTTTGATTTTAAAAGGACCTTTGGTGACTTTTCTTTTGAAATTTTGACTCAGGGACTATTTTTGACAATTTTAGAAACTTGGGGGACTGAAACTGCAATTTTTGTAAATTTGATACGTTTTTCATCTGATTTTGATATTTTTGCATTTGAAACACATAAAACACTGATTTGTGATATTTTGATCATTTTGATGTGTTTCTGAGCGTTTTCAGATGATTTTGCAGTTTATTTTGTACAAAAATGATGAGTATTTAGACACTCATCAACAATGGTCTCTATTATTTCCTAGACATTGTGAGTTACACAAGGTCTCAACTATTTCTCAGACATTGTGAGTTGCACAATGGTCTCAACTACTGCTCAGATATTGTAAGTTATACAATAGTCTCTACAAATTATCTTATAAAACCTTATATGATATTCTTTTACATGAAGCCCGTCACAATCTATCAATTTCCCTAATGGAAATATAAGAAATGGGATTTCTAAAAGATAAAGTGACTCATCATCTACAAAAGCTGAAGTTCAGCAACTTTCTCTACATTCATCAAAATTCTCTTCTGAAACCTTCATTGTTAAAAGTTCGTGATTCTAGCCAAGTATAGACTATTTTAGAATTCCTTAAAATTTCCTTTCCACACGTATCTACCCATACTATCTTCAAAGCAATGGAATGTGAAAACATAGGTTACAAGTCTTTTATGGCCAGGGCTTGCAACTGGATGGTTTTATATCGCCTTTGCCTAGTGGACAATTTCTCAAAAGCTATGGACATATCACAAGTATACCTAATTTAGGTATTTGAAAATTTTATCGAACCTCGGCTAAATATAGCCTAATCACCTATATTTAACCTAGGGATGTAACATAGTCTGATTAACTATGTTCGACTTAAATTTTCCAAACACTGAGAACAGTTATACAAGTGTTATATTCAGGTTAATTTCCTACTTAAACTCGATAAACCACCAGAATCCATTAAAAAGATCTAGAGACGCGATAGTGTTTTACCACTCAGCAAGATCTTAACACTTAATTATACTATCTAATTTCATTCTTGAAATTTTCATACATGAGATAATCCGAACTACTATCTTGGGATAGTAATCAAATCTTCTCGTCATTCCTTAGAAGTACTAGCCTGATTAGATTTCAAGGATATCATTCCGCCTTAATCCTTTAAAAATTCACTTTTAATTTTAAATCAAACTTGACATTTCCACCTAAGAATAGTGGTAAGGGTACTCTACACTCTTCTAATCGTCAACATATCACATCACTATCTGAACCCCATTGAAATCCAGTATGTAAAACTTCACAGTACCACGTTTCTTTCAAACACTAGTTGACATAAACACTATAAGATATGACCTTCATCCCAAAACCACCTAAGGCATGATCAACTTTGGAAGTGGTTTGGATAACCACTTGCCACTAGCAAGACTTTCCCTACAACGATAGTTTTCACATCATTACAAACCATTTCACATCAACAATAACTTACACCTTTGATTAACAACAGTTACCCTGTTAACAACAAAAATATTCCATTTTTAGGCACTATATAGACGAAAGTCTTAGTTAACCATTTGCTGGACTAAGGTGTTCAGAGATCACCCACGAAACAACTAAGGAAACTATACAAATACAAATTAGGCTCCATGCCGCACACTATCACCAAAAACTCCATGTTAGAAATTAAGGTTTTATTGATAGCCTCGATATAATAAGATATGATTCGTTTTGAGAATCGGGAAAAGCCAAACTTTAGGTATATTGAACTCTATAAGATTTTAACAAAACCCTTTAGATTATCAAGTTAAGCCACATGGTATATAACACATTCTATGACTAGAAACTTGAGAACGCAAAGATTAAAATTCGGTGTATACACCCTCATGTTCCTAGACACTTCAACATCGGATAACACACACTGAATTCCGGGACGGAATTCCCATTAAGGGGGAGAGACTGTAACCACCCGCATTTTTAGGTTACTTTTCATTTTTGAGAATTTACTATTCACTTTTACTATTCACATTCACTATTCATCTCGTAAAATTTTTAATCCACATTCTCGTAAGATAAATTATTTTAGTAATAACCTGAGAGTTCGACCATCGTTAGATCATTTTCGCAAAAGTTATTAAGTAAACATCGTTTTAAAAGTTTCATTTTAGACGGTCCACCGTTTAAACATGACGCGCATAACGAAAATCAACTCTGACAATTTTCCTCGCATCAGATAAATTTTTAGATCACTCATGATTAATTTGAGAATTTTTAAGATTTATTATTTTTAATATTACCAAATAAGCCCAGCGCAGAACAAAACTAAACTTACGTTTTAAACAATTCTACTTACATCCAGATTTAACGATTCCTGCACTGTGTTTCTAATATGTTTTTGACACTTTTACATTTTTTGGAAAAGTCAAACATATTTCCCTCCTCCTTTGACCATAAAGAAATTAACCTTGTACGTTCTACATTTTTGCTTAAATCGCGTAACTTTTAAACTTCACGAATAACTGTAAAGTTATCCCGCGTATGACGAAAACCACATTTTAACATATCATATCACTTTTAGACTAATTTTAGTCTATTCTAAATAAATTCACGGTCGTTTCCCTGAAATTTCGTTCTTTTCCAATAAACTGTGAATTACTCGTTTTTGACCCGTATTTCCAGCTTTAAGCAGCGTTTTTGCACCCAATGAGACTTATCACTCATTTTATATTTTTAGATGGAGTATAATGATGAGTCTCATCATTCCTGTAAGTTTCGTATTTTTACGATACCCGGTTATACGTTTAATGGCTTAACGGCTTACGGTTGGCATTTAACGGAACCAAAACTTACTCTTAACTCAAGATAAGACCAAGACTCTCCACCTAAGTCATCTTATCTTCATTTGGCAGATCTTAGGGGGGGAGTCATCATGTTGGTGGCAAAATCCTAACCATGGTTCCTTTAGATCATTACAAGTGTCTTAACCTAACCATGGTTAATATTTAACCCAATATATGGTTAACCAAACTTACCCTCCTATAAATAGCAAGTGAATGAATTCCTAAAAACCCTAAAACTCTTCTCTTGGTCGTTCATAACTTAAAACATACATATCTTCCATAATTTGTTCCATAAACTCCAAGTTTATGCAAAGAAGTTCCAAAGATCAAGCTACTTCATCAAATCTCTAGCAAGTTTAAGTGATCTTCTTGAGTTTAAATCTACTCAAGTCACTTAGTACTTCATCACCAACTCTTCAAGTTTGCAAGGGTGCCAAGGTGTGGAAAGCTAGCTCAATTCAAAGTCTTAAGCGATCAATCAAAGTTCGATCCTTACTAGTTACTCCTTTCTTAATGAAAGCCAAAAGTTGTAAGCAACTTATCACCACCATCATCTCATCTTTATTATTCATAAGCTTAACTATTTCATGCTATATATAGAGTTACTATGTTGGATCATGATGTACAAAAATCATTAAAACAAGTTATAAGAACCTACATGTTAAACTTGGGTTAGTAAGTGTATAAATGATAAACTTTTGTACAAAGTTTTCACAAAATCGACCACACATAGATCTGATACTTTTCATATTCTTTTAGATAATATTAAAACAAATACGTAGCAATTTGAATCACCCGAAACGGACAAACGAGTCAAAAGTTATAGGCAAAAGAAATTAGCGAAACTAAAACGCCAAATCTGCCAAACAGCTTGCTGTTTTGGTTCTGCCTTTTTAAAAGTGGTACTTCTGCTCCGAATCATCAAAAAGTTAAAACACGAAAGTTGTCCGGAACGACGTTTTCCTCCAATATTAAAGAAGATCGGACCTTGAAAACGCTTAAACAGGCCATAATCTTTCAAAAACATAAACTGCCCTATATTTAGTCTCATAACTATACTTTTGTCACAACTAAAAGCAAACCAAGAGGCTTAATGGCCATAAGCCAAGACCAAGGCTACGGCTAAGGTCAAAGCTAAGTCTCAAGACCATGGTAGTCAAGACCAAAGTCACGGCAAGGCCATGGCTAAAGCCTCAAGGCTTGTTTGCCCAAGACTGTTAACTATGGTAATTATATTTATGAAACGACGAGAACTTGTAAAAACTAGATACTTATTAAAACATGATAAACTTTATGTTATAACAATCTTCACTCAAAACATATGTTGTATTTACTAATTGCTACAATAATAGGGAGCTTCATGTGAGGGGTTTCATTTGAGTAAAACGTATCGACGAGTTGCTGGATTTACGATTTAAAGTGTCCTAGCTCCTCGAACGTTTACTGCATGACCTCTGAATTATGATGGCCCGAACGGTAGTACGATATCTATAAACTAAATACGTTTTCACATATTAAAGATCTTTCTATAAACATCATATGATAATTGACTACATCATGATCAACATAGGAATATATATAGGATGATTTATGTTTTCCTAAACATTATTCCAAACCTAAGTCGCAACATCTTATTCTAGGTTGCCCGTAGAAGTTCTCACGGCATATCCATCATTCTCATTATACATTTGATATCATTTACTTTGAGGTGAGTTCATAGCCCCACTTTCTATTACTTAATTGTTTTACAAACCCTTGGGGGAGATACATGCTTTATTTTAAACCGAACACATTGCTTTCAAATTCTATACTTATCTGATTATTTTACTTGCACTAAGTTACCGCATTTGCCAATCTTAAGTCCCTAAATCATGAATCATTAATCACGAGTGAAGTGAGCGCGAATATTGTGGATAGATCTATCGGGATTGACGAATCCCGTTTGTTTGACCAGGATCCGGTAAACAAACGCACTATATTTGAGTACATCAGGTAAAACGGCAAATTTTACCTACTTGGGGCATCGGTTACTATTATATGACAGCAAGTTAACGCCTTGATTTCATGATGCTTAGTGAATAATAACTTTTTTGTTTTCAAAACATTGGTGTGAGTCTAATTAACTCACACTACCAACATAATGTGTTCAACCATTTAACAAACTCTATGAATTTCACTCAACCTTTGTGTTGACAGTTTTAAGCATGTATTTCAGGTCCATAATGTCGGAAGCTGGCACGGAAGAGCAAGGATACTGAAGAAGGCTATAAATTTTATTATCATTCGAAAATCAATTTAATGTATTTTGTAAACATGGAACCATTTGGGACCTCATTTTTGTAAACTCTGATATTTATATAAATCGAATGATAAATCTTTTAAAAACGACCCCATTAGAGTTCGTTTTCTATTGTTATGACTGTTGTGCCATGAAGTAACACCCAGTTTGAATTCCGCTACGTATCACGAAATTGGGGTGTTACAAGTAGGTATCACACTCACTCATAGCTAATTTAGGATCACACTCAAGGTTATTTTTGATTTATTATTTCACCAAAACTCATCATCCTTCCGCTTCAATGCTCACACATCATTTCTCACATCTTAACACATATAGTTTTATAATTATTTCAATTTTAGCAAATTGATTTTAGTCATCCTCACCTCAAAATGGGTCAAAAACTAGTTCTTCATTTCTTATAATTTTTAAGGAATTTTCCAAATTTATCTTAAGTTACCATCTGATCTCTAGGATCATTTAGCACCACTTGACACTCTCAAATTTCCTAGTGTCATCTTTGATCATTCATTGGTACTCATAAAGTCCCATTTTCTTCCATAAAAGGAAATCATTAGCTACCATCACTCATTGCCCTTGATCATTTAAGCCCCCTTTCATTTAAGACACCTAGGAAGACTAAAACACTCAAGATGTATAGGTACTAGACCTTACAAAAAATCATTTCTCTCTTTCCTTGGTTGCTGAGAGCCGGATCCCTAGGATTAACCTAGACGGATCCCTCATTGGAGGGAACTGTGTGAACCGACTGACAGAATCAGCTAATTCTAGCCTTAATTAAAATTCTTGATCAGTGCAACTCTGAAGTTGACTCTTGTGCATGCAAATCATTGCATTACAAAAGGATCTTAGTTGTTTAAGCCTAGAATGCATTTGCTAAATCCTTCCTTTTATAAGCCACCTTGTTAGGACTTCTTAGTCACCATCCACAACTTAATTATCAGCAACTAGAAGCCTCTATCTCACTAACCTTTTGTCATCTCATCATGAGGAAAGCTCCTAGTGCTAACTCATCCACCAAAGGACCACCCAAGAAACTTGCTCATGTTGTTCATGAAATTTCTTCAACCAAATTATCTCCCGTTAAATCCACAAACGCTAGGATTTCCCCTCCGCCAACTCAACCAATCAAACCAATCCCCAAAAGGATTGTTCCCTCAAAACTACCAATGCCAAACACCACTATACCTCCTAAACCAAACACTCCCATTTCCACTAAACCATCACCATTAGTGCCTAGAGCCATATCATTTACCACTCCACACCTCTACAACTTAGAGGAATTTCCTTCTAGGCCCTCTCATCTTCCACCATTGCCAACATTCTCCTCTATAGAGAGGATATCATAACAAAATCAAGGTGTTGAATTGACACTAGCACCAGTATCCTTTTCTCCGTCACCCTCAAATAGTCCCTTTTGGATTATGAGGAATCATCAAAGTCAACCAACCGATCACATAGAAGTAGATACTTCTCTACCACCATCCTCGACACATGTTCCACCACCACCACCTTTGGTTGAATCACCTCCAAATATACCTCCACAAATCCCTCATTCTTTTGAAGATCCTCAACCTTCCTCACTTAACCCTCCTCCTTTTTTGGAAACTCAACCCAACCTTTCATTTCAAGCAATTCCATTTCTACCTCCACCATTTCCTAGTCATGACAAAGATTGTTATCATTGTCAACATGTTGAACGCTTGATATATGAACTACGTGAAGAGAAACATTTCATGTTTTATCACCTCCTCGAACGTTTTGACGAGGTCAACAAACCTAAACAACCTTGAGCTTAAGGATTCAAGTGGTGTCCTAGTCTTAAGCTTAACTTAGATAGTTTAGGAATCTTAATCCATGTATTATTCATTTTCTTAGTTTTTAGAGTTATGTACATCATTTCTCTAGTTTTATTAAATGAAATTACATGTTATATGCCATATGATCTTGTGTATATGATTAGGCGTCTCAATACATAACTCATTTTGATGATTAACGTCACATTTACATCAACATTGATGTCTTGAGTCTACAGGCAAACGGATCCCTCATGTTAACCTAGACGGATCCCACCAAGGGAGGAACCGTGGGATCCGTGCAACAGAAGACTTTTTTTTACTAACTTGAGTCTTATTTGCAGAAAATTATACATTATATACTTGTTTTCTAACTTTTGTTTTGTAGATTTTCAATATACACATGAAGACTTTGACACCCTTAGCTAGGGGGAGTTTCTTGTCAAAGTTGTTAATACAAATAAGCCGTAAAAATGTTTATTTATATTTTACGATCTTCTAATGTTTTGTCGATAACAAACGTAAAATCATTTTAACGAAACAAATAAAATACGTAAATGGTTTGAGCCAATAGTTTTTATAACACACTTACATTTTCACATAACACACTAAAACAAGTATAAGTGATTTTATGATTTAATAATACATATGTACAACAACTAGTGTTTACATATTGGGTAAATATATACATAACTAGTATGTATTATAATGGGTAAAAACTACAACCCATGGAGCATATCCACAACCCATGGTATTGACCCATATCCATTTGACTATATGCATTGCATCTATTAGATACATTGTATCTAAGGAAATACCCATGGACCAACCCATAACCCATGACCCATAACCAAAAAACCCATGGGCAAAGAGGAGCGTTCCACGGATCCCTGAGGTTACACTAGACGGATACCTTAAGGGAGGGATCCGTGGGATCCGTGGAACAGTAGTTGTTTTTCCTCTATAAATAGTGAGCCATTTCTTCCTTTTGGGTTGCCACTCCCACACATACTTTCCCCAAGTATTGTAACTCTCTAACCACTGATCCTAAGGGATCTTTCTATGTAGTTTGTCTTTTGTTTTTGTGTGATTCTCTAGGTTCCTCTTAAAGGCGAGATCACCACTTCTTGAAGTCGAGCAAGCTCAAGTCCATGAGTTGCCATGCTTCGTGATCATCAAGACTACTGAGGTTCTCTTGTTGATAGTTCTTTCTTCCTCCATAGAAGTGTTGTGTCGAAGGCATTAGTGAAGGATGCCGAAAGAGTCAAGACGAAAGCATTAGTGAAAGGTTCTTAACATCCGTGTCAAAAGCATTAGTGAAGAATGATAAAGAAGTCAAGACGAAGGCATTAGTGAAGGATGCCGAAAGAGTCAAGACGAAATCATTAATGAAAGGTGCTTAACGTCCATGTCAAAAGCATTAGTGAAGAATGCTAAAGAAGTCAAGACGAAGGCATTAGTGAAAGGTGTCACGCGTTCGTGTCAAGGGCATTAGTGAAAGATGCCTAGGAGTCAAATCAAGTGGCATTAGTGAAGGATGCCAAGGTCATATAATCGATGAGGTGCATCGTTATACAAATAGTGATAGTTTGTTTCCAAGGATGTTGATATCCTTGATGATATTGTAATAAGGAGTGGGTCTCCTTTGGGGTTAGGTGTTGTGTAGTGTTGGGTAGTAGTTCCTCTATTGTAATGGAACTCGGTACTTAGCCTAGTACCGAATAAAGGGTAGGCGACGTTGTGGTAGGTGTGGTTCTCCTTGGTGAAAGAACCCGGTGGTTAGCCTAGTACCGGAAAAAGAGTAGGCGACGTTGTGAAGGCTTCTCCGCCATAAGGAGTTGGTGTCGTGTAGTGTTTACGAACTCTCGAGTAGGTGACTCGGGGAGTGGAGTAGGGCAAGGAAGGTGTCCTTGTAGCCGAACCACTATAAATACTCGTTTCGTGGTTATGTGCTTCTTACTCCTTATCTTTCATTACACATTTATATATCTATCTATCAATGTCCAACATACACGTCTAAATAGATTGACATAATTCGATCTAAATATTTTAAAACGAAGTTTTAATTGGTAAAACTATTCAACCCCCTTCTAGTTTTCCACAAAAGCAAAACAATTGCAAATTCATTTGCAATACTTTCCCATAGGATTACCATTACTACATGACGTCCTCCTTACAAAGGAGCACTCGTCAAGGGGGAGCATGTTCGTCTAAAAGACGAAACCATTTGCAAACATACTTGCAAAGAACTCGCTTAGTCTTTCTAATTACTTGACGCCCTCACAAAGGGATGGACCGGTCAAGGGGGAGCTAAGATGAGAATCTTTCTCTTCTCTTACTCTCTAGCTTTCATTTTTTCTAGTTTCAAATGTGTTTCTCAAAACAATGTGTTAGTTTTTTTCGACGCTCTTTTTGTTTTGACAAAAAGGGGGAGAAAAGAGTAAAAACTCCAATTCAAACTTTTACGAATTTTAGTTTTTCCTTAAAATAATCTTATGTTTTTTCATCAACAAAAAGGGGGAGATTGTTAATACAAATAAGCCGTAAAAACGTTTATTTATATTTTACGATCTTCTAATGTTTTGTCGATAACAAACGTAAAATCATTTTAACGAAACAAATAAAATACGTAAATAGGCTTGAGCCAATAGTTTACTAACACACTTACGTTTTCATATAAAACACTAAACAAGCAATAGTGTTTTCATGGTATAGTAATGCATATGTACAATAACTAGTGTTTACATGATGGGTAGATATATACATACTTATTATGTATTATAATGGGTAATAGAATGGGTAGAAGTCTAATTATTTTACCCATTGACTAAATACATTGAATGTAGTTGGGTTAAACCCAAAGTCCATGACCCATACCCATAGAGCATGATCCATAACTCATGACCCATTGCATGACATCATGCATAAGTCATAATGGGTATTATCCATGACACATGGAGCTAACCCATGACTAGATGCATTGCATCTTCTAGATACATTGTATCTATTTGGATACCCATGATCCAAAGTCCATTGTCACACCCCCAAATTACCTGTTTTGCAGCGGAATGGAATTCCTGGGGGTTGACTATCATAGCATCACAATCACAGTTATATTGAACGACCTAAAGTGTCGTTTGAAAAATACATCGCTTGATTTAATAAAAACATTCAGAGTTACAAAGATAGGTCCCAAATGAAAGTTACTAAGTGCGGAAAATAAGTTTGGTACAAGTCAAACGATGTTTTTAATGTGTATAAATCCCATGTGAGACGCGTCGTCACTGCGACTCTATGATATGTCCACATGCATGCCGTGAAGTGAATGCCTTAGTTACCTGAAAATACATTGCTAAAAGTGTCAACACAAAGGTTGAGTGAGTTCATAGAGTTGTTGAAAATGTTAAATACGACTACCACAAGTATATATTATGTATGACAATGTCGCCACAAAAATGATACAATTGCTTAAGCACATGACACCGAAGCTTGACTGATGTTCGCCCCAACAGAGTGTTTGCCAAATAACTCAAATAATGATAATGACATGAAATGCATCCGTCCGGTTGGAATCCGCCAACCCGGATGGAAGTGTCACCCTCGATAGATCTATCCACTCACTCACGCTTCTATGAAATTAACGGTTCATGTTCATAAAATGGGGACATTTAACTGGCAATGAGGTAACTTAAGCAATGTAATGAATTTGATATACTTGGTATCGTAATAAAATGATGTACAATGTATTCTCCCCCGTAGGTTTGAAATAAGTAAAAACTTGAATAAATCGGGGCTATGAAAACTCACCTGTTGCAATGATAATGATGATGTAATGGCAATACTGAAATGAGGAGCAACCTCTGACCGTGACCTATTATGAATGATATGTTCTAATGTAAATCATGAAACAATGTCGTGCATGCAAATCCACATGTAATCTATACCACTTGTACACTTTTGAAAATAGAATTTATCGTCGAAATATATGTTTATGACATCTCGTCATGTTATAAAATACTTTACAAGTATTTATGTTGAAATGATATCTTACGATAGTCATTTAATGATTTATTGTGAAATTATAACTTTTCGTCGTAAAATAATGTCGTTGAAATTTCATGAAAGTGATAAAACGGCCTCGAAAAGCTAGTCGTAAAATGGTGCACGTCGAGTGTTAGGAAACAAACTCAACGGTTTTGGAAAGCTTGTATCATTATCTCAAAGTTTTATCCTTTGAATTTTTATCATAGAGGTCTCGATCATGGAGAAACACATAGGTAAAGTAGGGTACTTGTATCCAAAATATTGTTTAACGTAACTTTCGGCAAAGTTTGAGTGACCGTATTTTATTCGTTACAACTCCGTTTGACGAACGGTTGGACATTTTGGAAAATAGGCTCGGTGAGCTTACTTTTACTAGAAGACATCTCTTTATAAAAAGTATCCCATTTATGTTAAAAACGACCCTCAACATGGTCATTTCTTGACCCGTTTGTTCCAAAA
This sequence comes from Chrysanthemum seticuspe, assembly GCA_019973895.1. Taxonomy (NCBI): domain Eukaryota; kingdom Viridiplantae; phylum Streptophyta; class Magnoliopsida; order Asterales; family Asteraceae; genus Chrysanthemum; species Chrysanthemum seticuspe. The sequence continues at coordinate 16,260,225 of BPTQ01000003.1, read as the reverse complement.
TGGGTTAAAATAATTTGGAGAACAAATTTTGGAGAACAAATTTGGAGAACAAACTTGGAAAAATCATATCTTTTTAACCGTAAATCATCACGGGTCGAGCCACCCGTCATTTCGAAGATAATTGAGTCTAGCTTCATGTAAAAATACTTTCAAAGGTCAGTTTGTTACAAAATTTTATCAGTTAAACGATTAGTAACAGCAGGTCAGTTTTTCAGAAATATAGTTTTCGTCGTTAACTTGAAAATAGCATAACTTCTTCGTTATAACTCCGTTTTAATCCGTTCAAGCGGCCACGTTTTCGTTTTAAAGTATATTTTGCAAATATCTAGCCCAAAATATTTTACCAACTGTCAGATTTTCCAGATTTTCAAAATACCAACAGACCCTTAATTATAGTTGTCGAAATGAGTTTTATCGCGCAAAACCTATTCTAACCAATTCAAAACAACTCCGAAGCTATTCAAATCCTACCATACACCTTCTTAGGGTGTCATGGGTTCCTAAACATCACCAAAAGTGATATGTTTCAAGGGATTCATTATAGGATAATTATATTACATAATAAGTGATAAAAACAACAAAAGTGGTATAAATTCATATGTAACATGCATGTTTCTTGCAAAAATGATGTAATGACATAAAAGTGAATATGAAAGAATTATGATGACCATGAAATGCTTACTTGAATGATGTTGTGGATGAAAATGATGAAAACCTTAATTAATCTATAGGTTTTTATTTCAAAACCTTACATAGATTACTAGTAGGACTTGTAAAACACTTGAGCTAGAAAATTTCATGGTTTCTTCATGTTTCTTGGTTTGGCCGTCCACCACAAGAGAGAAAGAGGAAGAGAGCTTTTGATTTCACCTTTGGAAAAGTGTTTACTATGTGTTTATCTTGCAAAATATCTAAAATATCAAGGCATAAAGGGCATTTTGGTAATCATAAGTGATCAAACTCAACTTGATCACTTGTGTGACTCATGTGGGATAATGTGGCCGGCCTTGGGGTGTTTAGGGGGGGGGGGGTTTGGGTAGTTTTTAAATGACTAATTGTATACAAAGTTTAGTATAATGTGTAATTTGGTCAGTAAATGTAATTATTTGTAGCGTTAACTAAAAATAGATTTTAACGGGATAAAATGGAATGTATTGAAGTCATAAAAATAAAAAAATGAATTTCTCACAAGTATTGAGTGAATAAATATTTATCGTGTTGAATTTACGAAAACCGTCGTAAATATATATATATATAACAATTTATATACAAAATAAATTGAAAACATCGAGTAAACTAATAATATAATTTTTATAGTCTTAAAATGAGTATAAAAATATATTAGGAATATTTTTGGAAGTGTCGGATAAATATTCAAAATAAATGTTTACGCGATAGCGTTTATTTAATAGGAAAATAAACGTTTAATGTAAAATGCAAACCCATGCATAATATTGATATGAAATGATGTTATTAATGTTGTGTAGACTAAATCTAGTCTATATGAAATGTCCTCGATAAAATGTTCATGAATTCGCAGCTAAACCACTAAGGTTACGCGAATTTGATACTCGTAAACGTAGTTTACGATAAATGATGAAATAGTGAAACTTTTAAAGTTTGCAAAATGACCTGAAATTACGAGTTGTCACATCCATAACCCATGATCCATGACCCATAACCCATTTAGGGGGAGCGTCCTACGGATCCCCAGAATTACACTGGACGGATCCCTCAAGCAAGGGATCCGTGGGATCCGTGGAACAGTAGTGTTTTTTCCTCTATAAATAGTGAGCCATTTCTTCATTGTAACTCACCCCTTTCACACACATTCTATCTTAGTGTTGTAAACTCTCTAACCTCATATCCAAAGGATCTTTCTATGTAGTTTTGTGTTTGTGTGATTCTCTAGGTTCCTCTTAAAGGCGAGATCACCACCTCTTGAAGTCAAGCAACCTCAAGTCCATGGGTTGCCAAGCTTCGTCATCATCAAGACTACTGATGTTATCTTGTTGATAGTTCTTTCTTCTCTCATTAGAAGTGTTGTGTTGAAGACACAAGTGAAAGATGTCTAAAGGGTCAAGTCGAAGGCATTAGTGATTTTGTTCTTCTTACTCTTTATCTTTGCTTTATTTATTTATATGCTTACCTATAAACATCTAACACACACATTTAAATAGATTGACATAAGTCAATCTAAATAGTTTAAAACGAAGTTTTAAATCGGTAAAACTATTCAACCCCCCTTCTAGTTATCCACGGCATCTTCATCAGGGGATCCTAACACTGCTACATCAGTTCCTTATCCTCAACCACATGAACATCTCAGAAAATGGACAAATGATCATCCACTGGATAACATCATTGGTAATCCTTCTCGTTAAGTATCTACACAAAATCAACTTGCCACAGATGCTTTGTGGTGCTTCTTTAATTATGTACTATCTAAAGTCGAACCGAAGGATGTCAAGACTGCAATGTCTGAGGACTCCTGGTTTAATGCTATGCAAGAAGAAATTTACGAGTTTGATCGACTAGAAGTATGGATATTAGTACCACCTCCATATTGTGCAATGATTATCGCTCTCAAGTGGATCTTTATGGTGAAACTTGATGAGTACGGTGACATTCTGAAGAATAAGGCCAGAATTGTTACTAAGGGATATCAACAAAAGGAGGGTATTGACTTTGAGGAATCATTCGCTCCAGTTGCACGTATAGAAGCTATCAGAATTTTTCTTGCTAATGCTGCCAGTAAGAATATGATAGTCTACCAAATGGATGTAAAGACTGCTTTCCTTAACGGCGATCTCAAAGAAGTAGTATATGTCAGTCAACCGGAAGGATTTGTGAATCCCGAGCATCCTACCCATGTCTACCGTCCAAAAAAGGCTCTCTACGGCTTGAAGCAGGCTCCAAGGGCATGGTACGATACGCTGTCAAAGTTCCTTTTGGCAAACAAATTCTACAAAGGTGCTGTTGATCATACACTATTCACTCGAAAATCAGGCAAACATTTACTTCATGTTCAAATATATGTTGATGATATCATCTTTTCCTCGACCGACCTAAATGAATGTGATCATTTTTCTAAAGAGATGAGTTCTAAATTTCAAATGTCAATTATGGGACAAATGTCATTTTTCTTAGGTTTACAAATTTCTCAAAGTCCCGGAGGCATTTTCATAAATCAATCTAAATATGCTAATGAAATATTAAAGAAATTTGGATTTGATTCTAGTGACCCTGTTGACACTCCCATGGCGGAGAGAACAAAACTGGATGAGGACCTCTCGGGGATCTCGATTTATCAAACTAAGTACCGTAGTATGATTGGATCCTTGATGTATCTCACTGCCAGTAGACCAGATATTCTGTTTGCTTTATGCATGTGTGCTCGGTATCAGGCTAAGCCTGCCAAGAAGCACCTTAAAGCGGTTATACGTGTCTTTCGGTATCTCCAAGGAACCATTAAATTGGGACTCTGGTATCCGAAGGACACCGCCATGGCACTAATAGCGTATACGGATGCTGACCATGCAGGGTTTCAAGATACACGTCAAAGTACGTCGGGAGGGGCTCAATTTTTGGGTAACAAATTAGTGAGTTGGTCATCAAAGAAGCAAATGAGCACTTCTATATCTTCCACAGAGGCTGAGTACATTGCCATGTCAGCATGTTGTGCTCAAATCTTAGGGATGAGATCCCAACTATCTGACTATGTCTTTGTATTCAACAAGATTCATCTGTACTGTGACAACAAAAGTGACATTGCTCTCTACTGCAACAATGTCCAACACTCACTGTCAAAGCACATCGACATTCGACATCACTTCATCAAGAAACCAGTTGAGAACGGTGTGTTTGAACTCTACTTTGTAAGTACTGGTTACCAGTTGACAGACATCTTCACCAAAGCTCTTCTAATAGATCGGTTTCAATCTATCCTCCCGCGACTCGGCATGAAGAGTCTGCAGCCGGAAACACTCAAACGACTTCAGGAAGAAAATGAGGAGTAATGGAGTTGCTTCACATATCTTGTACATAGTTAAAACCAAAAAGAAAATAGAAAATATTAAACCTACAAAAACCATAAAAATCGGAAAAATAGAAAATACCAAAAATAGTTTTTCAAGGCATGTCTTCTGGCATCGATAACATTTACGGTCCTAGAAATGTCATTCAATAATGGCACGGGTCCTTAAATGAAGTTCGAACAGAAGTTCAAAATGTTTTCAAAACATGCCTACAAGATGGTTTGCTATTATTTCAGATATGCAACCCGTTTTTCAAGAAAGGAAAGTGCTACGCAAAATCAACTTTCATAAATATCGAGCACTTATCCTAAAACAGAATGAGGAAAGCATGTCGCCAAAAAGATGGTTGTTCCTATACAAATGTTTTTCCTTCTATCATTTTTCAGAAAAATATTTGTATTTCACATGGTGGTAACATATTGTTTGAAAATAAATCAGACTCAAAATTTTTGAAAATCAATCGGACTCAATTTTTTATAAAATTTGTCACTCAATCAATGACGTGGGTCATCGATTGAGGGGGAGAGTGATTTCAAATCATCATATTTTCAAACGTTACATCACCAAACGAGTCCATTTGTACATTATAAGTAGTGAATAAATGTTTTGTTGTTATGTGTCAGTGTATGATCTTTTGTATATTCTAATATCTTTCAAAATGATTTTTCTTATATTCAAAGATCACTCAAAACTATCATACCTGACACTAACATTCTCCTTCATAGATTGAGGGGGAGCGTTGTAATGTTCCTTTATCAGTATATATTAAACCAGACCACATTTTCTCCCAAAATTTCTAACTTATTTAAATCAACTGGGATCACAAATCTCAAAAGGTTTGAAATTTTTGATCGGGGGAGAGAATGTGATTTAAATATTAAATCTGATAAAATTGTGATTGTTTAAGACTCAAACAGGCACTCCTCCCTCCATGTGCTAAATGATTTCAGGTACTGATGCACATGTTGAAGGGGAGTATTTCTGAAAGATCAAGAACAATTAAGGTACAATGCTTTGATATCAAATATCACAAGCACCTTGATTGAGTTTTTTAATTGGTTTTAAGGCGGAGAGAACAATACCAAAAGACTGACCTTTCATTTACTTTATTGGAGTTATCAGGATGGTAAGGTTCGGTATTCATTCCCACGATCCCGCCAGAGCCGGAGGGATCTACCCAGGGACAATCCACTAGTTAGTGTAGAGGTCCTTAGGCATGATGAAAAAAAAAAGAAGAAAAGTGAGAATAAGGGAAGAGTGCCGACTGAGATGGAGCTAGTACTGTAACAAACCCAACAAGTTACTAGTGATGAAGTCTCGGTAAATGCTGAAGGGGTTGAAGAATGAAAAAGAAACATAAAGAGAAAGGGTGAAAAGAAATAGCCTTTCAAATATTCAACCTTAGGGCAGAAACCGGGTTCAATATATATGCTACTGGTAGTTACCAAGGTAACGCCGGTATTAAAGACAAGACGTCATGGACCCAGTGACACACTGAAAACTTCCTAGCCACTCAAGTTCTTTTAAAAGGACTTGTTTCATTCTCAGAGGGAACCGATGTAATCTATCGACTTTCTCTTAGAGATGGTTGATATTGAAAAAGGATATCCTCTCCCTAGTCTCCGCATAAGAAAACCAAAATTCACTATTGAGTCTAGAGCTAAGAGATCATCAATAATTCTCATTAGGACACACTTACAATATGCTTACTGTTTCATACATTGTGAAAACTAAGAAAATATACATTAAAAGTCCTACGCATTATCCTTGTGATATTGCCAGAACATCTGAGTGATATGTAAAGTATTCACAATGAAGATAGAAATCCTTCTAGAGCCAACATCAAACAAGCTCTTGGTGGGTGACATGTGAGATCCTTCATGAATCAAACTTGTGACAACTGAAAAAAAACGATGGGGAGATTCACATTTGAATCAACCTTTTTCCAGTAAAGGAATTGTTGGATCGATATACTCTGACCAAACTAACTATGTAGCTTGTAAGGATTTAGCAACCTTGGATAAATCCAAAACTACTAACAATGAAACACTGATATAACTCTATTAAGTATGCGGAATCTACTTTAATAAAGCTAAGAAGAATAACTTTAAACTTCAATGATTATATTAAAACCAAACTTTGAACCTGCTTGTTATACAGATTCACTAACAAACCTAATCGCTAAATAACTCTAATATCGTACTTGCATGTAAAATCTAAGTCGTATATCTCTAATGCCAATTTAGGGGTCCTTTTATAGGCATAAGGAGTACCCTAGTCGGTTTACAACTACAATCCTTGTACGACAAGTAATACTAATTCTAATCTAAGAATATTCTAGAATTACATAATAATCCTTGAACAATTTGCATAGCAGTCCTTTAGCATATCAGTACTTTGACACAAGCAGTACTTTGACTTTCTTCATTAAGTAGTACTTTGACTTTCTTCAGCACTTTGACTTTCAGCAGTACTTTGTCTTTTATATCCCAACAATCCACCCCTAACTTGAATTCTACTTGCTTGATTTCAAGTTCCTTTCTATCTTTAACTTTAACATCTTTGTCTTCAAGGAAAGATTGTGTCTTTATCTTCAGAGTTGTCTTGTACTCTCTGTGCTTGTATTGTCATCATCAAAGTAATCTTTATAAGCAATCCTTTTCAGCAATCATTATCAGCAACCTTCATCTTTTCAGCTTCTCAGTAACATATGGCAAAATGTACATCAGATCATAAAGTTTCAGACTATTCTCATCACTTCCAGGTGTGTTAACTCCTGTGAAAGGTGGATCATTGAAAATTTAATGGATTTTGATGTCTCTTTACCAAAGCTATTAACTCTGGAGTAGCCAATGTTTAGATGTGTAAAACCATGGTACATTGATAACCATATGATTTTTAGCAAATCATCAGCTATCAACGGATTTGTTAAGTCTTTACCAATAGCCGTTTGCTTTTGGACTAGTTAGTTCTTACAACCATGGTGAACTAATTACCATATAAATGGTTTTTCCACAGCCTTTACCACAAGCCATTTTCTTGTGGGCTAGCCAACTCTTCACTATTACAGATATGGTGAGTTGAAAACCATACAATTTTTAGTAAATTGTCAACTAATAATGGATTTGATAATCACATCAGAGTCGTACCCTCATGATGAGTCAAACTCTTTCTTGTTTATTAAACATGGTGAGTTGATTACCATCAGGTGTTACTCTCAAAACAATTTGTTGTTGTAATCTTGTGCTTCAAAAAGTATTTTGCACTTTACAAAAATTGCTTATTTTTAAAAGACTTTACTGGTTTTGTGCTGCAAGCAGTACTTTGATAAAGTACTGTTTGTCCAGCAGTACTTTGAATAAAATACTGATTTCTCAAAAGATTTATATAATAAAAACCATACCAGTATTTATGCATCATCTTCTGCCAAAGTTGTCCATTTGATAAACAACTCAATGACCATAAGAGCTGTTTCATTCTCCTGTTCAACCTATATACCATGATCTATCATCCTGATCATAAGATCTCTTGTAAGTGAATATCTTCTTTCTGCTAGCATATGAATTATGGTCCCATCTTCTAACTCCAAAACATGCACTCCTGATTCTTCAAAGAATCTCCAGCTTGTGATCTCCCAAACTTTTTGATTGTTCCAGATTGCATCAGTACTAGTTTCTTCTGTCTCCCAGATAGTTATAAGATCTCCCAGCAAGACTAAACCGACTCCAGTTGGTGGAATATGCTCAAAATAATCTTGCACTAGTTGATATAGATGAAACAGATCTTCTCTATCTATCATATAAAGTATGTCCCACAATGAGTTGAATACTCTAAAACTTTCATCTTCTCTGTGAAACATAAGATAATCTCCTTCTTTTGATTCTACAACTTCAAATCTAGAAATCTTAAACTTCTTCTCAGCAACTTCTTTTGACTTAGGATGCTCAAAATCAACAACCCTTAGATAATTCCTCAGCTCATCAACTGTATCTGTTCTCAATTGTATCTTCTTTGATAGATGTTCATCATCAGTTGTTCTTTTTCTCTTTAAACTTCTTTTTCTTGCATCCTTATTTTTCTTTTCATCATCAAAAGGAATAATACCTTCCACTTCCTTTTGATAAGCTTCTCTAACAGCATCATATAAGTCTTTCATCTCTAAATATTTCAACTTCTGTAATCCAGTATATCCTCTACCCTTCATATAGGCCATCATAGCATTCCTTTCTTTAGCAATACTTTGTGGTCTTCTAGGTATAACAGCTTCCTTCTCTGGTAAAACATCTTCAGCATTTAATTCAGCCTGTAGCTTTCTAGCAGCTTCTTCATTTTTAGCTTCTTCAATAGCTCTTAATTCGGCTAAAGTGAGCTTCTTCTTTTTCTTTGTTTCTACCAGGATACCTTTTCCTTTATCTTCTGGATCTAACTCTTGAGTAGGTTGAGAAGTTTGCAAGACTTGATGTTGTTCAACTCCAGGAACACTAATACCTCTTGGTCTTGTCATGTTGAGCATTATTTGAGCAATGGTCTCATCATCACTAGCAGTATGTTCTACTTTAGAGATACCAGCTTCTTCTTCATGTAAGACTGTTGAAGGCCCAGCTTCCTCATCAAAATTTAAGGTCCTTGGTGTAATGAGTTCTTGCCTAAAAGTTCCTTGAAGAGCAGTACCTTGATCACCAGCACTTTGAACATCAGCACCTTGATCACCAGTACTTTGTACACCAGTACCTTGAGGCTCAGTTTTCTCAGCTTCTTTATGTGAATCATCATAAGTTTCAGCATATGGTTCTTCATCTAGATCTTTATGAGGTTCAGCATTTTCATTCAAATTCTCTTACTCCAAAATCCTCCCCAATTAGAATGAAGACTGCTTGTAAAGCTTCTTTCCCTTAGAAACCTTCTTAGATTTCTTTCTTTTCTTCTTCTGAGACTTGACCCACAACCTGTGTGTTGAACTAATGGCCAGACAAAGTTGTTCAATCTTCTAAACTTGGTGTTCAGCTTCAAAAGTTGTGCCGCTTGAGCTTCATAATCTTTCTTCAATCTCAATAGTTCCCCTGTCAAAGCATATTTATCCAGAACCTTACCCTCAGAAGCCATAACTCCCTCATCTCCTCTAGATGTTTGAGACCCATGTGTGGAAGTATAATCATTGGGAGATGATGGTGGGTTGACATCTGGTTCTAAATCATCATGGGCAGTACCTTGCATAGATGCAGTACTTTCCCTTGAAGCAGTATGTTGAGGCACTTCAGGTTCTGGGGATAGAGCAGTATGTTGAGAAGCAGTACCTTCCCTTGAAACTGAAGGCTCATTATCTTCACTTGAAACAGCTTCATCTCTAACAGCTTGTACGACTTCCATCATGTGAGCAGTTAAAGGTGTATCCCTTCTAGAAAATTTGTCACTCTTTCTAGCCATGAAAGTGAACACCTTTGGTGGAAATACAACAGCAGGTAGCAAGCTTGAAGGTTTAGGGATATCCTTAAGTTGTTTGTTCACAAATAATTGAACAAATCTTGTGTACATTAAAAACGGTGAATCATTTGAGATATGAGATAGCATACCATCAAGAATAGTTCTGGAAAAGTTAAAGGGATGAGTGGTAGCTAATCCCACTAATGCAGAGGCGATATTTGATCCAAATTGTTCCCATGAAGTACTTTTGGGACTTAAGCAATGAAGCAAAACATGAACTAGATATTTCCAATGAGGACTAAATAAGGGCTTCTTAAAAGTTGTTTCAGTGAGTTATCCTTCATACCCTATATCTCGGAGTGTATCCCAAAGCACTTGTTTGTCAAAACGAATAACCCCTTCTGCATCATCAAACAATAAATCTTCCCTGATTGTGGCTTCAGTAATTCTAACTATCTTTCCAGTAACCTTAGCCTGAATAAAGGATTCATCATCTTGCATATGAGATCTAGTAGTAGCCCAAAATTGTTGAATCCAGGGTTCAATGATGTCAGGTTCGACCAATAGAGCATAATTGATTGAAGATCCAGTTAGGAAATCAATTATGTCATGAAAAGTGACGTTAGACGGTGTCTTGTCCAAGTTAGCAACCATGTTGTGCTTACTAACAGTGTGACGATTAGCCATTGTATGTTGGTATAAGAAAGAAAGATGCGTTGAAGGTGAATGTTGATGAGAGAAGAGAGATATGGATGGATAAGTATAAAGATGAGAGTAAAAATTGTTAGGATAGTTATTTATAGGTAAGATTTAAAAAATCAAAGCCTAATTAATAAAGTTACCGTTGTTTGAATTTTACCCCTTATTTTGACCGTTGAAACAGTACGTTGACAAGACTGCAGTGCTTTCCACGTAAGCAGTACTTTCATATAAACTGTAAGCAGTACTGTCCATCCTCTTCTTCTCAATAGCAAAAACCTCAAAAAGCATGGTATAGCCTCCCCTTAAACAATGCATAGGACTAACTAACTAACTAATAAGTCCTCCCCTTAATTGTAGCTTAATAATTAATCATACCAATACTCACCACTAAATGATTGAATCTTGAAACATCAAATCCCTTTGTGAGTAGATCAGCTACATTGTCATCTGTATGAACTTTGATAACATTAATGATCCTATGCTCATAACAATCTCGAATAAAGTGATGCTTAATCTGAATATGCTTGGTCTTGGAATGATAAACAGGATTCTTCACAATGCAAATTGTACTCTCATTGTCAATGTAGATAGGAGTATTCTTAAAGTTGAATCCATAATCCAAGAGTTGATTCTGCATCCACAATACTTGTCCACAACAGCTTGCAGCAGCAACATATTCTGCTTCAGTGGATGATATTGCTGCAATGGTTTGTTTCTTACATTGCCAAGAAACTAATCTTCTTCCAAGATATTGGCATCCTCTAGTGGTTGATCTTCTATCATACTTATCACCTGCATAATCACTGTCTGAAAAAGCTTCCAAGTGAAAAGGTGAATCCTTAGGATACCACAACCCTAACTTAGGTTGTTGTTTTAGATAACTAAAAATCCTCTTGACTGCATTCATATGAGAGACCTTAGGTGAGACTTGATATCTTGCACATAGACAGACAGAAAACATGATATCAGCTCTAGATGCAGTTAAGTACATAAGACAACCAATCATTGATCTGTAAAGCTTGACATCCACAGCTTGTCCATCTTCATCCTTTCCTGATGAGTTTATAGCTTTAATGGGTGTGATGATTGGCTTGATAGCATTGAAGTTAAACTTCTTAAGAATGTCAGTGACATACTTATCTTGACTAATGAAGATTTCAGCCTTTGATTGTTTAACTTGAAGCCCCAAAAAGAAAGTTAATTCACCCATGGAACGCATTTGAAATTCTTGTTGCATGAGTTGTTCAAATTCTTTCACCATTGACTGTTTTGTAGCCCCAAAGATAATATCATCCGCATAGACTTGAACAAGCATTATATCCTTTTTGTCTCTCTTGATAAACAAAGTCTTATCAATGGAACCTCTCCTGTAACCATGTTGCAATAGAAAAGTGGAGAGTCTTTCATACCAAGCTCTAGGTGCTTGATGAAGGCCATACAGAGCCTTAACAACTTTGTAGACTTTGTTTGGATGTGCAGGATCCTCAAAACCAGGAGGTTGTTTTACATAGACTTCCTCTGTAATTTTTCCGTAAAGAAAGGCACTTTTGACATCCATTTGATAAACAGAAAAGCCCATATAAGATGCAAAAGCAAGGAATAATCTAATGGCTTCAATCCTTGCTACATGAGCAAACACTTCATCATAGTCCACTCCTTCTTCTTGTCTATATCCTTGTGCAACCAATCTTGCTTTGTTCTTGATGACATTACCTATTTCATCTCTCTTAACTCTGAAAACCCATCTTGTACCAATGACTTTCTTTCCATCTGGTAAATTACATAGTACCCAAACGTCTTGAAGTTTAAATTGAAGAAGTTCTTCTTGCATGGCTTCAACCCAACTCTCTTTAGTTAATGCTTGAGCTACAGTCTTGGGTTCTTCTTGAGAGATAAAGCAAGTGAATAAACATGTTTGTTGATCCTTATGATTCATCCTGTTTTGTTTATATACAAAGCTAAGTAAAGCATTATGTGGCTTAGAGAAGCCTTTAGCTTTGGTTCTTGTGAGCACCCCAATGATTTGACCAACAGGATGATCTTTATGAACTCTTAATGTAGGAGTTTGTGGAACTTCAGGATCATCACCCAAATTTGTGAAATCAGCTTCTTCATTGGAATTTGAGAAAATACCTTCATCATCTAATTCATCATCAGTGTCTTCTAACCCAGGCATGTTAGGATCATTCAAATCATCAGAAGTATTGTCAATTGGTGCAGCAGTACTTTGATCCAAAGTACTGTGATCTAAAGTACTGTGAGAGTAATCTGTAGACTTACCCTTTTTCTTTGCTTCTTCATAAGCTCTTCTTTGATCATCTTCATAAGATTGTGCTATTGTTTCTTGAAAAAGCATCCTATTAAGCTCATCTTGAATAGCTTGATCTTCATCAGCCAAAGTGGATTTTTGTTCAACAGTACTTTTCTCCTTTTCAATAGTTATGGGTTCATTATCAGGGTCATCATCAGATCTAAGATTAACTCCATGAACAATATACTATAAATCTTCATCTTTGTGAACAACTTGATTTTCTTCTCTGACAGGTACATAGTTCATAGAAGGAGTCAAAACATCAAGATCAAACATTCAATCAGGATCTTTACCTTTTTGATTTTCTTGATCTTCAAGGAATTCAACATGAAGACAATCTTGAACCTTTTTGGTAACCTTGTTGTACACTCTAAATCCTTTGCTATTGGTACAGTAACCCAATAAGTATCCTTCATCTGACTTGCCATCAAATTTTCCCAGAGTGTCAATAGTATTGAGAATAGTCAGAGGACATCCAAAAGGTTTCATAAAAAAATGTTGGGTTTGTTTCCCATAAGCAACTCATAAGGTGTCTTCATCTGAGGTTTAGTGACTGATACTCTATTTAATACATAACAAGCAGTACTTACAGCTTCAGCCCATAATTAAATAGGTAATAAAGAATCTGCAAGCATTGTTCTAGCTGCTTCTATCAATGTTTTGTTCTTCCTCTCTGCAACACCATTTTGCTATGGAGTTCTAGCAATGCTAAACTCCCTCTTAATCCCTTTCTTGGCACAAAATTCATCCATAAACTTGTTTTTGAATTCAGTCCCATTATCGCATCTAATAGATCTTACTTTGAGTCTCAATTGATTTTCAAGGGCTATTATAAGATCATGAATAGCATCAAAGGTTTCATCTTTAAATCCCAAGAAAAAGACCCAACTAAATCTACTACAATCATCTGTTACAACTAAGCAGTACTTCTTCTTGTTTAAGCTTGCAACATAAACAGGTCCAAACAGATCCATGTACAACAACTCTAAAGGTTCTCTAATAGTTCTTTCCTTAATCTTCTTGCATGAAGCTTTGTGTTGTTTACCCTTCTTGCACGCCAAACATGAATGATCATTTTTGTATGTTTTGGAAGGTAACCCTCTAACTAAATTGCCTTCAACCAGCTTGTTGATATTCTTGAAATTCACATGTCCTAATCTTCTATGCCATAGATGTGCTTCCTCAAGTGTTGCCTTTGCTACTAAACATGTTGCTCTTTCAGTAGAGTGAATATTCTTCAAATCTAGACTGTACACATCATTGGTTCTTGGTACTCTCAGTGTTACCAAGTGATCATCAACAAGCTTGAACTCAGGGGAAAGAATAAGACATTCTGTGTCAGTGAATAACACAGGGTCCTTCTTGTCACAGATCTGAGATACTGACAAAAGATTGAACTTGAGCTCCTTCACATAACGAACATTTTCAAAATCAATGCTTCCTGCCTTGATGGTTCCTTTTCCACTAATTCTACCTCCATTAGGATCATTCCCAAATGCAACTCTTCCTCCAAAATATGATTTAAAATCTGACAGTATCTCCTTGTCTCCTGTCATGCTTCCAGAGCAACCACTATCAACAATTAAATGATCTTTAAGCTCCTCTTCTGGGTTGCCCTACACAAAGATGAAAGAGTTGGTGTCTTTTAGGAACCCAAGCCATTACTGACTTGTGTTCCCCTTGTGGAGTGACATACTTAAATTCTTTAAGTATGTAATCTCCACTGTTTTTGAAAATATGATCAATTATTTTTGTTTGCTCCAAAACTTGTGTTGGTTTTTCAACAAAATTCTCTTTTTCAACAAAATTCTCTTTTTATTTTTCAACAAAACTTGCTGAAAGTATTGTTTGTCCCCCATTAGTACTTTCTTTCTTAACCCAGTTGGTTTTCACTTTTTGTGAAGATTTCTTGGATCTAGGTACTCTATTTGAGGTGTAATGCCTTCTAGGTTGATAGTAATAGATCTCCTAGGGCTTCCATTCCAAAAAGTGCTATCAGTACCTTGATTGGGTGAAAACCTAGCAGTACTTTGAGAAGGTACTGCTTGAGAAACTTTTGGCTTACCAGTACCTTGAAAAGTGCTTGAGGGTACTGGTGGTTTTTAAAAAGGTCTTTTCTGGTGAGGGTACCTATAGTCTTTTGAGAAATTACTATGGTTAACCCTATGTGAATGATTCCAAACTGGTTTATTCTCCCTTGGCTTATGGTTGGTAGATGTAGTCTTTGGGAATTTGCTTAAATATTCTGAGTGAAAGTCACAGTCCTTAATCAAATGACCAGAACTATAACAAACAAAACATAATTTTTGACCCATACTCCCAAAATTTCTTCCTTTAGTTCTATGACCAAAACTATCCTAACTTTTTGGTGAATGATGAAAACTATCTTGACCAAAACTATCCCAAAAAGATTTAGCAGTATTTTGAAAATTTTTTTTTGAAGGTACTGTTGAATGTTTAGCAGTACTTTGAGATGAAGGTACTGCTGAACTCTTAACATTATCATCCTTAGGTTTCTCAACTGTTTCTTTTGGAGATTCAGAACTAGATGGACCTGAATTAGATTTACCAGTAAGCTTTTTCCTAAACTCTAAATTTTCTACTCCAAAACAAGAAACATCTGTCCTAAGTGGTTGAAAACTACTAGTGGGTGGAGGAACTGCATTATAGCCCTTGTCTTTCTTAAATTCAGGAGGTGTTTGACTAATTGATTCCTCATTACTAGAAGTGTTTTCTTCTGAGCTAATGAGTTCATCATCACTAGTTGTTATCTCCTCTGAATCAATTTGTTCCTTTTCACTAGGTGGGTTCTCTTCTGTATTGCTAAAATCCATACCAAAACCTAGGCCAGTTTTAATGTGTGCTCTTTTTTGTTTTTCAACAAAACTAACATGTGAAAGACCAGATTCATTCCAACTAGCAAATTTTTCTAATAATTCATCCCTTTCTTTAGTCATCTTTTCAAGTTCAGAAACCTTACATCCTAACTTCCCTTCACTCAATTTTAATTGATAATCTTGTTGCTCATATTTTTCTGCCCAAGCCATTTCATTATTTTCATGAGTGATTATTTTGGCTTCCATTGACTCTAAAGTCAATTGATAACCAGCTACCTCAGACCTAGCCCTTATACAGTTATCTCTTTCAGTCACATAATCTTTAAGCACTTTTTGATAAAAATCATTACACTTAGAACATACCTCAGAGATAGTGGGTGAACTTGGTGAAGTAGCTACCATGGCAAGCAGAACAGGTTCTTCTTCACTTTCTATGCTCCAATCAAAGCTTTCAAGACCATCTCTTGATTCCAAAGCAGCAAATCCTGGTTCCTCATCAAAAGCTGTGCTCCAATCAAATTCTTCCACAGCAACCATAGAGTAGGTTATTGGTTCATCATCAAATTCAGCACTCCAGTCAACCTCTGATAGATTTTCTTGAGCAACCAAAGCTTTTGGTTTTGGTTCAGTAATAGGAACTTCGCTTATTTCAAGCTTGGGTTTCTCAATCATCCTATTTGCCTGATATTTAGCAAACTTGCATTCTCTTGCAAAGTGTCCAGTTCTTTGACAATTAAAGCATTCAATCTTGGAATTGTCAAAAGTTATACCCTGTTTGGGTTTGAAGTCAATGCCTCTTCCTGTTTTCTTCATGAACTTCTTGATCCTTGCAGTGATCATGGTAACTTGCCATCTTATGTCAATTTCTTCTAGATCATCCTCTTCATTTTGCATCAAATCTTCTTCATACGTAACAGGTAAGGTGGCTTGCTGAGCAATGAAAGAACATATAACATAATTAGAGTTGATGGTGTTTGATAGTGATGAGGTGGTAGTAGTCATGGTTGTGCACATATTCTGTTTATCACCAACAGTACTTTGAACAGGATAAGCAGTACTTTTAGTGGAAGTACTGCCTCTCTTTTCAGAAGACACAAAAGCAATGATGTGAGGTTTTGAACTTGTTCCATTCATCTCATGCTCATATACCTTTAAATTATTGTATAGATCATCAAAGTCCATAGTATCCAAACCAGATTGTCCTCTAATCATAGTAGCAACCACATGCCATACGGATGGCAAACTTCTTAAGAACTTCAAATCTTCAACAGATACCTTTGCTTCATATAACTCTAGCATACTAAGGAGATTTTGGAATCTTTCATAGGCAGCATCAAGACCTTCTCTTTCACCAACAGTGAATGTTTCAAATTGTTGCTTCAACAGATTTCGTGGTCTGTAATAGCAATGTACTGCCTCATCTTCATGCTCCAGAGATCATATTCTCCCTTCTTGATGAAAGGAATCCGGAGTGAGGTGATGGATGGGAGTGGTGTAGCTTCAGTCGACATCTTTTAGGGTTTGTTATTAAATAGGTTTTAAGGGTTTCTTCTTAATCAGAGTTTCCACACAAGCTCTGATACCACTTGTTGGATCGATATACTCTGACCAAACTAACTATGTAGCTTGTAAGGATTTAGCAACCTTGGATAAATCCAAAACTACTAACAATGAAACACTGATATAACTCTATTAAGTATGCGGAATCTACTTTAATAAAGCTAAGAAGAATAACTTTAAACTTCAATGATTATATTAAAACCAAACTTTGAACCTGCTTGTTATACAGATTCACTAACAAACCTAATCGCTAAATAACTCTAATATCGTACTTGCATGTAAATTCTAAGTCGTATATCTCTAATGCCAATCTAGGGGTCCTTTTATAGGCATAAGGAGTACCCTAGTCGGTTTACAATTACAATCCTTGTACGACAAGTAATACTAATTCTAATCTAAGAATATTCTAGAATTACATAATAATCCTTGAATGATTTGCATAGCAGTCCTTTAGCATATCAGTACTTTGACACAGGCAGTACTTTGACTTTCTTCATTAAGCAGTACTTTGACTTTCTTCAGCACTTTGACTTTCAGCAGTACTTTGTCTTTTATATCCCAACAGGAATTGACGTATACTTTTGGGAAAAAACCCTTTGATGTGCTCAACAATTGTTTTCTAGTACATTGACTGCGCATAAATTTTTCAAACAAAAGTATTTGTGATTAAACCTTGATTTTTCTCATAAAACTTTCGTCGTATTGCAAAAGAACCTTTATTCAGCAATACGTGGCTGTTTTTCAAATCAATTTCTCATCAATCATTGAATCTCAATTCGCTGTTTCACTCACTCCGTGATGTCTACTTTGAAATGTTCCGGTTTGAGAACGGCTAGTTCAAGCTGCAAAACCCTGTCAAGGAGATTTTTCAAAATTCTACCTGTTCATAGGCAGTATTTATACTGATCAGCGGGGAACCGTGGTTCTTGCAACCCTATTCAACGAAAGTCATAACATCACATCGAGGCAACACAACGAAGGATGATTCAGAGATTTAATGTGGCTGATGATCTCGAAGAAAGCTCAAAGATCACCAAGTCAAGGAACACTCAAAGATCACCGCTGGAAGTACAAAAGATTGCGGACGTTGAAGAATCAAAGACTACGAGGTAGAAGATCAAGAACATGTAATAGAATGCTAAAATTTACGATGTATTTTATGGGGTGACCTCCCTTAGAGGGAGATTGTTAGGATTTAGTAAATACATGATTAAAGACTCGGTCACCCCAGGTATTTGTTAGAATTAAAAAGTTCGTAGTCTTAAACGTTTTTTAGTTAGTTAAGTAACACCGTGGAGGACGGATGGGTCTTTACCCACTGTACACCAGATCACAGCCCGTAGGAGGCGTATTTTGTAAGAACTATAAAAGCCCTCTCCCACCAAGGGAGAGGGTGGAACTTCTAATCATATGACTTTCATTTTCTCTCACTAAGTTCCCAACTCTCTCTAACTTTCTCTCTCTAACTCTTCCACTCTTCGAACCACACATATTAAGATTTGTGTATTTATGTTAACCAAACTCTTACAGTATCTCCGACCAAGCTTCACGTAACCGGCATACATTTTGTTAAGTCCGGCGTGCTTTTGGTGTTTCTACACTTTATTTCGTACGTGATTCCAAAACTTGCATTCTTTATGATAAACGAACTACTGTTGTATTCTTCTAAGATCCTTCATCGAGTGAACCTGAAATGTATTTTCATGCATTTAAGTATCGAAAGTCCACAAGAAATACTATTAAACTAATAAATAACGCTATAGAATATATGTATAAATTGAGCGTTATCAAATCCCTCCACACTTAGATATAACTTGTCCCTAAGCAATGTAAGCGGACAAAACAAATTAAAACCTGTAAGATTTAATTGTGGATATATATATATATATATATATATATATATATATATATACATTTTTCGGGCATCAATACATAACGGAATCACCTTACAGAAGGAAATATTTTTAATTCACACAATTTTTGCTCGATAGGGGTGATTTGTGTGAGATCACTCAATTTGCACAAACGTAGTCTAAATAGCTACTATATGCTTGTACAAGATTTATAAACATAACCATTGCGGCGTGAGCACAAGGCAAAAGTGTCAAAAGAGGGTAATGTACAGGGTTATGATAGTAGGCTTCGGGTTATAAGGTATGGTTAAGACATGGGATTTTTATGATAAGTGTAAGAGAAGAATAGCCAAAAAGTCTTATAAACCCAACGTTACTAGCCACTACCATCCATAATCATGTATATTGAATATTACACGATACGAAATCACATGTGACTTGTGATGTGGGTTTTAAAGTTCAAATCACAAATCACATGTGATTTTTAAGATTATAGATCACATGTTATTTATAAATTAAATGTGATTTTTTTGTCGTAAATTTCAACACACACACAAAAATAAATCTTTTTTTTTTCTTTTTTTTTTAAGGTATATTTAAGTACCCTAAGGAAAGATAAGTTTATGCTCGATATGATTGTGTGACTAGTTTTACCTTACGATTAATGATTTATTAGATATTTAATTTTTAAAAAGAAGAAAAGAAGATATAAGTGGATTTTTTTAATTTGGATTAAAAGAAGGATGGATATGATTGTCTCATTTGATCTTTGATTTTTTTTTTTTTTTTATTTATTTATTTATTTATTATTTTTTTCTTCAGATCTTTGTTGAAACAAACTCTATCATATGTTAATAAAAGGACTCAACTCATTTTTTTATTAGGGTAAAAGCTATAAATATTTTATATACCAACTATTTCAACTCATTATATTTTATGAATCCGTAAATTGCTCATCATACATCACCGTTATGAGTAATTTGATCATTTCATCCATCTTCATCTTCTATATTATATAACTCTAGCCAAGCACAATAAATAGCTATAGTTCACCTTACAAATCCAAAATTAACGAACGTGTACCAAATCCAAAAGTTTCATCTCTCATATCTATAATTAACAAACCTATACCAAATCCAATTTCAACCCCACCCACACACACCAAACAAACCCTCTGTGTTTGTACTAAAAATCAAACTTTTTTATCTAGATAAAACCTAGTACTTGTAGATGTATAAACCAGATTTGTGTGCTGATTCGAGTATGATTTAACACTTTGTTAAACATTATGAACTTTTTTAAAGTAGAGAAATCATAATGAGTTATAAAAAAGTACATAATTATTTGTAAAGCTTTTACCATTTTTATTATTAAAATAGTTTCCAATTTGTTAAGCATTTTCGTGTTTGTAATAAAAAATTATGTTAAACTTGATAATAATATCATCATCCAAACAATATTACCAGGCAATTGCTCTAAAATCATCCACTATATCCATAACAAAGGGATCTTGTTAATCAAATTATAGTCATTGATACTTTACTAGTACTATCCAAAACCGAAGATCTTTGCTCTAGTCATATGTTATTGGCCCATCAACCTAAAGGATGTGGGTTCAAGCCTCATTGGAGATATTGTGAGGTGTTATGTGTGAGATAGGTAGTATAGGAGTATAAAGTTATCGTTCAAAAAATAATAATGACTCTAGTAAGAACGTCAACTTCATAATTCATAAAGTGAGTTGTATTATTTTTATGTTCTTCATTGGTTTTGCTTATGTATATTTATTTTTATGTTAGTATATTTTACAATTTATAGTTAGTCCTGCACCAGCTACTTTACAAAACACTTGTATTAAACAAAAAGCTATTTCTTGCAGTTACCACTAATTTGCCAAATATATTCTGGGTAACTTACATTTCTCAAGTTTTGTAAAGAATCAAGCATATACATGCCCTCCCACAAACGTATACAAAGAAAATAATTTTAAGGAATTGAAATAAAGGATTGATATTAAATGTGCTGATGATGTCCTACCG
Source organism: Chrysanthemum seticuspe (assembly GCA_019973895.1). Lineage (NCBI taxonomy): Eukaryota > Viridiplantae > Streptophyta > Magnoliopsida > Asterales > Asteraceae > Chrysanthemum > Chrysanthemum seticuspe. The sequence goes on along the minus strand of BPTQ01000003.1, from coordinate 16,239,465 downwards.
ACACCAGGTAACCATTGTTTAAGTAATATCCTCTACAGCTTCCATATATGAGTACAGTTGCTTAATAACAGTGTGAATATCATCAATAGCTAAATGAGAGACATCCCCTCCAACAAAATAATGTAAAGTGTCACCTATTTCTATCCAACTATATGCTGTTTGCTTCTTAACTCTATCTACCTTCATCAAACGTCTCACTTGAGTAACTTTTCTCCACAGACCAGATGCAGCGTAAATATTAGACAGCATAACATAAGCTCCAGAATTTTTTGGATCCAATTTCATAATTTTCTGTGCAGCTAATTCAGCTAACGTAATATTCAAACTAAAACGACAGCCTGCAAGAAGCGCACCCCAAACTCCAAAATCGGCTTCAAATGGCATTTCTTGTATCATTTTGTAAGCATTATCAACTTGACCAGATCGACCCAAGATATCAATCAAACAAGCATAATGCTCAGACCTAGGCGCCATATTGTAAGTATTTTTCATTAAGCCAAACCAATATAAACTCTCCGTCACCATACCTGCATAACAAATAGTGGTCAATTAAGTCCACGATGAAAGTTTTCATCCTTAGAGTGGCAAAAGGGGCGGGCTGGGTAATGGGTCAAAGTTGTTTATTATAGTCAAATGTGCAACTTTTCTAAACATTAAAAATAGTTATTCTGATAATAATAATGTAATTCCATTAGGTTTCTAAATGGAATATAATACGGCTGTTCACCCGGTCGACCGATTTGACATGTTTCATTTTGAGTGAGTTCTAAAATTTTACTCCTTTGGCCTCGTGGAGAAAAATACAGCCCAAATCGACCCAATATTAAGTAAACGGATTGAACAAAAGTTTTTGTACCTGCATGACCACAAGCAGATAGTAAGCTAAGAAATGTTATCCCATCTGGTTCAATTCCATAAAATTTCATCCTTTCAAAGAAGCCTAGAGTTTTCTTGTAGATTCCGTGCTGTGCAAAAGCAGCAATAATTGTGTTCCAAGAAACAATATTTGGACTGCAGATTTTTTCAAAAACTTGCTCGACGTCGGGAAGACATCCACATTTGCTGTACATAGTGATCAGAGCATTGCTGACAGAAACATCCGTGTCAAACCTATATTTGTATACAAGTGCATGAATTTGTTTTCCTTCAATTAGAGATGCAAGACTGGAACATGCAGCAAGGATTGAAACAAGGGTGTATTGATCTGATCTTAACCCATAACGACGCATATCTATGAGTAGCCTTAGTGCTTCTTCACCTCTTCCATTTTGAGCATAACCTACCAATGATGAAGAAGCAGCAGTTAGTATAGATAATGCTAGTGATAACAAACAACAAATATGAGGCATTAACTGTTATTATTGTTTTAAGTTGACAACGTCATAGTCACCGATTGATATCTTATTGCATACAAACAAAAAACAAATGCAATACATATTCAGCTTGCATTTGCGAGGCAGCCGTCCTCTTATGACCTACTTTTTTCGAGTTGGCGTTCTCTCTGTTGATGTTTAACTAAACCCGAGATCAGTAATCTAATCCAACATGGTAAAACATATCTAATAGGGTCCCTATTTATTCAATTTTCATTATATTATCATAGATGATTTACATTAGTCATTAGCAGATGTAAATCATTAACAAGTCCACCATGAACACAATCATACCAAATTTTACCTGTTATCATAGCATTAAAAGAAACATCATCTTTGCATTGTATTTCGTCAAACAACACCCTGGCGTCATCCATCTTTCCTTCCTTGCAGTAACCAGTAATCATAGCAGTGACAGCAACTACATTCTTACACGGCATCCGACTAAAAAGCTCGCTAGCTTCATCAAACTGATCACTTTCAACATAAGCACTAATCATCACAGTCCAAGAAACCTCGTTACGAATAGGCATAGACTCAAACAACTCCCTAGCTTTCTTAACCTCCCCTTTCTTTGCATACCCATCAATCATCGCCGTATACGATATGACATTTCTCCTAGGCATTTGTTCAAAAAGCGTAACAGCTTCATCAACCATTTCACACTTAATAAACCCGGATATCATAGCATTCCACGACGCTATATTCCTATCAGGCATGTTTTGAAAATACTGAAATGCAACATCTATGAAACCATTTTCGACACAAGCAGCGATCATAGAGTTCCAAGAGACTACATTTCTGAAAGGCATTATATCAAAGAGTGTCTTGGATTCTTGAAAGAGGCCATTTTTCCAGTAGCCAGTAATGAGGGTGTTCCAGGAAACAACATCTCTTTTAGGCATTTCATCGAACAGGTTACGGGCATGGTTGATATTACCGGCACGGAAAAGGCTTCCGATACGGAGATTTGTAGTGTAGATGATGATGTCTCGTGAGGAATGGATAAAGCGAGTGTGGTTTTGAACTAGGTATGAGCGGGAAAGACGCCACACAAGCATAACAACAAGACTTTTTTACTTCGTACTTAAATTTGTGTAATTCTTTCTTTTTATAACTAGTTTTGTTGGTTACCCAATTTCCATAAAATATATTTGAACTTTGAAAATTGAATGTTTATAACATCTATTTTTATATAAAAATTTAATGTGTTATTAGTGTACATTTTTTAATTATTTTAATATTAAAATTTACATTGTTATAATCGGTTAGTGTAGTTAAAAATTTAATTACACTGTTATATGAATTATTAAATATAGTAAGATGTGTAAGTTCAAAAAAATATTTTTTTTTTTCCTTGAAAATCTTAAATGCTTTATAGATGATTATAGATAAATATGGGCACATAATATCATAACACACTGTAATGATCATTCACTAAACATGTTTTAAAGATTTGTAATAATTTTAAATAATTAGGTGTTATTTGGTTTGTTGCAAGGAATCACTCTAAGGTGGTGTTTGTTTTTTGTTAAGAGGCTCTTAACAGCCTCTTAATCTGAACCGTGCAGACGCGATCAGACATTTTGGTCGTTCAGACCGTTTTTTTTTTTTTTTCGTTCAGACGCGTTCAAATGCAGTAAGATCTTAATGGTCTAGACTTGAGAGGGGTGTCTGAATGCCTCTTGTTGCCTCTTACTGACACAAAAAAAAGACCAAAAAAAAATTAGTACGAGCAAGCAAATGTGCGGTTCAAACATGAGTTTTTTTTTTCCCGTTCAGATGCGGTCAGATTCAGACATTTACACATCAGATTCAGATTCAGATGTGCGGTTCAGATTCAGAGCCTCTTAAAAAACAAACACCACCTAAGTGTAAATTAATAGCATTATCGAACTGATATATCCTTAAGAAAAATGATTGTTGGACCTACTAATCATGCCTACAAATGAACCTAATTATTTGATTGGTTGATTTAAAAAATTGATTGATGGGAATTTAGAAAGAGAAAATACTTAATGCAATTGTACAAATGATTTATACATTAGGTTTATATTTATGCTTGTATTGTAGGTCTAAATAACATAACTCTATCCTTAATATCAAAATTTCTAAACCAGATATTATTCATTTAGAGTTAATTGCATTTTTGGTCCCTGTGGTTTGGCCAAATTGCAGATTTGGTCCCCAAAACTTTGAAAGTGCACCAGAGGTCCTCATTTTCAAGTTTCCGTTGCACGTTTGGTCCCTGGCCAAAGTTAAATGACTAAAATACCCTTGCCTTCTTCTTTTCCTATTTTCTTTTCAGTCCATCTTTTTAGTTTCTTACATAAATGGTCCTTGTGTCTTGCCATGTTTTACAGATTTAGTCTAATTTTTTTTTATTATTTATTTAACTATTAATATTCGTATATACCAATAACTTCTCATCTTCAACAACACAAAATCCCAACAACCAATATATCATTCAACTTAATCTTAACTAACGGCTTCTGAAACAATGAAACTTGCACAAGTCTATAACCTCTCAACCGCTCTATCCAATTACTCCGATCACCACTGCCCTCCCTCACGACCATCACTACTCTTCTTCCCATCCGCTCTCATGAAAAACCACCACCACACCCCCAACCCCGACAACTCATTATTCGACAAATCCAGCTTTTTCAACCTATCTAACAACCCCAACTCATAAGGAATCATACCCACAAATCCATTATCACTCAAAACCAAATTATTCAAAAACTTACAGTTTTGCAACTCCACCGGAATCTCACCGGAAAATTTATTCCCAGACAATCCAAAGTTACTAAATATGGCAACCAAGTACAGATCTCACCAGAAACACTCCCAGATATACTATTTTTAGAAAGATCCAAAGTCTGCAAAGACCTACAATACTGCAAAGATTCTGGCAACATTCCGGCGAGGGAATATTCCGGCAACTGTAAAGAAATCAGCCTGTTCTCTTTCTCATTCCAGCAAGAAACACCAGCAAGCTTACACAACGAACCATTAGTGAAAACCCATGAAGAAAGTTTGTTACTTGGGTCTTGAAATGAAGTTTTGAGACCTTAGAGACACCTGACGTCATCTTCCACAGCGAATGACGTCACGGCGAGGAAAATGAAGGTGATGGTGGTGATGAGGAGCGTAAAGGGTGTCTGTGTTTGTGTTTTCATGGTGTGCCGTGAAGGATTTGGTTAGGGTTAGGGTTTGAGATCTGCCATTGTTTGTTGGGATTTGAAAAGATGGCTGACAGGGATGAGATGTGGTTTCGTTGTCTTTGGTTTGACTGGTTTTACTTTTATTTGACTGAAATGAGTTTTTTAAAAGTTTTTTTAAGGTTTTATTTGACTGGTTTTACTTTTATGTAAGAAACTAAAAAGATGGACTGAAAAGAAAATAGGAAAAGAAGAAGACAATGGTATTTTAGTCATTTAACTTTAGCCAGGGACCAAACGTGCAACGGAAACTTGAAAATGAGGACCTCTGGTGCACTTTCAAAGTTTTGGGGACCAAATCTGCAATTTGGCCAAACCACAGGGACCAAAAATGCAATTAACTCATTCATTTATGTTCGTATTAAAATTTTCATTTTTAACCCATACTTCTATAACCTTTTACTTTTAACCAACTTTTTATAACTCAAAATTTACCCTATTTTTTATCTTACACTTTTACAACATTTTACTTCAACAATTTTATAATAACAATTAAAAGTTACATCATAATACATATTTTGCTAGCCACAGGTAATGCTAATCTGAAAAGTAATTGAATGGTATCACACATTTCAATTTACTAAGGTGTTGTTTGGTTCACAGCAATTGGGGGATATTTGAGATATTTGAAATTTAAATTCATTGTAAATCGTGTTTGGGTACCCCACATGGAAGAATATTTAATTGCTTGATAGGCTAAAAGTGGGCCATTTATAATTCCCTCCACATGGGAAGCATTTTCATTTCCTTAAAATTTTAAAGAGTATAATTTAAATATCTCGAACCAAACGCCCCCTCTGATATTTTGAGAAATTCAAATGATAAAAAAGAACTTGTGCTATGGCTTTTGCGCGATCGTTATTTATGATATTTTGTTGGAAAATTTAGTGCACTTGTGGGATTAGTTCACACCTTGTAATGGGTTAGGAGGTACGGAGTATACACCCATAAGGTCCATGAACACCCTGACTCTTATAGTGGTTTGTATTGGTAGTACTGGTGAAAGTACTGCTTGTGGAAAGTACTGCTTGTGGTTTCCACTGATAAGCAGTGTTTCCACTGATAGGCAGTGTTTCCACTGAAGTTGTGTATCCACTGATAGTGCTATGAAAGTACTGATAAGCAGTGTTTCCACTGATAGGCTGTACTTCCACTGCAAGTGAAAGTACTGCTAGTGGAAAGTACTGCTTATGGAAAGTACTGCTAAATGGCAGTTACAACTTCTTTATGACCACGTTTAATTGGTCATGTAACCACTAACGGCTATAATGGGGATAAATATGAGGCTATTAATGGGCCGATTAATACTCATAATTCCATTGGAATAGCTCAAGAGTAACCTCCTATATATAGGAGATCTGAACATGCATGAAGAGATACAGAAATCGTAAACACTTATTAGCGAAAGGGTTATAGAATTGTGCCTAATTCTCTAACTGCATTTGGTCTTATCCCAAGTAGATATTCGTGATACCCAGGCATTAGGGTCGAATAGTTTACTTTGGAAAGTGATCACACGATTCCAAGTGATATCCGGTAACCACCAAGTGGTATCTGTTACTGATCTTGTTGTTTGTTTCTATTGTTATTGTCATTGATTGTCTTAACCCTGTTCTGGGAGCTAACCCCCAACAATCAAAGTAAACTATTTTGTGATAATCAATGGCAACTGCTGCAATGAAACACATGGCTTCAAACTTTGCTAAGCTGGACAAGTTTGAAGGGGTGGACTTTAGGAGGTGGCAGAAGAAGATGCACTTCTTGCTGTCAAGCATGAGTGTGGTGTATGTGCTTACTACACCTATTCCTGATGATGGGGATGATGCTACTGTGGAGCAGATCAGAAGGAGGAGCAAATGGGAGACTGATGACTACATATGCAGAGGTCTTATTCTCAATGGTATGTCTGATTCTCTGTTTGATATTTATCAGAACTTTGAATCTTCCAAAGAACTATGGGATTCCTTGGATGCCAAATATATGGCTGAGGATGCATCAAGTAAGAAGTTCCTTGTTAGTAATTTCACAAATTACAAAATGACTGATTCAAGACCAGTTATGGAACAATACAATGAACTTCTTGGAATACTTGGAAGGTTTACACAACACCAAATGAACATGGATGAGGCTATCAAAGTCTCTTGTGTCATTGACAAACTCCCTCCTTCATGGAAAGATTTCAAGCATACCTTGAAACATATGAAGGAGGAGTTAACTCTTGTTGAGTTGGGCAGTCATCTGCACATTGAGGAATCTCTCAAAGTGCAGGATAATGACAAGCCAAAGAGTAGAAATGTTGGTGGACCATCTGTTGTCAACATGGTAGAGCATAACAACTCTACCAGGTACAATGATAACAAAGGCAAACGCAAATATCATGACAACACAAGGGCAGATCCTAACAAGAAGGCAACACCTACTTGTTGGAAATGTGGCAAGACTGGTCACATTAAAAGGGACTGCAAGGGTGTTAAAATTGGTGGTAAAGCCAATGGATCAGGCACTAATGGTTCAGGGAGTGGTGGTTCAGCCAACTCACTGAAAGGTCAGAATATGTTTAATAAGTCTTTTCAGATTTATTATGTTACATATGTATCTGAATCTTTTTATGTGCAGGATGATGATGTTGCGTGGTGGGTTGACTCTGGTGCAACAGTTCATGTGTGTAAAGATAGAAGCTGGTTCAAGACTTATGAGTCACTGAATGATGGTTCTATTCTTCACATGGGAAATGAGTCAACAGCCTTGGTGCATGGTCGTGGTTGTGTAGATCTTAGGTTTAGTTCAGGAAAGATTGTAACTTTGTTTAATGTTATTCATGTTCCTGATATAAGGAAAAACTTGGTTTCAAGTAGTGTTTTGAATAATCATGGATATAAATGATGAGTGTGTAAATACTCATCATTTTTGGGTCAATCTGAACTGCAAAACGTTTAAAAATGCTTAGAAATGCATCAAAATAATGAAAATATTCCAAAATTGCATTTTATATGTTTCAGATGCAAAATGTTTAAAATCAGATGAAAAATGAGCTAAGTTTGCATAATTGGCAGTTTCAGTCCCCCAAGTTTCAAAAATTGTCAGAAATAGTCCCTGAGCACATAATTTCAAAAGAAAAATCACCAAAGGTCCTTTTAAAATCATAAGTTGTCAAAATTAGTCCTTTGGTGAAAAATGTCAAAAGTTTTGAGAAATTACAAGTTTGGTCCTCCAAGTTTAAAAATTGGCAAAATTGGCCCTTGGAAAATTGAAAATGTCAGCTTTGGTCCTTGTACTATTGAAACTTGTCATTTTCAGCCCTTGGAACAACTTTGCAAATTGGCAGCATTGGTCCTCCATTTTTCAGAATTTACACAATAGGTCCCTTGATTATTAAAACCTTAATACCACTTGGACCCTTGTCACAAACCAAATGACCCCCTGCCAATTCCCCCTTTGGACCCTTACCTTTTGGACCCCTTCCCTTTTAATATACCAGTCAAACCCCGTTTGACTCTCTTTTTCCCTCCAGTCACGAGACTCCATCTCCATCATCACACTTTGCCTGCAACTTCTGCCCACACTCCTCATCATCACCCTACTACTACCCTCCACCACACACAAAGCCAAGATGCATTAATACCTTCTTCAACCTAACACTCTACCCTCTCCAGCTGTTAAAAACCTTTTGGCGCCAAAATGCATCAAACGGCCATTATCTCTCCAAGGCATCCAACGGCCTCAAATAAAAGTGGGATATGCTCAGAATAGTGAGAGAAAGAGGATTGGTGTATAAAAGGAGCAAGAGGAAGGAAGAAAAAAGAGCACTTAGTTTAATTTTCCAATGTATTTCGTTTTTAACTCTTAAGTCTTAAATGAACTCTTAGTTGTATTTTCAAGTTTCATTGTATGAAGTTAACTTATTTCAGTGTACTACAATTCTTTACAAGCATCAATTTCAGTTTGTGTTTACAATTCATGTTTTATGTTCACTGTTTCAAATTGCACTTTCAAAATCTTATGTACAAGTGTTTAGGAGTTTAATTTTAAGCTCAAACAAGCTTGTATAAGCTTGTCATAGCTTTTTATAAGTTTGCAATCAAGTTTCAATCAATTTTGGATTCTGGTCAACGAAAGTCAACAGTTAGAGTTTTGGTTAGAAATGGTTCTGGATTGCTGATCTGCTGATGATTTGGGTTGATTTGAATCTGAATTGGGTTGAAATCAGTTTAGGATAGGGGCTACTGTTTCATTACCATTGTGGCAGGACCTTGGTTAGTACTAAATTTCCACTTTATAATGTGAATCAGTAGTATAATTAGTTTCCATGTTTCTTACTGTTCCATTTAGTTTGTGTTTTCATTATAATGTTAGTCTGATTAATTGTGTTTTGTTTAAGCTTCATTCATTGTTCTTCAAATTCTATCAATTACTGCATAGTTTATGTCATCATCAGTAGAACAGATAGGTTTTAGAATAGTATTGCTGTTTAATGTGCTTCATATAGGTGTAATTTGGTTAGCTGAATCTGGTTTAAGGAGAAGCATGCTTAGTTCAAGGTTTTAGTTAGTAATACTTTTCATCAGTTACAAAAAGTGGTGTTTGGATCAGATATGTAAACTGAGTTTGAGATCAGATTTGTTGTTAAGTTGTATTGCATTAGTTCTCAGTAGGTATATTAGAGTTCTTAGATTCATCATTTTGCATCTTAGAGTAGAGTTAGTCAAAGTTTCATTTAATCAGTTCTCAAATTCTCATCAGCTTGAATCAGTGGGTCAGTTTTTGCATATAGGTAGATTTAGTGATAAGTTAGCTTACATTAGTTTTATTTTATCAATTCACATCAGTTTCAATCAAATTCAGTAGCTCAGAATCTCAATTTAGTCAAATATCTCATCTGTCTCTAAAAGTCAAAACAGCAAATGTGGTTTTTACATGAGCTATTCAGATTTTTAACTCAATCATTTTTGGTCTAAATCATCTGAAACTTTGGGTTTTAAAACTATTGTTGGTTGTGTTTTCAAAGATATTTTCAGTATATTTTTGTAAATGTTCTAAATGGGTTAAAACAGCTCTTCTATTGGGCCTTATTTCCCCTGTTCACACACTCAGTATTAACTGAGTGTGTAACAGTTTCTTGCAGATTTCATAATATGCTCATTAAGGCTTGTTGTGAGCTAAAATTTGGTCCAGATACTCTTTAGCTGGTCATCTAGAGTCCTCAATATCTGGATTTCAGTTTTGATAAGTGAATAAGCTGGTGCAGTAGTCAAAAGTAGGGCCTAGATCATTGTTTTGCTTAAGTAGTCAGTTAGCTTAAAACCTTGTAATCTGCTTATTAGAGGTTAGGATTAGGAGTATTTAGTTGCTGGTAGTTATTTTTAGTATAATCTAGCTTCTGTAATCAGTTGATACATTTGGTGCTTTTTGCTTATTTCAAAGTGCTTATTCTTAAGCACTTGGCATAGCAGTTGCAATTTCTTACACATAACCCCTTGTTTTTATATTTTTCTTAGATTCCTAATATTATTTTAGACTTATCTTGAATTTTTCAGATTTTTGTAGGTCAGTTTGCTATTTTTCTTTATTTAAATCAATTTTTAAGCCTTTTTAATTAGCATTTAATACAAATAATTCAGAAAAGGTTCAAAAAAATAATTTTTCATTTTTCTTAAGTTAAGATAAATACAAAAAGTCAAAAAAATATTTTTCCAGATTTTTCTTAGTTAATTTGTATTTTTAAGCAATTTAAGTAGTTTTAAATAGTTTTTAATTCCTAGAAAATACAAAAATAATCAAAAAAATACAAAAATAGTTTTGAAAATTCTCTTTTGATATTTTAGATTTTTACAAGTCATAATTTTATTTTTCTATCTTTATTTCATATTTTCTTGTAATTTAGGTTATTATTTAATAGTTAAAAATAGTTTTTAATTAATAATAATTAATTAAATAGTTTTAAAAATAATTTTCTTTTTCTAAAAATTTTCTTTTATCATTAGGTTTGTAAAAATATCATTTTCATATTTTTAGGATTAATATTGTGTAAGTTTCATATTTTTATTTGTACGTAACGTAGTTTTAAATTCAAGTTTTATAAAAACATAAAATCAAAAACATCATTTTGCAAATAGTGATAGCGTTTATTTAATATTTTTTATCTTTTTAACTTTCCTTTAATTTGCATTTAAGCCTTTGTAATTATAGGCTATTCCTTTAGTTATAATTGTTCAATCAAATTATTTTCCGTTCAAATCTCTCGATCACTATACGTTTGGTGATTCTTCGCATAGCTCGCTGGGACATAACGACCCGGGGAAGCACTATACTCCCCAGATCTTCATTGCATTGGTGTTTAAGCTGTTTGAAGTTTCTTACGGTCGGCCATTCACAAGTGGCCGGCTTGTGTGAGTAAACTTGACGGTTTTGCACCGAATCAATAAACAAGTTATTGAATCTGATAAATTTGTTCTTTCTAAATGTGGTGTTTTTATTGGTTTTGGTTATTTATGTAATCAAATGTTCAGGCTTAATATTACCACTGACAGTGTTATTTCAGCTTTTGTGACCACATATGATCAGAGTGATTCTAACCTTTGGCATGCTAGACTTGGTCATGTTCACTATAAAAGGATGCAAGATATGTCTAGGGATGGTTTAATCCCTGCTTTTGACATGGACACTGAAAAGTGTAAAACTTGCATGTTGACCAAGATAACCAAGAAACCCTTTCAGGGTGTTAGTCGTGAGACTAAGATCTTGGAGCTTATTCACAGTGACCTGTGTGATTTGCATGCCACTCCTTCTTTGGGGAATAAGAAGTACTTTGTGACATTTATTGATGATGCTTCTAGATTTTGTTATGTCTATCTGTTACATACCAAGGATGAAGCATTAGATAAATTCAAAGTGTTTAAAACTGAAGTTGAATTACAACTTGGGTCTTTAATCAAAAGATTAAGGACTGATAGGGGAGGTGAGTACATGGATACTCAGTACTTTCAGTCTGTTGGAATAATCCATGAAACAACTGCCCCTTATACTCCTCAGCAAAATGGTATTTCTGAAAGGAAAAACAGGATGCTGAAGGAGATGGTTAATTCCATGTTGTCCTATTCAGGACTGAGTCAAGGGTTCTGGGGTGAAGCTATGTTAACAGCTTGCTATTTATTAAATAGGGTTCCAAACAAAAGGAACAAGGTTACCCCTTATGAACTCTGGACTAAAAGGAAACCCAACCTGAAGTATCTCAAGGTTTGGGGTTGTAGGGCTGTTGTAAGACTCCCTGATCAAAGAAAAAGACTTTGGGTGAAAGAGGCATTGACTGCATCTTTGTTGGATATGCTGAGCATTCCAAGGCTTTTAGGTTCTATGTTGTTGAACCTAATGAACATGTTTCAGTTAACTCAATAATTGAATCAATGGATGCAGACTTTGATGAGAATAGATTCTCATCAGTCCCTAGACCAAGTCAGAGGATTCCTAATGGAACTCATGACACTGGTGTATCAGAGGTCCCTGATGATGAACCATCAGTGGTCCCTGATGAGGTTGTGGTTCAGCAACCTGAACCTGTGCTCAGGAAGAGCAAAAGGGTCAGGACTCCAAAATCATTTGGACCTGAGTTTCAACTATACTTAGTTGAAGGTACTAGGGATGAGGTCTCAGACCAATACTCCTATTGCTTCATTGTTGAGGATGACCCCAAAACATTTGAAGAAGCAATGAAGTCCCAGGACATTGCTTTCTGGAAAGAAGCAATCAATGATGAGATGGATTCCATCATGGGCAACAACACTTGGGTGTTGGTTGATCTACCTCCTGGTTGCAAACCTCTGGGTTGCAAATGGATTTTCAAAAGGAAAATGAAGGTAGATGGAACTATTGAAAAGTTCAAGGCTAGACTAGTCATTCAGGGCTTTAAACAAAAGTCAGGAATAGACTATTTTGATACTTATGCCCATGTGGCTCGTATCAGTACCATAAGACTGCTGATTGCTATGGCATCTATTCACAATCTGGTTATTCATCAGATGGATGTGAAAACAGCTTTCTTGAATGGTGAATTGGAAGAGGAGGTTTATATGAACCAACCTCAGGGCTTCATCATGCCTGGCAATGAAAACAAGGTGTGTAAACTGATTAAGTCTCTTTATGGACTTAAGCAGGCACCTAAGCAATGGCATCAAAAATTTGATGAAGTGGTTTTGTCTAGTGGTTATGTTCTTAACCAAGCTGACAAATGTGTATATAGCAAATTTGATGAATCTGGTAAAGGAGTCATCATTTGTCTATATGTTGATGACATGTTGATCTTTGGCACTGACCAAAATCAGGTTGACCTGACAAAGGAATTTTTGTCATCAAGGTTCTCCATGAAAGACATGGGGGAGGCTGATGTTATCCTTGGTATAAGGATTAAACATGAAAGTAATAGAATTTCTATCTCTCAGTCTCATTATATTGAGAAGGTACTGAGGAAATTCAATTACTTTGATTGTACTCCAGTGAGTACACCTATGGATACTTGTGAGAAGCTGATGCCTAATCATGGCAAGGCTGTATCTCAACTTGAGTATTCTAGGGTAATTGGCTGCCTGATGTATGCCATGACTTGTACAAGACCTGATATTGGTTTTGCAGTGGGAAAATTGAGCAGGTATACTAGTAACCCTAGTGCTCATCACTGGCAAGCAGTTCAAAGGGTACTGAAGTATTTGAAGAGAACTATGGATTATAGTCTCTCATATACTGGTTACCCATCAGTGTTGGAAGGTTACACTGATGCAAGTTGGATCAGTAACACTGAAGACAATTCGTCTACCAGTGGCTGGGTATTCTTACTTGGTGGAGGTGCAATTTCTTGGGCATCCAAGAAGCAAACTTGCATCACCAGTTCAACAATGGAATCTGAATTTGTGGCTCTAGCAGCTGCTGGTAAAGAAGCTGAATGGTTGAAAAACTTGCTTCTTGAGATTCCATTGTGGCCTAAACCTATAGCACCTATTTCTATCCAGTGTGATAGTGCAGCTACATTGGCTAAGGCTTATAGCCAGATGTACAATGGTAAGTCTAGACACTTAGGTGTCAGACATAGCATGATTCGTGAGCTTATCATGAATGGGGTGGTATCTATAGAGTTTGTGAGATCTCAACAGAACTTAGCTGATCACTTGACGAAGGGTCTGGCTAGAGACTTGGTTATAAAGTCTGCTAAAGGGATGGGTTTAAGTCCAACTTAGTCACTGAATGCTAGGACACCCAACTCCCTCCTAAGGAAACTTGGGAGTTGAGTTCAATGTGGAAAGCTGAACATTCAGTGGACTGGAGCACATGTTTTATTTACATCCCAAGGTTGTGCTCAGAACCTGCTGAAAGGAGGATGAAGTCTTTACTTCTTAATGGTTAATTTTCTTTGAAAAAGTGCTTGACAGGAGCATGACTAAAGAGGAACCACCTATGTAAATGTTGAAGTTTTGCCGCTTCAGGAAGCTTTGGACTTTTAGCTTTTACAACATTTATGAATTTGGATATGGACACATGGCTTGTATAGTGTCAGGAGCTGTTAAGTGTTTGAAAACTTGTGTGTATTTTATCTTTAGGTATTCAAATGGGTTGAAGGGTTCAATTCTTATAACACCCTGATTCTCGAATATTTGAACGTGTAATTTACTAAGATGGAAATTCAATCCTCAGGACATTTTCGTTTATGCACATGTTTTGATTGATGTTTATTTTTCATGCAAAGGAAGTGAACTAAATTTGGGGAGGATTGTTGGAAAATTTAGTGCACTTGTGGGATTAGTTCACACCTTGTAATGGGTTAGGAGGTACGGAGTGTACACCCATAAGGTCCATGAACACCCTGACTCTTATAGTGGTTTGTATTGGTAGTACTGGTGAAAGTACTGCTTGGTGAAAGTACTGCTTGTGGAAAGTACTGTTTGTGGTTTCCACTGATAAGCAGTGTTTCCACTGATAGGCAGTGTTTCCACTGAAGTTGTGTATCCATTGATAGTGCTATGAAAGTACTGATAAGCAGTGTTTCCACTGATAGGCTGTACTTCCACTGCAAGTGAAAGTACTGCTAGTGGAAAGTACTGCTTATGGAAAGTACTGCTAAATGGCAGTTACAACTTCTTTATGACCACGTTTAATTGGTCATGTAACCACTAACGGCTATAATGGGGATAATTATGAGGCTATTAATGGGCCGATTAATACTCATAATTACATTGGAATAGCTCAAGAGTAACCTCCTATATATAGGAGATCTGAACATGCATGAAGAGATACAGAAATCGTAAACACTTATTAGCGAAAGGGTTATAGAATTGTGCCTAATTCTCTAACTGCATTTGGTCTTATCCCAAGTAGATATTCGTGATACCCAGGCATTAGGGTCGAATAGTTTACTTTGGAAAGTGATCACACGATTCCAAGTGATATCCGGTAACCACCAAATGGTATCTGTTACTGATCTTGTTGTTTGTTTCTATTGTTACTGTCATTGATTGTCTTAACCCTGTTCTGAGAGCTAACCCCAACATATTTTTGTCTTGTCAATTTGCTTAGATGGAAATGACACCACTCCTTCCCCTTACATGCCTTAACTCTGAGCTTCGGATATAAAGTAATGTACAATTTTATTATACAAATATGTGTTAATCACGTCGCAACGTGAAGACAATATTTGTTCTTAATTTAAACTTCTTTTTGTCATTTAGTTAACAATACATTGGTCTTTCTTACAAAAATCATACGGAGTGGTAATTATTGTGACTATTTAAAATCATTTCAATTATCTAATTGAAATTTTATGTGAAACCATCACAAACTAGAATCGGTCAATATAATAAAATTTATTTGCACCGAATCTATGTGACCTATATTATTATAAGTTTGTTTTTGTTTCATCTATCATATTCACATGTCCATATGAATTGAGTAAACATATAAAACATAACTAGAAGGGTACCCGCGCGTTGCGGCGGCGGGTACCCTGAAATAAATTTTTTTGATGAATCATGTACTTTAGTTTATTATGTTCTTTTTGACAATAAATTTACGGAGATCAAGAATTTTGTTTAACCCGTGCCTGTTCGGGCTCGAGTCCGTTTGGCCCGTTCTCGTTCGAGCTCGACCTCGTTTGGCCCGTTCTCGTTCGGGCTCGACCCCGTTTGGACTGTACCCATTCGAGCTCGGGCCCATTTGGCCCGTTGCCCGTTCGGACTTGAATATTTGTATATTATTTGTATTAGTGACATTTAATGCACGAATTGTGTTTAAGTTAGTTGTACAATATGCTTGATAATTTGTATATTTTGTGTAAGGGTGTTTTAATAACTGCATTAATTGTATTTATTGACCAGTTAATTAATTGACTACATTAAATATCTTGATCACATTAATAGTACTTGTTGATTCGAGTTACGAATAATAAAGATGAATTAAAAAGAAAATAAAATTAAAAATCATCAATTGTCTTAGCACATTCATTTTGGAGATTGAGAAAAAGCCACCATGAATTTTGCAAAATCTGATAACCGAACAAAACTCGTTGACCATTTCTATTAGAAAAAGACTTGTCCTTTTTCTTTATTTTTCTAATTTGATTAATATATTTGGAAGTTTTTAAAATCACAAAACTGCCATTAGTCATATAAACCTTTGATTGGATCATCTAACGGCCATTATTTTGTCTTACCTTTTTTACAATAACATTGTATTTTAGTTGAACTCATCTCTACTAATTATTACAACCGTATGTCACCAAACCCATAAGAACTATGAAGTTATAGCCCAAGTTTGAAAATAAAAAAGGCCTACCAATGATCCAATACCAACCTTAAACTTTAGTAAACCTAATCTGTAACACACTTCACCAGCCACCACATATATTTTTTCTCAAAACAAAAGAAGCAGATCATGTATTCTTCTTCTAATAATAGTACCCAAACGAAATATCCTTTAATTATAATATCTTCACAAAAATCAAACAACACTTTGGTTACTTCTTACTGTTTCTATTAGCATTTATCACAACCGAACAATAAAGAAGACTCTAAGATCTTTTAAATGGGTCTCGAGTAGGTATTTTTATGTTGTTTTGTATTTGGTTTTGACCGAACAAAAAAAAGAACGAAACTGTTTACGGTTTTTGTTCTTTCTTTTAAATGGTTTGGATATTAGAAAAAGAAGTTAAACTTCTTATAGATCTATGACGATTCTTGTTCAAAAATGTAAGATCTTTAAAAATCTTTGAATATTCGAATATACTTTGAACAAATCTGAGATCTTTTTTTTTGTTATTGCTCTTTTCGAGTCTTGTTTCTTTAACATTAATGTGGTTTCTATTTCTATATTTAACAAGTCTGAATTTTTAGGCTTTAATGTCTTGTACATCAAGCTTAACCACTTACAAGTCTGAAATGGCTGAAATTTAATGAAGAGAGAGAGTGCTTTGTGTATTATAAGTAGTATAGATTACAATCAATATGGGTTGATTAGTAACTCATTATTTTCATATATTCAACTTGTCAAACCATAAGTTTTTAATTTTATAGATCCGATTTTTTTTGTAGATCTAATGATTTTATGTTTGTAGATCTAACATTTATTAATTTTTTTTGCAGCCGCCACTCTCGCCGGACAAGTAGCCGGAACAGTAGCCGGAATCATATTTATTGTAAGCTCCTGGAAAATTTCAATGTACTTAACGCTTTAAACAGAAATTAAACACGATCTATTTCGTCATGAAATTTTCTAAACATCACATTTGCATTAATTTGGCATATGCATGATCAACGCAGCTTGAGCGTTCAAAACTATACCGTTGTTATCAGAATAAAATTCCCCACGATCTTGATAACCTTAAAACACGTAACGAATACGTAAAAATTTATAAAAATACAAATTTAATTATAGTTAAAATATATTCAAATTCGTATCGGGCCTCGGAACTCATTGGACTTTATACCACCTCGTGACTCAACCCGACTCGTTAATGGGCCTTGTAACCGGATCAAACTCACACTATTTTTATTTGTTCTAGCCCAACATTATGGCTAAATTATTTGG
The DNA here is from genome assembly GCA_019973895.1 of Chrysanthemum seticuspe. Classification (NCBI taxonomy): domain Eukaryota; kingdom Viridiplantae; phylum Streptophyta; class Magnoliopsida; order Asterales; family Asteraceae; genus Chrysanthemum; species Chrysanthemum seticuspe. The sequence goes on along the minus strand of BPTQ01000003.1, from coordinate 16,221,809 downwards.
GCCCTTGTCGAATTGTTTCTCTAGCCCAACACCTCTTTTCTTTTTCTGGGCCTCGTCCAAATAACACCACCAAGCCCAAGAGTTATATCAAATATATGTTTCTTGGTTTCTTTTCTGTGCGCCTAGTCGAAAAAAAAAAAAAAAAAAAAAAAAAAAAAAAAAAAAAAAAAAAAAAAGTTAAACATCACAAGACCAAGTTTGAATATTTCATGCATTCTGTTTACCCAAAAACGTGACCAACCATTGACAAACAAGAGCAAACCAACATTTCGTTTTCTTTTCTTCCTATGCGTCAAAAATGAGAACAACACAAACCATAAGCCAACTACTCTAATACTAGCTTTGAAATATTAACTTAGTATTCCATGTCCCTAACCCCTAGCTAGACCAAATTAAATAATATTTAACCCACCTTTGACTCCCTTTGACCTTGTTAACTCATGGGTAATATGTTCCCTACTCTCAAACTTGACATGACCACCCATGCATGCCCCCAAAACAAGCCGAACATGGAGCATGCTTCAAGACCAACTTACACTATCTCATCTTCCCTTTTGAAAACGTGGGAGAACATGAATAAACAAATCAAAAAGCCATGATTTAGTTTGGCTATAAAAAGGCCTTAAAAACTTGACCATAACTCACAACACTCTCAAACTAACTCTCCAACTCACCAACAAAGCTCACACACATCTCTCACTCATAAATCATCCACTGTGGAGATTGAGTCAAGCAAAGGGGAAACGCAAAAGAGTTTTAGCTCGTTTAGTTGGGTATAGAAAAGGAGGGTGATAGATTTGTCGAGTTCAAGACCACTAGACACGTTCAACCATTTTCTTTCGGTTTCATCGACCACTCTCTCGAGTGATTGTAAGTTTCGTTAGAACCTTCTCACATTTCATTTTCGATATTTTTTTGTTATCACGAGTATAATGTCACACGTATAACTCAAACCCACTTCGAGCCCAAGGAAGCCAAGAGCTTTTTCGAGCTTATTTGTAATAAGCCGAACGTATAAGCTCATCACCTTGTGGAAGAATGAAAAAAAAAAAAAAAAAAAAAAAAAAAAAAAAAATGAAACCATGGTACATTAGGCTAGCTTGAGAAGAAGAAGTAGAAAGGAAAACAAGAATAATACCATGCATGTATCTCGACATTACAGTAGCATGTATACAAAATATTAACACTAGAACCTCACCATATATAGCATGAAACGTAAAATAGAACACAAAACAAGCACTAGCTCAGTTGGTTTGGTGCGTTTGGGTGTAGGCGTGAGATCCCTAGTTCGAAACCCACTGTTGGCACTTTTTCCTCCCCTTTTTTTTTGCAACTATCACCCTTTGGCAAAACTCACCCCTCCACTTCAAATACATTTATAATCAAAGTAAAACAAAATATTAAAAGTATAACAAAAACTTAATCTTTGAAAATGTTTTACAAAAACAGATTTTTAAGAGGGACTAAAAGTGTCAAATCTGGAAACTTTGAGTATGAGATATTTTTGGATATAAAGTGTCATTTTTCTAAAGTTTAGGGGTTAAACTTGTACTTTTCGTAACTCGAGGGTAAAAAGTGTAAATTTGAGAAAATGTTTAGGAAACTTATAAATTCATAAACAACTTTATAAAGACGAGTATTTTGACAACCTATTATGCATAACGAGCATTATCTCATCGATATCAAAACTTGTATATATTATAAGAAAATAAATATATGAAAATGCTATAAAATATCAACATGTCTTAAAGTAAATAAATTAAACTGTCGGTAAACTCGTCATATTTATAAATTAACGCTAATAACGCTCTATTGAATTTTATATTCAATACTTTATCCTTTCGGTCGTAAACCAAACGTATATCATTATTCTGAGACATGCCATATTATATCTAGGTTTCGTGTTGAAGCCGTTGTCATATCGTAATTGCTATTGTTGAGCATTCCTTTTTAGCAAGGCTTGGATCTAAGGTGAGTTCATAGCCCCACTTTTACTCTTTTAACTGTTTTATAAACTCCTTGGGGGAGAATACATGCTACTACTGCTTTTATGATCACAATTGCTTGAAAACTGTTTGCTGTACTCTTGATATTATGACTCTGCCTAAGTTGTTTGCCATAAGTCCCCTACATCATGAACCATTACTCACTTGCGAGTGAACGCAAATATCGTGGATAGTACTATGGGAACTGACGACCCCGACTCGGTTATCGGAAATAACCGGGGCGCACTATATTTGGTATCTCTATGTAATTGGCTATTACATCTCAGAGGGGCAATTTTATTTACTTACACCAGTAATTTAGGTGTATGCAGTTAGTTTGGTGTCATGAGCTTAGTGCAATAATATCAACTATCTTTTATGGGCGTATAACAACGTAGCCCATGGCTTCTTTTAAACTTAAAAATCTTGTGATCAACTGCTTATTTACTAAACCTATGAATTCACTCAACCATTGTGTTGACTTTTTAGCATGTATTTTCAGGATGAAAAGGCGATAGCTAACTCTGGAGGCGCTTGGGCATTGGCATGGTATGGTCATAGATGACTCTGATTTACATATGGGGACCACATTTTATTAATGGGCCATTTTTCCGCAACAAATCAACCTTTGTAAACTCTATTTTACTTCAATAAATGAAATCTTTTAAGAAAAATATTTATTTTTCACTTTATGTTATGATCCAATTGAGTAGCATCCCAAAAACCTTTTCTTCCGCTGCAAACCATTTTTGGGGGTGTTACATTTATTGCCGGAAATAATGGAGTATAGATTTGTACATTATGCTTTACATTTTGTATTAATTGGTGATGGGGTGTATTAATTGTTTGGTCTAGTTGTGTATTAATTGTAGTTTGATTTGTATTTTTATTTGTGCTTTAAATATTGTAACTAATGCTTTGTAACTTGTAAGTCTGAATTTTTGGGCTTTAGTGACTTGTACATCATGCTTAACCACTTTGAAGTCTGAAAAGTCTGAATATTTATTAAGAGAGAGAGTCATTCACTCTTTATAAGTAGTAGTGATAAGTATAACTAAAAGAGAAAAATAAAAGCTATTGTTTTATATAGTAAGAGAGTAAAATTAAACACAACTTAGGTAGCGTTATTCACCTTTTGAATTTGGGTTTGTGTTCAACCTAAATGTTTGGTTTAGAGCAAGGGTGTTGATCAGTTCGGTTATCGGGTTGTTCGGTTAGTTTGGTTCGGTTAATTCAGTTAAAAAAAATTTAGGTCAACTCGAGAACCGAACCGAACCAAATTCAAATTCGGTTTTCGGTTCGGTTGAATTCTAATTCGGTTCGGTTCTTGAGTTGACCCGAATAACCCGAATTTCACTATTTTAAAAAATAATAATAATAATTACATAGATATTTAGCAAAAAATATATTTCAAACATAAAAAGTGTTTTATTATATTATGATAACCTTTTAATAGTATTTATTTATATATAAGTATACATAAAAATATATAAATATATAAAAAAATATATATATATTTATATGAATTTGGTTTTCGGTTCGGTTTTCGGTTCAAACTGTCAAACTCATATCCAACCCGAGAACCGAATTAGTAGTTCGGTTCGGTTCGATTTTAGCAAATTCGGTTCGGTTATTAGTTTGGTTCGGTTCGGTTTCGGTTTTCGGTCTTTTCGCTCACCCCTAGTTTAGAGAAATAACTTTTATTGGGCTCACCAAAACCAAATATATAGTCATCTACAAAAGTAGGCATGAGAGGCTGGATTACAATAAAATAATTCGTAATTCTTTGACATTGCATACGTGGAACAATGTGAACTAGGGGTGAGCGCGGTTCCGGAACCGCACGGAACCGAACCGGAACCGCAGGAACCGATAACCGAAAAATGGATAGCCAAGGAACCGAGAACCGGACCGAGTAACATGTCTTGATTCCGGTTCGGTTCTCGGTTCCGGTTCGGTTCTTTACGGGTCTAACCGATTGGAACCGAGTTTTTTCACTTTAACATATAAAATAGCTGTATATACGAAGTAAGTTTAGGCCCAAATTTATTTTCAATGTCCATATTTCATACTGTCAAGTTTGTTCTTCATTTCATAGTATTTTACAAAGGTTAATTTCTTCATTTCATAGTATTCTCTCTTCACGGCTGCACTAATTTGTTGGTTTTAGAGATGCATGGCACCAAACATGTCACTCGTCTTGCACAGGTTATAAGGCACATGTTATAATGAATCCAACTTCTATAAACATGATTCCATTTTTCTCAATTCACACAAACTGTATATATTAGATCAAAGGTTTCTAGAAGCATGCATATATATATATATATATATATATATATATATATATATATATATATATATATATATATATATATATATATATATATATATACATAATAAGTAAACACTTTCCTTTTTGGGAAGTGTAGCGTGAAAATTTTGTGGTTATTTTAAAGACAAATTGCACTAAGTGAGCATATACTTCTAACTAAATACTTTTTGTGGACTTAGTTATTTTGTAACAACACAATCTAAATGTATTTATACTTGGTCTTTTAGGCACCATATTTGTCGATTAAAACATACGCTACACAAGCGAAGATGTTTTAGAAGCTGTAACTGGGTGAAGAATTTGGTTTATTCGTCACATCTAAGTCCAGAACAACATGAGGTGTATGATGTACCAAAAAGAGTTGTGAAGAAAAGGAACAAACTACGAGTCTACAACTTAACCTTTTACGGGGTGCATGAACATGGACATGTCAATAAGCAAGGACCATTTGAATTTATAATTGATCGGTCGGTTCTTCGGTTCCAGAACCGATACCCGCGGTTCCGTACCAAACCGAACCGAGAACCGAAATTCCCAATATCTAAAAACCGAGAACCGGACCGCGGTTCTAAAATGCGGTTCGGGTTGGGTCGGTTCCAGTTCGGTTCTCGGTTCCGGTTCGGTTCTCGGTCTATTTGTTCACCCCTAAATTGTGAACTTCCTTTTGTTTTTTACTTTACATAATTTTTTTTTTTTTTTTTTTTTTTTTTTTTTTTTTTTTTTTTTAGTAGTTTAAATTATTTTTTAATATATATTCTTTCTCTTACATTAAATTCAACCCTAATTTAAATCCAATCTCAATCCTAATACTAAACCCATCTACAAACCAAAACCAAACGGACTAAGATGTTGACCCGGTGCAACGCAAGGGCAACACAACCATTGTAGGTATCATAACGTAAACTTTTACTAACGTTTACGTATAACATTCGATTCATGTAATCGTAACCTATAAACATCGAATAAATATTTCTAGTTACTTTGTTATATATAATTATTGTGACCACATCAAGCGCTAACTTTTGTCCCATGAAATCCGATTCTTGCAAGCCGATCTAACACATATTTATTATCCAAAAATCCGAGTCTTTCTTGACCAATTTCCCTCTTGTGTCATCGTTGGTAGCATTTGCTCATACTCTGATCATGATTGGGGTGCCTTGAAAAAGAATACTACTTACTCGATCTAAAAAGCTTCAAGCTTGAAAAATTAGACCATTGCTAGTTTTTGGTTGGGCTTCGCCATGGTTTGCTAAGGAAGTGATTGCTGGGAAATCTTGAAGAAATCTGTTGCCTGTAACTATATCGTTACCAAAACACCAATGGTTTTTTGTTCACTAATGATTCGAGTGTTGGGGTGCATTCTTAACATCTATAAACGGAATGACACGCCATCTATTACAATATTGGCTCATTCTAACACATAATGATATTAAAAAAAAAAAAAAAAAAAAAAAAAAAAAAAAAAAAGTTTATCCAACAAATGTTACAGGAGACAATTGTGTCGCTTTATGTCACCGCCTTTCCATAATTTAATGCATTTCCGGCTACCCCTTTTCCCAGTTAACAAATTAAAAATCGCAAAGTTGAGAAACAAATACTTCATGCTACCTACCTACTACTCACCTTTTACAAAAGATATAAAATACAAACTCATTTGCAGTACTCTTGTGTATACCTTAACAAGTATAACATCACCAAACCTTTACACCGCCAAGAAAACAAGCCTATACGACCACTATAGGATATATGCGTTCTGCAACCAGCCATGAAACACCAACTGCTGAATTGAACTTAAATCTTCTTTTGGGAACATGGCATACCCATTTCAAAATGAATGTACATATTTGTTCCTCCTAGCTACGCCTATAAATTATCAAACTGAAAACAATGCGAAACCTTTAGATGGTCTGCAAGTCTGATGACAGCTGATAGTACGACTTTAGAATCTGGTGAGAGAGAAGGTGGGAACTCAGGTAGACACATGGGTAGGTAGTGATCCTTGTCTTCGCGCCGGCGAAAAAATGTGAGCACAGCACGACAGAATATAAATCTGGAAAGAGAAGACAAATAAGTATGTTGTAGGTCAACATTAATTTTAATTCAAGAACATAATATGAATTCAGTGTGATAATAAGATATAACTGAACAATCTTATTTGATAGAGATGGCAATTTCAACCCTGTTATGGGTACACAAGTCGATTGGTTTTATATTTTTCCGCAGCAGGTCAAATGGGGAAACTCTTGAAAATTTGTTAAAATGAAACGGGTCAAAAGACACCCGCAATGTAGTCAAGATGCATAAAACCTTCACGTTTTATCTCATAAATCAATGGCCCACATCTTATTATCATAGTTTTATAATCATAATATATTACTAAAATCTGAGAACGGAATAGACATGAAAGTATCACATATGGATATTTACCCATTATGACCTTAAGCCACATTGACCAAATGACCAGTTACACACCCCGCCCAATTTGCCACTTTTATTATATAAATTCCCTTTGTTGGAAGAAAATTGTTACAATAGTGTATAGACATTATTCAAAACAGGACAGCTGCACGTCACTATTGAGATTGAAAATTTTAAATTCTTTAATAATATTATAATCTTGTATAATTAACCTTATGTTTAACGAATTTAGTTATAATATATGTTTTTGTATGAAGATAAGCATAGCTAACTTTTGATCGAAAATTATAATAAGAGGCAACATACTTAAAACTAATATGAGCTTAAGCCTATATCACTTATTAGCTATTACTTCATTTCTCTTGCTGAACTCATAAAGAACATAATGTAGTACATGATGAAGGTGAAGATTCGTACGTAACTCTTATTAGCATGTTCTCTTTAAATTATCATGTTTAAAGATTTTAACCCGGAGAACATTATTGCCACCTAAGGACCACCTTACCTAAAACAGTATCTGTTCTATAGGCTCGTATCTCGTGCAGTTCGCAAAAAATATTATTGTCATGTAAGGTTCTGTATTAAAATGTATTGTGGTTCTCAAAATCTTCACTGTAGTACATAAAATAGCCTCATGTTTTAATTCATCCTCTTCTCCAACTTGATTAATTAAGAGAGGCTCTAAAATGATATCCATAAACGATATTTCTGGAAGTTTCAAATACATAATTGCAATATGGTCACTCACATAAAAGAAATCGACTATAAATAAAGAATTAGTTACATATGATTACTTATTTTATATTATAATACTAATAATTTAATTTTTTGATAAAGCAAATTAGGAGGGTATGCTTTGAATATGAATTTCAACCCAGATTAGCAGGCTGACGCATTCTCTTTCTAGTTAATATCTATATTCGACCCATTTGAGATAAAAATAATCACAAAGACCAATCTATAAGCATATCTATCAAATTGCCACCGTTACAAGAACCTTTTTAGTCAACAGCTCTATGATCCCCAATTATATAGGGCTAATATGTATGTGTCATAACGTGCAAGACAAATCACCTGAGAATTATCCGTCGCAACAAAGGTTCAGAGAGAACTTGGGCCCACACCAGATCTAGGTTAATTGAAGTACATAGTATTACTTCCCACTCTGCAAAGGCAGCAGAAACAATACTCTCAGCTTCTTCCATGACATCCTGGAAGCAGAAAAACAGATGTTAAGTGATATGCTTAGAAATTTGTTACAAGAAATTTATTATCCAATCCGCATACCAGTTCATCATCAGAAAATGTGAGGCCAAACATTTGCCAGCACGCCCGTAATGGAGCAGTCAAGAACAAGGTGAACTGACTTCCATTTTGTGTCAAATCAGCACTAGATTGACTCTTGTATGTTGGTCTCAAAGGTGAAAGAAGCAACGCAGCTGGTTCCCCTCTTTCAGCACCATGTAAAACCTGGAACATGTAATAAGACACATAAGAAGCTAAAAATGATGAAAAACACATGTTATTGGCAAACTAAATTGCCATGTGAGCAACTTGAAACAAATTCTGCTCAACTAAATTCTAGTGATCACTCCGTATTTTATTTTTTCCTCTAGGATGTTCAATGATAAAGAGGTATTTGTTTATAACTTGAAGGTGGGAGTACACTGTACAGTATATATAAGGTAACTGAACCTACACAATCAGCATAACAGGACCAACAAAAGAAAAACAGCCACGCATAATGTATTTGCCATGTTATAGCTACAACCACTAAATGAGGTGATACAGAGCGTTACGATCCCACATCGGCCAAGTATGGGATTGGTTAATGGCTTATAAGTCTAGGTGTCCCCTCCTCCTTTGAGGAGTTCTGCACCTAGCTTATGGCTTGATGCGGGCCTAGTATGGCCGTATGGGATGGGTTCGTATGAATTGGTATCAGAGAAGGTTCCATCTTTCGAGGTTCCAACACTCGGAGTGGTGGCCTATGGAGTGATAGCTTGGACCCACAAAGAGGGGTGCCGACCGTGACCAACATAGCCGTGACCAACGAGCTCCGAGTGGTGGCTTGGACCCGAAAGAAGAAGGGTGCCAGCCATGACCAACAAGGACGTTGTTTCTTCAAAGCGTGGAGTATTGTTACGATCCCACAGCGGCCAAGTATGAGATTGGTTGGTGGCTTATAAGTCTAGTTGTCCCCTCCTACTTTGAGGTGACTTTTTGTAGTGAGTTCTATACCTAGCTTATGGCTTGATGCGGGCCTAGTATGGGATGAGTTCGTATCACATAGATGTTGTGATCTTTCAAAGAATTAAATAAAATCCTTCAACGAATTAAATAAAGTAGCTGACTAGTTGAGTAACTTAAGTCAATGAATTAAACAAAATCCAAGATAGTTGAGTAACTTAAGTCAACCCTAGCATTTCTAAAATGTAGAAAAACGAAAATATAATAATGACCGACTTTGAGGGTAAAGTGCTTCTTTGTTCTATAAGACCCACACAAAGTGGAAGAGCCTTATGTACTTCACAGCATATTATCCTTCCACAATGGCAGTGAGTCAAATCTCTTCTTACAAATTCTGGAAAAGCTAGGATTCCGAAACAGTTTCAGTCTTAAGATACAACCTACTTGTTATAATAAGTCAAATAGTAATTCCATTTTGGAACAAAGAGGAAGCAAATATCCTCTTGCCATCTAGGGTTTGAAGGCTCATGTCTGGAACAACCATAATATGTTGCAGGTTCACAAATCCTAAATGGCCCCATACCAACTGACAATTACCAGCTATAACACCACTGAAATCTAATGTTCCTACAACCACCATTATACCCAATTAACCCGTAACCCGACCCTATAAGGAATTGGGTCTATCGGGTTGCGGGTTGTCGGTGTTGGGTCTATCGGGTTATCGGATTACTTGTTAATCTCATATCATACTATGTTTATATGTATTTTTTCGTATTCATTGTATTAAACGTTTGCAGGTTATTGTTTTAGAAGGGGAGTAGATTAGAGGATGAAAGAATATCAAAAAACTCTTTCAATTGCTTTATACGGTTCATAAGTTCATGATTTTGGTACAGCTTGTTCCCACGTTAGAAATTCCCATGCCATGTCATATTCATTTCACAATTACAGGTTACCAGCTTAAAATTGAAAATTTAAAAGTAGAGAACTGACACAATTTTCCCTATAACAAGTGGGCATGTTTTTAAATTTTTGACAGTAGCAATCGCCATGTTTTTTGTGGCAAGGATTATAAAGTTGAGAAAAGAAACTCATGTAAAAACAACTCAAGTAAGCTCAAAAAGCCACAAGTTCTCGCCTTTTAGTCTAAATACCAACAAAAAAGAGCAGTAAGATCAAGATTTACAGATTTGTTAATGTGTTATAGACCTTATCGGGTTGACCCGATAACAAACTAATTGAGACCCTAACCCGACCCGATTAGTTTATCGGGTCTATCGGGTTGACCCGATACACCCGATAAGCTAAGCTGGACCCGAATCAACCCGACCCTATAAGGCCTTATCGCTTCGGGCTCGGGTCAGGTCAACCCATTTGACACCCCTACTTCCAGGTAGTCTAATGTTCCTAGATATTGCATAAAGTTATTATAACACCCAAGATGGTTAGAAAAATACATGAAAATAGCTTTATGATACTTCCTATAATTCAAGAAAAGTGGATACATTTGACTTGCGATGAAAGACCCTAAATTAGACAAAGGTAAACTGTGATTTCAATATTGCAAATGCAACTAACCATAATAACAACTAGTAAGAAAGATAAACTAATTTTATACTTCCACTGTTCTAGAAAGGAAGATTAACTTGACTCCTCGGCCGGTTCTTTGGTCAAGATGTGAAGTCTGGTGTTTAATTGGTTCGAAGAGATTGAAGGGTAAAAATAACAATTTATAATTGTCGTAATCTACTTTTAATATTAGTATTTAAGTTATTTTTATTATGGATTTGTTTAGATCTTTAAGAGTTATGTTTTACGAGTTGTTTCCACATTTAGAGTTTACTAGTGATTCTTGGTTCTCTCCAAGACACTTTTGGGCTACACATCACCCCTACCTTGATTGATTTCATATATACACAATTTACAACCATTTAATGCATAATGTACAATGTTTTTTTAAAGCATGTTTGGGTAAATATGAAATTTCCAAGTTTTGGCGGGGGAGGCATGAATTTGCCCCATGAATAATTGTAATAGGATTAGATTTTTGCTATGTTGTGATAATTTTTTTTTTAAGGAGTGCTTCTATTAAAGTCCCATTTGGGCGCCCTTTCAGGGTTTATTGAATTCCTTATTCTTTGTTATTTGTGTAATTTCTTGCATCCACAACGATTTTGTCATCCTTTGGTATTAGATGTAAGGTTTGGAGAAAGAAATTACACAACTTAGACAAGCCAAACCGAGAAACAAAAAAATTGTTTCACTTTGTCATATCCTACGCGGCTTTCAGGTTGACCCGAAGAACCCAAAAAAATTGGTTAAATCTTTTTTGAGGTAAAACCGAAAACGGAGCCGTACCGATTACAAATTAGATTAAACCGAACCGAAAATCGAATTTGAATTCGGTTTGATTTTCAGGTTGACCCAAAGAACCCGAATTACATAATTTATATTTCTTTTTCATTTATTATATAGTTTTTTAGCCAAAAAAAAAAAATATTCCCAAGCTTAAAAATGTTATATTTATACTAGCAAAGTGTTTTAATGGTTTTTTTATGTATATAAATATATAAAAATTATAAATATTTATGTAAATTCGGTTTGGTTTACATTTTATCAAAACCATATTGAAACCGAAAATCGAATATTTAATTCGGTTCGGTTTAGACAAATTCCGTGATTCATCGGTCGAGGCAACGACACAACAAACCAGTGAGAACCACGTGTTGTAATGAATGAAGACCTCCTTAAACAAGTAGAGGAAGTTCAAACGGATTATAAAAACAAACCGACCATAGAGTCGTTTGACGAGGCAACAATAACGTGAGTGAGGATTATCAATTATGTCACTTCACCTAGATTATCTTATCGAATGGTTGGCATGATGGAGCGTGACTCTCCAAAGAGAACCATGTTAAGAAAGCATAGGGGGGTGAAGTTTCAAAGTTCGAGACTTGGAAAGACAAGACTCGAGGACGAGTCTTTGTTAAGAGGAGAACGATGCAAGGCATGTTCGAGCTCTAGCTTCTCTAGTTAGCCGTCGTTTCTTCGGTTAACATGTGAAGTCATGTGGTTATTGATTAGAAGAGAATGAAGGGTAAAAATGACAACTTATAATTGTCGTAATCTATTTTTTCTAATAATATTATTTATGTTATTTTTATTACAGATTTCTTTAGAATTTTACGAGTTGAGTTTTACAATTTGTTTCGTTATTTAAAGTTTACTAGTCATTCTTAGCTTTCTCTCAAACACACTTTTAGATAAAATAATTGTAATAGGTTTAGGTTTTAGATATGTTATGATGAATTAATTAAGTGTTTCTCTTGAAGAGGATTTATTGAATTCCTTATTCTTTGTTGTTTGTCAGGTTTCTTGCATTTATAATGATTCCACCATCACTCCTTCAGACTATGGTCCCGGGTTTGAGAACGAGTTGCAGCAAACTTACCTTGACGACCTATTTTAGTATAAAATAATAGGGCTCGATAGAGAGGACCAACGGTCTTTGAGATAGCTCAATTCACACTAAAACTCCGATTGTTTATTTAAGGAAATGCAGGTTACATTTAAAGGAATTATAACCTAACAAAGCCCTAACTAATAGCAACCTGATAACCCCTAAAGAGCTGGTCTTTATCCTAAATAAAACAAATCATAAAAAGATATACATATTCAATAAAAAGCTAATAAAACTAAGATAATGACAGTTCTAGAAATCCTAATTGTTATTAATATCCTGCTGTTCATAAATCATAACACATGTTCATTATTTCCACTAAGCACAACACTAGTTCATGATAATCATCACCATGATTGCAAAAAAGCGCTAGTCGGGCGGTCGACCACGCTTAGATAGTATCTAGGAGGACATGGGGAATACGATTAATAACAATTAGGATTGGACTTTTCTATATAAAAAAATTGAAATTATATTTATAAATTTAATATATATAAATATAGGGTAAAAGCCAGAAATACTCTACTTAAACATATTATGCTTTCTCAACTTAAAAAATGCTCAACTTCATCTTCTACATCTTATAACTCCGGCCAAACACCACTGACTCCGGTTAAAAAGCCTAGATTCCGGCCAAGAACAACAGTTAAACAGCTCCACTCTTATGTATCTTCTCAAGCACCTGTTTCACCCACTTTCCACCCTATACAAATCCGGCTCAAACTTACTTTCCACCATATACCCAAACACCCGTTTCACTACACGAATCAACTTTAAACTAATATACGCATCAACTAAAGCATCATAAGTACTCTTACCAACATCAACATCAAACCTTTTCTCAATTTCCATTATTTCAAACATTTCTAATGCATCATTATATCGTTTACTAAATTTATAAAAATTTGATAAAGTCAACCGAAATGGATGACGAATTTTCTTTGGCATTGAGTGAAAAAGAAGGAAGTGCCCAAATAACGCATGTAAGTATTACATATCCAGCAACATTGGTGGAAGTGAGGCGGCCGGAGATTAAAGAAAGGGAACATGAGGTTCCGTGATGGTTTTGTTTTTTCAAAGGCATCCCAACTTAACAGTTCCCAGATGCTTTCGTAGTGGGACAATTGACCCAAACAGCAGTAGTGGCATAGTGCACTAGTGCAGCGTAAACTTTTGCATATGCGTGAAATGAATGTAATCGATACGGAAATGTATTAGTTGCTTACCCTGAGTGTTGTAAAAATCGGCCATGGCGGTTGGCGGTGGTCCACCGCCACGATATTTCCCAAATCGGACTAACTTATCGTTTTTGGTCAAAATCGGTCAAAATCGGAGCATGGCGGTCAAAATCGGCCATGGCGGCTTGTCGGTCAACGGCGGTCAACGCCGGTCAACTTCAGATCAAGGGTTTTTTTCAGATTCGCGCCGGTCAACTTCAGATCTAGGGTTTTGTTTTTCTTATTCATGCCGGTCAACTTCAAGTTTCTTGATTTTGTTTTAATTTGGGGAACAAATCAACAAATCTATAGTTATATAATAGAAGATATATAATTAAAAATAACAAAAACTTTAATATAGCTAATATTTATTTATTTTTAAATAAATTCCTTTATAATTTATGGTATCCGCCATGGCGCCGCCATATCGCCGCCAAGACCGATATGGCGCTTGGCGGGGGTCGACCGCCACGGTACCGCCGAGCGATATTTACAACCTTGCTTACCCATTACGAGTATGACAGATGAAAAGGAGTTTCATGTGCCGAATATCAACAAAGTATACTTAACATGACATAGGCAAGTTTAGACAAACCTGCCTTGAATGTATGGCTGTTGTCACTGTCGATAATGAAAAAAGCAGGTTTTCTAGTAAAAGGGATCAGATCACCCGGGAAAAGGTTGTTGGAACCTGTACATAAAATGAAATGAGACAGAATAAGGAAATGATAGATCATATGTTGTGTAAGCAATTATTCACAAGATTTTTTTAGTTCCTACCTCCACTTCTCGTTGGCCCTAACAATAGAGAACTTTCGACCAGATGACTCGAGCCTCCCTTGCCATTAACATGATTTTCAGGCATCAAGTTACCGCGTTCATAAACAGTATTCAGCTTCACCGATGTTCTCACACTTCCAGATATTTGCTTATGTGGAACAGTAGTTTGACCAGAATCCCCTGCAGAAGGTACAGGTCAGTATATAGGCTTAATGTGTCTATAACAATCACATTTCATGGTGCAAAATTGAACACAAGAAGTGACCTGAGGCTGCTATATAGATAAGCATAACACTTTCAGGAGGGAGGTCATCACAAATTGCAGCCAATACCTGCAGAAACAGGTAAAATTTAGGACTAACCCGGATGAAACATTCATTCAGATTTGTACATTATAAAAAGCTAAATTAAGCAGTATCATATCACACTAATATTTGGGATAACCAAGAAAATGAACACTGACAATATTGCAATGAAAGGAGTTTGGTACTCACGGCTAGTAACTGTGTTGCAGACGGGCGATAGAGAACAGCCTTTTTAGGATTTGCAGGTAAAGATGGGTCTGTCATATCTGCCACTAAATTTATATCAATTAACCCTGAAGTAACAGACTGATCAGTTGTAGCACCATTGTCATGAGGTTCAACAGGTTGCTTCTGGTAGAAGGATCCACTTGGCTCCCATTCCAATGACTGCAGCATTCTGAATGTATCTATTGTAAGTTCTGCAAACTTAGCCTGAAATGATGTTTTGACAGAGCAGAGTAGATTATTTTCTGGGAGGGAAGGGTGGGGGGGGGGGGGGGGGGGGGGTTTACTAATCTGGATCAGAGTCTATTCTAACTATGTGAACATGTATAAACAGTACCTCATTCCGGTGATAGCTCATCAGCAATGCATCTCTCAACTTAAGAACCTTCTTTGCATGGAAACGTGCCACATACGGAAGTGAACTTGGGTAAGAATCGAACATGGCACAGTATCGCAAAGGTCTAGTGTTTGAAAAGGGTGCATCAACTTTCATAAACCGCACCATTTCTTGCATCACTACCTTCCATTCCTTAAATGTGGTATCCTGCAACGAAATGGTTTGTGCATTAGGGTAATAAAATGTGCCACATTCGCTCAGAACACAATTCACCACCCCCAAAAGAAAAGGAAATTAAAAAAATATTCTTTTTAATATCAACACTTTAAACTGCTGGGATGAACATATAAATTATATTGGCTGAAGAAAACATCAGACGTCAACTAAATATTTCAATTGAAAACTAAATCAGATCACAAATTCCCCACCCCAACAGAAAGAAAAAGTACAAAAAGATTCTTTTAACAAAACACTTTTGAACTGCAGGGATGAACATCAACAAATAATATTGAGCTGAATAGGAATATCAGATGTTAAAGAATATTTCAATTATAAGTTACAGACAACAGAGATAAGTTATTGTATTACTGAAGTAGGAACAGAAATAAAAGGTCACGAGTTCAAATCCCGTTAGCTGCAAACTCCTCGGAGCTACACTGCCCTACCCATATATTCCACAATAGTAGAGGGCTAGTAATTTACCAGACTCCATGGGTCTTATGGGGAGGTCTACAGAGGGGTCACCACAGGTGATCCGGTTGGGATTTCCCTCGTACCCAAAGATACAAAAAAATAAGTTTAAACTGAACCCTCAAGCAAGAAAATATGAAAAATGGGAAAAAGATCAACGATCATTAGCAATTCAAAATCTTGTTACAATCCTAACAGGGTGTACAAGAAACAATCACTCTATGTTTATTCAATAACCAGACCAGAGGCAACACTATTTTCGCCGATGATTCATAAATTTCTCCCGACATAAATTGGCATAAGTTGCAAAGTTCATAGATTAAATGTTATAAATACAAACAGCTGCATCACTGCTATCTGGTGTTGGTTAATACACTTGTAGTTGTGTAAGAAATGGGTAGATAAATCTGGAGTGGAGTTTACAAGTGGCCCTTCTAATTCTTTTTAGCAGAGTTACCATACTATTTTTTTTTACCGAGTCCAGCAGATGGATAACCATATTAATATGTGAAAATGTACCTATCCAAGGCTGCTTAATTCAGAGAAATCATGTCCAGGAATCTGAAGCCCAACCATGATGCAAGTTTAATAGGACCATTACCCAATACCAGTCCGCACAGTGTAATTAATCGTCACAAACAAATAAGATTCACCTAAGCCTAAGGGTACATAAACTACGCAAGTGATGTACATCAATCAAAAGAAAGTGCAGACAATATACGTGGATGCAAAAGAATTCAAGTGAATAACTTTTAGGTGCTATTTCTTGTCAGGAAGTGCTTCTTTCCTTAGAAACACAGACATGTAAAATCATCCAAACCCCAAACCTGTCCTCCTTTGTTTTAAATTCAATAATTTTGGCCCTAGAGGTCAAAGAGGAAAAACACAATCAACCATAATAGTTCATACTCGGCTGATATAACAGTTACAAGCGACAAACTACTAATTAGATGAAACAAAACAGCATATAAAAATTGGAGTGTGTCACCCTTCCTTTTCTAACAAGAGGCTGAAGTACCATTAATTGACATTTTAATCTTACAAAACTTCATTTCACTTGACCTAATTTAGAATTACTACAAATAAATTTAGCATGATCAAAACTTTCGGTATCATCTTGTCAAACTCAGTACAAAATGCCCTCCACATATTTCCCACAAACTAGTAGACCACCATTCATTAAATGCTCTCATGAACACTAACTTCATACACCTAAAGTAGCCCCACTACCATCAAACCAGCGGAACTAACAATTACACTCCCTTAACCTGAAAGTAAGCGTCCACTAGACAATTAGCACAGAGTTTGGTAGCTAAATATCAAATTTGCCCCTTGAGAATGCACACTTCTAAAACTACAATTAGTACAATTGTGTGAGTGGTTGTAATTACGACTTTACGAGTAAAATAGAAAACTTGGCCAACTATTCGGAACAAACTAACACAGAAAGTACAAAAGAGCCAGATAAATCACTAGCCATCCACGATTTTGTATTATAAGGTTGCGACATGTGGCCCAATACGTTGGGACTTACGCGATTAAAACATAGTGATGACAGTGTCGCAATAGTAACTCAAAATGATTAATCCTATAAACAAGCTAATCAACGAAACAAAATACTAAAACATTTCAATCTTAACAACACGCAGAAAAACAAACATACCGGAAACTTGGCTTTGCTATCATCAACAAGATCCTTAAACCTATCCAAAAGAATCTTAACCATCTCCCACCTATTCAAAATCAAACTAACCAGCAAAAACCTTGCATAAAATCTCAACTCCTTAAAGCGAAGGGCGCGGTCTTTAACCGCGCCACCAAAATAGCTTCTATTCAATATAGCTTCATAGAAGATATAAGATTCAAGTAGAAAACGAGCTTCACTTGTCCTCATATACTGCACAAAATAGAGCTGGCCAATCCTGGAAGCGATCTCACCGATTTCCCATCTTTGGAGACCGCTTTCGACAAGTTTCGATCGGTTTTTCTGCTGGAAATTCCATAGTTTCATGTAGGATTTGAAGACTTTGGGGAAATAATGATTTGGGGTTCGTTCGTGAGATGGGGTGTCTCTTACTTTGCTGAACTTTCTTTCTGCGGATTCGACCAGTGTTCGGAACTTGGTCGGAATGTCTTGTTCTTTTGCCATTATTGTTAATGTTGTTGTTGGTCAATCACCATTCACGATTCATTCACCAATATGTTTTGTGTTTTTGTGTGTGTGTGTGGGGGAGGGGTTAGTTGGGTTCAGGGGTTGGACTTTTTCCTTGTGGAGTCAGTAAGGAGCTGGCGAATCTGTTTATTTTAATCCTTACAATACCTTTTTATTCATTTCCTTTTTCATTAATCAATTATGATGAGTATGTTCAAAGTTGTCCGATGTTTTTAAAAAGGGATTTGATATAGATATTGTTCCTATGTTGTCATATGATAGGGTTTTGGTCAAATTGTATAACTCGTAATGCACACTGCACAAGCCTATGTTGTCATATTATAGGGTTTTGGTCAAACTGTATAATCCGTGATGCACACTGTACAAGCCTGGGATGCACTCAATCATTGGATACCCTCTTTTTGGGAGGGTGTGGATAACTTGTCCCTTTTAAAAAAGGTTTTTCTAACTTGTGCCTTAAAGACACAAGTTAAGTACAACAAAAGTACACAAAAGGTACATAGAGACCCACATAAAAGTACATTTGTCTGTATTTTTATGTGAATTTCTATGTACTTTTTCGTAGGTCCGTGTGTACTTATGATGTGTTTAACTTGTACCTCTAGGGCACAAGTTAGAAAAACCCTTTGGTCAACTACAGTCTCGAAATGAATGTTGTATTATTGAATTTTACCCATAATTCATATTCGAAAGTTGAGTTTGTAGAAACTAATAATATTGCATTATTGGATTGATAATGATATTTGTATAGTTGAATTGGAAAATACGAAACATTAAATAGACTACAAAACAAGAAAACCCTAGATGATAAATGGGCTTAAACCAACGGGTCTAAGCCTTTATTAAACTAACGTTCCTCATCAAACTCACAGTGCTACATTGAAAGTTTGACAAGAAAACTCTGAAATCAGACATACGGATGCAGACAGACAAATACACATTCAAGAAAGAGATCCGAACATAGGTAGACGAAGAGCAGACAAATGTAGATAAATGGGCTTAAACAAGAAAGATCCTAACATAGGTAGACGAAGAGGAGACAAACATAAAAAAATTATAAACTTAGAGTTATCACTGCCTATGGCATGTCCCAATCAGACTCTGTGTTTGCTCCTTGTGATGATGTTAACAAACATTTATCAGGTGAACTTGTCATAGCATGATTCTGAAAAGATAAGTATTTCTGAAATTGCTCAAGCATAGAAGGATCTAAAGACGGGACAGCAACACCATTATTAAAGTGAGATGGTTGCTTTTTTTGGTGGACAAACTTGTTGTTGTGATGGTTTCGGTTTAAAATGACACTTAGTTGTCTACAATATGCACACTCATCAATAGGAATTATAGGTTTTTTTATGATGCCATTCGAAAACCGATGTGAAGCTACAAAAACAGACGAACCTTGTTGTGTAACTATCTTTTGATCATCCAGAGACTTTAGACGAATCTCCTCTGCAAGCAGTTCACTGACACCGAATCAACAGATGGTAAAGGTTACCCCTCAATCCTTCCAAATCTTGACGCAATTCTATAAGGAACTGAACCAAATGATGTAACTCTTTTCGTTTTATGTAAGGATTAAAACTGCTAAGTGATGCACGTTCTTTTACCGCCAACTGATCCCATAAGGCTGACATAGACGAATAAAAATCATGAATTCTTGAATCATTCTGTTAAAGTGCACGAATATCTGTCTCAAGTTGATAGTGTTTAGCAAAGTTACATTGTGTATAATTTAGAAAGATGATCCCACACTAGATTGATTGTCTCATACTTTGCCAATTGAAGTCCGATAGATGGCGTAACGTGATTGTTGATCTGATAAGGATTTAAAACGTGCGTTTTTAAGGGGTCATTTAACCTCTAAACTCATGCATTTTTGATCAATTATTTCCTTAAATCGTTCTTTTTCACATTTTAGGTACTTAGGACGCAAAAGCTGGAAACCGACATATTTTGGGCTATTTTGGACAAGAAAACAAAGAAAAAGGCTAAGTTACGAATGAAGTCAGGAAATGAGACCTGACAGCGTCACAAGTTACAACATGACGCCGTCACTTGCAAATCAAGATGATATTCTAGAGTAAATTTTACATGTGACGGTTCAGACCTTTGTGACGGTCCAAGGCTGACGGCGTCACTACCTACAAAAGTGACGGCGTTAGAGGTATAGAGCGACGACGTCACAATGATAACTTGCACAAGACGAAACCCTAATGAAGGTGAGTTTAAGGCGTCACAACTACAAAGTGACGCCGTCACATATGTATATCTATATATATTTTTCGTAGATTTTTCATTCATTGTAACACGTATTTGGGAACCCTTTGAAGGACGAATTTCTGTAGTTTAGCTAGGGTTTTTACAACCCTCAACTCCATGATTAAATGAAATTAAGTTATTCCTCTTTAATCATTCAATATATCTACGTGTTGTTTGATTATATATGTTTCTTTTCTTTTAATTAACATGTCCGGGTAGATTAATTAGTGTTTGTTTGGATTGAATGAAACCTAGTTATTGATTATTAATTACCGTCGCTTGTTTAATTGGTTGTCTTACGTTAGGAATAAGAAAACTAGCTTGTTCAACCATTTATTATCTTGTAAATCCGACTAAACGCTTTTTATACACTAGAGTGCACTGGTTGTTTTATTTGTTGTATTTATTGTGTAAATTGTGGGTTGTTGATAGTAAGAGTTTCTAGGGAGATGACACATTGTCACTTGTAGATCTAGGAATTCTTAAAAGAGACTTATACATTCATAAAGTTAGGGAATTTGGCACCACCCTACGACAATAAATGAATACAACGCGCCAATTAAACAAGGACGTGACAATTTGGCTAATTAATAGAAATAACTAAGGAGTAAAGATAATCTAAGTAAACACATCTTTCCCATCATACGAGTTCACCAATTTACTTTTCTTGTAATTAGTTTAATTTAGTTTTAGTTAGTTTAATTAAGTAGTATAAAAAACCCACTCTTCAAACCCCGAGATTTTAATTGCTTTCATAAAAATATAAAACTACAAAAAGAATCATCATACACCTCTAGACCTAATTCGTCATACACTTCGACCTTCACAACAGTATTCCCCTAAAGAACGATCAATCCCTCGTGTCTTACCTATACTGCACTACAACGGTTAGGTACACTGCCTAGGAGGATTGTAAAACTTAGTGTATTGCAATCCGACGCATCATAATCCAAGTTATAATCTTTGAATTATTTTTGTTCCCTTTTTACTAAGGTAGTTTAACTACAAAGTTAACCTAACATAGTTCCATGTATAATAACGATGAAATGAATAAACTTGTACAAGAAATAGGCATTTAAGTAAAGAGAAAAGTTTTTTCAACGTTTAATTCTTATTAGATAAAGAATTATACCCAAGTGTTTGCGGAATAACACTTGGGATTGAATGGCAATGTATGTGTGTGATCTTCTCTCTAAACTTAAACACGAAACCTATGTTAAGTGTTTAAGTTAGAACTATGTTAACCAATAGAGTTAAACTCTAGGACTTAGTTCTAATTTGGAGAAAGAATTGAGCTCTTGAAAGTGGTCTAACTTAAAATACAAGAGTTGCATTTTCCTTCTTTACAATGACTAATTTATAGGCGGGTGAAAAATGGATGTCCGTGAGGTAAAAATAATGTGTCAACCTTTAATAAGCTAAATTACACTTCGTACTTTAGCTTCTATTCCCAACATGTCTTCAGGCATACTTTCGGCTTAACAGTATTGACAATTGTTTGTACTTTTACCACTTGTGGTACTTCTTTGACATTTTGATAAATATTTTGCACTTATCTTCGCAAGAAGTTTCCCGCCCAGACTTCAGAGAATAAGTTGTTCTTCAGAGGCTCTAAATCTTCGCGTAGCATCAATGTTTGAGATGATCTTTCAGGGATACAGAGTGTTATTGTCATCACATCCTGGTCTTGATTCCTTTATTTAGTCTCTGAGTTCCGCCTCAGATAGTGACGAGTCTTTATTCTTCAGACTCAAAGGAACATCTTGAGGATGACTCCCTGAAAATTTTTTATCAAGGACATTTTAAACTTACGGTGTTTTTCATTCAAATATGTACTTGAGAGGCTTTTAGGCTCTGAATCGACCCAACAATCTCCCCCTATTTAAATAGAAAAACAGCCTAAGTGATTTTTAGTGTAAGTGAACAAATACAACTTCTTCTTATAACTGAGAATAATTAATTTTGCTAAGATATGAAACGTTGACTGATAGATTTTATTTATTCATCACACGTTACACCCATTCCTAGAGGAATACCAAAATCTATCCTAAACCTTTCAGAACTCATATCCTAGCTACTCAAGCTTTACCTTCTTCATAATGAATTCCTCCTTATAAGGCCGTTGTTGGATTAGGTTGTTAAGTAGCTCAATGAATCTATCACTTTCAGGGGACTTGTTGTGTTGAGCTTTAAACTTTTGAAAGACCAGACCCTTTGTTCCACAAGAGTGAATATCTGACACTCTTTGGAAGGGTTGCTCGTTGTTGATATCCAAGAAGAAGATTCCATGTTCTGGTTGTTCTATAACCAATCCATCTGTGAACTTGAAACCTTCTAGGAGTGTTCTGTTACAATGTGTTAGGAATTGGAAATTCCATTGTGAAGAGTCGGTCACCCCAAATAATATCTAGCATAGGTTAGCTCGTAGACTTGTCGTTAGTTACGTTATTTAGCAGTTTATTAGTTAGTTTGTAGCGTAGTTTAGTTTAGAGCAACACCGTGGAGGAAGGACGTGTCTTTACCCACTGTATGCCAGATCCACAGTCTGACAGGAGGACGTATTTGTATGTTACTATAAATACCCCTTCCATCCATGGAAGGGGTGGAGCTTTTCTTTAATCTAACATTTTATAATTTGTGAACCAAGTCTCTACCAAGAAACTCCCTCTCTTCTACTTTCTCTCTCTAATGGCAAACATGTATTTTGATCATCCAAGACCACCCGAATCATCATAACAACAATATTTACGATCCTACAAATGGTATCAGAACGAAACACTTTGATAATTTCATAAGCTGGTCCTTCAAGATCCTTTGGAGTGATGGACGTGATTTTCTTCTGTTTACAAAACCACTTAATGAAGCTGCCCATATCACCAGTGACATGAAGGAGAGAGTCTTCATCTGGGGTTTCATAGTTGGTAGAGATTGTTGTAGCCCAGTTGTTGTCAGGGATCATCGAGTCAGACTCCGGGATAGACCATGAAGGTTCTGGAGTATGAGGTCTCTCCTCGATGATTCAGCTTTGAATCGTATCTCTTGAAGGTGCAACTCTGGATGTGTTAGTGCGTTTACCTGCCACGTATGAATCGTATACTTGATGGTTGGTTGGTTGAAGAGTATAGAGTACTTAGAGATTCAAATGGGCATGAATTCTCGACACCGCTCTTTGTTATACATGTGCAAGTTTAAGTCACGAGTTTGGGTTATTCTACTTCAGGGTCAAATTCATCATATTGGGTTTCCTCCATCAGTTGTCACTACAAAGAGCCTACTGAATGATAATGAGGTTGATTACATGTTTTGCCTAGAGATTGAAAAGAGAGAGATTTATGACATATGAACACTACAGTTCATGCCTCCTTCTCTAAAGAAAAGAAAAGTGTACGTTTCAGTGCGCTTTATCTTCTGAAGAAGAGAAATCTTCTTATTAATGACCATTCTCATCAACATGCTTCATAATTTTTCCATGCGCTTCCGTCATCAAGTGAACCGGGCTACTGTTGATTGTTTTCTTATTCCACTTGCTCAACTATAATGACGATGGCGCATCACGTGCTAATTTTGCGGGGGAGAAGTGTGAATAGAATACATTTAAATGATAATCACTTGTTTAATCAAGAATGGCATCTCCATATGCAATTCTTGAGGGGGAGAAGAAGTGTGATAATTCTGCATGGTCGAGCTATATCTGAGAATATATGGTTATACGGCTCCTAACTCATGTAAGAACCGGGCTTCTTCTTATCGGGTCATCTTTACATGGTGTTTCTTCTATGAGTCGTTGGTTGACATCTTCACACGGGCTGAAATGATTAATGACAAAGTGCTTCTAACTGCTGGGCTTATTTTCTTTGATGAACATCTTTCTGTTCTTGTTTGATTGGGAGGGATTTTAGTTAAGGAGATTTGCTACATATAAGGTAATTGGAACGCATTTGGTGAGATGAAGATGTTGACTTTCTATTCCCCAACTGGACAATCTTGAAGAAGGTCGAGTCTACAGTCTGTTCTACATTTTCTGCTACATGTTAGAAGACTAAAGACGAGTTGCATTTAAAGATATAAAGACTTCTTCTTAATTCAAGCATTCATTATAAAGATTGTCGGTTTAGGGGAGAGCACTAATTGGGGGAGGGTGAAATGTCTGATTTAATCCCCAATTAGACTTGCTCACATTCTACAGCAAGTTGATTCTCACAGATACATCTGAGCTAATGATGTTCTTCTCAAAAGATTTCAAGTATATGGGCTTATAAAGAGTTGTTGATTCTGAAGTGTCAAAACCAGCAAGGGGGAAGGAGACTTACATCTAAACACAAAGCGAGTAAACTTGATGAACTTAACTCTTCTAAGTGATTGAAGATATCTCGGGAAGACAAATGTTATTACCGCAGAGAAACTCAAGGTTTGACTCATGGCGAGTAAACTTGATGAACTTAATTCTTCTAAGTGATTGAAGATATCCCGGGAAGACAAATGGCATGACCGCAGAGAAACTCAAGGTTTTACTCATCAAGGCGTTTAGTGTTCTTATTCCAACTATGTGGGGAAGAGATGGAAGAGTTAGTTTCTGAAGATGAAAGAGGTACACAAGTGTGTGATGATTTTGATGTTATCACAATCATCAGGGGAGAGAGATTGTGTACATTGGGGATGCTCAGTTGTTTTACTTGAGGGCTTAATCAGTGATTCAGATATATAATCACTTATTCCGGTGTTGACATCCGCAGAGATTGTCACCCGCAGAGATAATCAGTGATTCGGCCTGCTTCTTCAATGTTATCGGTTATTCTCTCTTTGGGCATTTGGGTACTTCGGGTTCTTGAGCTTCATACATTTTCTTCAGGGGGAGAGAAAAGTATACATCGGGGTTATTCTTTGGCTATTGGACTTAATCTGCTACTTCGATGGTATAAGTTTCTTTGTCTTTGGGTATATGTGTATTCGGGTTCGTGAGCTCAAGTAAAAGAAATTGACTGCATCAATTCAACTACTCGGTGGAAGTGGTCTCTTGACACCTTTTGGAATGGATTGCTTCAGACGTCAGTAGAAAAGAAATATGAGAAGATTGTTTTATGTGTGGGATGATACGTTGCTGTTCTTCTTGATGATATAACCCCAAACGGAGACTTACAATGATCCTTCTTATACGGAGCAGCAAGATCGATGATATGGTGTGCGTCTTTGTGCATCTGGCTAAGGCAAGCTTGAAAGAAATCTTAGAATCTGCTCAATAAGAATATATACGGTTTGGGGGGAAGCTACCAAAGTCTCACTTTCAAGTGGCTCAATTTCTCTCTTCGATTCAAGAGCCTTGGAAGCTTTGGTGGTGAATGTTTAAGAGATGATGACTTCTATCTTCTACAACGGGGCTGCTCGATATCCTTATCTCGGTACTCGTATCATCATCTTCTTTAACTATATCATCTAAACTATCTTTGTAAATATTTATCAAAAAGCAAAATACAAAAATATAAAACCAGCAAAACAAAATAGAAAAATATAAAATCAACAAAAACCCATAAAAATCAAAAAATTTGAATAATTCCAAAAATATGTTTTCTCAAGACATGTCTTCTGGTATCGATAACATCTGCGGTCTTAGAAATGTCATTCAATAATGGCACGGGGCCATAGATGAAGTTCGAGCAGGAGGTGTAAATATTCTTTTTCCAAAACATGTCTAAAAAAAATGGCTTGCAGTTATTTCAGACTGTGACCCGCGCTTAATCATGGTTTGCTATTATTTCAGATAGCAACCCGCTCTTCAAGAAAGGAAAGTGCTACGCTAAACCAATTTTCAAATATTTCGTGCACTTATCCTAAAACAATTTAAGGAAAGTATGTCGAAGGACTGCTGTTCCTACACAAATGTTTTTCCTTCTATAAATTCTTCAGAAAAATATTTGTTGTTTTAAAAAATGGTGGGAAATGAGTTGCTTGAAAATCAATCAGTTTCAGAGTTTTCGTAAAAATTGAAAACTCAATCAATGACTTCAGCGCTTTTAACATTTTCAGAAAAATAAGTCATTGATTGAGGGGGAGAATGTTTTCAAATTTACATCATCTAACGGACTTTCTTAATTATCCTACGTGTTTAATTATAATATATAATTGCCTATGTTGAAGGACTAGGTTTCTAGGATGTGATTGTTAGGATTAGATGATTATAGTTTGATGAACACATTATTCCCATACCTTATATGAACTGATTGATATTTTGAATTGACTTGAATTAGTCGATTGTTGTTTAACCGCGCCACCAAAATAGCTTCTATTCAATATAGCTTCATAGAAGATATAAGACTCAAGTAGAAAACGAGCTTCACTTGTCCTCATATACTGCACAAAATAGAGCTGGCCAATCCTGGAAGCGATCTCACCGATTTCCCATCTTTGGAGACCGCTTTCGACAAGTTTCGATCGGTTTTTCTGCTGGAAATTCCATAGTTTCATGTAGGATTTGAAGACTTTGGGGAAGTAATGATTTGGGGTTCGTTCGTAAGATGGGGTGTCTCTTACTTTGCTGAATTTTCTTTCTGCGGATTCGACCAGTGTTCGGAACTTGGTCAGAATGTCTTCTAGTTCTTTTGCCATTATTGTTATTGTTGTTGTTGGTCAATCACCATTCACGATTCATTCACCAATATGTTTTGTGTTTTTGTGTGTGTGGGGGAGGGGTTAGTTGGGTTCAGGGGTTGGACTTTTTCCGTGTGGAGTCAGTAAGGAGCTGGCGAATCTGTTTATTTTAATCCTTACAATATTTTCCCTTACCTTTTTATTCCATTCCTTTTTCATTAATCAATTACTATCAATTATTATTATGAGTATGTCAAACTTGTCCAATGTCCTTTTTTAAAAAAGTCCATTTATCTTGGTTAATCGAAGTGTGATTCTACTTCTCTTACTGGGTATTCAATATTGTTTGGACAAACCCTAATCTAGTGTCATTTCTAGGTAAAAAGGCTAGTAAATTTGGCAAACTCTAATCTAGTGGAAATTGATATGATGAGTTGAACAAGAGTTAACGCGTAAAACATACATGTAACATTTTGAAAACTAGATTCGTTGTCAAACTGTTAGACCTAGTGGTTTAGTTGGTCAACTACAGTCTCGAAATGATTGTTGTATTATTGAACTTTACCCGTAATTCATATTCGAAACTTGAGTTTGTAGAAACTAAGAAACTAGTAATATTACATTATTGGATTGATAATGATATTTGTATAGTGAACTGGAAATACAAAACATTAAATAGAGTACAAAATAAGAAAACCCTAGAAGATAAACGGGCTTAAACCAATAGGCATAAGCCTTTATTAGACTAACATTCTCCATCAAATTCACAGCGCTACATTGAAAGTTTGACAAGAAAACCTGAAATCAGACAGACATATGCAGACAGATAAATACACATTCAAGAAAAGAGATCCGAACAGAGGTAGACGAAGAACAGATCCAGGCAGACAGATGCAGCAAACATATGTAGATTCAGGAAGGCAGATCCTAACAGAGGTAGACGAATAGGAGAAAAACATAAAAAATTTATAAACTTAGATTTATCACTGCCTATGGCATGTCCCAGTCAGACTCTGTGTTTGCTCCTTGTGATGATGTATACAAACATTTATCAGGTGAACTTGTCATAGCATGATTGTGAAAAGATAAGTATTTCTGAAATTGCTCAAGCATAGAAGGATCTAAAGACGGGGCAGGAACACCATTATTAAAGTGAGATGGTTGCTTTTTTGGTGGGCAAACTTGTTGTTGTGATGGTTTCGGTTTAAAATGACACTTAGTTGTCTACAATATGCACACTCATCAATAGGAATTATAGGTTTTTTTATGATGTCATTCGAAAACCGATGTGAAGCTACAAAAACAGACGAACCTTGTTGTGTAACTATCTTTTGATCATCCAGAGACTTTAGACGAATCTCCTCTGCAAGCAGTTCACTAACTACCGAATCAACAGACGGTAAAGGTTCACGATGAAGAATTGAACCCCTCATCCTTCGAAATCTTGACGTAATGTTGTAAGGAACTGAACCAAGCGATGTAACTCTTTTCGTTTGATGTAAGGATTAAAACTGCTAAGTGATGCACATTCTTTTACCGCCAACTGATCCCATAAGGCTGACATAGACGAATGAAAATCATGAATTCCTGAATCATTCTCTTGAAGTGCATGAATATCTGTCTCACGTTGATACTGTTTAGCAAAGTTACATTGTGTATAATTTAGAAAGATGATCCCACACTAGATTGATTGTCTCATACTTTGCCAATTGAAGTCCGATAGATGGCGTAACGTGATTGTTGATCAGATAAGGATTTAAAACGTGCGTTAAGGGGTCATTTAACCTCTAAACTCATGCATTTGTGGTCAGTTATTGCCTTAAATCGTTCCTTTTCATAATTTTAGGTCCTTGGGACGCAAAAGCTGGAAACCGACATATTTTGGGCTATTTTGGACAAGACAACAAAGAAAACGGCTAAGTTACGAAAGAATTCAGGAAAGGAGACCTAATTGCGTCACAAGTTACAACGTGACGCCGTCACTTGCAAATCAAGATGATATTCTAGAGTAAATTTTACACGTGACGGTTCAGACCTTTGTGACGGTCCAAGGCTGACGGCGTCACTACCTACAAAAGTGACGGCGTCTGAGGTATAGAGCGACGGCGTCACAATGACAACTTGCACAAGACGAAACCTTAATGACGGCGAGATGACGGCGTCACAACTACAAAGTGACGCCGTTACATCTGTATACCTATATATATTTTTCGTAGATTTTTCATTCATTGTAACACGTATTTGGGAACCCTTTAAAGGAAGAATTTCTGTAGTTTAGTTAGGGCTTTTACGGCCCTCAACTCAATGATTAAATTAAATTAAATTATTCCTCTTTAATCATTCAATATGTCTACGTGTTGTTTAATTATATGTGTTTCTTTTCTTTCAATTAACATGTCCAGGTAGATTAATTAGTGTTTGCTTGGATTGAGTGAAACCTAGTTATTGATTATTAATTATCGTCTCTTGTTTAATTGGTTGTCTTGCGTTAGGAATAAAAAAACTAGCTTGTTCAACCATTTATTAGCTTATAAATCCGACTACTTTTATACACTAGAGTGCACTGATTGTTTTATTTGTTGTATTTATTGTGTAAATTGCGGCTTGTTGATAGTAAGAGTTTCTAGGTAGATGACATATTGTCACTTGTAGATCTAGGAGTTCTTAAAAGAGACTTATACATTCATAAAGTTAGGGAATTTGGCACCACCCTACGACAATAAATGACTACAACGCGCCAATTAAACAAGGACGTGACAATTTGGCTAATTAACAAGAAATAACTAAGGAGTAAAGATAATCTAAGTAAACACATCTTTTCTATCATACGAGTTCACCAATTTACTTTTCTTGTAATTAGTTTAATTTAGTTTTAGTTAGTTTAATTAAGTAGTATAAAAAACCTACTATTGAAACTCCGAGATTTTAATTGCTTTCATAAAAATATAAAAATACAAAAAGAATCATCCTACACCTCTAGACTTAATTCGTCATACACTTCGACCTTCACAACACTATTCCCCTAGAGAACGATCAATCCCTCGTGTCTTACCTATACTACACTACAACGGGTAGGTACACTGCCTAGGAGGATTGTAAAACTTAGTGTATTACAATCCGACGCATCATAATCCAAGTTATAATCTTTGAAATATTTTTGTTCCCTTTTTACTAAGGTGTTTAACTACAAAGTCAACCTAACTTAGTTCTATGCATAATAACGATGAAATGAATAAACTTGTATGAGAAATAGGCATTTAAGTAAAGAGACAAGTTTTTTCAACGTTTAATTCTTATTAGATAAAGAATTATACCCAAGTGTTTGCAGAATAAAACTTGGGATTGAATGGCAATGTATGTGTGTGATCTTCTCTCTAAACTTAAACACGAAACCTATGTTAAGTGTTTAAGTTAGAACTATGTTAAGTTGTTAACCAATAGAGTTAAACTCTAGGACTTGGTTCTAATTTGGAGAAAGAATTGAGCTCTTGAAAGTGGTCTAACTTAAAATACAAGAGTTGCATTTTCCTTCTTTACAATGACTTATTTATAGGCGAGTGCAAAATGGATGTCCGTGAGGTAAAAATAATGTGTCAACCTTTGATAAGTTAAATTACACTTCGTACTTTAGCTTCTATTCCCAACATGTCTTCAGACATACTTTCGGCTTGATAGTATTGACAACTGTTTGTACTTTTACCACTTGTGGTACTTCTTTGAAATTTTGATAAGTATTTTTGCACTTATTTTCCCAAGAAGTTTCCCGCCCAGACTTCTGAGAATAAGTTGTTCTTCAGAGGCTCTAAATCTTCGCGTAGCATCAATGTTTGAAATGATCTTTCAGGGATACAGAGTGTTATTGTCATCGCATCCTGGTCTTGATTCCTTTTTTTAGTCTCTGAGTTTCGCCTCAGATAGTGACGAGTCTTTATTCTTCAGACTCAAAGGAACATCTTGAGGATGACTCCCTGATAATTATTTATCAAGGACATTTTACACTTAGGGTGTTTTTCATTCAAATATGTAATTGAGAGGCTTTTGGGCTCTGAATCGACCCAAAAATCTCCCCCTATTTAAATAGAAAAATAGCCTAAGTGATTTTTAGTGTAAGTGAACAAATACAACTTCTTCTTATAACTGAGAATAATTAATTTTGCTAAGATAGGAAACATTGACTGATAGATTTTATTTATTCATCACACATTACACCCATTCCTAGAGGAATACCAAAATCTATCCTAAACCTTTCAGAACTCATATCCTAGCTACTCAAGCTTTACCTTCTTCAGAGTGAATTCCTCCTTATAAGGCCGTTGTTGGATCAGGTTGTTAAGTAGCTCAATGAATCTATCACTTTCAAGGGACTTGTTGCGTTGAGCTTTAAAATTTTAAAAGACTAGACCCTTTGTTCCACAAAAGTGATTATCTGACACTCTTTGGAAGGGTAGCTCGTTGTTGATATCCAAGAAGAAGATTCCATGTTCTGGTTGTTCTATAACCAATCCATCTGGTGAATATTACATATTGGTTTTCACAAACACACAATCTAACACATATATGGGTCGAATGTTTTTGAGGTTTTAGGAGAGAAAGTAAAGAGAGTTGAGAACTTTAGTGAGACAAAGAAAAATGTATTATGAAGGCTCCAACCCTTTTCCTTGCTAGGAAAAGGGTATTTATAGTTAGTTACATGAGACGCCTCGTACAGGCTGTGGATCAGGCATACAATGGGTAAAGACTCGCCTGTCCTCCACGGTGTTACATAACAAACTACTAACTATCACTAAATGACTACGACTACGAGCTTTCTAATGAATACATATACTTGAGGTGATTGAGTCTTTAACTATCGGATTTTCTAAATCCTAACAATCTCCCCCTAAGGGAGGTCACCTCAATTACAAACAGATATTACATTTTCGTGTTCTTGGATTCTTGATAAGTTCTTTGCTCTGTAGCTCGTAGTCTTTGATTCATCATATTCCGCATGAGTTGTATATCAAGTGGAGGTCTTTAACTGATCCACGTGTTGGTGATTCTTTGAGCCAGCATTGAGATCATCGGCCACAGCAAATCTCTGACTCATCCTTTGTTGTATCGCCATTATGTGAAGTTGTGACTTTTGAACCGACATGCTCACATTTTGGATCATGATATCCTCTCATCAGAGTAGCGGAAGATTTGTTGATTCATGATATTCGCAACAGCGTAGCAGAAGCATGGATTGAAAATATCAGAGCCAGTTGATGAGGATATGCATTTATCATGATTTCTTTAGAAGTGAGTGTGCTGTGTGAGCATGCGGTTATGGATTGACTCCTCATTTCTGATCAACTGCAACCGTCAGGTGTCCCTGCAGACAACAGTTAGCAATAAAGCGCACGAAGGTGTCTTTAATCACTTTCGTTGAATGGGGTTACAAGAACCACGGTTCCCGTTGATCAGTACAAGTACTGCCTGTGATCAGGTAGAATTCCGAAGAACCTCCTTGACAGGGTTTCGCAGCTAATCAAGCCGTTCTCAAACCGGAACGTCTCAAAGAAGACAACATGGAGTGAGTGAACCAGCAAATTGAGATTCACTGATTGATGAAAAACTGATTTGAAAAACAATCGTGTATTGCTTAATAGAAAGGGTTTTGCAATACAACGAAGGTTTTATGGAAAATAAATTATCAATCATAAATACCCTTTTATTTTTGAAAACTTAACACATAGTCGATGTGCTAGAGAAAAAGTTGTTAAGCACAACGACTGGTTTTCAAAGGTATCCGTCAATCCATTTCCTGGACCAAGGTTGATTCAAGAGTGAATCGCTCCATCGTTTCTATCCAGTTGTCACAAATTTGATCTTTCGAGAAGATCTCACATGTTACCCACCAAGAGTGTGTTTGATGTTGGCTCTAGAAGGATTTCCATCTTCATCATGAATATTTTTACATATCACTCGGATGTTCTGGCAATACCACAAGGATAATGCGTAGGACTCTCAAAATATGTTCTCACATTCCACATTGTGTGAAACTGTGAGTCTTCATTAATTGTGTCCTAATGAAATTTATTGATGATCTCTTAGCTCTAGACTCAATAGTGCATATTTAGTTTCCTATGCCGGAGACAAGGGAGAGGGTCTCCTTCTTCAATATCAACAATCTCTAAGAGAAAGTCGATAGATTATGTAGGTTCCCCGTGAGAATGAAACAAGTCATTTTAAGAGGAACTTGAGTAGCTTGGGAAGTTCGGTGCAGTGCGTCACTGGGTCCATGACGTCTTGTCTTCAATACCGGTTTTACCTTGGTAACAACCAGTAGCATATGAATTGAACCCGGTTTCTGCCTTAAGGTTGAATTAATGGAGGGATATTTCTTTTCACCCTTTTCACATTCAATTCTTTTTCATTCTTCAACCCCTTCAGTGCCTACCGAGACTTCATAACTAGAACCTTGTTGGGTTTATTCCAGTGCTAGCTCTGTCTCAGTCCGCACTCTTCCCATATTCTCATTTTCTCCTTTTTTCTTCATACCTAAGGACTTCTACACTATCTAGTGGATTGTCCCTGGGTAGATATCTCCGGCTCTGGCGGGATCGTGGGAACGAATACCTAACCTAACCATCCTTTGAGAATTGTGATCTCTATTGATTTAAATTATTCTTGAAAGCTTTGTGAGGAGAAATATGACTCGATTTTAAAACATTTAACTGATAAGAATCAGATTTTTGAGACTTTAAACTCCAATGATCAATCATGCTTAGGTATCTTATGAAAACACAACATTAATCTTGTTCTGGATCCAATTGTATAGAAAATTGTTCTTTTTGATTATCCAAAAGTAGACCTTGTTCGTTTACGTGCCAATTGTTTGAAAAATAACCTTTTGAATTGTTTGAAATCATTCTCCCCTCAATTAATGACTTAAGTTATTGATTAAGTGATAGAGATTTTGACAAATGATAAGTGCAGATGATTTTCAAAATAAAGTTCGAGTTATTTTCAAAGCAATTTTGTTTTCATTAGACGAAAAATATTTTTCAGAAGAATCTTTTTAGAAGGAAAAATATTTGTGAGGAAACATTTGTCTTTTTGGCGACAAACTTTCCTTATGAACTTTTGGTTTTTAGAATCAGAGCATGAGGTTTTTAAAATTTAGATTAAGCATGGCTCTGTTCTTTCTTTAAAAAACGGGTTACTGCCTGAAATGACAATAAACCAACATTTTTCTCCATCTCATTTTTTTTTCAAATAAAATATTTATTATTTCTGTTCGAACTTCATCTAAAGACCCGTGCCATTTTTGAATGACTATCAAAGTCCATAGATGTTATCGAAACCAGATAACATGATATGAAAAACAATATTTTTGGACTTTTTCAAAATTTTATGATTTTTATGGGTTTTGAAAGTTTATATCTTTCTATTTTCTTTTTGTTGGTTTTATAATTTCGTATTTTGTTTTTTGATAAAATATGTACAAAGGATAGATGAGGAAACACCTTTACTCCTCGTCTTCCTCCTGAAGACGTTTGAGTGTCTTAGGTTGTAGGCTCTTCAAGCCAATTCGTGGAAGGATAAACTCAAACCGTTCTCTAGGAAGAGCTTTAGTGAAGATGTCTGCCAGCTGATATTCAGTCCTTACGAAATATAGTTCAACCACACCTTTCTCCACTTGTTCCCTGATGAAGTGATGTCGAATGTCAATGTGCTTTGCTCTTGAGTGTTGAACATTGTTGCAGCAGAGAGCAATGGCACTTTTGTTATCACAATACAGAGGAACTTTGTTGAATACAAAGCCATAGTCAGATAATTGGGATCTCGTCTATAAGATTTGAGCACAACAAGATGACATGGCTATGTATTCAGCCTCTGTAGAGGAAATAGATGTACTCATTTGTTTCTTTAAAGACCAGCTTACTAACTTATCTCCCAAAAACTGAGCACCTCCTGACGTACTTCGACGTGTATATTGACACCATGCATGGTCTCCATCTGCATATGCTGTTAGTGACATATTGGTGTCCTTCGGATACCAAAGTCCCATGTTAATGGTTCCTTGGAGATACCGAAAGACCCGTTTAACCGCTTCAAGGTGCTTTTTGGTAGGCTTAGCCTGGTATCTAGCACACATGCATACAGCGAACAAAATATCAGGTCTACTGGATGTGAGGTACATCATGGATCCAATCATACTACGATATTTCGTTTAATCAACCATGATCCCTGAGTGGTCCTCATCCAGTTTCGTACGCTCCACCATAGGAGTGTCAACAGGGTCACAAGAATCAAATCCAAATTTCTTTAATATTTCATTAGCATATTTAGATTAAATAATAAAAATGCCTCCGGGACTTTGAGAAATTTGTAATCCCAAGAAAAATGACATTTTTCCCATCATAGACATTTGAAATTTGGAGCCCATCTCCTTTGAAAATCGATCGCATTCATTAGGGTCGATCGAGGCAAAAATAAAGCCATCAACATAAATTTGAACGTGAATTAAGTGTTTGCCTGACATTCTGGTGAACAATGTGGGATCAACTGCTCCTTTGCTGAATCCCTTTGTCAAAAGAAACTTTGACAATGTATCATACCATGCCCTTGGAGCTTGCTTCAAACCGTAAAGGGCCTTTTTCAAGTGGTAGACATGGGTAGGATGCTCTGGTTTCACAAAACCTTTGGGTTGACATACGTAAACCACTTTTTTGAGATCTTCATTAAGAAAAGCAGTCTTTACATCCATCTGATAAACCACCATGTTCTTGCTAGCAGCATTAGCCAGGAAGATTCTGATAGCCTCAGTTCGTGCAACCGGAGCAAATGATTCCTCAAAGTCAATACCCTCCTCTTGTCGGTATCCTTTAGCCACTAGCCTTGCCTTATTCTTCAGAACATCATCGTGCTCATCAAGATTTACTTTGAAGATCCACTTGAGAGCAATAATCATAGCACAATCTGGAGCAGGTACTAATTCCCATACATTAAGACGATCAAACTCATGGATTTCTTCTTGCATAGCATTAAACCAGCTGTCCTTAGACATTGCTGCTTTGACATCTTTAGGTTCGATCTTTGATAATACAGAATTGAAGAAGCACCATAAGGCATCAGTAGCAAGTTGTTTACGAGTGGATACTGGGCGAGAAGGGTTCCCAATGATGTTGTCCAATGGATGATCATGTGTCTATTTTCTGAGATGTTCATGTGGTTGTTGATAAGGAACCGATGTAGCAGAATTTGGATCCCCTGATGAAGATGGTTCAGGTGTTGGTTCAGGGGCAAATATGTTTTCAAACGGAGCATCTTCGTGGGTAGCAAAGGGGTTATCTCCATCATAATTAGCAGCTACATTTTCATGATGTACAGCCGAAGATTGAGGATTCAAAGATGATGCGAGTGATCGGAAACTGGCGCTTCTTGAGATAAAGGCATTGAAATGGATGGACCATTCGCATTGGTAAGATTAGAAGCAGCTACAGTTTGTGGTAAAGAATTGTCATTAGCCTGAGGTTCATAATATTCATCAAACATCGAATTAAACAATTTCTTCAAATCTTCTTCTGATGGAGGTACATAAGGATCTGCAGGGGAGTGATTCTGTACAAGAGAGGAACTGATGGGACTACTTGACAAAAATTAAGGTGCGGGTCTAAAACTGGATTGTCCAGGAGCCTTTTGCTCAGACAGCTCATCGAACGTGACGTGAATAGATTCCATTATGTCTCGGGTTCTTTTATTGTAGATTCGGTAACCCTTCCGGTTTGGAGCATAACCAACGAAAACTCCAATGTCCGCCTTAGCTTTTAATTTACCCAAATCTTGACCTTCATTAGTAGGATAGCATAAGGCACCAAACGCACGTAGAAAAGACAGATCCAGTTTTCGGTTGTGGACAAGTTCATAAGGAGTTTTTCCATGAGTTGTATGAATTAGGGAACGGTTTTGGGTGTAGCATGCAGTGGCAATGGCTTCCGCCCAGAGAAACATTAGAGCCTTTGAATAAATCAGCATAGTCCTCGCAGCTTCTACAAGAGTTCGATTTCGTCTTTCAACTACACCGTCCTGTTGAGGAGTACGTGGAACACTTCTTTGATGGTTGATTCCAATGCTTTCATAAAAGTGACTTAGTTCTTTTACAAACTCACTTCTATTGTTTGTTCGGATGATTCTGACTGTTTTATTAAGCTGAACCTGCAGCTGTTTAATAAGTTTGATGATGACGTCGGTAGTTTCATTCTTTGACCTCAAAAACTTAACCCAAGTAAACCGAGAGTAGTCATCAACCACGACTAGCACATATTTCTTCTCGTTTATAGTTTGCACTCTCATTGGTCCGCACAAATCCATATGAAGGGTATGAAAAACTTCCATAATTGAGTTGACAGGTTTGGATTTATGGGCATATTTCTTGCTCTTTCCCAATTGGCATGCTGAACAAAGATGATCTTTTTCATATTTTAATCTGGGCAAGCCTCTTACAAGGTCCTTTTTAGAAAGATCATTTATGGTACCGAAGTTCAAGTGATTGAGACGACGATGCCATAGCCATGACTTTGTTTTAGAAGCCTTTGACAACAAGCAGATTGGAGAAGACTTCATCATGTCTTCGATAGAGATGATGTACAGATTAGTGCCACGAGTTCCCTTTAAAAGCTCAACACCGTCCAATTCTCTAACGAAGCAAGTGTGTTTTCTAAAGGTCACTTCAAGATCAGAGTCATAGAATTGACCAATATAGAACAGATTATGACCTAGTCCTTCAACATAATATACCCGGGAGATTACATTGTCACCAAATACATAATCTATGTAACCCATAATTGCCCCAAAGTGGTCGTTCCCAAATCTAACAGTCCTGATGAATTTATTCACAAAGTTCTTGAGCAGTGAGCGATCTCCAGTCATATGCTTTGAACAGCCTGAGTCCAAATACCACAGAATGATTTGTACGACTTGCAGTTGAACATAGACAAGTATGGATGACTGGATAATTTGGATCCCCATGCGAGAATGGGTTCCACTTGGTTAGTAAATGAGATTGGAACACCCACATCAGTAATAGAAGCTATGACATCATTAGAGGTGGATGCAAGACTAGTAGAAGCACTTGGCCTATGTGTAGAATGACTACTTCTTAATGGGATGATCCTACCAGTAGGTTTCCATTCCTTAGTGGGCATAGATCTATTCCTATAAGGACATAATTCATTAACTTTGAATGTGCGGCCAGTGGGTTTCCATTGATAACCCACATTATTCAACTTCTCCATGTAGGTTTCCAATAATTACTAACCTTTTTCCAAATTGGCTTTCTGGCATCCTTAACCTGTTTAGCATTTCTTACATTTTTGACTGGGGATTTAACAACATTTTTCAACTCATTCACATCACATTCATGATAAATACCAGAAACCAAACATTCATTACAAGTTTTGCAAATAGTAGCAGAATTCGAATTAATTATAGTACGCTTATAGCTAATACTAGAATCAACACGATTCGTCTTATTCAACTCAAACTTATTGTTACTAGGGTGGTCTTCTACTTTCTTCCCTTGATCACTCTTGTCTCGCGATGTCCTATCTTGCTTTGTATTTCCTAGAGGCTTTGACCCGCTTACCTTAGTGTCACTGATTACTCCTGTAGAAGGAACGATGGGAACATTAGTTAGTTTCACTACTTTTTGCATTCCTGGTCTAGAAGTGCTGGGATCTGAGATTCTAGGAGGTACATCAAAGGTCACATGCTTGACTTTAGGCATAGAACAAGGCATAACTACACTATCTTTCCTAGTACCATATTAGGACATATTGCTATTAAACATTCTAAAAGTTCCTGAGATCGTTTGGCATATAAGCATGCATGCCTAATCGCGTTATCAAA
Source organism: Chrysanthemum seticuspe (assembly GCA_019973895.1). Taxonomy (NCBI): domain Eukaryota; kingdom Viridiplantae; phylum Streptophyta; class Magnoliopsida; order Asterales; family Asteraceae; genus Chrysanthemum; species Chrysanthemum seticuspe. The sequence continues at coordinate 16,182,970 of BPTQ01000003.1, read as the reverse complement.
TGGTTTCTCTATCTTATCCTCTTCTACAATCTCACAGAGACATTCTAAACTATCCTTAAGGTACGAAAAACATGTTTGACATGCAAGTTCATTATTCATAAGATGAGGAGGAATATACTTCACAGACATAGCATATTTAGTACAAGCAGGCACCTTTGGTGCAACATTCTCACCACTGGTGATTGGCATTTTCCCTTTTACCTGACTCTTTAGATTCTTAATCTCTTTTTGCAAAGAGGTTATCTTTTCATTGTTCTTGTCCCGAGTGACCTTAATTGATTTGTATAACTCTTTGAAATGCAGTTTAACCTTTTCATTTTCTGCAAGAAAACACTCATTTTCATGTTGTAATACATTAATGATGTTTTGAAGATGAAAATTATGAGAATTCTGAGAATCTAAAGGAGGAGGCATATGGGAGCCAGTCACTTCATTCTTTTCACCCTTCAATTGGGAAATTTGGGCTTTCAACCTTTTGATCGTGTTACAATGTGCTCGAATCTGTTCATCACGTTTGTTGATTTCAAAAACTGCATCAAACTCAGGAGCATCCGAAGATGTCTTGGCATTTGAGGTTTTAACATTTTCTTCAAGGTGTTGATATTTTAATTGTAAATCAAGATATTCAACTTTCAATTTAGAAAAATGTCTGACCATGTTATCATGATCAACCCTTTCGATTTTCTCATGCAATTTTGAATTCTTAGTCTCAAGCTCATTGATACAATCTTGGGAGACTTTCAAAGCAACAAATAATTAATGAAATTGAGAAGCAGTAATGGAGTAATTTGTAACAGTGTAAAACACATCTTGAGCAATACATCTAGAAATCAAATTATCATTTAGGATATGAAGATTCTTTCTCTCAATCTCATTACTTTTGAGCTTACATTCATAATTTTTAACCTCATTTTCCATTTCATTAAACATTCTTTTCATATCTTTGACCTTAGTATCTATGCCCTTTTGAAGACTATCAAATTGTTCTTTTAGTTGTTTAAAGAAAGGCATGACCTCAGTTAAATACCTATCTTTTGTTTGCTCAAAACCCCTTTCCCCTTCTGTGATTCTCGTTGGAGCAATTATCTTTTTACATGTTTTCTCAAAATCTACAAACAGTTGGTAAACCACATATAAGTTGACTAAGGTTTTGCTTTAAGTGGTAAGAGTTCTAGGCACTAAATGCATTGGTGTATTTGGTGGATACACAGTAGTTGGAGGCAATTTCCTAAGGGAAGGATTCTTTTCAACAAGATCATCAATTTTTTTCTTATCCATATCTTTCTTTCAAAACACTTGTTCAAGGGTCAATTGTGTCTAGGGCCTAAACTTATTGAAGGCAATCCAGTTTTCCTTAGCATAATTTGGAGTTTTAAATGTAATATTATACTCTTTACACCAAGGATCTTTTATTTTCTTTTCCATTTTCTCCCTAGAGGCATCTTCTAATTCTCTATCCTCTTCAGTGATTTCTACACAAGTAGGCTTTTGTCTAGGCTTAAAGATTTCATTACCATCATAAATTACCTTTTGAGCAGCCTTTGCTATCTTGCCATATTCAGGATTGGGTTTCTCTACAACGTCAATACTATGTTTATCACTTAAGAGTCTATGCTTATTGATCATGTGAGTAGTCTGAATGGTGTTCCCTTGTACGTACAACTTGTTTTCAAGTTTGTTTTTCAACGTTTTTAGGTTGGAAAAATCATTTAAAAGTTTTGATTCCTTAGCATTGAATTCCTGCTTAAGCACCTTTACATTTTCTTAAAGTTCTTGCTTTTGCTTAACAATTTTATTAAGCTTTTCTTGCAAGGAATTTAACTCTTGTTTTAATATTTCTTCACTAAAATTACTTTTTCTGATAAGTGTACGCATTTGGTTACTCCATCTCCTGCTCACGGGTAGTCAATTGAAACTTAGCACGCTGTTCATATATGGCAACTTGTTCCTTGTAGGCATTTAGTTCAGAGGACATGGAATCATCAGGTGCATATTTAGTGTATTCATCATATATACATTCATTATTGATGGCAGAAGATGCATCGCTTGGTACAATTATACTTTCATTATGCTTCACATATTGATCATATGGGACAACATTGATATTACCCATATTTTCAATATCTGATTCAATGATTTCCGTTGATTGTACTTTGTCGTGAATCCTTTGCACATCAACCACATCGTATAGTTTTAATACCTCTGATATGATGGATTCCTTGGAGCGACTGGCTTACTGAGGTGGAGAGACCATTGGTGTGATGTTAGCCATAAAGATGGTTTGTGCCGTTGGTTCATCATCAACATCAGAGTTAAATGCATCACAATCTGCAACTTGAAAGACATTGGGATTTTTCTGGGCCACACTATGCACTGGTTGTTCATCCACATCTGCATCATAAGTTTTGGCATTCCCCTCAGCAAGAAACAACAACTCTTCCTCATCCAACACTGCTCCATTGTCTTGAGCTTGCACTAGTAGCATCTTTTCCCTGAAGTACTCTGCATTCTGTGGACGTTTTGGTTGAGTGCAGTTCCTAGCAATGTGTCCTTCCCCTCCACAGTTGTAACACTTGATTGGCTTCCCTTGACCCTAAGCCGCAATCCTTTCTCGATTCTGATTTCCCACATAACCTGCACCGGCTCCTGTATTCCCATAAACAGTTCCAACACCAACATTTCTTTGCTCATTATGTGGTAGATAAGCATTCTGCCTTCCTTGCACGTTTTGCACTACTACCCTTCCATCTTTAACAGTAGCATGATTGTGTAGGTTAGATGCAGTTCTGAGATGATTGTTGGTGTGTGGAGTAAGATTCAAGTTTTGCTTAACCATTAGAGCCAGTTGATTTGCAAAGTGTTCCATGAATGAGTCTGAAGGCTTATACCCTGAATCCGGAATGAGTTTGTGATTACCATCCCCAGTAGGTATGACTTGTGATGCTTTGGTACTTATTCCCACATTAGTGTAGCATGCAGTTGAATCATTTGAAGAACTTGCATTTCCAACATTGGTATTGAAAATTTCCATGATCATTCGTTCAAATGCAGCATGCTTCTCATGTTGGAGCAAATAAGCATACAATTGCTCATAATTGGTGTGCCTAAGTCCTTTGTTCAATTTGACAGCAGTGACAAATTTGTGCCATTCAGGATTCATGTTGTTCATGAACTTGGAATTGAGCTGGATATTCGGCATTGTCATCTTGATATTCCTCATATCATTCACAAGCTTGTGGAATCTCACATAATATTCAGTAACACTTTCCCCTGGATTCATTTTAAAGTTCTCAAAGTCACCATACAACTGAGATTCTCTATCTTCCTTAGTTAGTTCCGAACCAGAGAGAAGCATGTTGATATTATCCCAGACAGCCTTGGCTTCAGTGTTGTGATTGGTCAGCTTGTAAATGTCATTTGGTAAACCTTGAAGTATGATGTTTGAGGCTCTAATGTCAGCATCATATCTCTTCTTCTCCTTATCATCAAGCTCATCATACATTCTTGGTCTATCCAACCCTAATGTAACATTTCCATCAGTTCTAGTTTCGAGAATGTCCCTAGTAGTTCCAATTTGAAATGGTCCTTCATCAATAGACTTAAGGATGTTCACCCCATTCTCTTTTCCTAAGCAATACAATCTGATTCTTTGAGCCCAAGAGTCATAAGAGGTTCTATCAAGCATGGGAGGATGAGTATCGGATCCTGCAGCTTGAACATCATCAGCAACAGAAGAAGTGATTGTAGACATGATTTCTAATTCTACGGGATTTTACTACTCTTTGATTAAACCGGGAAATAGATTCTTTCACGGGATTTTACTAAATCAAGAGAAAAACCATAAAACGTATCACGAAGAAATGACAAGTCTCAAGAGACAAATCGCACAACTGACAAATCACTTAACTTAAACCGCACAACTAACAAATCGCTTAACTCAAATTGTACAACTGACAAATCTCTTCTGTCAAATCGCTTTCAACACAAATCGCTTAACTGTCAAATCGCTTAAGTGTCAAAACGCTTAAGTGTCAAAACGCTGTCAATACAAACCGCTTCAGTTATAACGCTTTATGACAAACCGCTTAAGTGTCAAACCGCTTAAGTGACAAACCGCTTAAGTGACAAACCGCTTAAGTGACAAATCGCTTACGTGACAAATCGCAGGGGAACAAAAGTACTTCCACTACTTCTACTACTTTGTCATTTCTTGTCTCTTTGTCTCAACACACAAACTGCTTAGGTGACAAATCGCTTCCACAAAATAGGACAAACCACATAAACACGTATCAAACCGCTTAAAAATCCGATCAAACTGCTTCAAAGAAATTATATCCGAGAGACAAACCGCTTCCTAGAAAAACTTCCAAAACTAAAATTTTTCCATCCAAAATACTAAAACCAAGATGATTGAGGCCTTCCAATCCAAAACCCAAACACTTATGATGATTCTAAACACAAAAGTACTATCACAATTCAAACTTTAACACCAAAAATGATCCAAATGCTGAAAACTACTCAAAACTCATTGAAACCCAAAAACCTATGAAAACCACTAAAAACAAAGAACATGTAAGGTAGATGATCAAACCATGGCTCTTGATACCAATTGTTACATATTGATTTTCACAAACACACAATCTAACACATATTTGGGTCGAATGTTTTTGAGGTTTTAGAGAGAGAAAGTAAAGAGAGTTGGGAACTTTAGTGAGACAAAGAAAAATGTATTATGAGAGCTCCAACCCTTTGCCTTGCTAGGAAAAGGGTATTTATAGTTAGTTACATGAGACGCCTCCTACGGGCTGTGGATCAGGCATACAGTGGGTAAAGACCCGTCCGTCCTCCATGGTGTTACATAACAAACTACTAACTATCACTAAATGACTACGACTACGAGCTTTCTAACGAATACATATACTTGAGGTGACCAAGTCTTTAACTAACGGATTTTCTAAATCCTAACAGTGACTTGACACCTTCTAGGAGTGTTCTGTTACAATGAAGAGCAGGAACATATTGTTTAAGTTCGAATTTGATCTTCTTCTTTCTTTTCTTTGACCCAAAAACATCTGGAACTGGTTACAGAGGCTATGCTTTAAGTAACTCTCCAATCTTTCTCATTTCTTCAAATCTTCTCTCTAGAGTCTGGAGAAGTCTAGAAGCAGCTCTTCTTTGTTCTTTTGCAAGATGGGAAGCATCATTTCCCATTCCTTCATTCCCAGTTCGCTAATCAAGGTGGTCTTGGTGTTGAATGATATATTGGTTATGACCCCTTCTAGTTTGACACAGTTCAATCGTATGTTATACTCCTTCTCTAATTCTTGTCTCTCCTTCTGAAGTCTTTTGAGTGTTTTTCCTTCAAGACTCTTGTATTAAGTGAGAGTATTCACATCAAGCACTGGTTTTTGGGCATCCTCAGCTGCAATTTCCCTGAGCTTAGCTGTTGTTTGATCTCTTTCCTTTCTAGCATCAGCTTCATCTAGAAGTCTCATAGCTTCCTCAGTAGTTGCAAGGATTAATTAACCATCAATCTCTATTTCAATCTTCGCGGGACTGTTGGTGATTAGGCTTAGAGTAGACAACTCTTGTTGAACTATTCTTGGAGGTGACTGAGTTAAAGTTGTTGCAATGGCCTTTCCTTCCCTCTGAATGACGGGTGGTTCTTGTGGTTCTTGATGCATGTCATAGTCTGGAATTTCAGCTTCATGCATATCCACATCTGAAATGGCTGGATAGTCTGTGATCTTGATGGTCTGATTTAGGATAGTAGGGCGATAGTACGTTGAAGTGTAATCCCACTCAGCTTCTGGTGAATACAGTTTGAAGATCACCAGAGCTTTGGTATGATCAGGACTTTCAGGGACAAAGGGTGATGCATAGTTGATTTGCCCTGATCCTAAGTACTGCTCCCCTAGTGTGAGAAGAGATATTTTTTGATACACCAATTTGATTAGATAATCTATTCAAGGGTGTCGGGGTAGGTTTTTAAGTAGGAGCAAGTGAGGATGATGTTAAATTCTCCCCTCAACAGGTGCTATCACTTCAGAGATAGGAGTTGTTGATGCATGATGTGTTTCGTTGTGTATAGGAAAATTATTATTATCAAGTTTTACATTTATATTTGGCCGACTTATCCTATAACAAACGCTAACAAGCAGTATACCCGATCAGTGTAGCTTAGTTGATAAGTAGAGTGTCGATCACTAAGAGTGGAACGTTAACACTTAAATATCTATTAGTATTTTAATCCTAAGGTTAGTCTAACTAAACCTAATCTAACGCAAGAGGGGGTTTTTAGCCTGAGAGACTGGCATGATGTTTAGATTAAGGTAAAATAAAAGTAACAAGGCGATAGACATACACATACACAGATAGGAAACAAATGAAAAATAAGAGGCCTTTCCGATAGTAAAGTAGATTATATTCACTTAATTGCTTAGCTATATACGATGAGTACTAATTCTGGTCTTTCTCGTTGGTTGTTCGTGTGAGCATTTTCTTTCTTACGTTTAGCTTAGCTAAATACCCTATGTGAAAAACTAGAAGGGGGGGGGGGTTGATTAGTTTTCCCGATTAAAACTTAGTTTTAAACTATTTAGATCGACTTATGTCAATCTATTTAAAGGCATGTGTTGGATGTTGATAGATAAGCATATGAATAAATAAAACTAAGATAAAGAGTAAGAAGCACAAAACCACAACGCGAGTATTTATAGTGGTTCGGCTACAAGGACACCTTCCTTTCCCTACTCCACTCCTTGAGTCACCTACTCGAGAGTTCGTAATCACTACAAAACACAAACTCCTTGTGGCGGAGAAGCCTTCACAACGTCGCCTACTCTTTATCCGGTACAAGGCTAGACACCGGGTTCTTCCACGAGGTAGAACCAAACCTATCACAACATCGCCTACACTTTATCCGGTACAAGGCTAGATACCGAGTTCCATTACAAAAGAGAAACTACTACCCAACACTACACAACAACTATCCCAAAAGGAGATCCACTCCTTATGACAACATCAACAAGGATATCAATATCCTTTGACCCAATATTTATCTATCTTGTACATCGACACACCATATCGAATGTACACCCTAGGCACCTTTCACTAATGCCTTTGACTCAACTTCTAGGCACCCTTCACTAATGCCTTCAACATGGACCTTCGGCACTCTTCACTAATGCCTTTGACACGAATATTTGGCACCTTTCACTAATGCCTTCGATACGACTCTTCGACACCTTTCACTAATGCCTTTGTCTTGACCCTTTAGACATCTTTCACCTATGTCTTCGACACAACACTTCTAATGAGAAAGGAAAGAACTATCAACAAGATACCATCAGTAGTCTTGATGATGACGAAGCTTGGCAACCCATGGACTTGAGCTTGCTTGACTTCAAGAAGTGGTGATCTCTCCTTTAAGAGGAACCTAGAGAATCACACAAACACAAAACTACATAGAAAGATCCCTTGGATCTGATGTTAGAGAGTTTACAACACTAAGAGAAAATGTGTGTGAAAAGGGGTGAGTCACAATGAAGAAATGACTCACTATTTATAGAGAAAATATGCTACTGTTCCACGGATCCTTTGTTGGAGGGATCCGTCTAGTGTATTTTGAGGGATCCGTGAGACGCTCCTCATTACTCATGGGTTATGGGTCATGGGTCGTGGGTTATGGGCCATGGGTCATAGACTTTGGACCATGGGTAACCAAGTAGATACAATGTATCTACAAGATGCAATGCATCTAGTCAATGGGTTATGGGTTAGCTCCATGGGTCATGGATAATACCCATTATGACTTATGCATGATGTCATGCAATGGGTCATGGGTTATGCTCCATGGGTATGGGTCATGGACTTTGGATTTTACCCAACTACATTCAATGTATTAAGTCAATGGGTTAAATACTTAAACTTCTACCCATTCTATTACCCATTATAATACATACTAAGTATGTATATATCTACCCAATATGTAAACACTAGTTGTTATACATATGCATTACTATAACATAAAAAACACTATTACTTGTTTAGTGATTTATATGAAAATGTAAGTGTGTTAGTAAACTACTGGCTCAAACCATTTACGTATTTTATTTGTTTCGTTAAAATGATTTTACGTTTGTTATCGACAAAACATTAGAAGATCTCAAAATATAAATAAACGTTTTTACGGCTTATTTGTATTAATACCCTAGATTCAGTTTTAATTATTATTACCGAAAAGCTCTGTCACAACTAATCCCAAATCTGTAATAAGTGCAAACTTAATGATTACTTAGTTAAATTATTTATCCCATTAGGGCTTACATCAACTATCCTAAGATGTTAATAAAGTAATTGTGGGAGGCGTATGGCAGCGCAAACAAGCCACGATAATCAAGAGGTAATCAAAGCATGCACATGAACATCCAAATAAACATCAAATAAACTTTAATCGATGGGAAAGCTTTTATTAAATGCAAGTCATATGGCGGTGACAAGGCACACAATACTGATGGATTAAAGAGTACTAATACAAATAAAGTGAAATCTACTTATGAATTAAAAAGTACTAACAGGACCTACTTATGTCAACCTTCCCCTGGTCGTGTCTAGTGTGGCCTGGTCGTCCCCTTCTATGTGGAATTTTCTGTATATATTTTTGTTCTTCGAATGAGGCTACTGCTCCGGTATTTATACTTTATGGAAACGACATCGATATGGCGTATCAGTTTACTCGATACGCCGTATCAGTTTACTCGATACGCCGTATCAGGTAACTTCGCGTGGGGTCCAAGATTATTTTATTTTGGAATATTCATACTTTTAAGTCTTTGGTCTTGACTGACCACCCTCCTCTCGTAATTTGACCATTAGGCCTCAGGTTTTTCTAGGCCATCTGTGCTCTTAGGCTTGCATGGACCCTCATCTAAATACTTGATTAGATAAGGTTCCATGCCAACAAGATAACATGACATTCTTTTCTTCAATTTATAGTAAATTTTCTAGCTTCTAGCTTAGGGGTAGTGGATGAAAAACTACCCTCCTTTAGGTCTAAAAGCTGAGGTACATCACTAGACATGTTAGGATCTTGATTTTAAGAACTTTGAACATTTTATAAAATAGTTTTACAAATCAAACCTCTCTGATAACACTTGTTGTTCCCGTTTAATTGATTACAAAAGATAAACTAAGTTTAACTAATCAACTCATGTCATAATAATGTAAGTTTAACTTCAGCAAGATATAAAAACATATAAGTAAAGCAGAAAGATATTTTTCAACGTTTTAATTCTTATTAGAAGTAACAAATAGTTTACACTAGATTGTTTATGGAATAACAATCCCTCTTGAATGACAATGTATGATAATATCCTCTTTAGACTTAAACAAAAACCTAAATAATTGTTGAAGTAAGAACTATGCTATACCAAGTGAATACCACTTTTTATTTAGGAACTTAGTTCTATTTGGAAGAGTAAATGAGCTCTTGAAAATGTAATAGTAGCTTTTAATACAAGAGATGAGCATTTACTACTTTATAAGATTCCTATTTATAGGCAAGTATCATATGGAGACCCATGGAATAAAAGGTACATGTCAAGTGTTTACAGATGTAATACAATCCTTTTATTCCTAAGATGTGTCTATCCATGCTTTATGGAATAGTGTTGACAACTGTTTGTACCTTTTTACCAACTAAAGTACTTTCTTGACTTTTTGATAAGTACTTTACACTAACCTTTCCAAGAAAGTTCTCACCTTATTCAGTGACTTAGATAGTTTTCAAAAGTATCTAAGCCTCAAAATGTCTTTAGAGTTATCAGTGATTTAGATATTTTTCAAAAGTATATAAGTCTCAGAATGTCTTTAGAGTTATTTTCATCACTAACCGACACCATCATCTTCTTCTTGGATCTTGTCTTCACTCTTTGAGTTTCACCTTGGCTTGTGTCGAGTCTTTTCTTACCTCTGAAGAACATCTTGAAGACTACTCTCTAAATATTTCATTTATTTAGGGACTAATTTACACTTAGGCTATTTTAATGCAAATCCTAGTCGAAGATCATTGGGCACTGAATTGGCCCAACATTTACTGACACACTCTTACACACGCACGTCACATCACTTAATGATTGATATTTATAACCAACTAATCATTAGTGAGTTGTGGGTTGTGACTTATTACATAATAAATCCCTAAAATTCTAAATACTGACCAACATATATTATAGATTATTATTACATTCAATTGTAATTCCTAACATGGAAAATGATTGTCATGCCTAAATGGCATGACTAATTTTAAGCCTAATCCACTCAACATATGACAAGTGGAGTATGATATTTCTCTCTCCTCATGATAGCCTTTGATTAGTACAAGTGTTGTAATCTAGTTGTTAGGCATGAAATTAGGCATGCCATTTAGGCATGCCAATCGCTACTCTTCCTAACATATGTGGTATGAAGTACGGAAAAAACGAACGGCTACATTAGCTAATATGACATGGAAAGGGCCATGTGTCAAAGGTAAACACTCTTTTACCCAACTTGCCTTCTACCTAGCGGTTCATTTCAAGAACCGAACGTGCCCCGCCGACTCAGATATTACGGGATGCGATCCCCTACGTGGTCGTGCCACATAATACCTAGGTTAAATGTAGCTCGGCTTTTCGTTCTCTTATGTTTTCAGGAATAGTGATTAAGGTGGTATAGATACACTACCTTAGTCGATTTAGGGGACACATTAACTGGTTGTAACGATATTTATTCAAAAGATACTATTAAAACTTAAAAGTAGTACTATTAAGTCAAGTTTAAAAAAAAAAAGTATCAAGTCATAGGTGTCATAACAATTTGGTTGAATAAAAGTATCTTTGATTCTAAAAGTAAACATCAACAAAATTCAAATGCAAAAAAGAAAGGTATACTATACATTAGATTCAAGTAATATAAGCATTCTCTAATTAACTAAATGCCTATAGAACTCCAATCCATTAATTACTCGCTTTCCTTTGTTCAAAAAACAAATTACGTGCTTTCTAACTCAATAAAGTCCCAAAAGCTTCCACCACATAGCTCCAATAACGACCCATATTGTTATGTTAATAGCCGCCATCACGATCCCAATCTTAAAGACATCCGGAATCTTTACATAACCAGCTGCGAAATGAAGTAAAATTCATATAATTAGTCGTTAACATTAATTAAGATTTATAAACTTAGGAGTGATATTCATACCTCCATAATATACTGCAGCTTGACCACTACTATAATGTGTGAGAGCACCAAAAAGGTTTGTGTTGAATGCCAAAGCCAGGGCAGCAAGAAGCCCCGGAACCTTAGCCGTTAGGTGCATTGAAAGAAAGGCTGAGTATAGAGCACCAACATGTGCTGTTTGACCAGCGAATAGATAATGAATGAAGAAATAAACTGCTTGAAGTAGCAGAAGGGCGAGATGCCATCCGACTGAAAGAGATTTGAGAAAGTTGGCAACACATTTAGCCAACCATGGAACTACGCCTAAAGTCGTTAGCTGAGTTGCCATGCCTATGAGTACTGCAAACCATGTCAATGTATCCCATGCAGATTTTTCACTCAAACAATCGTCCCAAGTTAGTACTCCAAGTATCAATAGGATCGATAAACCAAGCATTGCTGCTATGACACTTGAAATGTCGAGACTCTCTCTGCAAACACACATTAAATTCTATTTAGTAGCAAAATTTTCAAAGAACGTAATAGCGAAAAATAAGGAGATTACAAGTGCAACCACAACTTAAACCCATGGTGAATCTAGAAAACACTTAGTTTTAGTCTAGAGACACACATAGACTGACAATGCTGGTGCGCCCCAGAATGATATCATTTTGTCTTGTCATAGGGCCACTTATACCTTTCAGTTGGACTTCACCCCAACACCCAATCAAAGAGCCCAGTCAGCACAATCCTTGTGAACTCACGGTATTTAAAAGTTTAAAAAAAGATAATACAAAAAGGGGATTGTGCCCAAATAGGATGCGAACTTCTGCAGCTATATGTTTTATGGTGCGGTTACATTGTACATACCCGGATATCCATAATGCAACAGTGATAAGCATGGTTCCCATCATGATCCACTCATTCCTTTTGACGGGACCCATCTCTTCGAGCTTAGTTGTAGCTAAGATAGGAGCATCAGGCGTGCGCTTGGTTTCTGGGGGAAATATCTTATATACAATGTAAGGAGTTAACATAAGAGAAACCAAGGCAGGGACACATGCAGCTTTGAACCATGTAATCCATGGGCTCTTGATTTTCACCCCTAGACTTTCGGCTAATTTGATACACAACATGTTCTGAGCTGCAGCAGTCATGAAAAGAGCACTTGAGCTACTAGATGACTGTCATGAAAAAAGGTATAAAATGAGAAGTTAACTTAAATGGGCCATATATGCTGTTAGTAATATGTTGAACGTGCACAACAATTTACACCGCATTAGAAACCATTTGAACATGAAAAACTCTTTATAGAATGACAAATATTCGTTTAGGAAATACTTAGATTCATAAAATTTGTTTGCCAAAGGATATTATTTTACTAAGCTATTTAATCTTTAACTTAAGAGGCGTAGAAAATGTACATGTGATAAACACTAATAAGAGTATAGGCCATTGGATCAGTATTGGGTCTCAAAATAAAGTTACTAATCTTTTCTATTATTAAGGCAATAAGATGGTAATACTGACACTGATATGATCATGCCATGTTGCATTCACTTGACAGGGACCATTTTTTTGTTTGAGAATCTTTTAGAAGAAACAAAATAAAAGAATATTGAAAATTGTTATCATGGTGCAAAACGTTTTGGTAGAATACTATGATCATTATTCATTAAGAAACTTATAAAATGCCCATAAGAAGGGAAATGAATGAATAGTATGATTGGTTCCATACTTCCATGTCAAGAAAGATATCAGATCCTTTCCTTATCAAATTTTCATCAAATAGCTATTTATGCATGTATAATACGAGTAATAGTATTAGACTAGTAAGTGCCTGCGCATAGCAACAAAATTTTACAGCGACGAATAATTATTATAGTTGCGATATTGTAGTTAATTTGTTTTATGTAAAGTTTTATATATTCAACGAAAATAAAAGTGTAAGTGAAAAAGTTGGAAAATACGATAACTCGACTCAAAGAACAATATTTAAAGTGTATCAAAAAACGTATAAAAACATTTATTGAAACTATAAATGAAACATTACATCAATTTTGAAGTTTTAGGTGTTATATAATACAGTTTGTGGATTAATTTTAGAAATTATTAATACCGGGATTGAATACAAAGAAATTTTCCCTTTTTTATGAACAACATTAAATTTTTTTTGCTAAAAGCTGTCATCAATAGTTTTACATTTGCCGTGAGAACATTGTTAAGCTAAGATTGTTTAAATTTTTATGTAAGAAAGTAAACAAAAGAGTTAATGTAAGTTTTATAATGATATATTAAGAATTGAACATTATTCATTTTTAAATTTTAAGCAAATACATTTTAATTCATATGTTATAAAGATTGAGAATAAACAGTACACGTTCTATTATTCATGGTTTTTTTAAACGGCGATTTTATCAAACTAGCAAGAAGCTAGAAGAAGAAACATATTTCAAACATCATAGGTATGTTGTGTATGGGGGTGTTGCCTAATCTTCATACAAAAGTTACGTTTAGTAAGAAACCTTTTTTTCCTTTTGCTTTTTAAAAGTGTATATGTCCTAATAAATGTTCATTTTATAAAGAAAAAAGTACACGTTTGGTCCCAGTGGTTTGCTCATATTTCAAGTTTAGTCCCTAAGTCGTTTTAATTACACCAGAGATACCTATTTTTGAAACCTTGCACTCATTTAGTCCTTAAGTCGTTTTAATTACACCAGAGATACCTATTTTTGAAACCTTGCACTCATTTAGTCCCTATTTTGGATGGGCGTTAGTGCAGTCCGTTAAGTGTTTTGCGCTGTTAGTCCTTCGTTAATAAATTTTGCACCGTTAGTCCTTATTTTTTAAAATATAGTTTTCCCCAGTTAATCCCTCCGTTAATAATAGTTATCGCCCGATTTTTTAACGTTTTTGTCCGTTTTCGTTCGTTTTTATCTGTTATCCCCTTTTTTTTTTCGTTTTTCGTCTGTTTTTTACGTTTTTATCCATTTTCGTCTGTTTTTATATGTTTTCGTCCATTTTTTTTACGCTTTTTTTTTACGTTTTTATCCGTTTTTGTCTGTTTTTTATCCGTTTTCGACCGTTTTTATACGTTTTTATCCGTTTTCGTCCATTTTTTTACGTTTTCGCCCGTTTTTTTACGTTTTTGTCTTTTTTTATCCGTTTTTGTTCGTTTTTTATTCATTTTCGCCAGTTTTTTTACGTTTTTGTCCATTTTTTTTCCGTTTTCGCCCGTTGTTTTACGTTTTTGTCTGTTTTTATCCGTTTTGGTTCGTTTTTTATCCGTTTTCGCCTTTTATTTTACGTTTTTATCTGTTTTCGTCCGTTTTTGTCTGTTTTTTTTTCCGTTTTCGTTCGTTGTTTATCAGTTTTCGCCTGTTCTTTTACGTTTTTATCAGTTTTTATCCGTTTTCATTCATGATTTTCCGTTTTCGCCCATTTTCATCCATTTTTTTTATTGTTTTATCCTTTTTCGTTCGTTTTTTATACGTTTTAGCCCCTTTTTACGTTTTACGTCCAATTTTTACGTTTTTTACGTCCACTGGCGAAAACGGATAAAAACGTAAAAAAAACGAGCGAAAACGAATAAACAACGAACGAAAACGGATAAATACAGACAAAAAAACGGATAAAAACGGACAAAAGCGTAAAAAATGGACGCAAACATATAAAAACAGACGAAAAGGGATAAAAACGTAAAAACAGACGAAAAACGAAAAAAATGGGGGAAAACGGATAAAAACGAACGAAAACGGATAAAAACGGACAAAAACGTAAAAAATCGGGCGATAACTTTTATTAACGGAGGGACTAACTGGGGAAAACTATATTTTAAAAAATAAGGACTAACGGTGCAAAGTTTATTAACGAAGGACTAACAGCGCAAAACACTTAACGGACTGCACTAACGCCCATCCAAAATAGGGACTAAATGAGTGCAAGGTTTCAAAAATAGGTATCTCTGGTGTAACTAAAACGACTTAGGGACTAAACTTGAAATATGAGCAAACCGCAGGGACCAAACGTGTAATTTTTTCTTTTATAAATGTATTTTTTTTTCTAATTTCATTAATCACACTTTCTATGAATTAAATATCATATTTACCCACTAAACTTTCTTGATTGGTTTAAATGCAATGTATATTTATTTTGGGATATCATAAAATGAAAACATTGACACTTAATTTAGAACCGAGGGAGTAAATATTACAATAAGTTACAGTAATAAACACCTGGGTTCACTTTACCAAGCACATCCTATAGATAGTTGTCAATCAAGGAGGGATCCAACTTCATGCAACTGAAAATTAGTGTATTTATGTGAAACTATAAACTAAAGCCTTTTGAATCAAATAATTCAATATGTCTTGCCAGTTCTAAGAGGATTTGTCTGATTATTATACAAACGCCTTTTCTATATATAATATTTGTTGTTAAAGAAAAAAAAGGTATACAAGCTGTATGGTTGAAAAACTAAGAATGTTTAGTTTTCAATTACAAAAATAATGAATCATTTGAAGTTCTACACAAATAATTATACTCATTTTACAAAATATTGTTGAGTTTTCGAATTTATAAATTACTGTTATATCACATGTGATATATCAAGTAAAATATTGTATAGTAAAAAAAATCAAAAAATATAGTCAAAAATATATGAGAGTTTTCATCTATTAAAAGATAATTAAATGGTAACCATAATGATGTAATTTATGTAAGTTAACAATTTGCGGTTATCTAGATATGAAATTCTTAAAAAAAAAATGAAAATGTAAGTTTGTTTTAACTAAAATCATCAATTAATTTATTTTTTCTTTTCTTTTTTTTAAATAAAAAATTCATGGCTGAAATTTGTCTCTAAATATGCAAGAAAATATTAGTTCTTAATTGAACTTTTTTATGTCATATAATAATGAGTAAACTACACGGATCTATTAAAGAATAAAATGCATCTATCGTATTAAAACTTTTTTACTTTGAAAAGAATAAAACAAGTACTTCCTAAAGAGACTGATGGTGCTGGTGTTATTCTTTTTAAAGTCGAAGGACTATTGGTATTAAACTTTTCTCAAGTCGAGAGAATGTTGGTGCTATTCATTTTCATAATTACGAGTGTTGGTGTCATTTTTGTTAACCTTAAGGACTATATGTGAAAAAAGTAGTTTGAGTGAATGCATATGCATTTTTAAAAAATCTCAAAACAATCCGTGTAATTTACTCTAAAATTATTGATATTAACCAACATTTCACTATTCTTTTTATATAAGCGTATAATTGACAAATGGATTTTTCTAACTTGTGCTCTAATGACACAAGTTAAGCACACTAAAAAGACGCCGAAACTTACATAAAATGACACATGGATCAACAGAAAAGTACAATTTTTGTGGATCCCTTTGTCATTTTCTGTGGGTCCCGCCCTTTGTCATTTTCTGTGGATCCCGATGTCCTTATAGTGTGCTTAATTTATGCCTTTAGGACACATGTTAGACAAACCCTTGACAAATTAGACGGATCATATATATCTCAATATTTTCCAAAGATGTGGCCAAACATACCCTACATGGCTATATCCATAATAGAATATTCGTAGTAATCCCCTTAGATATTGGTTGTCACTTGTCGATATCCAATGATTTGTCCCTAAAGTGTGCAGTTGACTATATCCCAAATGCGGTGTTTGGGCCACTAGTTTTGGATTCGTTAGACATTTTAATGATGACAATCCGGATACTTGTATCGACTACATTATTTACCACAAATGGGATGAACACACAAGTCACGATGTCACATCATTTTAGAAAATCACGCATTTCAGTCTCGATCAATATTAGTTGTAGTTACCATCTTATTAATGCATTAAAAAGATTTTTCTAACTTGTGTTTTAGGAGCACCCTCTAAATGACCATCAAATGGTTGTGAAGCCTCTTGAGGATAATGAAGACTAATCAATGGTATTCAGAGAGTGACACCTAAATTGTGGATCCTCTTTAATATGTTGGAACACAAGTTAACTCTTAAAAAAATGATCAAATGTTGTCTTAAGATATTCACATATGCATAAAACCTATTACTGTAAAAATAATAATATCAACCTAGCTAAAATAACTAACTTTAATTCGAAACCAGTTATTTGCGTACCTGAAATTGAGATTGAATAAGGAATGCACCAAGCTTCCGAGCAGAACCATCTTTAGGTCGACTCTCACCCGCAATAGCCAAGGAATTAATAATGGGCAAGAAGATTCCGCCAGCCCTAGCCGTGGTACTCGGCATTGCTGGCGAAATTATGGCTTCAGAAATGGCTAATCCATATGCCAAACCCAACGTGCTCTTCCCTAACCACCTGACAAAGTACATTGCCAATCGATCACCCAAACCCGTTTTCACAAACCCTCTACTAAAGAAAAACGAGGCTACAATCAACCATATCACTTCGTTGGTGAAGGCTGCAAATGCATCTTTAAAGGGAAGTGTCTTTGTGACTACCGAGATGGTTAGACACACGAAAGCCCATGCACCAACGGGTAAAGGCCCCAGCACTAGCCCTGCGATAGTTGTTAGGAATATGGCAAAGAGTCTCCATGCTTGTTTTGAGACCTCGTGAGGTTTAGGTATCGCGAAAGCAACAAGGAGTCCTATAGCAAGTGAGATTCCAAGCGGGATAGGCTTTGCACCTTCAAAGTTAGGGAAACTGATGTAACGACGACGACGTGAGTGGCTCGGGATGGTGATCACCGTCGCGTTTTCGGGCTGAGGTGGTGGATTATTTGACATCGATCTTAGGATGGTACGTACGTGGTAGGGGAGAATGAAAATGAAATGATTATATGATGATGATATAAGTTAAGGAAAAATATTCTCTTTTGGGCCTAACTGACTCAAATTGTTTTGTACTACTGATCAATAACAGTTCGGTAATTTATACCAACAAATTCGGTCTACAGGAATGACAAAATATGTGCTGTGTGATGGGATCTTTTGACCAAAAGATTGATTACGAGTATCATGGTCAAATTGTAGAATAACTTGCCTAATTTTAAGGCATCTGTTTAGAAACATTCTCATAACTTTGGTAACAGAAAAATAGATTGATAACTAAACTTCATTGGCAAACGCACCCCTCCACTTATGGGTTTATTGTTAGGAATTTAACATGATTATTCGCTAAATCATTTTTATAAATGTCAAATTAACCGTACCCATTTTGTGTTAGTATTATATATCCTAGTTATAATGCTCGTGCACGCACGGATTTTTTTTTTAAAATTTTAATAATGTTTTTTATCTATTAAAAATTAAATAGGTTATTTTTGTTTTTGTTTTAATTACGGTTCTTAATTTTGACTTTTAATCATGTTTGACGCATGTGGTATGAGTCCATACATGGTCATCTTTGTATACAAAATTTAGTTATTCGCATGATGTTTTTGTGTTCTATAATTTAGATCAACGCATAGTCTAATCTTATGCTAAAATATTAAAATTCATATTTTTTGGTACACATAGCTAACTCATTTAAATTAGCTTATTTATAATATGAAGTAAACTGATTAAAGTTGTCACATCCACAAAATTATAAAGAAAGAAGTTGTTTCTTCTCATTAGCTCCAAAAGAAATATTATTAATGAGCTAATTGGGGTTCAAGAGTCATAAGCTTTATGGTGTTGATATCTTCATTTATAATAAGAAAAAAGGCAATATATACTTTTTGATAGTGTCTACCATAATCCATCAAGCTCTCCTTTTAGATACATTTCATACATTGCAACCTTGTCTCACAATTTTAAAATCTCCTCAAACATTCTAGCACTTCACTTTTAAAATTTTAGCTTTGCTGCAATTATTTCCAACTCAGTTTTGATGAGTTTTTATTCACTTTTTGCCTACTCATACCAATTTATGCCCACTACCCATTCAGTTTGAAACACGAATGTTGCAAGCATATGTATCTTATCACATAAAAGACCAACATTAAAAATTAAATAAAAAGATCAAACACGCAAGAATTTAAATAATGGGACAGGAAAAACCATCCGTGATCCAAAATTTAAGATATACTAAGCATCCATAGGTATTACTAAAGGTGAGAAATGTTCAAAACTACCAATAAAAATACGGTATATTCCTGAGCTTCTAGCAACTTTGGAAGTAAAACCGAAAATATTTTATGCAAAAACCGGCATCCCAAAATGAAAAAGAGCCGAGATACGAGTATTTATTGTGCACTCGATGAACATAATATATATTTTCCTTTAACGCACGGGTTGCTGGTTGTAGTGGTTCTTCTCCTTCTAAGCAGCTGCAAGCCTTGCATTCCTTGTCGCACCTCATTAGCAGCAGCTCTGGCGGCAACATCCTTGTAATGCTTTCATGATTTCCAAGCTCATTGCTTCACTGGCTTGCTCTATCCATTGTCACACAGCAGGGGTTTTGAGATCATATACATAAAATAATAGAAAAAATAGTCTTATACTAACAATTATGAATTACCTTCTCTGATTGATGCATGATGCAGCTATAGATGACACCATTGTATGTATCCCAATTTTCTTCTGCCAATTGCTCTTAACTGATATTCAAGTGTTGCATTTGCTACCAATAACTGTCTCCATGTGTCTAAGGATTTCTGGGGTTGGATTTTTGCCAATGTTTTACAGTACCAACCAAAGATGGGGTGGATGATCCTCCTGCACCAGGCTTACCTAGCAGCTATAAATGCGAGGGTCACTGGGGTGCAGTAAGATAAAACTTAATGCAAATTACACTATTTACTTAATTTCCAAAGAGGTTTGATAAAAATAATGTTTGTAAGAATATAGTGGTAATTTTCCTAAGACCATAAGTTTAAGGATGTTAAATGCAACAGATGAAATGATCTATGAGTAAACTCGGTAATTTTACCAGATTCATTAATGGTGGCAATGATAATTTGGTCCTTTCATGATCCCATTTTCCTTTTAGACATCACCAGTGACGTCTTCTAGTGGCAGAGCTCTGATTGCATTCTGCAAGTCACAAAAATCCAGTACGAAAAATCAGAATTTGCCACAAAAATCTTGATAAATCTAATTATAATAAATGAAAACACATCTAAACACTATCTTCAATAGGCTGTTTTATAAAAATGATTATTTGGCATTGATTGTTAAATGGCATTTAATCACTTCCAAAACACATCCAAAGTTCCAAACACCCCTTACAAGATGTTAGAAAGAGAACCTGAGCATAAGAAATAACTTCTGGGTTACCACCAAGTGATGCAACATTGATGTTCTACTAGAGTAAATATATCGATCATCATATTGTATAAAGTTACCATCCCCAAAAAGTAAGAACTTCGCCTAATGGCACTGCAAAAATATAGTCTGGAACCTTAGATACAATTGTTATGTAGTTTAAATAAGCTCGCATTAAATTATTAAAGTAACATACTAATGAACATATTCCACCACCTTTGCTTTTATAGCAAGATTTACATAAACTTTAACTAATAAGGGCTACCACCAAGTGATGCAACATTGATGTTCTACTGAAGTATAATTGCACATAATAATTAAGTAAGAAGCAAAGCAAACCAGCTCAGTAGTAAAAGACCACCCCACCCAATTGGCCATTTATCGAGTTTTTGCAAACACTTTTTGATAAAGTAACAGGTTTGCCGCAAGAGTGCAAGCCAGCCACTAAGCAGAGATCACATCGTATTATTTACACATTCTTCTATTTTGACCAAGTTGTCTAAGCCATACATCGTTATTGTAGTTTGTTAATATCAAGAAAACTTGGTCATTACACTAAAATCGCATAGCTATACCAATGGCTCCACGTAGTAAATTTTAAAAACTATTAATTAAAAAAACAGATTATTCGAATAATAATATAGTTTTTGTGACATAATTGAGAAACTACTTATCTACAAAGAATATTGGACAGAAAGACTTACATGTCAACCCATCCCGAGGACAGTCACATGTTTTACCCATTACCCAACCAACCCGTCCACTTGCCACCTCTAATTCAGAAGATGATTAATTTCGCGATGGTTTTGATAACCGTAAACTTTCATTGCAGATATTCAGGGGTTGCGGTTGGGGTTGCATGGTTTTCGGAGAAGGAAAAAAGCGTTGTTTTAGGTTTTTGTGTGCGTGTGTGTGCGCGCGTGTGAGATGAATTGGTGGAAGAGCGGAGTTCCAGCTTTTTCTTGCTAATTTTATATTTTGGGAACAAAACTATGATAAAATAGCTACAAAATACATGTGTATTTCTCACTTTATTATCCTTTTGAGTAAAGAAAGCGTTTTTTATAATCTTTTTGACAAATAAAGAAATATTTAACTTTAAATTGGGCATATTTAAAAAATAATAATAATAAAAAAAATGTTAAGAATCAAAATTAATAATGGCTTAACCCATAAAAAAAACTATCATTAATTTGGCAGTTTAACACTTGAACGTTTTTGGGGAATGGTTTTGTCACTAAATTTTTGTCACTTAAATGAATAGTTAGATCAGTCATATTTCAATGATTTTGACATTTTTTTTCTTCTTCATTTCTGCTATCATTATGATTACACATATAAAACATTAAGGTATGAGTGAAAAAATGAGTGGGTATGATTGGGTCGCGGGTCTAGATGGGTCCTGGTCAAACAAGTCTCAGGTTGGGTTGACCCATCGGGTCTTCACCAATTTATTTTTTTTAGAGACAAATGAAAAGAGGTGTTCAAACTTTTTTAGACCCTTCCTAGACCCGTTGGTTAATTTTTATACAATTTTTGATCTTATATCATATACCCATTTTAGACCCATCTAAAATATTACCCATCACGTCATAAATATTACCCAACTTGACCCATAAATAAGCAATGGGTCTAAAATTGCCACCTCTACGTTAAGGGGTGAAAACAAAGTGAAAAAATAGTGAAGTATAAAAATACTGCCAAAAAAATTTTTAGGGGCTAAACCGCTAAATGGGTGAAAGTGTAGAATAATTACTAGAAATCAAATTCAGAAAGTCGCCGAATGAATGGTCTGAACTCATCAGAGCCTTTCATAGGTAGCAAGGGACCATCAGTGGCATCAACTTTATGGAAAACCAATGGCGACAAAAAAGAGGTCAATAACATGAGTATGTAGACCTCGAGACAGTAGACGATAAAGTAGCCATTTTGAAGGTAAAAAACTCGCAGTGCAAGGATGAATGCTAAAGTTGCTATTCCGAGCCACCTGCTACGTGCATGTAGGACTCTTTTATCAAGGTAGATATGGTAATACCTCCATAATTGCCTCCATTTATCCAAAGTTGTTGTCGCGGCAGCTTTAATACCCTCTATGGATATTTAGCCTCACAATACTAAAGTAATAGAATCACATAAGTATCTCACACAATCGTAATTACTATTACTATATTATACTAAAAGGCAGGAGCCTTTTTTGCAAAACATTTGCATTAAATGCAAACTTTGCTGACTTGGCGAAAACAGCCCCTGAGGTTCAAGTGTCGTTGCAAAGTAAGTCCTTTAACATTAATAATCTTTCGCAACTTGGCAAAAACAACCCCTGAGGTTTAAATGTCGTTGCAAAGTAAGTCCTTTAAGCAATCCCGCTGCATCGCGCGGGTTTTCCAACACTCGTTACATACTAAGTACTAACATAACACATAATCTGGATTCTAGACAAGCCTTACAAATACCAACATACTTAGTACTAACATACCAAGTCACTAACATAGATACAAAATGCATACATACTAAGTCACTTATAGTACAATACATGCTTGACCAAAGATAAAAAGAAGAAGAACAACAAACAAAGGATAGCATGACCATCGGACAAAAAGAAAGGAAGTTCCTGATAAAAAGATACAACACTTTTTCTATCTAAGTTCCTTCCTTTGGGTTGTATCGAAAGGCCATAACTATTCAACTAAAAAAACCAAAAATAAGTTTCCATAGCAGCAAGGCACAACACCTTCTCAATGCGCCTCTAACTCAGAAGTAGAGAAGCCCAAGCCTATTATTAATTATTAACATGAATAAAGGGGTGTTTGGCATTGTGTTTTGAAAGTGATTACTTTGTTTTAAAATAAAACAATCCAAAACATTCGCTATATATAACCGATTCTCTACAAACATTCGCTATATTAAACCATTAAATGCATAATAGTCCTACTAAATTATTATATCAACAAAAAGGGTTTTACTAAATTAAATAGCTTCGTTACCAAGAAGCTCTAGTATATGTTTTATAGAGAAGTTATAATCACCAAAAACGATACGTGGCATTAAAAGTATTAACAAAAACTAAAGAAATGGGTCAAATGGGTAAAAATTTAAACAAAGCGTAATCCTAAATAATTTATAAAATACTATATACAAAAAGTGTTCCAAGATAAACCAACCCATATCAAACCATTGCTTGTGAATAGGTCATCTGAGTTGTTGTTCTATCTAGAATGGGTCAAAATGTTAGTATACAAAAAATGGATGCAAAGGGACACTGGTAAAGCTGGCTGAAAGTATGCTATCTCACAAAACATCATAAATTATTTCCACACTAGTTATCTTACCTTCAATTTATATAGCTAGTTGAAGGTTCTTTGCAAGTTCTTGTATCTGCACAAATTAACAAAAAGAAGAACCGTGTGACTAAGTTCACTTGCATTTAATAACATGATTAAGCATTAAAAGTCAATTAAACACTTCAAATTTTAGTAGAAGGTTGTTTTACACATGTAGGACCTTACTTTTATCAACCTTATCACAAACCCAACACGTTATGCACGTTAACACAAACATAAACTATGCGTGAAGATGAAAGAAATAAAGATGAGAAAGATGGTGACTTGATATAAGATATGTTATGCGTATGTATGTGTAGAGAGATGAAAACAATGAGTTGTATATTCCAAAGGAAAAACACACACACACACACACACACACACACACTCAAGCACACCCCTCAAATGACCATTTGAGGGGTATTTATACTCTAAATACAAGATGCCCTAAAGGGCTTTCTATGGGCTTCGTGGGCTTGGACATGGGTTGGATTGGATATAAGGCAAACTTAACTAAACTAATACCCATTTAGCTTAGTCCAATCCACGAGCCCATTGACTATTCTAGCACGATATCTAACACATGTTATAAAGTTCCTAAATATGAATGACCATCACTTCTAATAAAACAATTAAGGCTAAAAATCTCCCCCTAAGGGGTGGTCATTCAAAAGATGCTCCACTTGATAAGGTCTTTACTTTCCATGAGCTTGAACTTTGTGTGTAGATATAGAATAGTCTTAATTATTTGTTCCTTCATGCTTTGTGATCTTTTAATGGTATTTTTTGCCGATTTTCAACTTCTTAGGTTAGGTGTCTCCACGTCTTTCTCCACCATGCTCACACTTCTATTTGACTTTTCCAATGTTGAGAAGTTCTATAGTCTTTAAACTTTGTAGATTCTTTGATTATGGTGAGAACTTTCATGTTATGTTGGTATGAGCATGAGGTGAATCTGCACGATCATTCCAGCTCCGGTGCTTCCATAAGAAGAAAACATCAAAAGTGGTTAGCAATAAACAGATTCCAGCACTTACAAGTTTGAATTTCGAGGGTGTTAACAGCATAGTGTGAAAACACATCTCTAATTCTCACAAGGGCCGTTCCTGAACTGGAGTCCCATAAGTAGGATAACACGATATACCGAAGTACATCTACAGTTCAGATGAGTCACTGAAGTACACCGAAGCATCACTTCACGACTGTAGACCGTTTGAGACACACTAAGCGTAATCCACGGGGAGTTACCGAAGTGACATGTTGTCAGGGCTGCTTGATGTTGACCCTGGCAGGAGTTTCCATTCAATCACTGAAGATCACAGATGTGAAACTTCTCATAAATGTTCTGGCAGATTGCTAAGATCTGCGTAGGACTCTAGAATATATCACTTGTGTCCTTATTGATGAACAACAAGCGATGTCATGTCATGTGTTCCTATGAGATCTTTTGATGAATCTCGTGGCTCTAGACTCAATGGTGCATTATGGTTTTCCTGAGCGGAGACTAGGGAGAGGGTCTCCTTCTTCAATATCAACAATCTCTAAGAGAAAGCCGATAGATTATGTAGGGTTCCCAGTGAGAATGAAACAAATCCTTTTGAGAGGAATTGAGTGGCTAGAAGGTTTAGTGCAGTGCGTCACTGGGTCCATGACGTCTTTGTCTTCAATACCAGTGTCATCTAGTGACAACCAGTAGCATATGTATTGAACCCGGTTTCTGCCCTATGGTTGATTATGGAGGGCTAATTCTTTTCACCCTTTTTCATTACTTTTCTTTTTAATTCTTCAACCCCTTCTTTCTCCTTTCTCACATTACTCCTTTTTTCAATCATACCTAAGGACTTCTAATACTAACTATTTGTGATGTCCTTGGGTAGATCCCTCTGGCTCTGGCGGATCATAGGACGGATTTCCTATCCTTAGTCACCTTATAACTCCATGACTGTCCTATTGTTGCCATAAAACCATTTTTCTTGAAAATCTCTCAGAGTGTTTATGATAGAAAACATGTTTGAAACACTCCGTGAGTTTTATATTTTCAGAAACACTCCCCCTTCACATGTGCTTATAAGTTTTGACAGAAGTCTGCACATAGAGGGTAGAGTTTGCACTTTTTGAATTGATCGACTTTAAATGAACTAGACCGATTCGAGACACGTTTACATCACTAGAGAACTAGCTTGAAATTATTACCCGTCCTGGTCAAGTCCATAGAAAGTTTCTCGAGATGGTACATGATTCCTCGTCAATTCATTGGTTTCAACTGAGTCGAGCTCATTATGAGATTCAAACAATGATCATTAAACTTTTTGATCATATTTTAATCACGTCTCCTCCCCCTCAAAAATAGCATAATCGTGATATTTTTTATATCAACGGATTAAACAACATTTTAGAATCTTTTGGGGAGACAAACTGATATGATTTAAGCATGAAGTTGGAACATTTTATTTTATACTCCCCCTTTAATAAAGCATAATCAATTAAAGGGTTTTAGAGGGAGTTATCTTGAGCACAAAATATTTGAAGGATTTTGAAAAATCTTTTTGAACAATCTTGAAAAGGTGCTCAAGATGATGATGATTTCTCACCATTTTTAAATGTAGTGCACTGAAGCGTACACTAGTGATTTTCATTAAAAAGCACGAGTTTTGATTTGAAATAATCAAAAGTCATCATTTTAGTCCGGGTTTCGTACTGAAGTATACGAAAGCCATTTTATGAAGAAATTTGGAGAAACGACATGTTTTAGAAAACATATTAAAGAACTCTGGCTCAAGCATCTGTACATGCCCGTATCATTGTTGAATGACATTTCTAGAAACGTACAGAATATCGATTATACAAGAGACATGTCGTGAGAAGAATATTTTTGGATTTTTGATTTTATATTGTTTTTGTATTTTTGAAAGTTTTATATTTTTATATTTTGCTTTTGTTGGTTTTTCAAATTTTGTATTTTGTTTTTCAAAAAATATTTACAGCGAAGCTTTTTGGAAAAATCATTTTCAAGAAGATTCGAGAAGACGTTCTAACTCCTCAGGGGTTAGGCTTCGCATTCTATTTCGTCGAACTAAATAGTCAAACCTTTCTTTTGGAAGGGCTTTGGTTAATAGATCGGCGAGTTGGTAATCAGTCTTCACGAAGAATAATTCAACAGTACCATTTTCGACGTACTCTTTGATGAAGTGGTAGCGGACTCTGATATGCTTAGTCTTTGATTGATGAACAGGATTGCATGATATGGCTATGGCACTTTTCGAGTCACAATACATAGGTATTTTATCGAAAGTAAAGCCATAATCTGTGAGTTGTGTTCTCATCCATAGAACTTGAGCACAACACGCAGATAGAGACACATACTCAGCTTCAGCGGTTGAAAGTGCAGTGCAATCTTGTTTCTTTAAAGACCAGCTTACTAACTTTTCACCCAAAAATTGTGCTCCTCCTGATGTACTTTTTGCTGTAACTTGATCACCTGCGTGGTCCGCATATGAAAAGGCAATTAGATCAAATCCGGATTCCTTCGGATACCAAAGTCCCATGTGAATGGATGTCTTCAGGTACCGAAAGATCTGTTTAACCTCTTTGAGGTGCAGTTCGGTAGGCTTTGCCTGAAACCGTGCTAATAAGCAAACAGCAAAATGAATATCTGGTCGACTAGCAGTGAGGTACATGAGAGAACCAATCATGCTCCGATATTTCTTCGGATCAATAGGTTTCCCAAACAAATCGGATCCAATTTTTGGTGAAGTTACCATTGGTGTTCCGACCGAGTCAAAATTATCCATACCATGATTTTTCAAAATCTCAGTTGTATATTTAGCTTGATTTATAAAAATTCTACGAGGGGACTGATGTATTTGTAAACCAAGAAAGAATTTTAGTTCCCCCATCATGGACATTTCAAATTTACTTTTCATGAGATTTTCAAAATGTTTTGAAAGATTCGGATTAGTGGACCCAAAGATGATGTCATCCACGTAAATCTGAACAATCAAAATGTCGTTTTTGCATTTTTGTGTAAACAAGATAGGATCAACCGTTCCTTTGGTGAAATTGTTTTGGATAAGGAAAGAGGACAGTTTGTCATACCACGCTCTCGGAGCTTGTTTCAATCCATAGATTGCCTTTTTGAGTTTGTAGACATAGTCTGGATGTTCCATGTCTATGAAGCCTTCTGGCTGACTCACGTACACTTCTTCTTTCAGAGTTCCATTCAAGAACACGGTCTTAATGTCCATCTGATAAACCGTGATGTTTTTGTGAGCTGCGTAGGCTAAGAATATCCTGACTGCTTCAAGTCTAGCTACCGGCGAGAATGACTCTTCAAAGTCTATCCCTTCCTCTTGTTTGTATCCTTTGGCCACAAGACGAGCTTTGTTGCAAATGATAGTCATTTCTTCATCCCGTTTGTTCTTCCATAACCATTTAAGATCAATGACGCGAACGTCAATGGGTCTTGGAACCATTTCCCAAGATTCATGTAGACGGTATTGGAGTAGTTCCTCCTGCATTGCTTCTATCCATGCGGGATCTGCCATTGCCTCGCGAATGTTCTTTGGCTCTATGTTGCTAATTGAGCAAAGATAAATGCACAAGTCGCAATCAGTGGCAAGTTGGCGTCTCATCTGAATTAGCCTTGAAGGTTCACCAATAACTTGTTCAATTGGGTGGTCTTTTGTCCACTTCAGAGTAGAAGGATACCGTTGGTTATAAGTATGCGAGTTAGATGGTTCTCGTAAGCATGAAGATGATTCAGCTGATTCTGTAGCAAACGGGTTTTCAAATAAGTCTTCATCTAACGTTGCATCGTTCTGGTGTTTGTTTTGCTCATCAACTTCTGGTAGAACGGGTGCAATAACTGTAGTAGATGTAGATGATGTAGATGGAGTTGGTGCATTGGTTTCGACCGTTGTAGATGCATCTTCTATTGGTGGTGGAGGATGATTTTGAGCGGGTGCAGCGGAATGATGGTTTGATGCATTTGTCGAAGTTCCACCATAGTATTCATCGAACATTAACTCGAAGAAATTCTCCCATTCTTGTTCTTTAGGATTGTCAAACGAAGTTGATTGAGCTCTTTGAGGTACGAGTCCTGAACTGATGTGTCCAGAAGTCTGCGGGTTTAGTGTGGGTTCTAGAGCGAGTCTCTCAGAAGCCATATGTGAAAGTTCATCAAATTTCACATTCATCGTCTCCATGATCCTCCTAGTTCTTCTGTTATACACCCTGAATGCCCTCGAGTTATCTGAATATCCAATGAAGATTCCAATATCACCTTTAGCTTTCAATTTACCTAGATCTTCTCTGTCGTTCGTTGGATAGCACAAGGCGCCAAACACGTGAAAGTAAGAGATATCAGGTTTTCTGTTGTTCACAAGCTCATATGGGGTTTTATTGAATCTTGGATGGATTAGGGATCGGTTCTGAGTGAAACAAGCAGTGGCAACAGCATCAGCCCAAAGAAATAACGGTGCACTAGAATAAATTAGCATTGTGCGAGCAGCTTCCACAAGAGTACGATTTCTTCTTTCAACTACCCCATTCTGCTGTGGAGTTCTAACAACTGATGTCTGATGAGTAATTCCAACATCTTCAAAATAAGCTCTTAACTCCTGATTTGTGAATTCTGTGCCGTTGTCTGTTCGTACTACTCTTACTGGAGCTTGAAGAAGTACTTGAATACATTTCAGGAAGGTGATGATGATGCCTGGTGCTTCGTCTTTTGATCTCAAAAACCTAACCCATGTATATCTCGAATAATCATCTACGATAACAAGAATATACTTTTTCCCATTAATGCTTTCAACTCTCATTGGGCCACATAAGTCCATGTGCAACATATGCAACCTTGCTTCTGAACTAGGTACGGTTTTAGGTTTATATGATGCTCTTTTGCTTTTTCCTTGTTCGCATGATGGACATAAGTGATCCTTGGTGTATTTGAACTTTGGAAGTCCATTGACGATGTTGTCTTTGGCAAGATTGTTGATGGTGTCAAAATTGAGATGGGATAACCTTCTATGCCACAACTAGGACTGTGTTCCAGATGCTCGTGTCATAAGACATATTGGTGATGAAGAGGCCATTTGATTGATGTCGATAGCATACAAGTTTGTATCACGATTCCCAGTTAAGAGATCAGTGCCATCCAATTTTCTAACGAAGCAAGCATTTTTCCTAAAAGCAACCTCTAAATCTGCATCACAAAACTGCCCGACTGAAAACAAATTGTGTCCCAACCCTTGGACATAGTAAACCCAAGTGATCAAATAATTTCCAAATTGTAGATCTCCATAACCCATGATAGCTGCTACATGATCATTTCCGAAATGTACGGTTCCCATGAATTGCCAGACGAAATTGATCAGCAGCTTCAGATTCCCGGTCATGTGCTTGGAGCAACCCGAGTCGACGATCCAAAGACATATTTCGATAACCTGCCAATAACAGAAGAAGAAGATTTTGGAAACCGTTTCGATTTTGGTTCCTTTGGGTTAGAGGTAAAATCCTGATCACACTCATAGAAGTCATCTATTGGTAAGATAGGTTCATCACTCATTCTACCATTCTGGAGTGTGAAAGTTCTACCCGTGGGTTTCCAAACGTCATCCCTAAAGTAAACATTATGCTCCCTATCAGTAGTGTAAAGCCTAAGTCTCGCGACTAGTCTTCCTATTCGTTTAGCATAAGTTCTTTTAGGAACATTCTTCTTAACAGGCTTAACAATCTCATTCTTAGAAACACAATCATCATGAACATTAGTTAAAGATTTCTTGCAAGTTAAACAAAGAGATTCAACACATTCATTAGACTTAGCAAGTTTCATAGGTTCATTACATTCAGATGAAATGCCTTTCTTATTACAAAGCGGTAAATTCCTAGGGTGTTCTTCTACTTTCTTCTCTTTATTCAAGCGACTACTCTTAGAGGCAAGCGAGACTCTATTGTTCCTTGTATTGCTCTTAGGCTTTAGTCTGCTGCTCCTAGAGGTGCTTCCTAGTCCTGTAGAAGGTAAGGCACACTCATTAGGATTC
The DNA here is from genome assembly GCA_019973895.1 of Chrysanthemum seticuspe. NCBI lineage: Eukaryota > Viridiplantae > Streptophyta > Magnoliopsida > Asterales > Asteraceae > Chrysanthemum > Chrysanthemum seticuspe. The sequence continues at coordinate 16,152,167 of BPTQ01000003.1, read as the reverse complement.
ACATTTTTATCTAGAGAAGTGGTTTCAGCTTTCCTAGTCTCTTTAGAGTGCTTTTCTAAACTTATGTCGTTTGTTCCATATGTTTTAGATGTGGAGGCAGACGCATTAGTGGTACTCATCTTAAAAAGGCCAGGAGCTAAAACTGTTGGTTTCTCAGTAACCGCTTTTCCTTTATCAACATCTTGTTTAGGCAAGGCAGGTGGAGTGACTGGTTTGGATAATTCATTTTTCTCATTGACTTTTGGAGGAGGCATTGAAATAGACATTTTTGGTTTAAAACCGGTTTGGGAACATTTGCTTTCTCCGCAGTCAATGGTTTTGTAATCTTAGTATCCACTGCCTTTCCTTTTTGACATTCCAGCTGAGCCCTCAAAAGATCATTTTTCATTTTCATGTCATTGTAGGCACGCTCATACGACAGTTTGTCATACTTGCATTCCTCAGTTTTTCGATCAAGTTGTTTAAAATATGAGACATTTTCTTTTTCAAGTTTCTCAAGTGCTTTTTCATATTTTGAAACAATTTTGGAGGTCTCAGACTGGAGTCTTTCATGATCTTCAACAGAATATGTTTGCAAAATGATGGACATAATATCGGTAGTCAGAACATCTTCGAAGAGAGAGTCATTTAAATTTTCCAAAACTTTGATTTGTTCAACACAATCATTAGCTTGCTTTACAAGGGATTTATGGTCCTTGACAAAGTCAACTGTTTCTTTAAAAAATGCTTGTTCAAAATGAATTACCCTTGCACTGATGGCATTCAGCTGAGGGGCAATTTGAGTTTCAAAAAACTTTCTTTGTTCGATGTCAAAACTAGAGAACCAGTTGTTAGGTGTAATAGTGGTTTTAGTTTTAACAGTGTCTTGAAGATCCGCAATTCTAGTTTTCACATTGTCTAAAATACTTCTCGCATCACTTGTGTTAAAAGGATTGTTTGAAGACATTTGTTCAATGTTCGAAAAAGAATTTGAGACAACAACTGGTTTTGAAACAGATTTTGAAACAGGTGTTGACTCTTTGTTTGAAACACTTGGTGTGATAGAAAACTTTGACTTTTCTTTTTGATTAACAAAAGTAATTCCGTTAATTTTGTTCCATTTGTTATAATCAATTGGTTTGATTTCCGAATTCTTTTGTTTCATTTTTGATCTACTCTCCTCAGATAGTTCTAACGTTTCAAGAGAATCACGAACAAGAATGGGTTTATGCAAAACTTTTCCATTGTTTAACACATTCTGAGATTTCTGAGCTTTCTTGAGGAACGAAGAAGGGTCGTTACCAAGTGCCATTCTATTAGTATTATGAAAACGCGGATTTACTTGATTAGAAAGCATCTTGATTGTTTGAGCAGAATGACCTGTTTTGAGAAGCAAATTTTCCAAAGTTTGGATTTTTTCATTTTTATCAAGAATTTCATCAAGAAGAGAATCTTCTCGTTTTGAAAAATCAGTAATCAACTGCTTCTTCTCTTTTTCAAGATTAGAAAACATTTCTTTTTGTTTAGAAATTTGGTTATTTAAATCAGAAATTTCCTTGTTTAAAGATTTAATTTTCAAGTTCAAATTCACATCGAGTGTGTTGTACTTGATTTGCAATAGTTGTTCTTTAGAAACCAAATTTCGATAACCAATTTCTAATTCTGATTCTTTGTTTTTCTGAAATTCAAAGGCTTTTGCGTTCTCCTTGTAACTCTCAAGCTCAACGGTCAATTTAGCATTCGCGGCCTTAACTTCGCGATTGACCGTTCTAACTTTCTCAATTTCAATGCCACAGTTGTTGATTAATGATTCAAAATAAGCACGTGTTTCCTCATCAGTCTCAGTATTTTGTGCCACACAGTCTCCACTAGGATCCACATCTGGAGTCTCAGAGTTAGTATTGCTACAACTCGGATTGTCCAGGTATGTATCATAAGTAGGTGCTGATGTCACATAATGCTGTTTGTCATGAGTAAACACATCAAATATGACATTGTTATAGCATGGATCAGTGATTGGTACCTCAGATACTGCGTTGGCGTCATAGACGGGAGGTGCGTCAGAATCAGTGTCGTACTTAGTCTCCTAAAGATTTGCCATGAAGATGCAGTTTGCATTGAGTTCCTCGAGGTCTTCCAAATCATCCATAATAGCCATGAAGTCATGTTCCTCAACACTCAATTGAAGTCCAGATTGTTCCTTTTGTACCAACATGATAGCTTTCTGAAGATACGCAAGATCCTTCTTTTTCGGCTTAGTTGGACAATTCCTTGCCATGTGACCCAATCCTTGACAGTTATAACACTTAACCTGATTACCTTGATTCACATTTCCATAATTCCCAACGACTGGAGCTGCAACATTCCCATTCTGATTACCCACTGCTCTATTCCCAACATTCTGACCCATCTGATTACCCTGATTTTGAACCGCCTGATTACCCATGCGAAATTCAGTAGCATATCCCTGCTAATTCCCAATAACTCCAACCATTTGTCCTTGATGACCCATATTCACACCCGGCTGTGCAACTTGCCTATTGCGAGTGTTTGATGAAATCCTTTGGTTATTGTTAGTTGGTGTGGAATAGCGACCTCTGAATGCTTTACCCAATAAAGAAAATACTTGAGACAAAGCTTCTTCTGGTTCCATTTCAAGATCAGTGATTCCTTGTTCCTGGTAATGTTGTTGTTCTGGTGGATAGGTTTGTTGTTGAGGGATAACAGCTTGTTGTTGTGGAATGTATTGCTGCAAGTTGTTGTTAGTGGAAGATGATGAAGCTTGTTGTTGTGTATTCATTGGAGTTTGAGTCTTTGCAATGAGTGCCAATGGATCATGATTCTTTGCTAATCTTTCTTGCCTGACTTCATTCACTTCAGCTTGGTTTTGTTTCAGAAAATCGTTGAGTTGATCAAAGTTCACTTGATGTAAGTCTTTTGTTTGGTTGACAATAGTGACATATCGTCCCCATTCTTCTGGTAGATTGTTCAAGAACTTGATGTTGCTCACGATAGTTCTGGGTGTCAACTTGTTTCTGATAAGCTCATTCATTAAAGTGTAGAACCTTTCATAGTAGGATTCAATGGATTCTCCTGGAGTAGATGTAAACTTCTCCCAAGTAGTTAGCAACTTGTTCTCAGTGTCTTGTTGACCAATTTCTGTTCCATGACAAAGTCGTCTAACACGTTCCCACATATCGAAAGCAGTTTCACAACTGTCTACAGCAGCAAAGATGTCTCTTGGTAAACCCAGTTGGACAATATGAATTGCCATGTCATCTGCTTCGACTTTCTTCTGATCCTCTTCAGAGTATTCCGATTCTTTTTGAAGACGAAAAAATGGTGGGACGGGAGGTGTTGCATCAGCATTTCCAGGGTCTTGGACTTGTCGAGGTATGAAGGGTCCATCCTGAATGGATTTGATCATCAATTTTCCATTAGGTTTTGTCTTGATGTAACGAAGCATTCGACTTGTCCATTGAAGATAACCACCTTTTTCCAACATAGGAGGACGGTTTTCGGCACCGGCTGCATGAATATAAAGTTGATGTAGGATCGATTCAACGATAAATGAGTTGTGGTTGATGAAGATTAAGCTCGGTTGTTGTAGTGAAACTTTGCTCTAAAAACTTAAAAACCTCAATAACTTCTATTCGGAGCATTTTTAGGACTTGAAGGTTGACCCGAATAAACTTTACTTTAGTTTATTCGGCAGTCTATTCTCCTCATTCTCACGGTCGTTTTGATGGGTAGATCGCTGAAACGGAGTTACGGTTCAAAAGTTATAGCCGTTAGAAGTTTTGAACAAAATCTTACTCGTAAACCAGTTCTTATGCGTAGAAATGCTTATGCGTAGGATTATTATGCGTAGGCAGCTTAAGCATAGGATTCCTTATGCGTAAACAGTATCTTACGCGTAACCTTTAGGCTTAAGCGTAAGTTTATGCGTAGACAGAAATGCTTATTCGTAAGAACCTTACGCGTAAGTGGAACTTATGCGTAGATTGTTACGCGTAGGCGTTTATGCTTATGCGTAAACTTAGGTTTAGAACCAAAAATCCTTTATACTGTCACAGCGTAAAAGATATCCACAAGTCGAAGTGTTCCACACACTTATCCAAGTGAGGGAAGCACTGAGTAACCTTTGATGCTCGAACATTCTTAGCCAAAAAGTTATGCGGAGGAAGTTATGCGTAGAAATAGGGTTTTGACTTTCTTACGCGTAGAACTAGGGTTTTGACCTACGCGTAAAAAATTTCCAGTGATTCAACCAATTTGTCTTGCACAAACAACCTTAAAAGCACTCCAATAACACACATCTGTTAACTATAATCACCCAAAGTGCTTATATCTCTTACGCGTAGAAATGAACAACGCAAAAGATACAAGTTTAAAAACGATGTAAAACGTGTAAAGCTTCAAACTTTTTCCCAAAACAAGACTCCTTAACACTATAATACCCTCAAACCATAAGAATCTTGAAGATTAAAGTGCAAAAAGTAAAGTTTTAAGCGTGAAAACCTTTCGTTACCGAGAGCTTTACGTGTAACAACACAACACAAAAAACTTCAACCAACCACTCCTAAACCATTGTTTGGCTCTGATACCAATTGTAGGACCTTACTTTTATCAACCTTATCACAAACCCAACACGTTATCCATGTTAACACAAACACAAACTATGCGTGAAGATGAAAGAAATAAAGATGAGAAAGATGGTGACTTGATATAAGATATGTTATGCGTATGTATGTGTAGAGAGATGAAAACAATGAGTTGTATATTCCAAAGGAAAAACACACACACACACACACTCAAGCACACCCCTCAAATGACCATTTGAGGGGTATTTATACTCTAAATACATGATGCCCTAAAGGGCTTTCTATGGGCTTCGTGGGCTTGGACATGGGTTGGATTGGATATAAGGCAAGCTTAACTAAACTAATACCCATTTAGCTTAGTCCAATCCACGAGCCCGTTGACTATTCTAGCATGATATCTAACACGCGTTATAAAGTTCCTAAATATGAATGACCATCACTTCTAATAAAACAATTAAGGCTAACAACACAGTTACAGGTTGTATTTGACGTGGCACTGGTTAAGTATATTATGGTCTTTTATTGAATTATTTAAAAGTAAACACGTTATAATACACTTACTATTTTCAATCCAATATTTTTAATCAAACACCCACGCCAAACACTTATTAACCCCACCACTACGCTACTAATATAGGAACGTATTAATTATAACAAACATACCGACGCACCAAGATATCTAACAAACTAAGTACCCACTGTAAGCGTACTACTCTATATAATTAGCTTTGACATTCAACACACTCATTTCCTCTAGTTTTAGTTCAAGAATAGTTAACTTTAGTTCTCCTAATATCCTACTCTTCTCGGCCTTGGTATCACTGAATTATACTTTTTAAAGCTGAGATAAGGATATAATTTCTCATACAATCGGCATTCAATGACAATAGTTTCGTGTTCAACAGAATGCAAGTGTCATATTTTTCTAATTGTATATTTGAAAATTATGCAATACATTATGTAAGTTGTCCCTATTGACTATTGACTATAGGTGATAACTTTAGCACATTTATATGGAATTTTTTTGATTCAATCCCATGAGGGATTAACAAACAATTAGAACACCAGTTATATCCTAAAATATTATAAATCAAAGACAACCAAACATGTATATAACTGTGCATATTTAATAACCAATTTAGAACCCTAATTTTTCCCCAAACCGAAACAAAATTAACAGTAAATCATAAACCCTTTTTAGAATATAACTAAAAGCCCTATATCAATTTTAAATAAAATCAAGAAAATAGAGATTGAAAATAATACCTTTAGGCTATTTAAAGAATTTTTGTTTTTCTATAAATATATTATGAAAATTATCTTCACATCTCTGCATAAACAATTACACTGAAACATAATTCCTTCAAATTATTTTCAAATCGCCCAATTGTTTATTTATGTATGGACCTTGGATTTACTTTGGAATAATTATAGTGACGAGTCTAATTTTTTATGTGATTTTGTTTAATAAAATTTTAGTTTTGACCCTTAAACTTTTGTTGATTACCCCGCCTTATTAAAGTTTACATCTTTTATTTTTTTGACACATATACTTTTACACCCGATTTCCTAAAAAAATAATTTTTTATAAATTTTGAACAAATATAGAAATATTCAATTTTTTTTAATCTTTCAACTTATATTTTAAAAAACATATTAATTCAATTATTGCTTTATTAGGAAATATTATTTTTTCTGAAATACAAAAGTCCCCACTAAGGGTTTTCTTTTATTATATAAAAGATTAGGCGAATACTCACATAAAGCGATGGTGTATAGTGTAAAATAATTATACTTGTGAATATGTGGTTCTGAAGTGATCCTTGATGCAACAATTACGGTTCAATTTGTAGTCATCAGAAAGAGAAAAAAATCTATTGGTAGGAACGAAAAATGATAAAAGTTTGAGAATAAAAAAATATTTAAACTATTTACTTAATGAAAGATGTTTTTATCATTTTTAATCAAATACACATTAGGTATAAAACATTATTTATTTTTAATTTTTAAGTTTCAAAAAAGGTATTCGTGCTTTATATATAGTATAGATATAGAAGTGAAGATAGTTCCCAGCTGGTGAGTAGAAGAGTATACCGGATAAAATTCAGGGTGTACTTGATTCAAATTCGAGAAAGGGAAAGGGAAAGATAATAATAATAGTGGGGAAAGGGAAAGGGAGAAAAAATCATTCCCCCTAATTTATTGGGTAATGGTCCATTACCCACTATTGGGTAATGTGTCATTCCATTATATAGCATCAAGCTTTATTTTTCATTACCTTTACCATTATCCACCCTCAAAAACATCCTACCAAGCACCCCTCATAATTGATCTTGACCGTGTTAATTTATAAATTAGTCAGCTTATATCTACTACTTATAAAAATTTGAATCTTAAAATCTTGAAACTTAAATTAATTTAGTTTGCTTAAATTACCTTTAAGTATCCTTTAAACTTGACAACTTTTTTAAAAACTTGGCAACTTAAATTATGTGTTTTCTTGATCAATTCGAAACTTGACAACTTAAATTACGTGAGTTGCATTTTGAGTCTTTGGCGTGAGTTATATGTCGAGTCTATGTTTTCTTACCACCACACAAAACGTTAAAAGTAAACTTTTTGGAGATATTGATAATGGATTTATGAAACCTTTGATACGAGTATCCCACAAAAACTAAGATGCTTTGTCTTTCGGAAATTCATTTGCTCTCTTAGATTTATTTGAGGTAGCAAATTGCTATTAGGTTGTGCCGATGTCGTACCGTTGTGCATGTACTTTTTGGATTTCGTTGTGCTTTTCTTGTGAGACTGTTGTGCTTTGCTCACTGATGCCAGTTGTGACTCTTGCGTTGCTTCCTTTGAGGTGAGTTCATGGCCCCTATTTTTACTTGCTTTCAAACTATTTTGGGGGAGAATACATGCTCTTTTTTACTAAATAAATTGTTTGGTTGATTTGAATAAACGATTGTGACTTGACTTGATGAAATGTGAGATTTGGTTTGAATACGTTTTATGTGGACACAAGTGCTTGAAAACTGTTTTGATTGGACCTGGAACTGTTTTTGTGAGCTATTACGTGCTATGTTAAGGTTAGAAACCCAAGTGTTGTATTGAATTGTTACATCCTGGCTTAGGATTGTGCGAGCGTTATGAATAGATCTATTGGGAATGGCCACCCCGTCCGACCAGCATGGCTCATGCGGGGGACGTATAACATGTCGATTGTTTGTGTGCTATCTAGCGTTGGTTTCATGACTTAGCCTGCGTAATAGTTAATCTTGCGTGACACTATATTCGTTGTAGTTAGGGATGAGCATTTCGGACCGAATCCCGGAACCGAACCGGAACCGTACCGAAACGGTACCGATTCCTAAAATACGGTACGGTACCGGTACTACAAAATAAGGCAAAAAAAAATTCGGTACCTTTCAAAAACGGTACGGGACTAATTCGGGAAATCCCGATTCGGTACCGAATACAAAAGGTTTTTTATTTTTCTTTCAAAATTTGGTATCTTTCACAATTAGTAGGCTACTGATTTTGGTTTTAAAAAAAAGGGTTTATAAGTTTTGCCTAGTCTAAAGCTAATCTACTGCACTACATATCATCAAACCCTAACATATCATCAATCATTATAATCATAAAGTTTGTATCCATAATTCATCTCAATCATCATCATCACTAAAAATGGAGGTACGTAAGTTTGTTCTTTTCTTTTCTTTGATTCATTATCTTAAAAAAATGTCATGATAGGGCCTATGATTCATAAACACGCCACTATGTTCATAAGAAGCCATATGATTCATAATAGTGGCACTGCTATTTGATTATAGTATATTCAATATGTTACGTAGTAATAATATACTATATTGTTATGCCACTGATTATAGTATAATAATGGCACTGTTATTTGATTATAGTCTCGTTTTTTTTTTTTTTTTTTTTTTTTTTTTTTTTTTTTTGTTATCTTATAAATTTTATCTAATTGGTATATAATGGTTTTGTGTAGAGTGATGACACAATTGTTGAAGAAACACCAATATTGGATATTGATGAATCGGATTCAGGTAACGGTAGTGAACCCTCAGTTGTTGTAACACAAGCTCGAAAAGCTCAAAGTAGCAAAAGAAAAAGAAATGGTGATAAAGAAGAAGAAGAGTATGAAATTTATGCAAGAACAAATAAGGAGAGGGCTTCGGTTTGGCAACATTTTGATCCAGTTAGGATGAAAAAAGATGGGTTAAGAAGGGCTTTGTGCAAGTTTTGCAATAAGACTATAGCGGCCAGCGGTTCCAATGGTACTTCCGGTCTTCATAAACATTTTCCATGTCCTTCTAATCCTATATATGTCCCTAAAAACACAGCTCAACAACAAACTCATTTAGAGTTTAAAAACAATTATAACGGTGAAGGTACTAGTAGTTTACAAACTTGGAAACATGATGAAAGTAGGATAAAAAAAAGCATTGATTAACATGTTTGTTGTTGGTGAGATGCCTTTCAAGTTTGTTGAACATCAAGTTTTTGTTGAATTTACTAATGCTTGCAATGGAAGATTTGTGTTGCCATCTAGACATAAGTTATCTAGGGATGTTTCAAAGTATTACCTAGATGAAAGAAGCAAGTTGTTAGCTTATCTAACAAAGCCAACCACTACCGTTCACTTGACTACCGATACATGGACAAGTAGTTGTAAAAAAACAAACTACATGGTTGTCACGGCCCATTTTATTGATGACGAATGGAATATGCACAAAAGGATTATAAACTTTAGACTTATTGATAGTCATAAAGCGGAGGATATTAGTAGTGATTTGCTTAAATGTATTGTTGGTTGGGGGATTAAGAATGTGATGACTATGACCGTAGACAATGCACCAAGTAATGATAAGGCACTACATCATTTGATCAAAAAGTTGCCTAATGCTAAAATATATGATGATGGGAAGCATTTTCATATTAGATGCATGGCTCACATTCTTAATCTTATTGTTAAAGAAGGTTTAAAGGAAAAGAATTATCATGTGGATTGTGTAGCAGATGCGGTTAAATATATTAGGTATTCATCACAAAGGATAAATAAGTTTAAAAGGTGCATGAAAGAAGCTAACCTTAAATCAAATAGATTTTTGTGTGGTGAATGTCCTACTAGATGGAATTCCAAGCATGATATGTTAAAGATTGCATGCTCGTTAAGGGAAGTGTTTTTCAAATATGAACTTGTAGATGATTGTTATTATCGTGATCTTGAGAGAATGCTGGAACATTCGGATTTTGGTGTGTGTGAAGGCGTTATTGAATTTCTAGAAAAATTCAAAACTGAAACCGAACTAATTTCCTCCTCTTCAAAGCCGTTAGCTCATCTCTTTTATAGAGAAATTCTAGATATAGACAAACATCTTCGTTATTGGGCGACTAAACCCGAGTTTTGTCACATGGTTGATGATATGGTTAAGAAATATAACAAGTATTGGGGGAAATTTGATGATCTTAATGATTATATGTATTTTGCCACCATATTGGACCCGACTATGAAACACCAACTTATTTCACATGGGTTCAAAAAGATGTTGGAGTATAACATGTCTAGTGAAAGTCCTTTACCAGATGATGCTCTTAACGCCATGGTAAGGGAGATGTTGAAACAAGTTGTGAAAAGTATGGGAGTTTTGTTTCAAACATACAAAACAAGGTTTGACACGGTTGTGTCAAAAAGCGCATCTAAAAAAACCAAGAATCAACAATCTTGTAAATCATAAGTTGGGGAAAATGACTTTTTGGATGATTTCTTGAATTTGGAAGACTCCGGCTCCATTGAAATGGATACCGAGTTAACTAGGTACCTAAATGAGCCGCGAATTAGATTTACTAGTGATTTTGACATTCTCGAGTGGTGGAAAATAAATGCTCCAAGATTTCCAATAGTATCTCGAATGGCTAAAGGTAATTTACTATTCTCTTTGATGATTTTATTACTTATGTTTTATATTGTTGTTGTTTCACAAGTGTTTATTATTTTTTAGATATCCTGGCAATCCAAATAACCACCGTTGCATCGGAGTCAGCTTTTAGTACGGGAGGCCGTGTTCTTGACCCGTATAGGACTAACTTGTCTTATGCCGTAGTTGAGGCGTTGATATGTACCCAAGATTGGGTAAGAAAGTCCAAAAAAGCTATAATAGACGACATAAACGATCTATTAAATGATGACGATGTTGCACAAGGTAATAACTTATCAAATTTGTACTGCTAAATGATGACGTTGTAAATATATTACTAATAAATTTGTAGTACTAAATGATGATGATGTAAATATATTACTACTAAATTTGTTATTAGTGTAGCTACTAAAGTTAGCTTATGCATTGTTGTAAATAAATTTGGTACTGCCCACTGATATAGCTACTGAAAATTTGTTAATACCTACTGATATAGCTATTGAAATTAGCTACTGATATAGCTACTGATATAGTACTGAAATTAGCTTATATGTTACTAGTATGATGTTTGTTACTAACTTTGTTTATTTTCTCGTATGTGTAGATATCGAAGATGGGATTGCCAAACAAAATGCTAAAGAAAAAGGGAAGGGAGTTACACAAGATTAGATGATTATTTGTCTTTTGTTGAAAATGGTTTAGTATGTTTATTTGAACGATTTCATATGTTTTTGGTGGAATTTTATTACTTTTTGAACGTTTGTAAGTTACGATAAATTTGGTGATATGTTTATTTGGTGGGATTTCATTGAGGTAGAATAACATATACTCTGTTGTGGATAGGGATGAGCATTTCGGACCGAATCCCGGAACCGAACCGGAACCGTACCGGTACCGTATCGAAACGGTACCGATTCCTAAAATACGGTACGGTACCGGTACTATAAAATAAGGCAAAAAAAAAATTCGGTACCTTTCAAAAACGGTACGGGACTAATTCGGGAAATCCCGATTCGGTACCGAATACAAAAGGTTTTTTATTTTTCTTTCAAAATTTGGTATCTTTCACAATTAGTAGGCTACTGATTTTGGTTTTAAAAAAAAAGGGTTTATAAGTTTTGCCTAGTCTAAAACTAACCTACTGCACTACATATCATCAAACCCTAACATATCATCAATCATTATAATCATAAAGTTTGTATCCATAATTCATCTCAATCATCATCATCACTAATTCGGTACGGGTTCGGTATCATTCTGGTACCGTGCTCATCCCTAGTTGTGGATCATGTTTGATCAGCATAGGAGTTTATACTCCTTTTTTTATATATATTCCTATTGTTACTAACAAAAAACGGGAAGTACCGGATGGGTACCGATTTCCCGGTACCGAGTATTGGTACCGGTACCGGTACCGGAATCCCGTACGGTACGGTACCGGTACCCATTTTTATGCTCGGAAAAAAAATGGTACCATTAATTCGGTACGGGTTTGGTACCATTCTGGTACCGTGCTCATCCCTAGTTGTAGTGTTTAATTTTTGATATGGTCCAAGTGGTTGTTTATAAGCTATTTTTGCGGATAAATATTTTGATACGGTGAATTAGGCAGGATATGCCTCGGTTAAATTTGACTTGTTTATGAGAAATGATTTGCACTTGAAGTTTTTAATTCACATTTTGAGTTACTATCCGTCTCGAGTTCACAAGTCCGAGTCATGACTCTCGGCTTTTCATATGTCATATTGTCCAATAAATAATATAAGTCCATGTTAAGGCGTTGTTGGGATCAACCGAGACTAGAAAGTCACGGTAACACCGACGTTGCGCAAAGTTCACATATATAATATCAAGTCCAAATAAACAATTCTACTCGTTATAGACCCTAAACCTACGGCTCAGTAACTCATCCAACAATCTCCATTCAACTCACATCATTACCGCCATCCAATCAAGTATCAACCCACACCCGAAACCAATGTCGAGACCCTAGTGGTCTCGTCTTGGTCATGGTAAGACCAAGCGAACCAAACAGACCCTAAAGTTCTTTGGCTCCCTCGTGTCTCATCCAACTTAACTCAACCGGACCATCTTGGTCCGAGTCACTCCTAACGTCAACAACAACATCCAAAATAGTACCACGGCGACCCAACTCGGACCATAAGGTCCTTGTGGGTCTCGGTCATGACCTAACGCGACATCAAACGGACCATTTGGTCCTTTGTGGCTCGCGGTCACTTCCCCAATGCAACCCCAAACCGGACCCTCGTGTTCCCGGTTACTTCCAACACCATCACACCTCAAATCCAACTATAAATCCACAATCAAAACATCAAAACAACAAATAAAAATGCACAGACACGAGACCCGACACGACACACTCGATATCAACTCATATTATAACGTTTTTATTATTTTTAAAGCTAGTTTATGTGTTTTGTCCATCTAATCCCAACAAAAAATGGATGAATCGAGACATAGAAGTCTCGTACGAGGAAACAACTCATGAACGAGTGTACAACTCATTTCCTTTACCTTTATTTCTTCCCGATCTACACTTGGAACACAAAAACACGAACAAAAGAAATGTTTATACGCGTTTGGGGTGGCAAAATGGTGGAGTTGTGGTGCATGATGTATGTAAAAAGAAAGAGGAGAACAAGATGGTTCGTTTGATGGTGGTGGTGTGATACCACGCGCGGTGGTGGTGGTGGTAGCTTGTCGGAAATGTGGTAGCGGTAGAGGGAGGAGAGAGAGAGAAATGGAATTAGGGTTTTGAGTGGAAGAAGATGGTGTATGTGTGTGTGTGTGTGTGTGTTTGGTATTTATATTTTTGAGGTGGGGACTAAAATAATAATTATTTTGGGACAAGGGGGCGCCGGCCACAAGTAAACATGGGGGACCAAAGTCGTAATTTTTGTAAACTTTCCCGAACTACTACTCACGGGCTCGTATATTTTATAATTAATGTCCGTCTGTTTTTATTAATAACGTTATTGTTTTTAATTACCTTTTTCCACAAGTTTTCATTATCAACATGCCTTGTTCCCACGTAACTCAAATGTTACTTTTTCTCTTGTTTTAGGTTTTTACCGTGCCAACTCAAGTAGTGCCTAACATTACGGGCCATAATTCATACCATAACTCATTCAATACTAAAATCAATCATAAAAGCAAATAAACGATACCAAGTCAAGTCACCATTATCCGAAATAGCTCATATGGGCAATCTACTTGATCTAACTAGCGTAATGCGGTACCTAAAAGGGCTCCCTAATTTGCTAGTTGTCACACAGGGTAACCAAATCTTAATTCTGGCTGCAACCATGGCACATGTGTTGAGCTGAAACATAAATCACATATCTAAGCCTGATTAGTTCCTTTAAACAAAAAGGCGATGCTTTTTGGATTCATTCCTTTTATAGCCCTAACCCGTTCTTCTACAATCATACTTGCCTATGCTGCATAAACAGTTTCCAAAATAATAATAAGTAGCTCAGACGCAACTTAGTATTGCTTCTTTATTTGGATTATGGATACACGGATTAAGAGACATATCAAATAATGTTGTCTGCGATATCAGTTGCACGGACTTTAATAGTCCATCGGCCATGGTCGAGTTAACGGTTAAGGCCGGTGGACTATTAATCCCATGTGACTGCTAAGTCAGTTTGAAGTTAGGATGCTGCCATTGTTTTGAAATTAAAGGTATGTAATTCTTTATTTTTTTTAAACGATTTGCTACTAATTTTCATTTGCTATAGGAAAGTCATCTTTTTTATCTAACTCGGCTATGTATATAGTAGTTATGTATACATTGGTCAATTTTGTTTTTATGTAAAGAGACTCAATTAGAGTTCTAAAAACTTATTTGATGTAATATGTAACCGTGAAACTATTAGGACCTCTCTTTTGTAAACTCTAATATTTCAACTATTCGAATGATAAATGTTTTAAAACGACTCAATTAGAGTTTCTTTTTTTATTATGACTGCTATACCATGAATTAATACCCAGATTGAATTCCTCTGCTATCACGAAATTGAGGGTGTTACAGTTATAACAAACATACCACCAACCGTCATCGCCTTCTACCACTATCGCACGAATCTGACATATCATACCATCATATTATAGATATGTGTCAAACATCATGGTAAAATACAAAAAAAAGAAAAAAAAAAATAGATTCGTCAATTTGTTACCATCGCCGGATTTGTCCCGCAACAACCACCACAAAAAAAACTCGTAAATCTTTAATGTGGTGGTTGACGTTGTTAAAAAATGATTGGGGTATTGGTTTTTAGTATTTATTGGTTAAAAATGAGATAAGCTTCATGAAATTTCATTTTGTTAAAAACTAAATAATATGGATGAAACATTTTCGATGGCTCTTATAAATTCGCGTCCCTTATTATTAAAGGATTTTTCTAACTTGTGTCTTAGGGGCACATGTTAAAGAGAGTCTCACAGCATGGTGTCACCCTCTGAATGGTCAATAAGTGATTGTCCGCCCTGACGCTGGTGGATAATGGGCACCAATCAGTGGCTACTAACCATTTAAAAGGTAACATCCAGACTGTAAGACCCTCTTTAACATATGCCCTTGTAGCACAAGTTAGAAAAACCCATATATAAATTGCACAAGTTGTTCGTGTCTATTATAATTAAAATATAGTATTATAAATTGCAAAAGATAATTTAAAACTATAACATAAAATGTGAAAAAGTATAATTATACAGAAAATTCTAAGGTGCTGTTTGATTTCCAGGTTTGGCAAGATTCGAATGAAAGGTGAAAATGGTTTGTTTGTTTGTCTAGTCATGGTGAACACTGAGAATCAAGAATCAAAATCTCAATCCCCATCTAAATGGTGTATTTCGGTCTAACAAAGGGGTAATCAACATATTTTATTATTTTTTTTTTGTCTTTTTTTTAAATTTATCGCATATTCTTTTAATCTTTTTTGTCTTTTTCTCAAATTTTATTTTTAAATTTAATCCAATTTATTTATAAAACAAATACATTTTTAATATCATTTACTAATTTTTTACTCCAAATCCAAATCCAAGTCCAAATTATAATCCGAATCCTAAACCTATCTACGAACAAAACGGGCCTTAAGCCTCACTTTAAAACATTTTAAATACAACTTTTAGTTAGAGTTAATATGATTAAGAGAGTCCGAAAAAGAAAAAAAAATATAGTATTTGGACGTGTATTATAGAATATCTACTTATTTAAATATGATAAGGTTAAAATAAATAAAAAAATAACATTTTTGAAAAGCGTACAAAAAATCTTAGAAAGTTTCCAAAAAATTCCAAGATAGCAGAGTTAATAAAAAGGTTGTGAAGAAAGTTTTTTAAAAGTCTTTTGATCAATAAAATTATTTGTGCAATAAAATTTTGTAAATCGTTTTTTTTTGTATTATAAATTCGTTTTTACATCTAACTTTCTTTTAGTATATGTATCAAAATTTTATTGTACATCAAAGTATAACAAGTTAAAAATTGTGTGCATAAATTTTTTTGTCCATCAAAATTTTGTTTTGTGTGCATTAAGTGAAACCGTATAAAAACTCAAAATTGATAAAAAAAAATTCTTTCACAATATTTTTTATGCATCAACATCTTTTAACTCTGGGTAAAATTTCCCAAAATTTTTTTAAATTTTTTATATTTTTTTAAAATCTTTTTACATTTCTCACGAATATAGTCTTTTAGTTGATCTCTTCTCTATCCAAATAGGTATCTCGACATTTTACTTTCTTTTAAAACAACAATTTTCTACAACTAAATGAATCATAAAGGTTTACTTTTAAAAATAAACACACTAATATTTATTTTATCAATAAATGCAACAAAAAAATAACTTGAAAGATGGAAAACTATTTGCGGAGAACTATTCATCCACCGCCGCTATGCGCTGGTACCCTAATATTACTTTTTAGTTTGTATACGTGGGCGAGAAATTAGGCTATGCACAACAAATCAGTCGTCGATTAGGTCGACCGATTCAAATGAAGATCGAGATTGATGTGGCCATTCAGTTGCTTGTGGTCGCCCGCGCTGGTTTGTTAGTGCAAATATTACGAGATTTAAACTAAACGGTTTCTTCGGTTTTAATAATGACAAACATGTAACTTGTAATTCATAACGTAAAATGCACAAGTTACTTGTAAACACAAATCATCGATGCATACTTAAATCAACATCTCTGGACGTCTCAAGTATGCTTCAACAGAGTCGTAGATTTCCATCCTGACGTAAATCACTCAAGGTATGAACAAACAAATTTAAAACTTGACGGATGATCAAAGAAATAAAATTTTTGTTCTAAACTTCACATTTTTATTAATGTGACAAAACGTTTTTTCAAAAATATATTTTACAATTTTTTTTTGAAAAAGAAATTTTTATTTTGAAAAATTAGTTTAAAAATCCCAACAACTATCCCCCCCCCCCCAAAAAAAAATCAGCTCCAAACTTCCCCAAGTAAACTTTCACCACTAAAAAAAATGGGAGCGTTTTTGTCTGAGATGGTACCATGGTACCAGTAAATTTAGTGGTACCGTGATGTATTTAGTTGTACCATCTGTCTGTAACGGCTAGTTTTTTCTTAGCCTATAAATAGTGGACCATTTTTACTTCCAACTTGATTTTTTCAGCTAGTTTTCTTTGATATAATCCTATAAGAGTGATCTAATCATCCATTCTAGAGATCACCTTCATTCCTCTACTAGTCCAAGAGAATAACACATCGTATCAAGAAGATACAAAATATTGTAGTGTTAGTGTAGTGTGTCCGTAACACTTGTTACGTACTTGTTGTAAGTAGATATACATCAAGTTTTCCGTCATCTTGTTTAGTTAGATTGGGTACATCATTGTGATCTTGTTAAGATTAAGAAGGTCTCGTGAAGCTTGTGTTGTTCATGTGTAGATCGAGTAGATCGTGTTGATCGTGAAGATCGGGTTGATCAGGTAGATCGGGTTGATCGCGTAGATCGGGTAGATCGTGTATAGATCGTGGGGATCATGTACCTTGTGTGATTTGCAAGGATTGGGTAGATCGTGTGTGAGATTGATACTAGCTAGATTATTACTCGACATTTAGCTTAGTGTCGGAAACTAATGTAAGCGACGTTGTATGGTTTTCTCCGCCGAGAAGGGAGCTTGTTGATTAGTGAAGTAACTCTCTAGTTGGGTACTCGAGGAGTAGAGTAGGGCGAATAGGAGCTTTGTGATTGAATCACTATAAATTATCGTGTCATGTTTACGCTTTCTTTACTTATCTCTTTACTTTTATTTTTGCATTTACCGTTTTACCTTTATATTTTGCATTGCGTTTATATTTGTGTGGCTTGTGCTTATATTGTGTTAGTTGTGTTTGCATCATGACATGTTATATGTCTTAGTTTGTGTTATTGTGGTATGTCTCAATTGTTGCTTTAAATTCTCTAGCTCTTGTAAGACTAGTAAGATTATTGTTGACACTTTTCATATTACATCACACTTGATTTAGTGTTTGATACACAAGGTTTTAAGTTTTTAAACGAGAACGTATTCCCCCCCCCCCTCTACGTTTTCCACAATTGGTATCACAGCCAAGTCGCTCAAAATTATAAAACAAATGGTTTTCAAAATTGAGTACGATCCATGTATCAAATTAACCATGAAGGGGGATAAAATATGAAAAGTATTTAGTTGCTTATTTCTTAAAATTTTTATTGATTAAGCATATTTGTCATACTAGCTTGAAGGTTTTATTAAACTAATAAAAGAATAGAGTTTGTAAGTGTCCGATCATGTATTTAGAACGAGTCGTAAAGTGATGCTGTTTTGTAAGGAACGTTTGGGACAACTCTTTGTTTTGTAGTAAAAGTATGTTCGTAAATTGATTTTTTGTCCTAAACATGGAAATGATGTTTAATATATATTCTATATGTTTGATATATAATTTATTAAGTTTTACATCTCTTCATTACGTTGAAACTAAAAAATAGTTTGGACAAACTAAAACAACAGTGGACGGTACCACTAAATACAGGATGGTACCGTTATATTTAATGGTACCGTGTGTTATTTAATGGTACCGTGTGCATGTCTTTCCGATTTTCAAAACTGAGTTATTTTCATAAATTCATATAAAATCAACCGTATGTCCGCAGGAGTCGTGACACCTACCTGTTTAAACGTAATTGAGTCTAATTTAACATAGGGATATTTTTATGAATTGCTTCTATGCAAATTAATAAGACTCTTTGATTTGTTACAAAAAGTCTTTTTAGTTATGCCATTTGCGTAAATTTTTGGTCAAAATGTAAAGAGCATTTCAACTTTTCAACGTTGATGTATATTCAAAGTGACTTGGTAAAAATCTTGAAATGGAGAGGAAACTAATTCATTTAAAAATAAAGTCAAGCTATAGATACATAGTTGAATTTAATACAAAAAATGATGATAAGTATTTTTGTGTGTTATGCTAAATAACTATTTGTTTGTTTTTCTGGTGTCTTAGCATTGTTAGTTAATATTTCTGCGTGCTTTATAGTTATCTTTAGTTGAGCTAATTATATCTATAGTCATAAGTGTTTTACATGTCTTGTTGCTATGTGTTGATTATTAGTTTCCCGTTTATGCGTCAATAGGACTTAGACTGGACTTTTTGCACTAAGTTGCGTAATTGGTTTTGCATTGCATATAGGCATACCACTTTTCTTGCATATGTGTTTTCGACATCTTGCAAGTTTTAAAATGCTTTAGTAACCTTCTTAGAAATATAAACTAAGTTGGTTGATCATGTGTGTCGAAAGATATTGTATTACACAATTATTTTGTCTAAATGTTTAAGTGTAAAAAATATATCATCTCAAAATATTTAACACTTTCATCAAATCCTTAACATGATCTCGAAAACATTACATCTTCTTGTCTTGTTTGACCATGGGTTGTCTAAAACAAGATAAAAGATCATATTAGTACATTAGTATTTAAGTAAAAGAAAATGTATTAAACTTGCATTGATCTCACACACACACAAAATATTTTAAACATTTAGTATTTTACATATGTTCTATAAAAATTGTTAAGATAATTATTTTTATACTCATGATATGTCGAAAACTAAGAATATTTTTATACTCATGATACGTGTTTTACTAAGCATTCGTAAGAGTGATAAGTTTCCATTTAGAAAAGCATATTAGTTAAAAGATACAATATGTCTCATTTCAATCATACATCATATAATACTCACATGATCTATTGAGGTAATTAACCTTTACTAGATTCTTTTCTCAAGATATATAAATGAGCATTCTTGAAATACTCTCAATGTAGTAGATTCTAATTAAGGCATATCTTGGCTCTAGAAAATCAAACAGTGTTAAAATAACATGTAACAAACAAAGATGTCGTCCAAGAGATCATGAAATGTACCATCTAAACCAAATAACCTATAAATCTCAAATACGAAATTGAAACATTATGCTTGCCTTTGTTATGATATTGTGTAAGACATGTCATCTTCATTGGCCGAATTTTAAATATGGTTAGTTGAGTCATATTAGGCCATGTATTAGCGAAATAAGCTAATATCATATTTGCTACAATTCGATAGGCAAAGATAGGAATTTGAATTTTTCTAACATGAAAATGACTACTAGAGAACCTATCACACTAGAAATTCAATTTGACCTAATGGTTGATTTGCTTCTAGGAGAGAAGTTGGGTTCACGGTATAACCCGTAAAAATGGTCGTGTTTAGCCTGAATTGAGCACCACTAGTGATAGTCTCATACTCATTCTCTAACTTGAAAATTTTCCATTCATACATTTGACTAAAGATAGTTTAAATCGGTGAACTTTATCTCCCATTAGGATTGCATTTTGAATAAGTAGATATTTGGATTCTCCTTAGCGAACCTAGGTTATTTGGATCCCACATATGTGATTCAAAGTGATAACCTGTTCTTGGGAGATATGATTAACTGCCTTCATACTTTCTTAATAATTACTTGATTAATTATTGAACGCATGTTTATTAGTAAGATTTTTCTTTCGATTAGATATTCCGATATAATATCTCCTGATATGTTTATCTATGATACATGCTCTTAAATGCTAAATGCTATGATATTTGGTATGATGTTTGCATTTGTTCCTTATGTTCGTTTTACATGATTTGCTTGTTAACTTTGCACCCACACTATGTTTTTTTGACACATAATGAAATAGGTATGCCTATCACTATAAACTTTTAGATGTCACATAGTCTTATACTAGTGTCAAAATCTAAAAGTTAAAGTCGTCACAAAATTGTCCTAATTCCTTAGTCATCATTTCGCTTTCTTCCAAGTGATATACTCTTTTGTCAAGGGAAAGCTAGATACAAACCTAATAGAACTCTGAGAAGGTTTGACAAATTAAATATTTCATCTGAAATATTCAAGTAAGTTTAACTTGCGATCGCAATGGTTAAATGTCATATCCAAAACATCATAGTCAAGCCTTTTAACAACATATGTTAAAACGCTCATCCAAAAGCTAAAAGCTAACATCCACCTTCGGGTCACAAAGGACTCACGAGTTCCTACATTAAGGGATTTGTAGTTTCTTTCATCCTCGTCTGAATATACACACTCCTTGAGACCAAGTATATTCTTTCCGTATGTCCATTTCATCCCCATAAGTTTGTCATAGTATTTTACCGTCAAGCTCACCTCATATATAATGAGGATCGAACTTTTTCCATTGGTTTTAGGGTCAAAAACCAACGTATCATCCTATCTTTCCAAGAGTCCATTGATACTCTCTTTCTTCCAAATAATGGGGAATATGCCTATACGAAGATTGATATTTTTAAGTCTCTTCTTTTTCGTCGTCAATCTTGATCACCAAACCTCAATCTAATTGAAGCCATCCTTATGTTCCAAATCGAGTCTCACCCACACATCTACCACCGTTGTGTCGATTAAATACTTCATTCTTTTAGATTATATACCCTTCTGCGATCAGCACCGTAGGCCTTGCTTTATGCCTTTCAAAACCTCGTTCAACACCCTTGTACTAAACAAAATGAAATATATCATCACTTCCTTCGCGATAACGTTGAAAATTTTCTATTAAGAGAGTTCCTTCCCATGACAACAGCGCCGACATCTTAACCAAACCTCTCAAACAAAAATCCTTCAACTATCTCCGTCTAGGTCTAGGAATGATGGTACACATTCCATAAGTATTGTCTAATGACTACTCAAATATTTCACTGGAAATATTAAAGTCATCCATTTAGTCTCGTCTTATGACTATTTAAATATTTCTTTGGAAATATTAAGGTCATGTCTATTCGTCTAGTATCGTTAGTAAAATCCTATCAGAGTTATCTTGTAAGAGAATTTATTAGGTGTAAGTTCTCTCATCGTGTCAAAAAGTATCACTGAATTAGCGAGATTTATTCGTCAAAAATCAAAAATGGAAACAAATCTGGCCAAAACAGTCCACGACACCATTAAACATGGGATGGTACCACTACATTTAGTAGTACCATCGGACCGTGACCTGCTAGTACCCGTTTACTCTCCTAACTTTTCACAAATTCAAACCAAACACCTTCTTACTGCTACTGTGGAGAACAAAACCATTACACATGGTACAAAACACAACATATATTTGGTTACCTCTGTATCCTTTACACATGGTATAAAACAAATACATTTTTAATATCATTTAATAATTTTTTCACTCCAAATCCAAATCCGAGTCCAAATTATAATCCGAATCCTAAACCCATCTACGAACAAAACGGGCCCTAAGCCTCACCTTAAAACATTTTAAATACAACTTTTAGTTAGAGTTAATATGATTAAGAGAGTCCGAAAAAGAAAAAAATATAGTATTTGGACGAGTATTATAGAATATCTACTTATTTAAATATGATAAGGTTAAGATAAATAAAAAATAACATTTTTGAGAAGCGTACAAAAAATCTTAGAAAGTTTCCAAAAAATTCCAAGATAGCAGAGTTAATAAAAAGGTTGTGAAGAAAGTTTTTTAAAAGTCTTTAGATCAAAAAATTTATTTGTGCAATAAAATTTTGTAAATCGTTTTTTTTTTTTGTATTATAAATTCGTTTTTACATCTAACTTTCTTTTAGTATATGTATCAAAATTTTATTGTACATCAAAGTATAACAAGTTAAAAATTGTGTGCATACATTTTTTTGTCCATCAAAATTTTGTTTTGTGTGCATTAAGTGAAACCGTATAAAAACTCAAAATTGATAAAAAAAATAAATTATTTCACAATATTTTTTATGCATCAACATCTTTTAACTCTGGGTAAAATTTCCCAATTTTTTTTAAAATTTTTATATTTTTTAAAAATCTTTTTACATTTCTCACGAATATTATCTGTTAGTTGATCTCTTCTCTTTCCAAATAGGTATCTCGACATTTTACTTTCTTTTAAAACAACAATTTTCTACAACTGAATGAATCATAAAGGTTTACTTTTAAAAATAAACAAACTAAGATTTATTTTATCAATAAATGCAACAAAAAAATAACTTGAAAGATGGAAAACTATTTGCGGAGAACTATTCATCCACCGCCGCTATGCGCTGGTACCCTAATATTACTTTTTAGTTTGTATACGTGGGCGAGAAATTAGGCTATGCACAACAAATCAGTCGTCGATTAGGTCGACCGATTCAAATGAAGGTCGAGATTGATGTGGCCATTCGGTTGCTTGTGGTCGCGCGCGCTGGTTTGTTAGTGCAAATATTACGATATTTAAACTAAACGGTTTCTTCGGTTTTAATAATGACAAACATGTAACTTGCAATTCATAACGTAAAATGCACAAGTTACTTGTAAACACAAATCATCGATGCATACTTACATCAACATCTCTGGACGTCTCAAGTATGCTTCAACAAAGTCGTAGATTTCCATCCAGACATAAATCACTCAAGGTATGAACAAACAAATTTAAAACTTGACAGATGATCAAAGAAATAAATTTTTTGTTATAAACTTCACATTTTTATTAATGTGACAAAACATTTTTTCAAAAATATATTTTACAATTTTTTTTTGAAAAAGAAATGTTTTATTTTGAAAAATTAGTTTAAAAATCCCAACAGCTATCCCCCCCCCCCCCCCCCCCCCCCCCAAAAAAAAAATCAGCTCCAAAATTCCCCAAGTAAACTTTCACCACTAAAAAAAATGGGAGCGTTTTTGTCAGAGATGGTACCGTGATGTATTTAGTTGTACCGTCTGTCTGTAACGGCTAGTTTTTTCTTAGCCTATAAATAGTGGACCATTTTTACTTCCAACTTGATTTTTTCAGCAAGTTTTCTTTGGTATAATCCTATAAGAGTGATCTAATCATCCATTCTAGAGATCACCTTCATTCCTCTACTAGTCCAAGAGAATAACACATCGTATCAAGAAGATACAAAATATTGTAGTGTTAGTGTAGTGTGTCCGTAACACTTGTTACGTACTTGTTGTAAGTAGATATACATCAAGTTTTCTGTCATCTTGTTTAGTTAGATTGGGTAGATCATTGTGATCTGGTTAAGATTAAGAAGGTCTCGTGAAGCTTGTGTTGTTCATGTGTAGATCGGGTAGATCGTGTTGATCATGAAGATCGGGTAGATCGGGTTGATTACGTAGATCGGGTTGATCGCGTAGATCGGGTAGATCGTGTATAGATCGTGGGGATCATGTAACTTGTGTGATTTGCAAGGATTGGGTAGATCGTGTGTGAGATTGATACTAGCTAGATTATTACTCGACATTTAGCTTAGTGTCGGAAAATATTGTAAGCGACGTTGTATGGTTTTCTCCGCCGAGAAGGGAGCTTGTTGATTAGTGAAGTAACTCTCTAGTTGGGTACTTGAGGAGTAGAGTAGGGTGAATAGGAGCTTTGTGATTGAATCACTATAAATCATCGTGTCCTGTTTGCGCTTTCTTTACTTATCTCTTTACTTTTATTTTTGCATTTACCGTTTTACATTTATATTTTGCATTGCGTTTATATTTGTGTGGCTTATGCTTATATTGTGTTAGTCGTGTTTGTATCATGACATGTTATATGTCTTAGTTTGTGTTATTGTGATATGTCTTAATTGTTGCTTTAAATTCTCTAGCTCTTGTAAGACTAGTAAGATTATTGTTGACACTTTTCATATTACATCACACTTGATTTAGTGTTTGATACACAAGGTTTTAAGTTTTTAAAAGAGAACGTATTCACCCCCTCCTCTACGTTTTCCACAATTGGTATCAGAGCCAAGTCGCTCAAAATTTTAAAACAAATGGTTTTCAAAATTGAGTACGATCCATGTATCAAATTAACCATGAAGGGGGATTAAATATGAAAAGTATTTAGTTGCTTAATACTTAAAATTTTATTGATTAAGCATACTTTGTCATACTAGCTTGAAGGTTTTATTAAACTAATAAAAGAATAGAGTTTGTAAGTGTCCGGTCATGTATTTAGAACGAGTCGTAAAGTGATGCTGTTTTGAAAGGAATGTTTGGGACAACTCTTTGGTTTTTAGTAAAAGTATGTTCGTAAATTGATTTTTTGTCCTAAACGTGGAAATGATGTTTAATATATATTCTATATGTTTGATATATAATTTATTAAGTTTTACATCTCTTCATTACGTTAAAACTAAAAAATAGTTTGGACAAACTAAAACAACAGTGGACGGTACCACTAAATACAGGATGGTACCGTTATATTTAATGGTACCGTGTGTTATTTAATAGTACCGTGTGTCTGTCTGTCCAATTTTCAAAACTGAGTTATTTTCATAAATTCATATAAAATCAACCGTATGTCCGCAGGAGTCGTGACACCTACCTGTTTAAACGTAATTGAGTCTAATTTAACATAGAGATATTTTTATGAATTGCTTCTATGCAAATATATAAGACTCTTTGATTTGTTACAAAAAGTCTTTTTAGTTATGCCATTTGCGTAAAGTTTTGGTCAAAATGTAAAGAGCATTTCAACTTTTCAACGTTGATGTATATTCAAAGTGACTTGGTAAAAATCTTTGAAATGGAGAGAAAACTAATTCATTTAAAAATAAAGTCAAGCTATATATGCATTGTTGAACTTAATACAAAAAATGATGATAAGTATTTTTGTGTGTTATGCTGAATAACTATTTGTTTGTTTTTCTTGTGTCTTAGCATTGTTAGTTAATATTTCTGTGTGCTTATAGTTATCTTTAGTTGAGCTAATTATATCTATAGTCGTAAGTGTTTTACATGTCTTGTTGCTATGTGTTGATTATTAGTTTCCCGTTTATGGGTCAATAGGACTTAGACTAGACTTTTTGCATTAAGTTGCGCAATTGGTTTTGCATTGCATATAGGCATACCACTTTTCTTGCATATGTGTTTTCGACATCTTGCAAGTTTTAAAATGCTTTAGTAACCTTCTTAGAAATATAAACTAAGTTGGTTGATCATGTAACGCCCCGACCCGACAAGGGTAAAGGAATCACAAATAATGATGTCATATCAAAGCAAACATAAATATCCAAAAGAAGTCTTAGCATAAATACTGAAATAATTCAAGTCAACATGACTTCAATACATAGGTCCCAGCGGAAAAAATAAACTCCAAATAAAATAATCTGAAATAGTAAAGTCTTAAATGGCATCGTATCATCAAAGCTAAATATCTCTAAGGTAAGTCCACTCAGCACTCATCCCAAAGCAAAACCCAGTTCCAATGCTTAGATACCTGCCGCGGAAGAAAAGAAATGCGGCTGAGCTTCAAAAGCTCTGTGAACAGATATACAAGCAAAGCGAATACTAAACGAAATCAAATACGGAATATAGTGAACGAAAGATAGTAAAGTCATAATCATTTTCAAGGTATAAATCAGAATTATCGAATAAGTTTTATAGTTAACTACCTCGAGCCCAGAAACAAATATCAGATCATAATCATATTCATATTCACACAAAGCAACATTTGTAGGGGAGACCTACCGGAGTTATGAAGGACGTGCATGTACGCAGCATCAATCATCAGATAACATATAACATATAACAAATAACAAATAACAGATCTAGGATGCATCCATACGCCCCACAAACAGATATTGTTCATATAATATAACTTGAGCTCATTAACAGATAACAGATAAGGGACGTGGCAGAACTTCACTCTACTGCCCTAGAGTCATGTCAGAAGTGCATTACTGACATGGACATGGAACCCCCATGACTAGTTAATATTTGGCTCGGGTGTCAAACTATCTTAGGTCAAATCAGAATGTCAAAACTGACACAGATCATATTTTATCAGAAGATTAATCATATTTTCGAAATCAAAGTTTTCATATCATATAGTTCAAAATCAAATGTTTCATAACTCAAAAATCAAAGTTCAAATAAGCAACAGCTCAAACAAACAGAATGGGGTTCATAGCAAAGGCTTAGGAAACCCTAATATAAAAGCTAACGAAAAGAAAACGTTAAAAGGAACCTTTACTGAAAAGGTCAGAATATCTGTACCTTATTCCAAAGCAAATGATCGAAAAGCAGAAATACGGAAAGCAAAGGATTACTCCTTCTTCACAGAACCTATACACATTAACGGTCGTACATGTTATTTATGATTTCATAATTGTCGAAATGATCCTTTAATGTTTGGTGTTTATACTTAGTGTATTCAGTGATCTTCATACTTTAGAGATTTATGATTAAATGAGACTTAAGTGTTTTATAATTAATGTCGAAGATTAAGGTTCATTATGTCATTTATTAAAGTTTAGGGTTAAATGTGAAAATAGTTTAAACGTCATAACTCACACATGAAATAATGAATTATTATACTTAGCTTCAAACCCTAATCGACTCTTATTTATGTTCTAGGGTTTTCTCATTCTTCAATATCACATTAATGTGCAATTACTTTATATGTTACGTCATTTAACAACTCATTACTCTTGTTTATTTACTCAACACATTCATGTCTTAACCATACGTTACATATATATATGTTATATGTCAACTTTTATTCCCATGCACGTTTATGATTTCATGTGACAACACAAGTTACTTATTACTCAGATTAGTTACACATCTACGCACACATGCACAATAGCTTAGAATAGATATGACCATGTACTACGTTTACATATCGACAAGCTCACTTGACTTATAATAACGCACGCATGGTTCACAAACCATTTAGAGTTCGGTTCACATGGTTAGGTTCACACTTCAAACTAGGGTTTAGGTTTACATGATCCCTTTACTCGTTTAATACACGTTCAAAACTCTTATATGCTTCGGTTTATCTTATAGGGTTCGGCCTCCATGTTTTACGCAATACCTTAACTCTCGACGTACTTTACATATTCATGTTTGCATGTTTATATAAGGTCCGATTATATATATATATGGTTCGGTGTATATATAGCTTCGACATGCCTATGATCCGATTCACAAAACATATTCAATACATGTTCTCTTAATTCTTATAAGGTCCGATTTATATTTGTTGGTTGGTTTCGGTTTGCATAAGGTTCGGCCAAAAAAAAAAAAAAAAAACACAAGATCGACTAAACAAAACATATTACAGTATATATTAACGTAAGGCATCAAAAGAAGACGAATAGAACACGTTATACCTTAGCTTGTTGGAAACAAAGCTCTCGACACCAATGGGATTTGTTCGGCCGAATAGGAAGAAAAGAAAAGAAGAGGCAACCAAAACTAGGGTTCCAAATTATGTTAAATGTGTTGTATATATAGGTGGTACAAAAATGTTTCTAGGATTTAGAGTGTGTGGGCTTCGGCTTGGTCCAACCGAAACAAAACAAACGCCCACCTTGGCTCTCGACTCCCTGATCCAAACGAACAAACAAACACGGCCCAAGTTGTTTACGCGAGACGTTAAATCTTCGTTGTACAAAATCGATCACGTACACGTATTAGTTAAGTTTTAATTACTCGTAAGTTTAGTTTTAATTTCGTTAAATGATATAAATGTATTTTACGCATTTTATAATTTTCGATTCCAAGGGTATTTTAGTCTTTATCTATGTTTTAGATTTTCAGGTTTTACAGATCATGTGTGTCAAAAGATATTGTATTGCACAATTATTTTTCTAAATGTTTAAGTGTAAAAAATATATCATCTCAAAATATTTAACACTTTCATCAAATCCTTAACATGATCTCGAAAACATTACATCTTCTTGTCTTGTTTGACCATGGGTTGTCTAAAACAAGATAAAAGTTCATATTAGTACATAAGTATTTAAGTAAAAGAAAATGTATTAAACTTGCATTGATCTCACACACACACAAAATATTTTAAACATTTAGTATTTTACGTATGTTGTATAAAAATTGTTAAGATAATTATTTTTATACTCATGATATGTCGAAAACTAAGAATATTATACTTAATAATAAATAGCTTTTCGCACATAAAAATAAATGACAATCTCAAAGTAGTAAGTTAATATATCATTAACCTCACACATACAACTAATATTAGAATAAATGGAACACACTCCTTAAATTTTTATTTCTTTTAAAAGGAGCGATCGTGAGGGTCAAGAAAGATTTCGAGTACATATCAATTCATTATTCAAATTATGACTGATATCATTATCAAATATAATTGACAAGTTTTTGAGTATGAACATGAAATTGGAGTCATTTTTTGTCTAGCTTCAAGATAACATCAAAATATAATGAAATATATTATCTTGAATCTACATAGTCAATCACACTCGGTTGTTATGAAATCAATGACGTCCTTTCAAGACGAAAAGAATATGCATCAGATCATAACTCACACTTGTGTTGGTGATGTCATATTTAGTCTTCTTGTCAAATGGTTGTGTTCCAAACATTAAACTAATATGTTTAAAATATGCATAAAACACACAACTAAGTAGGATTGACAACTTGTATGTTTCATCCGAAATATTCAAGTAATTTACTTTGCAATGCAATTAGTAAATGTATCATTTTTGAAAAACCAAACACGAGCAAACAAACAACATATGTAAAATTTTCTCATGAACGAATCAACACTCAAAATCACATGTAGAGTAAAAGTGTCACACATAATATGTTACTAACTATTATGTACGTCATCAATCTTCGAGAATATCACATTTATTTCTCTTAGCAAAAGATTGACAAAGAATAACTTATGTCTTATGCATCTTATTTTCTTTGTAACATGAATGGTTATGTTACAAGAGAATACACTGCATCTTGTTTAACAATATAGGATATTATATTTCAATAATAACCCAATACAACATTTGTCATTGCATAAACAAGTAAAATTGGCCATACACTAAAATACGTGTTTTACTAAGCATTCGTAAGAGTGATAAGTTTCCATTTAGAAAAGCATATTAGTTAAAAGATACAATATGTCTCATTTCAATCATACATCATATAATACTCACATGATCTATTGAGGTAATTAACCTTTACTAGATTCTTTTCTCAAGATATATAAATGAGCATTCTTGAAATACTCTCAATGTAGTAGATTCTAATTAAGGCATATCTTGGCTCTAGAAAATCAAACAGTGTTAAAATAACATGTAACAAACAAAGATGTCGTCCAAGAGATCATGAAATGTACCATCTAAACCAAATAACCTATAAATCTCAAATACGAAATTGAAACATTATGCTTGCCTTTGTTATGATATTGTGTAAGACATGTCATCTTCATTGGCCGACTTTTAAAATATGGTTAGTTGAGTCATATTAGGCCATGTATTAGCGAAATAAGCTAATATCATATTTGCTACAATTCGATAGGCAAAGATAGGAATTTGAATTTTTCTAACATGAAAATGACTACTAGAGAACCTATCACACTAGAAATTCAATTTGACCTAATGGTTGATTTGCTTCCAGGAGAGAAGTTGGGTTCACGGCCTAACCCGTAAAAATGGTCGTGTTTAGCCTGAATTGAGCACCACTAGTGATAGTCTCATACTCATTCTCTAACTTGAAAATTTTCCACTCATACATTTGACTAAAAATAGTTTAAATCTGTGAACTTTGTCTCCCATTAGGATTGCATTTTGAATAAGTAGGAATTAGGATTCTCCTTAGCGAACCTAGGTTACTTGAATCCCACATATGTGATTCAAAGTGATAACATGTTCTTGGGAGATATGATTAAATGCCTTCATACTTTCTTAATAATTACTTGATTAATTATTGAACGCATGTTTATTAGAAAGATTTTTCTAATAATATCTCCTGATATGTTTATCTATGATACATGCTCTTAAATGCTAAATGCTATGATATTTGGTATGATGTTTGCATTTGTTCCTTATGTTCGTTTTACATGATTGATAAGGTTTTAAAAGTTACCTTTTTGAGGGGTCGTTTAAGCCCTTATTTGATCACTTTTGTATCCGTTATTGCTTAATATCGTTCCTTTTCACTTTTTAGGTCTCTTGAAGGCAAAATGCTGGAATGGCACTTATTTGAACGAAAAGGCGCGAATATACGAAGAAAATGGCCAAAGTCAGAATCGAGACACTCAAAGCTGCTGAAAACATAAGGTGACGGCGTCACAGCTTATACGCGACGCCGTCGGAGGATTTTGTGACGGGACAGAAGCCAAAACCCCTATTTTCAAGTAACGACGTCAAGTTATAAAAGAGTAGGCCGTCGCAACTCAGACGGCCTAGATGCAATCCAGACGGCGTCAGAAGCTGAAGAGGACGGCGTCACAAGCATAAGGTGACGCCGTCGCAAGTCTAATGTGGCCAAGACGAAACCCTAATGACTGCGACACGACGGCGTCACAAAACATAAGGTGACGCCGTCGCAGATGTAATCTTATATATAGAATCCGAATTTTTCAGTATTTGTGTGTAGTCTTTTGGAGTAAAAACCTAAACCGAACCAAGGCTGTCTTGTACAGTATTTTAGGGTTCCAAACCCTATCTTACACCAAGATAAGTGTTTTACTTTATTAATACCATTATGTCTTTGATTATTTGTGTGTATGCTTGCATGTTCTCCATGTCCGGCTAATTTACTTGTGTGTTTGCTTAGGGAATATGAAACTTAATTATTGAATATTGATTGGTTGTCTCTTATCTTAGTTGATTAATGATCTAGTAATGCGATAGGTCATTCGTTGTGTACTTAATGCTTGATTAAATCTTTGTGAACCTTAGAATATAACTCCTTGAGTAGTTGTAAGCTAAACCATCCAAAGAGTGCCTTAGAGTAAGAGTTTATTATCCCTAGTGGGTTTTGTAGACGAGACCCTTTGGTAAGTTCAAAGAGTTAGGGAGAAACGCATACCCTACAACCTTAGACACACAACGCAACTAAGAACAAGGACGTGACAATTCAACCACCAATAGGAGATAATTAAGGAGTAGTAAAACCTAAGTAAACACATCTTTAAACTATCATACGAGCACACAATAATTAGACATAGACTACATACACCTTAGATTAGAAATTTAGATAAGTAGAGTAATCGGTAGCAATACCAACCCCCCAAATCCAAACCCCGAGATTCGTACCTTTCCTTTTCTTAAAAATATAAAAAGATAAAAAATAATCTTCCTCAACCCCAACCTTAGCGTAGTAACTTCTCACTAGCATTCCTATTCCCCTAGAGAACGATATCAATACCCGTGGCTTACCCTAATACTACACTACAACGATAAGGTTCACTGCCTAGGGTGTTGAAAAACTTGCTCGACGAAAAGGAAGTTCCTTTGACCCCGAACGACGCGTGTAGCGTTATCAAGTTTTTGGCGCCGCTGCCTGGGAATAGAATAGCTAGTTAGTAGTCCACCTCATTTAGGTTTCTTTACTTGATTCCTATCAAGTAAATTTTTCTCGTTTTTAGCTTTCTCGTAGTCTATCCCCCTTCTTCGTGACCTTTGTTCGTAATCCCATCACTTTTCATCATGGAAGGTGATAACCAACCACCACTCATCAACCCACCACCAAATGACCTGCCAAGAGCCCGTACTCTTGGTGAATACTCGAGACCAAGCCACTTAGGCTATAGGAACACCATTGAGCTTCCCGACCAAGCCCAAACTACGGCCCTGCGATCCGACACCATCCGGTTGGTGCAAAACGGATGTGCATTCCATGGACTTCGTTCCGAAGATCCAAATCAGCATCTTAGGGATTTCCTTAAAATTGTCGATTCCATCGACCTTGATGCTACTACTCGGGAGACCATGCGCCTGCGTCTCTTCCAATTCTCTCTACGGGACCAAGCTAGTAATTGGCTTGAGCGACTTCCCGCCGGCTCCATCTCAAGTTGGGATGATCTTACCTCTCGCTTCCTTGCTCAATTTTTCCCACCGGGGAGAACCACTAAGCTTAGGAATGACATCTTGATGTTCCAACAACGTCAGGGTGAATCTCTCTACGAAGCATGGACTCGATTCAAGGACTTACTTCATAAATTCCCTCATCACGGCATTGATCTTTGGCTCCAAGTCCAAATCTTTTATGATCATGTCAACTTCCCCACCAAACGATCCATTGACCAAGCAGTCGGTGGAAAACTTAGTGATCTCACCGCGGAAGAATCATGGGGTATAATAGAGGACCTTTCCCTCTATGACAATGAAAGTTGGGATGACCCCCGTGAGCTGCCCAAAACCGTTAAGGCAATCTCCTTGCCTCCCATTGACTCATAACCTTCCGACCGTAGGATGATCGAACTTGAAGATCAATTCCTAATGAGTTCCTACGAAAATCCTAAGTCTTCACACCATGTGAACAAAGTTTCTTCCTCGTGTGAGCCATTTTGTGATCCTCATAACACGCGCACTAGCACCCGATCCCCCGAACATGCTTCCGTTGACTACGCATCCTCGCGTATTAATGGAACGGGAGGAAGATTCCCTACAATACCCGGACCTAGGAATTTCAATGAAACCCGAGAGGCATGGAAAGGCAAGCCCGACTTCTACTGGGGACAAACCAAAGAATTCACTTCCAATGATTTTTCATGGCCCCCACCTAACGGTTCTAACCAACAAAACATCGAAGGGATGTTTCAGAACCTAGTTGCATCCCAAGAAGCCCAAATATCTAAGCTCTTGGACCGCTTTAACCAACAACAAGCCGAAATGGATAGGAAGATAGACAACCTTTTGAAAGCCATAACCAATAGTGATAGGAAGGTTAGTGCTATCTCAACTCCCGAGCCTTCCGGTGTAGAGATTAAGGACCCAAGTAAGCTAGCTAAGCACGTTCAATTCGTCAATACCATCGCCTTAGTGAAACCTAATGGAACAAATGACGAAGAGGACCATACACTTGAGAATAATTAAACAACCGAGGAAGTAGATGAAGTAGACAATGACTATTTCAATAAGTTTCCTATGGAAGAAGAACTATCTCGCCACCCTCACTTAGTCCGTGACCTCCGTCACATGTATGTTAGGAAAAGCCCTAGAATCAAGTTTGAGAACCCTTGGAATCTTAACATACCATGTTGCATAGGACACCTTTTTGTGGCAAAGGCCTACATTGATCGCAAATCCCCAATCAATATAATGACTAGCACCTACTACAATTGGGTAATGAAGAAGCCTATTCCAACTAGGCAAGACCCCGATAATCCTAGGGTTAAGTGCAATTTTCTTGGTAGAGTTAAGGGATTGCCCGTTTATGTAGGAAGTTTCACGTTTTCTACGGACTTCATAATTGTAGATGATATTAGCACGGCCATAGACCCTAGCTTGTCCCACATTATTCTAGGAAAACCTTTCATAGAAAGCACCGGGATGACCTATGATCCCTCGTTAGGAGTAGTGCGATTCAAGGATGAGACCGATGACATAGCTTACCAAATGCCGTTTAAGATTGAGAAGTTTTCATCACTCTCTAATGATGAAAAGGAACTTAAACTGTCGGTCTATTATAGGAATGATGAGGATAGGGAAAAAGGAGTAGATTATGTTATGGCTAAGATTTTCGGATTCTATAAGGATTGCTTGAACTTAGGACCGAAATATAGGACCGAGTGGGGAGAGGACGAACTCTTAGAGAGGTGCATCATAGGGCACTTCTACAACATGGAATCCCCCATTAGAGACCGTCAAGGTGGCGGTAATGAAGTCACGTAGGAGCACGACTACGAGTCTAGCTACAAGACTCTTAAATAAAGAAAAGCGCTTCGTGGGAGGCAACCCATGCTTAATTGTTTGCTTGTTAGTGTCATATGTCTTTTATTGATTGTTTATTCTCATGTTTAAATTTGTAAAAATGCTTTATTTTGTTTTTAACCTCGTCTTAATTGCATATAAAGGTATTTTACATAAGGGATAAGTGTAGGGAGGATTACACACGTTTTCAAAAGAAACGTAAACATGAGAATAACAATTAACTAAAAGATATATATGTGTGTTTGTTCGAGTCAAATGCTTGTATCGAGTCATAATGGATGTTTTGCAGAAATTTTTCCAGATTCTAAAGATGTAAATTTTCCAGAATTTTTTCCAGAAAATCGCAGACCAGTTTTTGTCAGGATAACCTGACGGCGTCAGGATCGCAACCTGACGGCGTCAGGAAGGAGTAAAAACAACAGATTACTTTTTTCTCGTTTTCTGAGCTACTTAAAATTTTTTGGAATTTCCCAGGTCTTAATTTTCCAGAAATTCTGTAAACATCCATTCTACAAGTATTATATCTTAGTTTAAATCGAGTCTTATATATATTATTACCGCCGATTTTACGCGAAGGTTTCGTTTGTTTTCTTCAAGTGTGCAGGTTTAATTTATCAAGAAGAAGTTACATAAGATTGGAAGGAGCTTTTCACGCATAAATTCTTTTTGGAAAGGATTTAACCACCACTTCACACGAATCCTACCGAGCTAATCAGGGGAGTACTAGTTTCTTTCATCTTTTAATTACCTTCCATTATCATAACTTTGATACTTTCGGGGAACATTGGGGACAATGTTCAGTTTAAGTGTAGGGAGGGAAAATAAAACGGGAACTTTGAAACTATGCTTATCTTTGAATATTTGCTTTGTCCAATTGTATTTGTGTAATAAACCATGAGAATATGTCGATTAGGGTAATTTTGGCACCAAATTTAAAATTTTTCACGACATATAGGAGCGGGCCATTAGTTTTAACAAAAGCGTCTCACGGATAGGAAGTTACATGACTAGCACAAAAAAACCCTTTACCACCTAAATTCCACCCAAAATGTGAGGATCGCCCTTAGATTAGTAGGAATTAAAGCATTCATCTTTAATGATTAGAGTGTGAACCGGTAGTATATTAGATTCTAGAACTTGTTTTGTGATACATTCCGAGATCGCTACTTAGACTACACTTGTGTAGTTAGGAATAACTAAATGATAAGAGGCATTAGGATAACCCTTGTTTGATACCAGTAATATAATTACTTCTTCCACCTCGGTTAAGTAATTCCCCCACGCCCTTTGCATTGTACTCATCTTTAGTACACGATACCCCTAGTTAACCCCTCTGAGCCTATCATTTTCGCGGTTCTCGTGATGTTTCGGTTTTTCCGGAATATCAATGAAGAGCATTGTTTACACCCCACCCCCAAATATACACCCAAATCGCCTTAGCCTACCCTTTATGCACTCACTTTTAGTGCATTATTGTTATCACCCTAAACCCTTAGTTCAATTATCTGGTTGCTTGCATGAGTTGCTAAGTCGAGTCATATCTTTTGTATACAGTTTTGGGACGATTGGGATTCATGGGAAAAGTTAAAGTTTATGAAATGACGCGAAGGGAACGTTAAATTCAAATTCCCTTTGTTTGCATAATAATGTACCCCAAGTGTTTTGATCTTTTCAATTCGGGTCAAATTAGTGTTAGAATAATAAAAACTCAAGTGTAGGGATGTGCCTATAAATCCCTATCATTTTGATATTACCGTAGAGGATGGTAGAGTAAAACTGTATGAAAAAAAAAAAAAAAACATACGGGCTACCATCCTACATCTATCCTTTAAATTTATGTTTGTTTATTTCAGTTAGCTAGAGTCTAGAGTGTCGAGTCTTGGCTTAGCAACGCCATTCTTCGTATGCATTTAACATAGATATTTTTGACTTGCCACCACTAAATAGCCTATCCCACCAAACCCTTTGTTTCCCTACCGTAAGCCTAACATTACAACCCTTTAAAGACCTCTTTGATAGTCTTTCCTAGGTGCTTACGCCAAAGCGATGGAGGTTTGATCTATTCTCAAGCCTATGGTAATCTATGTACTAGGACCGGTTAATGAGTGTTTATCTTCCATTTCCAATTTGTTATATTTCATATACACCCGAGAGAGATGTGAGTATCCAAACACCCCATGTGAGGTGCTAGTATGTAATTTCCGTGCTTGTTATGACTTTTGCGGGGCTTATATGTGTTATGGGCTGTTTTAAACCAATGCTTCATGACCCCTAACTTATAAATTAATTGGCTAAAAGCACATTTGCTTGAGGACAAGCAAATACCAAGTGTAGGGATATTTGATAATGTTTTAAAAGGTACCTTTTTGAGGGGTCGTTTAAGCCCTTATTTTATCACTTTTGTATCCGTTATTGCTTAATATCGTTCCTTTTCACTTTTTAGGTCTCTTGAAGGCAAAATGCAGGAATGACACTTATTTGGACGAAAAGGCGCGAATATACGAAGAAAATGGCCAAAGTCATAATCGAGACACTCAAAGCTGCTGAAAACATAAGGTGACGGCGTCACAGCTTATACGCGACGCCGGCGGAGGATTTTATGACAGGACAAAAGCCAAAACCCCTATTTTCAAGTGACGACGTCAAGTTATAAAAGAGTAGGTCGTCGCAACTCAGACGGCCTAGATGCAATCCAGACGGCGTCAGAAGCTGAAGAGGACGGCGTCACAAGCATAAGGTGACGCCGTCGCAAGTATAACGTGGCCAAGACGAAACTCTAATGACGGCGTCACAAAGCATAAGGTGACGCCGTCGAAGATGTAATCTTATATATAGAATCCGAATTTTTCAGTATTTGTGTGTAGTCTTTTGGAGTAAAAACCTAAACCGAACCAAGGCTGTCCTGTACAATATTTTAGGGTTCCAAACCCTATCTTACACCAAGATAAGTGTTGTACTTCATTAATACAATTATGTCTTTGATTATTTGTGTGTATGCTTGCATGTTCTCCATGTCCGGCTAATTTACTTGTGTGTTTACTTAGGGAATATGAAAGTTAGTTATTGAATATTGATTGGTTGTCTCTTATCTTAGTTGATTAATGATCTAGTAATGCGATAGGTCATTCGTTGTGTACTTAATGCTTGATTAAATCTTTGTGAACCTTAGAATATAACTCCTTGAGTAGTTGTAAGCTAAACCATCCAAAGAGTGCCTTAGAGTAAGAGTTTATTATCCCTAGTGGGTTTTGTAGACGAGACCCTTTGGTAAGTTCAAAGAGTTAGGGAGAAACGCATACCCTACAACCTTAGACACACAACGCAACTAAGAATAAGGACGTGACAATTCAACCACCAATAGGAGATAATTAAGGAGTAGTAAAACCTAAGTAAACACATCTTTAAACTATCATACGAGCACACAATAATTAGACATAGACTACATACACCTTAGATTAGAAATTTAGATAAGTAGAGTAATCGGTAGCAATACCAACCCCCCAAATCCAAACCCCGAGATTCGTACCTTTCCTTTTCTTAAAAATATAAAAAGATAAAAAATAATCTTCCTCAACCCCAACCTTAGCGTAGTAACTTCTCACTAGCATTCCTATTCCCCTAGAGAATGATATCAATACCCGTGGCTTACCCTAATACTACACTAAAACGATTAGGTTCACTGCCTAGGGTATTGAAAAACTTGCTCGACGAAAAGGAAGTTCCTTTGACCCCGAACGACGCGTGTAGCGTTATCAATGATTTGCTTGTTAACTTTGCACCCACACTATGTTTTTTTGACACATAATGAATTAGGTATGCCTATCACTATAAAC
This sequence comes from Chrysanthemum seticuspe, assembly GCA_019973895.1. Lineage (NCBI taxonomy): Eukaryota > Viridiplantae > Streptophyta > Magnoliopsida > Asterales > Asteraceae > Chrysanthemum > Chrysanthemum seticuspe. Next base: position 16,113,604 of record BPTQ01000003.1, on the reverse strand, counting down.
TTTTAGATGTCACATAGTCTTATACTAGTGTCAAAATCTAAAAGTTAAAGTCGTCACAGAATTGTCCTAATTCCTTGGTAATCATTTCGCTTTCTTCCAAGTGATATACTCTTTTGTCAAGGGAAGGTTAGATACAAACCTAATAGAACTCGGAGTAGGTTTGCCAAATTAAATATTTCATCTGAAATATTCAAGTAAGTTTAACTTGCGATCGCAATGGTTAAATCTCATATCCGAAACATCATAGTCAAGCCTTTTAACAACATATGTTAAAACGCTCATCCAAAAGCTAAAAGCTAACATCCACTTTCGGGTCACAAAAGACTCACGAGTTCCTACATTAAGGGATTTGTAGTTTCTTTCATCCTCGTTTGAATATACACCTTCCTTGAGACCAAGTATATTCTTTCCGTATGTCCATTTCATCCCCATAAGTTTGTCATAGTATTTTACCGTCAAGCTCACCTCATATATATTGAGGATCAAACTTTTTCCATTGGTTTTAGGGTCAAAAACCAACGTATCATCCTATCTTTCCAAGAGTCCATTGATACTCTCTTTCTTCCGAATAATGGGGAATATGCCTATACGAAGATTGATATTTTTAAGTCTCTTCTTTTTCGTCATCAATCTTGATCACCAAACCTCAATCTAATTGAAGCCATCCTTATGTTCCAAATCGAGTCTCACCCACACATCTACCACCGTTGTGTCGATTAAATACTTCATTCTTTTAGATTATATACCCTTCTACGATCAGCACCATAGGCCTTGCTTTATGCCTTTCAAAACCTCGTTCAACACCCTCGTACTAAACAAAACGAAATATGTCATCACTTCCTTCGCGATAACATTGAAAATTTTCTATTAAGAGAGTTCCTTCCCATGACAACAGCGCCGACATCTTAACCAAACCTCTCAAACAAAAATTCTTCAACTATCTCCGTCTAGGTCTAGGAATGATGGAACACATTCCGTAAGTCTTGTCTAATGACTACTCAAATATTTCACTGGAAATATTAAAGTCATCCATTTAGTCTCGTCTTATGACTATTTAAATATTTCTTTGGAAATATTAAGGTCATCTCTATTCGTCTAGTCTCGTTAGTCTAATCCTATTAGAGTTATCTCGTAAGAGAATTTATTAGGTGTAAGTTCTCTCATCGTGTCAAAAAGTCTCACTAAATTAGCGAGATTTATTCATCAAAAATCAAAAATGGAAACAAATCTGGCCAGAACAATCCACGACACCATTAAACATGGGATAGTACCACTACATTTAGTAGTACCATCGGACCGTGACCTGCTAGTACCCGTTTTCTCTCCTAACTTTTCACACTTTTTACAAATTCAAACCAAACACCTTCTTACTGCTACTGTGGAGAACAAAACCATTACACATGGTACAAAACACACCATATATTTGGTTACCTCCGTATCCATCATCTTCTGAATTTACCTACAATTCTTAACCTCCGTTCTAAGTTACCAATGCTTCCGCATCCCACTCATCTTCCACATACTTCAAGCGAAAAAAAATCTAGGATAAGTGTGAGACAACCCTTGTTCATCAACGTAGTTTCCTTTATCCAAGATAACCTTACTAGAACCCCATCACCAACTCCATAACCTTGAAGATTCTTTGCTCCTAACCCTTAGCACATTTTCATGTTATCACATGCCTCATCATATGAATGTTCTATGAATATTCAAAATGATTGAGAAGAGCTACGTGACTTCAAAGGTGAAGTTTATTGTATGCTATTCACCACTCGTCATGACGTTATTAAGCTCATCGCTTACGTCAACGTTTACGCATCATTTATTGTTCGAAACATCTTGTCTGGATGGCTATAGATTAAGGGGGAGCTATAACACATTCATACACATATAGTCTTTCACCAAACACTCTCAAGAACACACAAGTGTGGTTCGTATTCCTTAGAATTCTTCACTAAAACACTCATCTCTTAAGTATCTGCTACTTAGCAGAACCTCAGTCACAGAACCATAATCGGTTCTAGCTTCCTAACCTCCACTCTTTGTGACCATCTAGATATTTGTTCTATACAAACACCTTCAACCCTCACATCAAACCCTTTTCATACTCAACCCTTTTAACTAAACTTTACTCTTAACAGTGATATTTAGTTTAAGAACCTTGATAGCGGAGTTTAGGGTCGAAAGACTTCATTTTTTACGAGCAAGCTTTGCAACCCTCTAGGCAGTGTACCTAATCGTTTTAGTGTAGTACGGGGTAAGCCTAGGGGTTGATCGTTCTCTAGAGGAATAGAGATGCTAGGAAGAGATGTATGATGAGAAGGTAAGGTTGAGGGAGATTCTTTTTTGTCTTAAATGTTTTTTTTGAAAGCAAGGTAAATATCTCGGGGTATAGGAGTGGGGGGTGGTACTTCTACCTATTTTTACTACTAATTAATTAAACTAATTAAATAATTAAACTAAGGATAGGCTAGGTTTATGTAGGTGTGCTCTTATGATGATTCAAAGTGTGTTTACTTAGACGTTCTTACTCCCTAGTTATCTCTTATTGGTCTGTTGAATTGTCACATCCTCATCTTAATTGGTGCGTTGTATTCCGTTTGGTCATAAGGCGGTGCTAAATTCCCCAATTCTATGAATCGTAACTCTCCTCTAGACTATCCGGGATTGCCAAGTACCGTAGTATCTCCCCCGAATACTCTATTCTCCTAAAGCTACAACTCACGCAATAAACACAACGATGGCATAAGTGCACTCTTAAGCTTTTTGCTATTTAGGACGTTCAAGCTCACAACAATTAAAGAAGAAGCCAGTTTTCCTTACCCTAGCGTCGACCAATCAAGACAAGAGACAACCTAACAATAATTAACAACTAGGTTTCATAGATCTAAGTAAACACAATGATAATTTAGCTAATCATGGTAAACAAGCAAGCATACACACAAACAAATAAACATGGGGTAGACATAATGATATGATGGATTAACAAACTGATCTTATGATGTAAAGAAGGGTTTGGAACCCTAACATAATGTCCAAGTCAGACTACACACAAGTCAGGGTTCGCAAATTCTACCTCCCTAAATGCAGAAAAATCAAATTCTATATATAGATTTACAAGTGCGATGGCGTCGCCTTTTGATGGTGATGTCGTTTGGTCACCGTCTTTAGGGTTTCGTTTAGGCCAAGTCATCATTGGGACAACGTCAGTTGAGGAGTGTGACGCCGCCAGACTTCAATAAGGATGTCGTATGGGATTTTTTCCTTGGTCATCTGATGTAAAACAAAGGGTGACGTCCTCCAGAATTAACACTTGACGTCGTCAGGCTTTAAAACCAAAAAATCACCTGAGCTGTCGCTTGGTCTTTTATCAAAATCATCAACAAGTGACGGCGTCGCCCTTTGAGATGGGAGACAGTCTGGCTTTAGAAACAGCTTGAGTCTTGACTTTGTCGTTTTCTTCATGTTTTCGCTCCTTTTCATCCAAATATGCTTTATTCTAGCATTGTGCTTCCAAAAGACCTAAAATGTGAAAATGAACGATTTTAAGTAGTAACGGATATAAAATGTGTCGATATAGGGCTTAAATGACCCCCTAAAAATGTATGTTTTAATCCTTATCAAATATCTTGTAGGATCGATCTTAAGGGTTGATATGGTGAATCGGGAGGTCGGGGAAGATGGAAGATCACCATCTTCATGTTAGAGAGAGAAAGTAGAGAGAGAAGGGAAACTAGTGTGTGTTTTATTAATGAAAGGTGAAAGTTACACAAAGAGTATCACCCTCCTAGTGAAGTCTAGGAGGGTATTTATAGCCTAGCACAATGTAACTATTACAATATGACATAACTAGTCCATGTATTTTGGCTAAACAAGATAGATAATATAATCCCGTAAATGTCTTCCATTTACGTGTTAGGAGCGATTCCAACAATCTTCCCCAATGGGACGACATAAGGAATTACTTACAACATTTCCCACAAGTACAAAAAACAAATAAAGAAAGGTCTTCATAAGCTCTTCAAATGCTGAGGATGATGACATTTGACGCTCTTCATCTTCTTCTTGTACCTCGACTTAAGAACTGTTTTCTTCACTTGTAGGCAAATGATGTAACATGAAAGAATTGGATTAACTTCCCCTCAATTCATGCTGCAAGTCTTTAGCAGCTTCTCCGTACACTTCTTTTTGGCGAAGTTTCTGAATTAGCTTCCCCCCAAACTGACAACCTTCTTCAGCAGATTTGAAACTTTGATGTAGTAGACATCTCTTCTAACTTTTGAAGTTTTCAGTACACAGCGGAATTTGTAGGCGAGCAGTAAACCACACCAGGTAAATCTGTCTTGTTACGTAATAACAGTTGTACACAATGTGGAAAGTCAGTTCGGGGGTAACATGCAAGAAATCAACAAGATCTTCTCACTCATGTAGATGCATCACACCAAACAAACCACGAAAGACGAAATGAAGAAACTTCCCCCTGATTGTTGCGGTCTATCAGAATAATAATCACTTGTGAATATGCAATTACTCGATAAAATGACCGTGCGTGAGGCATCACAACATCCTATTTAGGTAAATTCACACAAGATAACCCGTGAAAGTTGAGACGATAACACTGAATTAAGACGTTTGAACCACAGATCATCTCATTTCTTCCCCCTAATTGAAGAAATTCATGAAGGGAAACGGGTTTTCGAAAAAAAAGTCAAAGAAAATAGAGACCCCGTACACTCTCTTCCCCCTGACATTTTCAATGAATCAGAATCATACACCACGTATGTTGATGATGAATTGGAGACAGCGAAACCATGTATTTCCATTTAATCAAACAAGTGTGAAGTACCATAAATATCTTGTGAGAATCAATTGCTGATAAAACTTCTCTACTCGTGTATACTCTTCTCAGCTAACTCTTTACAGACCCCATTATCATTCTGACGGCTTTTTGTAGTGACTACTGATGGAGAAAACCCAATATGACGAGCTTAAGACTGAAGTAAAATAACTCGAACTTGTGACTTAAACTTGCACTATTGTCAGATGAAGAACCCTTTTTCTTACTACAATCGAAAAAAAGGTAAAATTAAAGTTTCTCAAATTATCCACAACTTTTTGTGACACTTGAGCTCAACAACGTAACTCCTTAAAAGTGATAGTTATAAGTTGTGAGCACAACAACGTAACTCCTTACATCAGGTATAACTAGACAACTCAAGTCTTTGTCATTTTGAACGGTTAAAGCTCAAACAAGGATCTCGAAGAATCATGCATGTAACCAACCCCAATATCTTCAAGATGCTAAGTATACGCACCCGTGATATCCCACTTCACATTCAAATAAATAATAATGAATTTACGCCGTAGTCACATCTTGCGGTTAACTGCTCAAAACTAGCCTTCGTGAATTGGTTTGATTGAACTAAGATAATTGTTTCCCAATCTTGTCAAAAAATTGTATCCTCCGTGAAAATTATAATACCAAAGTACCACTCGTTTACCAAATGTTATACAAAAAAAATGCACTCAATGTATAAAAGTACATTTGATAGTAATGAATTTTCAGCTCATTTGAAGGATATAACCATATGGCTTGTACCGTTTAAGTACTCCTGGGCCCAAGCCAGTCCATAATCCATATCCTGATCCAAGCCCACACAAATCACTAACCGGTATGTATTATCCCTAAATCATATGAGTATTAAGTAGAGGTAATTTACAACCCTAATCACATTTAAATGCCCCCATCACACCAAACCCTAATAAGACAAAATGTCCGCCCCCACACTTATCTCACAAGAAAAACATATCTCAAATACATCAAAGCGACTCAAATCACTTTTCATCTTCATCACAATAATCAATCTTCAAGTTCTGCCACAAACCCAAGACAACTATCAACCGTACCCTCAACCTATGTTAACGTTTGCAGCTCATCTCCGAATAAGAAGGCGTTAAAGTAGCTTCAAGATCTGAAAAAATGATCTCGGGTAGGTTTGATGTTGTTACCTTTCATGTTTGTGTTTCATTTGAACGAACCAAAGAGGGTAAAATAACATAATTGTTATCATTATTCTCCTTTTGTGTCGGATATTGAACAAATGAGGCTAGGCTTCAAAATAGATCAATGATGTTTTTGTTTATACTCCTTAAGATTTGTTAAAGATTTATGAGAGAATATAAAAAAAAACTGAGATCTAATAATTGTTTTAATTATCAGTCCGAGTCTTAGATCAATGATGGGTTGAATATCTTTCGTATGGTTTAACCTTCAAAAATTTGAAAAACTTTTAATGGAACGAAAGATATGAATTGGAGATCTTCATATATGATGAGTCGTTGTTTGAATGAGATAGAGAGAATAAATAGAGATGAAGTTGATGATTGGTTGTGGTTTGTTTGACAAGGGGTTTAGGATAGATTGAGGATGCTTGTGACTTATGATGTGGTGATAAAACTGTGGTCACAATACGAGTTGGTATAGGTATTGGTCATGGTCATAGTTTACGTCTTCATCTCGTTTTTCCTGTCAAATAGTCTTAGACGAAAAGTCTTATGCATAAACATTTCTTGTTTGTAAACCTTACGCATAAGAAAGACTTACTCATAAAAACATCTTAGTCGTAAACCTTGGTATCTTATGCGTAAACGATTTCATTATGCGTAAAGTCTTAGTCGAAAGTTTCTTACTCGTAAAACTATCTTAGTTGAAACCCTTGTTCGTAAACACCTTTATGAGTAAGGTTTATGCGTAAAAACTTACGAATTACTTTCCAGGTAATGCGTAATAAGATTTGAATAGGTGCTTAGGGGTAAAAACAGAGTTTTGGCTTTTGTTGACTTTCATTCCGACGACTTTTTCAGATCAGTTTCCGTTCAGTAATAAGAAACCCAGAAAACTGACATAAAGACTCATCATATTACCCGTTTGACCACAAGAACTAACCATTTAACCACCAAAAAAGTTTCACAGGAATGGTACCAAACGTTTATACGAGTGTGAACAAACAGATACAAACCAGTTTATGACCTTTTTTTTGTTAACCCATAAAAAACTTTGACCATAAAGGATACACTAAAAACTTGTAAATAAAAACTGTTAAACACAAAAGCATATGTGAAAGGTTAAAACTTTGTTAAAACAGATTTACAAGAACGATTTTGACAAGATACATCACCAAAAATCAACTAATGATAAAACCGACCTGGCTCTTGATACCACTTGTAGGATCGATCTTAAGGGTTGATATGGTGAATCGGAAGGTCGGGGAAGATGGAAGAACACCATCTTCATGTTAGAGAGAGAAAGTAGAGAGAGAAGGGAAACTAGTGTGTGTTTTATTAATGAAAGGTGAAAGTTACACAAAGAGTCTCACCCTCCTAGTGAAGTCTAGGAGGGTATTTATAGCCTAGCACAATACAACTATTAGAATATGACATAACTAGTCCATGTGTTTTGGCTAAACAAGATAGATAATGTAATCCCGTAAATGTAGTTACATTTACGTGTTAGGAGCGATTCCAACATATCCCTACACTTAGAATTTGCTTGTCCTCAAGCAAATGTGCTTTTGGCCAATCAATTTATTAGTTAAGGGACATGATGCATTGGTTTAAAACCGTTTACAACAAGTACAAGAGCTACAATAGTCGTAACAAGCACGAAAATTATACACTAGCACCTCATAATTGGTGTTTGGATTCTCTCATATCTCGGGTTTATATGAAATATAACATGTAAGGAAATGGAAGATAAACACTCATTACCTGGCATAATACATAGATTACCATAGGCTTGAGAATAGATCAAACTTCCACCGCTTTGGCGTAAGTACCTAGGAATAACTATCTAAGAGGTCTTTTCAAAGGGTTGTAACGTTAGGCTTAGGCTAGGGAAGTAAAGGGTTTTGTTGGATAAGGGATATTTTAGTGGTGGCAAGTCAAAAATCTTATGTTACAAGCATGTAAAGCGTGGTGTTGCTAAGCCAAGACTCGACTCACTAACACTAAAAAACATAAAAACAAACTTAAAAACATAAACATAAAGATAGATGTAGGATGGTAGCCCGTATGTTTTATAGGAGCAACCCTACACCTGGGTTTTTTTTTAACTAACACTAATTGACCCGATTTGAAAAGATCAAAACACTTGGAATACTTAGTTACGTAGACAAAGGGAATTTGAATTCATCATTCTTTCCCGTTACTCCATAGAATATTACTTTAACACATGAGTCCCAAGCATCCCAAAACTCTATACAAATGATATGACTCGACTTAGAAACCATGCAAGTAACTAGATAATTGAACTAAGGGTATAAACAATAATTACAATAATTCACTAAAGATGAGTGCATACAAGGTAGGCTAAGGCGATTTGGGTGTAACATTTGGGGGTGGATTGTAAACAATGCTCTTCATTGATATTCCGGAAACCAAAACATCATGAGAACCGCAAAAAGATAGGCTCTGAGGGGTTAACTAGGGGTATCGCGTACTAAAGATGAGTACATTGCAAGGGTGTGGGGAAAATTACTCAACCGATGTAGATGACTTAATTAAATTACAGGTATAAAACAAGGGTTATCCTAATGCCTCTTATCATTTAGTTAATCCTACCTACACGAATGTAGTCTCTGTGGAAAACGTAGAGGGGGGAGGTAAATACGTTTCCGTTTTAAACTCAAAACTTTTGTATCAAATATAGTATAAACCATCACATTTGCTAATCTCGATGTGAGCATGCATTAAACACATTACGGCATGTAAGGTCAACCCCTTAATATCACTTAAGATTCCGCAAGATTAATGGTTCATTATAAATCAAGTTTCACCATTATTAGTCCGTTTTGTTTTTCTTGATCAAGCGTGTCATAATATGTAAAGTGTTAAATATAGTTTATGACTATATGAAAGACCAAGTATGCATCACACGCATAAACATCAACCACATAGACAATCAACAATATAAAGCAAGAATAAAAGTAAAGCGATAAGTAAAAGGATGCACAAACCAACACGAGATTTATAGTGGTTCGGTCACGAAGCTCCTCTTCGCCCTACTCCACTCCTCGAGTATCCAACTCGAGAGTTACTTCACTATATCAACAATCTCCATTCTTGGCGGAGAAAACCTTACACAACGTCGCCTACACTTTATCCGGTACAAGGATAGACACCGAGTTCTTCCACGTGGTAGAACCAAACCTATCACAACGTCGCCTACACTTTATCCGGTACAAGGCTAGATACCGGGTTCTTCCATGAGGTAGAACCAAACCTATCAAACGTCACCTACACTTTATCCGGTACAAGGCTAGATATTGGGTTACATTACAAAGGAGGAACCATTACCCGACCAACACGACACATCTATAACCCCCGTTATGTTTTATGGCCCAACATAACAAACCTTGTGTTTTATGGCACAAACACATAAACCATCTAATCTAGTTATATATACAAAAATATGATACTAGACAATATCCAAGACAATGTGTCAAATAGATATGAAATCCTAAACCAAACATCAAGAACACAAAGCATGATGTAGTTAGTCTTTCGTGATTGAAGATGACAAGTTTCCCAAGCTTGTTGTAGAGGATCATTATGTGCTTTTATGCTTGTGATGGGTGATCACTTCAGTAGGTAAGGATGCAAGATCTCTAGGCTTGCTTTGGAGGATCACTTCGGGAGTATGCTTACAAAAACTTAAAGTTAGAAGCATTATGATCATATGAGATGAGGGTGGTTTACATGTTTCCTAATGATCTAAATATGTTAGAAATGGTGGAGAGAAACTATGTGTGAAGGTGTGAAAATATGGTGAAAAATGGCTTGCTATTTATAGGCAAAAAGACCAAACTATATTTCTGTCCCAAAGATCCCTTCTGAGAGGGATCCGCCCCTTATAGCCCCAGGGATCTGTGGGATCCGTGGAAGCTCCTCATTATTTGGGTTATGGGTCATGGATCATGGATCATGGGTCATGGGTCATGGACTTTGGGTTATGGGTACCCAAATGTATCTAGACAATGGGTTATGGACTTTGGGTCATGAGTATGGGTTATGGATCATGGTATTTACCCAACACATTTACTTTTGTTTATGTATTTTATAAAATGTAAGTAACCAAGATTACTTAAGTGTATTATAAAAATGGTTTTAGTTTTATATAAACTATTTAACTAAACATGTTTAATGGTTTGTTAGGGGTTAGATCATAATGCAATATAACAAATATGTATGAACCTGTGTTGTAGCATACAAGGACTTGAGTCGTTGAGAGGTGTTGAAAGTATGTTGAGACAAAATATAATTACAAGTAACTTATACATTTTACGTTATGTATTACAAGTTACATGTTTGTCATCAACAAAACAAATGAGACTGTATAGATTAAATATCAAAATATTTGCACTGACAATCTCACTAGCGATCTCAGAATGCATCACAAAAAAAATTCTTGAATATATTATACTACCGGTACACTCACAAAACATTAAAGATGAATGCTTTTATTCCTAAATATTTAGGAGCGAACCTCACATTTTTGGGGTGGAATTTGAGTGGTAAACGGTTTTTGTGCTAGTCATATAATTCATATCCATGAGACACTTTATTAAGACTAAAGTTTAACTCGTAAATTCCATAAAAATTTTTAAATTTGATGCTAAAATTGCCCTAACAAATATTTCTCATAGTTTATTACACAATTTACCAAGGACAAGACAAAAATCAAATGAGTGAATAGTTTCTAAGTTCCCGTTTTATTCTCCCTCCCTACACTTAAACTGAACATTGTCCCCAATGTACCCCGAAAGTATCAAAGTTATGATAAAGGAAGGTAAGTAAAAGAGAAAGAAACTAGTACTCCTCTGATTAGCTCAGTATGAAGTTGCGGTTAAATCCTCCTCCAAGAAGAATGAATAAGTAATAAGTGCTTCCAAAATATGTGTTTCTTCTTCTTATCTAATATAACCTGCCCAATTATAAGAAAACGAAACAAAACCTTGCGTAAAATCGGTGGTAAAACAATATATAAAACAACTAAACTAGAAAGCGAGTAGTATATAATGCTTGTGGAATGGATGTTTGCAGTTTTTCTTGAAAATTAAGATTTGGAGATTTCCAAAAATCACAAGTTACACAGAAAAAGAAACTAATAACCTGTTTCTACATTGCCTGACGCTGTCGGTTGTTAATCCTGAAGCCGTCAGGTTGTCCTGACAAAAAGGGTCTGGTACGTTTTTCTAGAAAAATTCTAGAAAATTTACCTCATTAGAACCTGGAAAAATTCCTGCAAAACATCCATTGTGACTCGATACAAGCATTTGGCTCTAACAAACACACAAAAATATACAATTCCAATTATTGTTAACCTCGTGTTCATGTTCTTAAAACTTATGTGATCTTCCCTACACTTATCTTTTTGTAAAATACCTTTATATGTAATTAAGACGAGGTTAAAAACAAAATAAAGCATTTTCACAAAATCTAACTTGAGAATAAACAATAATGAAAAAAGATATATAAAACACACAAACAAAAATGAAAAACAAACATTCAAACAATTAAACATGGGTTGCCTCTCAAGAAGCGCTTATTTTTTTCGAGTCACGAGCTTGAATCTACCCTTATTTAACGGATAAAGGGGAAGTTTTCCATACACTTAAGTTTAAGTGCGGGTGATAGTAGTGATACACACCCTTAGGGTGGAAATTTGCCACGTGAGGAGAGGGTGATGGGTGATACTCATGCTCAAAGGGGTGTACTTCTTTCATTGTAACCTTACCTAATTCTATTGGTGTAGCGGGTGAATCAAGTCTTTCTCCTACAAAGGGATCGTCTTCTATCAACTTTAAGAGATTCTTAGTTAAGGATCAATCTTGACCTAATAAACCTGGTTTAAACATATAAAGTTTCTTGTTATCAACCATGAATGGGTGATGTAAGTGTGTAAGGTCATGGGTTACTCCTATATTAGCTTCCACTATACATGGCTTAGAGTCTACTTCCTTTATCCTGCAACTACCCAGACTATTTGGTTTGATGGGTGAATTGGGGCCTAATTCAATTCCTAAATTCACATATAAAGACGGAAAATTGGGTAAAGTTGGTTGAGGCTCCGGTTCATCAAAACTAGGAACTTCTGTAGAACTAAGAGAAAGGTCACCACTACAAGCGTTCAAACCTACATTCTCTAATGGTGTTTAGTCCAAAGGTTCTATATCAATCGGGGTTCCTATAGTCTCTTCTTCCTCTTCCGGGTAAGTTATAGGCAGTGTGTATTCCTCATATGATAGTAGGGCTTGTGAGCTTGGAGTTTTTACCCTATTCTCCATTATATCTAGATCACCTATATGTTCATCATGTGTTTTAGTATGATCTAACCCAAATACACTTCTAAGTATCTCAAATCCTTCTTTAGCCATTTCAAATTCTTGGTCCGATTTACAAGAATCGTTCTCAAAAACTGGATTACTATGTTCTATTCGCCTAATGGATTCATCATGCGTGTCATACTTTTTATTGAAATCTATCCCACGGATGCAACTAAGTAGTTCAACTCTAACCATCTCACTCCTAAACAACCATTCCGATTGAGCCTTCCACTTTGAGAACATGTCTAAATCTTCGTTATTTGGGTCACATGTTCCAATTCTACCTTGGGGGAAAGTCTTAAATATTTCCCATGCATCTTGAACACCCTATCCCCAAAGATCCCCATCCGCTATATAGTCAAGTCTCATTTGGGTTTCGTGGTCGATACGAGTGTAAAATAATTGGAGTAGACATAATAAATCAGAGCCTTGATGAAGGACTTTTAGTAGTACGTATTTAAAACGAGTCCGTGCTCGGGAAAGGATTCATCATGATGTTTTCGAAACCTCAAGATCTCATTTTGGAGTGGAAAAGGTAGATTATGTAGTGGATTTTGTCGATTGGGTGAAAATTTTGGCGGATTCGCATTTTACATAGCGGCTAACAAAATAGGCAATAAAAAGGGTTACAAACAAAAGCACAAAGAAGGGGGATATACTACAAAAAAGCTAACAAAAAAGAAAAAATATCACTTGATAGGAATCAAGTGAGTAGACCTAAGAGAAATAGAAATTGAACCTAAGCAATAACTATTCCTCGGCAGCGGCGCCAAAAATTTGATAGCGGAGTTCGGGGTCGAAAGACTTCTTTTTCCACGAGCAAGCTTTACAACCCTCTAGGTAGTGTACCTAATTGTTGTAGTGTAGTATGGGGTAAGCCCAGGGGGTTGAACATTCTCTAGGGGAATAGAGATGTGTAGGAAGGGATGTATGATGAGAAGGTAAGGTTGAGGGAGATTCTTTTTAGTCTTTTTTTTTTGAAAGCAAGGTAAATATCTCGGGGTATATGAGTGGGGGATGGTACTTCTACCAATTTTTACTACTAATTAATTAAACTAATTAACTAATTAAACTAAGGATAGGCTATGCTTTTGTAGGTGTGCTCTTATGAAAATTAAAAGTGTGTTTACTTAGATGTTCTTACTCCCTAGTTATCTCTTATTGGTCGGTTGAATTGTCACATCATCATCTTAATTGGTGCGTTGTATTTCGTTTGGTCATAGGGCGGTGCTGAATTCCCTGATTCTATGAATCGTAACTCTCCACTAGACTATCTGGGATCACCAAGTACCATAGTATCTCCCCCGAATACTCTATTATCAGCTAAAACTCACACAATAAACACAATGATGGCCTAAGTGCACTCTTAAGCTTTTTTGCTATTTAGGACGTTCAAGCTCGCAACAATTAAAGAAGAAGCCAGTTTTCCTTATTCTAGCGTCTACCAATCAAGACAAGAGACAACCTAACAATAATTAACAACTAGGTTTCATAGATCTAAGCCAATACAATGATAATTTAGCTACTCATGGTAAACAAGCAAGCATACACACAAACAATTAAACATGGGGTAGACATAATGATATGATGGATTAACAAACTTATCTTATGATGTAAAAAAGGGTTTGGAACCCTAAAATATTGTCGAAGTCGGACTACACATGAGTTAAGGTTTGCTCTCCAAAATTCTACCTCCCTAAACGCAGAAAAATTGAATTCTATATATAGATTTACAAGTGCGATGATGTTGCCTTTTGATGGTGACGCCGTCAGGTTGCCGTCTTTAGGGTTTTGTTTGGGCCAAGTCGTCGTTGGGATGTCAGACTTCAATAGGGACGTCGTCTGGGATTTGTTCCTTGGTCGTCTGGTGTAAAACAAAGGGTGACACCCTCTTGAATTAACACTTGACGTCGTCAGGCTTTAAAACCAAAAAATCACTTGAGCCATCGCTTGGTCTTTTCTCAAATTCATCAACAAGTGATGGTGTCACCCTTTGAGATGGGACGCCGTCTGGCTTTAGAAACAGCTTGATTCTTGACTTTGTCGTTTTCTTCATGTTTTCGCTCCTTTTCGTCCAAATATGCTTCATTCCAGCATTTTGCTTTCAAAAGACCTAAAATGTGAAAAGAAACGATTTTAAGTAGTAACGGATATAAAATGTGTCAATTTAGGGCTTAAATGACCCCCTAAAAACGTATGTTTTAAATCCTTATCAAACCTTTAACCCATCGATCCTTACACTCAAACCTTACAGCTACACTTCACTCTTGATTGTGATCATTATCTTTAGAGACTTTAAACCATATATTGATCTTATACACCCTATAAGAAATACATCGATCATTACACTCAAACCTTACAACTAGTATTCACTCTTAATAGTGATAGTTAGTAAGGTTTGAGTGTATAACTAAACAATCACAAAAAATCCTTCATGCACCAAATTATCTCTAACACATAACTAGGATCATCCAAAACTAGAACTCTAGAACTTCGTTACCTCAACCCCGTTAGAGAAATTCACCCTTAATAGGATCACTTGCACATCCTTTTCTCCTTTGAAATATATCATGAATCTCATTGTCAGTGCAAACGATATATTAATCTAAACCGTCTTTTCCCACCTTTTATCAAAGATCAAATCCAACACTTTCCCGTCTTATGGAATTAATTCCATTCACATCTAGGTGCGTATCACTCTTATTATCAATTTTTTTTACTTCCCGAATCTATATTATGACATGACTTTTTATAATATTAGTGACATATATCAACCTCATTTCGCGTATGTCTCATCAACAAACTATTCTTTACACCAATCATCTTAGGTTTATGTCGTTCAAAAGGTTTGTTAGAACTCACCTTCCCAATGACAACTTGGAAGAAGCCATTCCTATTATTTCATGTGCCATTCCCATGGTTGGTTGAACAATTAAACCTTAGGTTGTCGGTCAAGTTATGACCCTCTAGTGTCTTTGAATTGCTATACACATTCATATTCTTGTGTCACTCAACTTTCTTGGGCTCTTTCTTTGTATTTATCCTTTTGGCACACTTTCATCACGTGTCTAACCTCTAGCATACTTTGATATGCTCATTTACCGTATCAAACTTAATTTTTTTTGTAGCTACATTTTAACATAGTTTAACCCTTGCAAGTCTTGCTATGTGTATTCTATCCCTATAATTTTGCTCCTATTATTTTATATATTATGTTGCACGAAGCTAACCCTTGATGTAGGAAAAGCATTTTTAAAAAGTTGATCCATGGATCCTCTAGATACTAAGGTAAATAAACAAGGGGATACAATTACCATAGGGGAGCATTGAGCTAAGGAGAGCTCGGGAGTATTTGAATACATAAGATGTAGTCTTTCTAACAGTGGTTATAGAAGACTTCACTAGGATGATGCAAACTCGTCTTTCTGGGATGAAAGGAAGGTATTGTAATAAGGGGGAGAAGAGAAGGGAAATCTTAAAGTAGCCATCTTACGGGTTGAACAACCTTTTTGCTTCAACAAAAGGGGGAGAAGGGAGTGTAAACAAGTAACCTATACATTTTATTGTGTGTTACGGTTTACGTATTTGTCATCATCAATAAAGGGGCGATTGTTAGTGCAAATATTACGATATTTAAACTAAACGGTTTCTTCGGTTGTAATAATGATAAACATGTAACTTGTAATGCATAACGTAAAATGCACAAGTTACTTGTAAACACAAATCATCGATGCACGCTTACATCAAAATCTTTGGACGTCTCAAGTATGCTTCAACAGAGTTGTAGATTTCCATGTGGACGTAAATCACTCAAGGTATGAACAAACAAATTTAAAACTTGACGGATGATCAAAGAAATAAATTTTTTTGTTCTAAACTTCACATTTTTATTAATGTGACAAAACATATTTTACAAATTATTTTTAAATTAAAAAGAAATATTTTATTTTGATAAATTAGTTTAAAAATCCCAACAGCTATTTCCGCCTAAATCAGCTCCAAACTTCCCAAAATAAACTTTCACCACTAAAAAAAAAATGGGAGCGTTTTTGTCTGGGACGATACCACGGTACCACTAAATTTAGTGGTACCGTGATGTATTTAGTGGTACCGTTTGTCTGTAACGGCTAGTTTTTTAATTGCTTAGAAATAGTGGACCATTTTACACTTCCAACTTGATTTTTCCAGCAAGTTTTCTCTGGTCTAATCCTCTTTTAGTTAGATTACTTTCTTTGATCATTCAGTGAGTTTTAGTTTGTTTAAGAGTGATCCAATCATCCATTATAGAGATCACCTTCATTCCTCTACTAGTCCAAGAGAAGAACACATCGTATCAAGAAGATACAAAGTGTTGTAGTGTTAGTGTAGTGTGTCTGTAACACTTGTTACAAACTTGTTGTATCTAGATATACATCAAATTGTCCATCATTTTGTTTAGTTAGATTAGGTAGATCACTGTGATCTTGTTGAGATCAAGAAGGTCTCGTGAAGCTTGTGTTGTTTGTGTAGATCGGGTAGATCGTGTAGATCGGGTTGATCGTATAGATCAGGTAGATCATGTATAGATCCTGGGGATCTTGTAACTTGTGTGATTTGCAAGGATCGGGTAGATCGTGTGTGAGATTGGTACTTGCTAGATTAGTACTCGACATTTAGCTTAGTGTCGGAAAATAATGTAAGCGACGTTGTATGGTTTTCTTCGTCGAGAAGGGAGCTTGTTGATTAGTGAAGTAACTCTCGAGTTGGGTACTCGAGGAGTAGAGTAGGGCGAAGAGGAGCTTCGTGACCGAACCACTATAAATCATCGTGTCCGGTTTGCGCTTTCTCTACTTATTTCTTTACTTTTATTTTTGCATTTACCGTTTTACATTTATATTTTGCATTGCGTTTATATTTGTTTGGCTTGTGCTTATATTGTGTTAGTTGTGTTTGTGTCATGACATGTTATATGTCTTAGTTTGTTTTATTGTGATATGTCTTAATTGTTGCTTTATATTCTCTAGCTCTTGTAAGACTAGTAAGATTATTGTTGACACTTTTCATATTACATCACACTTGATTTAGTGTTTGATACACAAGGTTTTAAGTTTTTAAACGGGAAGGTATTCACCCCTTTACGTTTTCCATATGATTATATGTAATCGATCTTCCCTGCGACCGAGTTAATCAAACACAAAACAACAAAAACCTTTACCATTTCACCATTTAATTCGTTTTTTTTTTCCTAAACCAATGAAGTTTGATTGTATTGTAATTTTATTTTAAATAACTAATAATTTACATTTTAGTAACTAATAAAGTACATCAATTATAACATTTTTTTGTTGTATGTTTTTGTATTTTGATATTATGTAAAGGTTTATATTATTAATGAGACTTAATTTTATTGTTAAAAATATTGAAAAAAAATTACACATATAAAAAAAGTCGTATGTAAATCGTTTGGAAAAAAAAATTGATGTAGCAACTGAAATAAGAGTCTCTCATAATCACTGCTTTATATAGCATTAGAATAAAGAGTAAAATACACCGTTCGTCCCTAATCTTGTACACATGCATCACCATGGGACAAACCTTGCCTTTTTTATCGTGGGGAGTCCAAATCAAGGTTTTTGTAGTCTAAATCAGTCCATTGACCCATTTTCTGTTAGTCAACGTCTGTTATCTTTTGCCAAATCTCTTATTGCCCATATATAAAATCATTCATCTACCTTTTTTCATTCATTTCATCTTAAATAAAAACTCATCCATCTACCTTTGTCATCCCTAAATCACACATATATCTGATCATGTCTGATACCGATATTCCCATTACTACTCAACATGAGGTTCGTTTTTTACTAATATTTAATTGTATAATTATAGTCTGTTTTTTTAATTTTTGATTTCGATTGATTTTGTTATGTGATTTAGGGTTAGTAATTGAAAAAAGATATATGGTTTCTTCAAGTTGTGATCATGTAGAAAACAAAATAATAATTGTATGATTAGTGATTGAAGGGCTATATGGTTTATGTTCTTGGTTTCAATACTTTCAAATTTTTGGGTCATGTTGCGTAAGTGATATGTGATAGTCACATTAACATAAACGTGAAGGTTGAGTTATGATGTGCAGAGTGCCAACTGCCAAGTTCGAGTTATTTACACATATGCTACCTGTTATTTATGATTTTTGGCCTTGGATCATTATAACCCCGTTGTATTATTAATGATACCTTGTTATTGGTAATATATGGGACTGCTTGGTGCTTATTTTCTTTTTGACATAACTAAGGAATTTTGCAAGACTTTTGGATTGATTATCCAAAATTCCCAAACTGATGAAGAAATAAGTAGTTCTGAATAATGAGTGTAATTTGGCTCTTGAAGTTGCGAATAAGTACAGTAAGGCTTTGTTGAAGCGAGCGAGGTGTTATGAGGCTTTGGGGAAGTTGGAATGGGCGTATAGAGATGTGAGGAATGTTTTTGGGATGGAGCCGAATAATTTGACTGTGTTGGAGGTTGAGGAGTCGGTGAAGAGGGCTATTGCGGAAAAGGGGTAGAAAATTGAAGAGGTGGAACAGGTTTTAGCGAATGAATATGTTGAGCCGTCTGTAGTCAGAGTGGTGAAAGTGAAGAAGAGAAAGAGGAAGAATAATAAGGTTGAAAAAGAAAACGAGAAAGAAAAAGTCAGCGCAGAAAAGGTTGAAAGTGTAGAAGTCAAAGAAAATAAGGTTGAAGAGGCTAAGGACATTAGGGTCGAAAAAGTGAAATATAACAAAGGTAGGAGAGGTAAGGACAAGAGGGTTGATCAAGTGGATGAGAAGAAGGTAGTTGTTGAGGATAAAAATAGCGTTAAAGAAGAAAAAATTGTCCTGAAAACAGTGAAATTGGTACTTGATGACGACATAAGGTCGGCACAAGTACCCATTGATTGTAGCATTGGAGTGGTTAGGGAGATAGTTTGGGACCATTTTCCTACCTTAGAGGGTGTGCTTATTAAGTATAAAGATAAAAAAGGCGATTTGATCACCATCACAGCTACTGCCGAGCTGAGAATGGTTGAGGCTTCAACTGATCCTCAAGGTACTCTTAAATTGGATTGTCAACTTTGCTAGGCTGTTTAAAGAGCATGTGGGATTTGAATCTGATTCATATTTAGATCTTCATGAGCTACGAATGGAACTGTACTCAAAAGCAATTGAAGAAACTGTTACAACTGAAAATGCCCAAAAGCTTTTCGATATTGCTGGTGGTAAGTTCCAAGAAATGGCTGCTCTAGGACTATTTAATCTAGGGAATGTTCATATGAACAAAGCAAGAAAGTGGGTAGTTTTTGCGGAAGATGGAACCAAAGAATCGATACGAGAGCAAGTGAAAAAAGGATATGAATGGGCAGAAAAGGAATATGTAAAAGCAGGGCTAAAATACCAAGAGTCGATAAAGATCAAACCCGACTTTTATGAAGCCCGACGGGGTCACAACTCCAACATGACGTCGTCCCATCGATAACTTGGCCAAGACGAAAACCTTAATGACAGTGATCTGACGGCGTCCCACCTATAAGGTGACGTCGTCGCAAGTGTAAATCTATATATATAATTCGATTTGTCTGCATTTAAGAAGGTATACTTTTGGAGTAAAAACCCTAAACGTTTGTAGTCCGACTTGGACAGTATCTTAGGACCCTATTTTACACATCAAGATAAGTGTTTTAATCCAATAGTATCATTATGTTTTCCATTGATTGTGTGTATGCTTGCTTGCTTAACATGTCTAGCTAAATTTCTTGTGTGTTTGCTTAGATCTATGAAACCTAGTTATTAATTATTGTTAGGTTGTCTCTTATCTTAATTGTAATTGTCTTAGGAGTGCAACTAGGCTATCGTTGTATTTAAATGTTTGAGTAATCTTTGTGAAAGTTAATTTATGAATGACCTAGTGGATTTCATAGTCTAAAAACCCAAAAATAACCTTAAAGTTAGTTTATGAATGACTTGTGGATTTCGTAAGCAAAACCAATAGGTAATCTCAAAGAGTTAGGGATAGGCACACCCTACGACCTTAGAAAACACAACGCGTTAAGAATAAGGACGTGACAATTCAACCAACAATAAAAGATAACTAGGGAGTAATAGTATCTAGGTAAACACATTTTTAATCATCATACGAGCACACATCAAATAGACATAGCTACCCGTAGTATTAGACAATTAGAATAGTAGAAGTAATCGGTAGAAGTACCACCCCCAAACCAATTTCCCCGAGATTTTACCCATAGCTTTCTAAAAAACCAATAAAAGATAAAAAAGAATCATCCTCAACCCCCACCTTAGCATAATACACTTCTTGCTAGCATTCCTATTCCCCTAGAGAATGATATCAATACCCGAGGCTTACCCAATACTATACTACAACGATTAGGTTCACTGCCTAGGCTGTTGAAAAACTTGCTCGACGAGAATGAAGTTCCTTTGACCCCGAACGCGCTTCGTACGCGGCTACGCGCATCAACGCGTAAAACTGCTTAGGCGTAAACTCTGACTTATGCGTAAAAGTTAGGCGTAAAAAGAGGGTTTGCTTAGGCGTAAGAAGAGGGTTTCCAAATTACGCGTAAGAAAAGGGTTTTCTTAGGCGTAAAAACCAACAGAATTTACCAAAACGTTTTTTTATGCACCAAAACGTTTTGTACACTCGTTTTTAATGATCAAAAAGCTTCAAAACACCAAAATAATAAGAAAGTTTTGAACTTGATGAACCAAAGTTAGTTTTGAGCTTGAGCGTAAAGGAGTACCACGATTCAAAAACGAGTTTAAAAACGAGTTAAAACATGTAAAGCTTCAAACTTTTTTCCAAAACAATGAAAAAAAAACGTATGAAAACATATAAAAACAAATAACAACATTAAGAAAACTGGCGAAAACTTATAAAAAATGGACAAAACGTGTAAACCAAAAGGACGAAAACATATGAAAATGGGCGAAAACATATGAAAACATGTAAAAACATATAAATTGATGAAAACGCATAAAAAATGGACAAAACGTATGAAATGGACAACGAGTGTCATTTTGGGGTAAACCATAGGGACGAAACATTTAATTAGTGCGTTGTATTCCATATGAAAGCGTGTAAAAACATATAAAAACATACGAAAATGTATAAAAACAGGGGAAAACGTATAAAACCGGATGAAAACGTAAGAAACCGGGCGAATATGTATAAGAACGTAAGAAACCATATAAAAATAATGGGTAAAAACGTATGAAAACATTTAAAAAAGCATATAAACCGTATAAAAAACATATGAAAACGTATAGAAAGGACGAAAACGTATAAAAAAACGGACGAAACAAACAAAAACGGGCGAAAACATATGAAAACGTGTAAAAACATATAAAAACGGACGAAAACGTATAAAAAATAGACAAAACGTATGAAATGGACAACGAGTGTCATTTGGGGTAAACCATAGGGACGATACATGTAATTGGTGCATTGTATTCCATATGAAAACGTGTAGAAACATATAAAAACAGACGAAAACGTATAAAAACGGGAAAAATGTATGAAAACGTATAAAACCGGATGAAAACATAAGAAACCGGGCGAATATGTATAAGAACGTAAGAAACCATAAATGGGTAAAAACGTATGAAAACATTAAAAAAAACATATAAATCGTATAAAAAAGCATATGAAAACGTATAAAAAACGGACGAAACGAACAAAAACGGGCGAAAACATATGAAAACGTGTAAAAACATATAAAAACGGACGAAAACATATAAAAAATGGACAAAACGTACAAAATGGACAAGAGTGTCATTTGGGGTAAACCATTGGGACGAAACATGTAATTGGTGCGTAGTATTCCATATGAAAACGTGTAGAAACATATAAAAACAGACGAAAACGTATAAAAACGGGAAAAACGTATGAAAACGTATAAAACCGGATGAAAACATAAGAAACCGGGCGAATATGTATAAGAACGTAAGAAACCATAAATGGGTAAAAACGTATGAAAACATTAAAAAAAAACGTATAAATCGTATAAAAAACATAGGAAAACGTATAAAAAACGGACGAAACGAACAAAAACGGGCGAAAACAGATGAAAACGTGTAAAAACATATAAAAACGGACGAAAGCGTATAAAAAATGGACAAAACGTACGAAATGGACAACGAGTGTCATTTGGGGTAAACCATTGGGACGAAACATGTAATTGGCGCGTTGTATTCCATATGAAAACGTGTAGAAACATATAAAAACAGACGAAAACGTATAAAAACGAGAAAAACGTATAAAACATAAGAACCGGGCGAATATGTATAAGAACGTAAGAAACCATATAAAAATAAGAGAAAAGTACAAAAAATGACAAAATCTTTTTTGAGATCCCCATCATGGTCATTTTTTAAGCCAATTCTCAAAATAGTCATGAGCAACTGCGCAACTCCGCAACTCCATCAAATGCTTGACACGTGTCCAACTCCGCAACTACTCAACTCCGCAACTCCACCCAAAACTCGACACGTGTCTAATTTTTTATAATAAAAATATGTGTGATTTGATGTTTTGTCCTATTATTAAAATAGCAAATGTCTAAAATACCCATGACTTTTATAATAAAATATTCTTTCTTTCTTTTACACTTATCAACTCCACATTAATCTTCATCATCCTCATTTTTCTTTTCCAGATTCCGGCACTATATTCCGGCCAAATTTTTTTTCTTCCGAATTTCATAAGATTGTTACGTAAATAAATTGTAAATCGGATTAAATTGGACAAGCAAAAATAACAATACATTTATAGAATAACTGAGATTTATAAGTAGAAATAGTAGTGCGAAAAATAACAGTGCATATGTAAGCAAACAATAAATTTAATTCCAACTATAAATATCAAGTCTTTGGTATCACAAATCACATGGTCACTATCCAAAAAGAACACAAACATATATTCAAGTTCTTGCATTTAAGGAATATGGGAGCAGGTGGTCGAATGTCGGATTCATCTGAATATTAAGTGACCTGAAGATGATGGTGCCGATGAAACGGAGACCGTGATGATGACCGGAGATGGAACGATGATGGTGCCGATGAAACGGAGACCGTGATGATGACCGGAGATGGAACGGTTAAGTGGAGATGATGACCGGAGAAGACAATCCTCGTATAGATTTCGTCTTTTTGCCTTTGTTTGAATCATATACATACACATGATGGCTACTTGATGGCTACCTGAAAAGATAATATTTTCTATTTCTCTCACACACAGAGAAATGAGGGAGGTGTGTCTATAGTTGTTTAGGTGAAAAAGAAAAAGTAGGTGAAAGGCTTTAAGATAAGAAGATAGTAACAAAAGGGTATTTTGGATATTTTAACAAAAATAATATATTATAATAGTTAAATGTACTGTATTTGATAGAGGACACTTGTCAAGTATTTGATGGAGTTGCGGAGTTGCGCAGTTGCTAATGACCATTTTTAGAATTGGCTTAAAAAATGACCATGATGGGGACCTCAAAAAAGATTTTGTCCTTTTTTGTACTTTTCTCTAAAAATAATGGGTAAAAACATATGAAAACATTAAAAAAAACATATAAATCATATAAAAAACATATGAAAACGTATAGAAAAGACGAAAACGTATAAAAAATGGATGAAACGAACAAAAACGAGCGAAAACATATGAAAACGTGTAAAATCATATAAAAACAGACGAAAACGTATAAAAATGAACAAAACGTATGAAATGGACAACGAGTGTCATTTGGGGTAAACCATAGGGACGAAACATGTAACTTTTTCGTTATAAAATAACTGAAAAATTCGTTATATGTCTTAAATTCTAATAAAAAAAAGTAGAGTATATTAAATTGAAATTTAGCAAAAACACCCGGTATAAAATCAAGCCACCTGGGTCGGTAATCAACCATCACCAACAATATATTCATCATATCCATCCATCCAGCCAGTTACTTTTTCAATTTCAATCTCGTATTCTCATCATATACATTTTTCTGTTATGTTTTATTAAATTTTGAAACTATATGCCATATTATTTTTTAGGGTTTATGAATTTTGCAACACTAGGGTTTATGATTGTCCTTTATTATTTTGTTAGTTTAATCTACTGTTGATTTATAACCAGTAGTAGGATGGAATAGTTTTGCGAGTTAGTTTCGTAATTAGTTTTCAAAAACTCTCTTGTGATCTAAGAATAACCATCAAACGCGGTGTGTTGTGGGTTTATTGTACGCTTACAACAAACATTATATAGGTAGACACTAGATAATTTGGAAATTAAGTGTATATGATATTAGCATTTGTGCAACTCTTTCTCGGTCACCTTAAATCACTGCAAGGACCTACTAAGTTGTAAGTTGTAATGATCCTTTCAATGGGCGGGCTAACCGCTATGAATGGAAGTTAAAACTGTTTTTAAGGGTAGCCCTTGATGCTGGTGTCGATTACATCTATAGGAGATATATATTATATGACCTTATGAAAATGTACATGGAGTTAGTTATAGCTTGTGGGTCATGTGCAATTGTTTTTTGATTGGATTGCTCAACGCAAAAGCCCTTTTTTTGTTACTAGTTCTTAAAGAGCTTCTCGTTTGGGTTTGCCTCTATTAAGTTTTTATCTATTGAGCTGGCTTGTTAAGTTCAAAATCCCACTTAGATGTCACAAGCGTAATCATTAAGCAGGGCCTTTTATGTTTTATATATATATAGACAAAAATCCATCTACGATTAAGCAATTTCTTAAGCAAATTTGTCTAATAAAATAATTAAATGTATGATTATTCTCGCTGATGAGTAATATAGCATAATTTGGTGTTTCACTCTGTTAAGTTCTAGAACGGCTTAGGTTTTCCAGAATTGCACCCAACATTTTTGGAAAAAAAAGAAAAATATTGGTTCACTTAACAATGACAACTCTTTGGTATAAAATTAGTTGGAGTAGGGACTAATCTCATAATCTTTACAATATATATAGTCTTATAAATCTTTATTGTTTTATTTATTGGATTTCTCTTGTCTTTTTGAGCTTTCTGAATTAGTGGTCACATGTTCGCTGTAAACTGATCAAACTTTAGGCACTTCAAGATTAATATAAGTGATTTCCCAAATCTGGTTGTGAAGCACGAAGTTCCAAAATTTATTGCAAATAAACTTTCGCTGAGTTTGATGAACAAAGATGCTTATAATTATATGTATTGGCCATCAACAGGTACATTCAAGCTACATTACTAATACAAATTTGTCAATGGAAGAAGCAATTGTAGAGATACTTGAACGCTATCCTGGCGGAATTAAATTGTCTAATTGGTCTTTGGTCGAAACATTTTACCAGCGAAAGTTTAACAAATCACTGGACTATAACTCCTTTGGTGTGGCTGATAAAACTGCGTTCTTTAATGAACTCAATGTGATGGGCGAAACGGTGGTGTCGTTTAAAAGGCGGGAGGATAAATATGTGATGTCTGCTCCTATGGCAAAATTCAGACGAATGGCTTTGAAGCCTATGGTTGAGAAAGTACTCTTTTTGCATGGTGATAAAATCGTGTTCGATTCCTTTGACAAATCATACAAGGATGTGTTTAAGTCTGAATTGTACTATGGTGTCTTTGGTTTGACCGATCGTAATGACCTTTGTAAAATCTTTGAAGATATGGTGGTGGAAGTAAATTCCGCAGGAGTGAAGGAGATAAAGGCAGTCAAAGGGTACAATTTAAGAAGCCGTTCAAAAAAAAAAAAAGGGTACAATTTAAGAAAAAAGAGAAGAATTGAATGAAAAGATAGAGGGTTGCCGGACATTTGAAGAAGATGATGATAATTTACTTTCTCTTTGGGTAAAAGTATTTTTGTTGGATCGTTTCAGCATCGTAGTTTTATCAGTTCAAAGGATTGTTATGCTTCCATGTCAAAGTTATATATAACATGTTTTATTCTAATTCTGAATTTTTGTTTCTGATCAGCTTAAGTTTTTGTGACATTCATTTTTAGGTGCATTTTTTATGCTGGACTCAATATATAAAGTTTATTGCATGATTTAAACTATACCTTAGCATTCTATCGATTTATATTCACTTTGTGTTTTGCCTTTTGTGTTGATTCTTTTGAATTTTATACATGTCGTTTGATGTTACTTTTGATTGCTTGAAGTGTCATTTTTATGATGTTGAATGTTAATTTTGTTGTTGCTAGTTATAGTTAATAATAGGGCAATTGACCAAAGAACAGTGATTATTTTCGAAACGTTTTCTCATTCCCGTTGCTTTATTGAAATTGTCCACTACTTGAAAACCAATAATGAGATAACCACGCAGTCTTTTAATGCCAAAGACATTGCAAGTGAGTTTCTAACAACTACAATGAGTCAGTGTTGGTTGTTTGTATGTTAAGAACTGAACTATTTTGTTTGGTTTGAGAACGTAAAAAGTCAAAACGTGTCTCTTGACATCACCATCATGTGTGTAAATTAGTACTTTAACAAACTACCAAGTGTGTACTTTCGGATATATTTAAAGCTTAAACCCACGATATCGTGATTATATTATGAGCTATTTAGCAGCAAGACCATGGCCTGTGGAGGTTTGTAGTGCGTCTGGTCGAGTAGAACCCTTCTTAACCAATCAGTGTACATTATATTAAGTTCTCTATCTACTCGTATGTACTTTTGCATTGTGAATTTTAAAGCCAGGCTGATGCTTATTTAACTGCCATATATTGTAGATAAAGACTGGGGAAAAATGTTATTGACCAAGGTCTGACCAAAGTGTTTGAGCACTCTTAATTAAAGGTCGGTGCAGAATAAGCATAATCTATGGAAACTTCTGCTAAAGCTTTGAAATCTGACAACCATACAGTTGTAGATGATGACTGGAGAAAATTTCCCAAACTTAAATCCACGAAACAACAAGAACAACTACTGGAACAAAGACAATGGATGCCAACTGATGTTGAAACAACCCCAGAAAGGGAACTAACATTAATGCAGAGGATTCAAAACGTTATTGAGAAACTTGAATCGTCCTACTTCTTTCATGTTTTCCTTGAACAAATCCGTAATCCTGAGGTATCAGACCGTTTTCGTAAGCTTAGGGGATCGGAAGAGAAGATAAAGATGGTGATATATGGTATCGGCAGTATTGAGTCGTTTGAAGGACCTCGTTTGCAGCTTAGCCTTGCAATCCCCATAAAGAGACAACTCAATTGGATTGGGGAAATGGACGTGTTTGATCCGGTTATATCGTTAACAGAATCTAAGGTATTGGAGGAGCTCGGATGTTGTGTTATTTCCGTTAATGAGCGAGGCAGTAGACAAGCTGTGAACCCAATTCTTTTTTCGCGGATGTTTATTATCCTGCATTTCAAAATTCAAGTTGGCATTTTTTTAATGTCGACCCCCACACAGACTTGCAACTCAAATGCTAAAACCTCTAATTGTGTATTAGACATTTTAGTTAGATATTCTTAAACATTGGAAGCATATTGTTGTGCTCATGATAGAATTTATTTACCCTCTTCCT
This sequence comes from Chrysanthemum seticuspe, assembly GCA_019973895.1. Lineage (NCBI taxonomy): Eukaryota > Viridiplantae > Streptophyta > Magnoliopsida > Asterales > Asteraceae > Chrysanthemum > Chrysanthemum seticuspe. Next base: position 16,085,690 of record BPTQ01000003.1, on the reverse strand, counting down.
ATAGGCAATGTTTTTGTGACAATGTTGACCTCTGCATCTGATTCATTTTCATTATTAGTTTTTGTTTTTGTGTCAGTTGACGCTTTCAGAGTTTTTATATGCCTCACAAATAAGTCCAAACTAAAGTTTGTTACCATTGGCGCAAGCTGTGGTGCCTTAGTTTTTTTTTGCTGTTTGGGGCCATGGGGTTATACTGATTCAACCTAAAGCGTAAACTTGACCGTGACTTCTATGTTGACGTAGAAGGTTAGTTATTCTTATCACATTTTTTTCTAATCCCGTTTACAATGGTTAGCCTTTTCACGGTTTGACTCATTGTAAACGGGCAACTCAGAAGATTTTCATGGCGGGAAATACAACTCGCAACTAACAGCTTCAATGATAACAGTATCATAGGAAGAGGAGGGTTCGGGAAAGTTTATAAAGAGGTTATTGTTGGAGGTAATTCGTGTGATCACTTTCCAAAGTAAACTATTTGATCCTATGCGTGGGTTACACGAATATCTACTTGGGATAAGACCAAATGTTAGTTATTGAATTAAGCACAAATCAATAACCCTTGCGCATATAAGTGTTTTAGCTTTCTGTTTGTTTCTCTTGGCTGTTTTTCTTATCTTCATGCTGATGATGTCGATCTCTATATATAGTAGAGAACACTCAACTCTAGTTAATGTACTTTGAGTAATTAACGGCCAATTAATCACCCATAATAAGTCTCCATTATCATAGGAATAGTGGTTACATGACCAATTAAATGTGGTCATAAAGCAGTCATAACAGCCACTCGAATGGGTCAAAGCTGTTACAAGTTAATCACTGCAACACTACCAGCAGGAACCAATACACTAGCAGCAGGAACCAATACACTAGCACTAGGAACCATCAGTCACTACACTAGCAGTAGTAACCAATACACTAGCAGTATGAACCAATACACTAGCAGCAGGAACCATCAGTCACTACACTAGCAGTACTAACCACTATTGAGTCAGGGTGTTCAGGGACCTCATGGGTGTACACTCCGTACCTCCTAACCCAAAACCAAGTGTGAACTAATCCCACAAGTGCACTAAATTTTCCAACAATCCTCCCCAAATTTAGTTCACTTCCTTTTCATGAAAAACAAACATCAAACAAAACATGTGGATAAACGAAAATATCCTGAGGATTGGATTTCCATCTTAGCACATTACACGTTCAAATATTCGAGAATCAGGGTGTTCTAAGAATTAAACCCTTCAACCCATTTGAATACCTGAAGATAAAATACACATAAGTTTTCAAACACTTAAACGCTCCTGACACTTTACAAGCCATGTGTCTATATCCAAATTCATAAATGTTGCAAGAGCCAAAAGTCCAAAAGCTCCCTGAAGCGGCAAAACTTCAACATTCACATAGGTGGTTCCTCTTTATTCATGCTCCTGCCAAGCACTTTTTCAAAGAAAATTAACCATTAAGAATTAAGGACTTCATCCTCCTTTCAGCAGGTTCTGAGCACAACCTTGGGATGTAAATAAAACATGTGCCCCAGTCCACTGAATGTTCAACTTTCCACATTGAACTCAGCTCCCAAGTTTCCTTAGGAGGGAGTTGGGCGTCTTAGCATTCAGTGACTAAGTTAGACTTAAACCCATCCCTTTAGCAAACTTTAAAACCAAGTCTCTAGCCAATCCCTTCGTCAAGTGATCAGCTAATTTTTTTTTAGATCTAACAAACTCTATAGATACCACCCCATTCATGATAAGCTCACGAATCATGCTATGTCTAAAACCTAAGTTTCTAGACTTCCAATTGTACATCTGGCTATAAGCCTTTGCCAATGTAGCTGCACTATCACAACAGATAGAAATAGGTGTTATAGGTTTAGGCCACAATGGAATCTCAAGAAGCAAGTTTTTCAACCATTCAGCTTCTTTACCAGCAGCTGCTAAGGCCACAAATTCAGATTCCATTGTTGAACTGGTGATGCAAGTTTGCTTCTTGGATGCCCAAGAAATTGCACCTCCACCAAGTAGGAATACCCAGACACTGGTAGACGAATTGTCTTCAGTGTTACTGATCCAACTTGCATCAGTGTATCCTTCTAATATTTAAGGATAACCAGTATATGAGAGACTATAATCCATAGTTCTCTTCAGATACTTCAGTACCCTTTGAACAGCTTGCCAGTGATGAGCACTAGGATTGCTAGTATACCTGCTCAGTTTAACCACTACAAAAGCAATATCAGGTCTTGTACAAGTCATGGCATATATTAGGCAGCCAATTACCCTAGAATAATCAAGTTGAGATACAGCCTTGCCTTTATTAGGCATCAACTTCTCACAAGTATCCATAGGTGTACTTATTGGAGTACAATCAAAGTAATTGAATTTCCTCAACACCTTCTCAATATAATGAGACTGAGAGATAGAAATTCTTTTAGTTCCATGTTTAATCCTTATACCAAGGATATCATCAGCCACCCCCATGTCCTTCATGGAGAACCTTGATGACAAAAATTCCTTTGTCAGGTCAACCTGATTTTGGTCAGTGCCAAAGATCAACATGTCATCAACATATAGACAAATGATGACTCCTTTACCAGATTCATCAAATTTGCTATATACACATTTGTCAGACTGGTTAAGTAAATAACCATTAGACAAAACCACTTCATCAAATCTTTGATGCCATTGCTTAGGTGCCTGCTTTAGTCCATAAAGAGACTTAATCAGTTTGCACACCTTGTTTTCATTGCCAGGAAAGATGAAGCCCTGAGGTTGGTTCATATAAACCTCTTCATCCAATTCACCATTTAAGAAAGGTGTTTTCACATCCATCTGATGAATAATCAGATTGTAAATTGATGCCAAAGCAATCAGCAATCTTATGGTACTGATACGAGCTACAGGAGCATAAGTATCAAAATAGTCTATTCCTGACTTTTGTTTAAAGCCTTTAATGACTAGTCGAGCCTTGAACTTTTCAATAGTTTCATCTACCTTCATTTTCTTTTTGAAAACCCATTTGCAACCCAAAGGTTTGCAACCAGGTGGTAGATCAACCAACACCCAAGTGTTGTTGCCCATGATGGAATCCATCTCATCATTGATTGGTTCTTTCCAAAAAGCAATATCCTTGGACTTCATTGCTTCTTCAAATGTCTTGGGATCATCCTCAACATGAAGCAATAGGAGTATTGGTCAGAGACCTCATTCCTAGTTCCTTTAATTAAGTATAATTAAAATTCAGGTCCAAATGACTTTGGATTCCTGACCCTTTTGCTCTTTTTGAGCATAGGTTCAGGTTGTTGAACCACATCCTCATCAAGGACCTCTGATGGTTCTTCATCAGGGACCTCTGATATACCAATGTCATGAGTTCCATTAAGAATCCTTTGACTTGGTCTAGGGACTGATGAGAATCTATTCTCATCAAACATTGCATCCCTTGATTCAATTATGGAAAATTGAAACATATTCATTAGGTTCAATAACATAGAACCTAAAAGCCTTGGAATGCTCAACATATCCAACAAAGATGCAATTAATGCCTCTTTCACCCAAAGTTTTCAGCTTTGGATCAGGGAGTCTTACAACAGCCCTACAACCCCAAACCCTGAGATAGTTCAGGTTGGGTTTCCTTTTAGTCCAGAGTTCATAAGGGGTAACCTTGTTTCTTTTGTTGGGAACCCTATTTAATAAATAGCAAGCTGTTAACATAGCTTCACCCCATAACCCTTGACTCAGTCCTGAATAGGGCAACATGGAATTAACCATCTCTTCAGCACCCTGTTTTTCCTTTCAGAAATACCATTTTGCTGAGGAGTATAGGGAGCAGTCGTTTCATGGATTATACCAACATACTGAAAATACAGAGTATCCATGTACTCACCTCCCCTATCAGTCCTTAATCGTTTGATCAGGGACCCAAGTTGTAATTCAACTTCAGTTTCAAATACTTTGAATTTATCTAATGCTTCATCCTTAGTACGTAACAAATAGGCATAACAAAACCTAGAAGCATCATCAATAAATGTCACAAATTACTTCTTATTCCCCAAAGAGGGAGTGGCATGCAAATCACAAAGGTCACTGTGTATTAGCTCCAAGATCTTAGATTCACGTTTAACACCCTGAAAAGGCTTCTCTGTTATTATGGTCAACATGCAAGTTTTACACTTTTCAGTGTCCATGTCAAATGCTGGGATTAACCCATCCTTAGACATATCTTGCATCCTTTTATAGTATATGTGGAAAACTAGAAGGGGGGTTGAATAGGTTTACCAATTTAAAACTTCCTTTTAAATATTTAGATCGACTTATGTCAATCTATTTGGTTGTTTATGTTGGATGTTGATAGATAGATAAATAAACGTGTAATGAAAGATAAAGAGTAAGAAGCACATAACCACGACACGAGTATTTATAGTGGTTCGGCTACAAGGACCCCTTCCTTGCCCTACTCCACTCCCCAAGTCACCTACTCGATAGTTCGTAAACACTACACCAATCTCCTTATGGCGGAGAAGCCTTCACAACGTCGCTTACACCTTTTTCCGGTACAAAGCTAAATACCGAGTTCTTTCACACCAAGGCGAACCACATCTAACACAACATCGCCTACCCTTTATACGGTGCTAGGCTAACCACCGAGTTCTTTCACTCCAAGGAGAACTAATCCTATCACAACGTCGCCTACCCTTTATTAGGTACTAGGCTAAGCACCTAGTTCCATTACTATGGAGGAACTACTACCCAACACAACACAACACCTAATCTCAAGGAGACCCACTCCTTATTACAACACTATCAAGGATATCACCATCCTTGAATATAAACAATCACTATATGCATAACGATGCACCTCATCGTTTATACGACCTAGGAATTCTTCACTAATGCCACTTGATTTGATTCCTAGGCATCCTTCACTAATGCCTTTGACACAACGCTTGACACCTTTCACTAATGCCTTCGTCTTGACACCTTTAGCATTCTTCACTAATGCTTTTGACACGGACGTTAAGCACCTTTCACTAATGCTTTCGTCTTGACTCTTTCGGCATCCTTCACTAATGCCTTCAACACAACATCTCTACGGAGAAAGAAAGAACTATCAACAAGAGAACCTCAGTTGTCTTGATGATGACGAAGCATGACAACTCATGGACTTGAGCTTGCTCGACTTTAAGAAGTGGTGATCTCGCCTTTAAGAGGAACCTAGAGAATCACACAAAAACAAAGACAAACTACATAGAGAGATCCCTTAGGATCAGTGGTTAGAGAGGTACAATACTTGGAGAAATTATGTGTGAAAGTGGTGAGCAAAAAGGAAGAAATGACTCACTATTTATAGAGGAGAAAGTTCACTGTTCCCCGGATCCCACGGATCCCTCCCACAAGGGATCCGGCTAGCGTAAAGCTAGGGATCCGTGGGACGCTCCTCTTTACCCATGGGTATTTTTGGTTATGGGTCATGGGTTGATCCATGGGTTTCTTTCTAGATACAATGTATCTCTAGAATACAATGAACCTAGTTAAGTGGTTTGGACAAAACCATGGGTTATGGGTCAATACCATTTGTTAGTTTTTACCCATTTTAGTATATACTTGTTTTTACCCATTTTAGTATATACTTAGTTAAGTATGAGTTAGCCCAATATGTAAACACTAGTTGTTGTACATATGTATCTTTAAATCATAAAATCACGTATACTTGTTTTAGTGTTTTATATGAAAACGTAAGTGTGTTAGAAAACTATTGGCTCAAATGGTTTACGTATTTTATTTGTTTCGTTAAAATGATTTTACGTTTGCTATCGACAAAACATTAGAAGATCGTAAAATATAAATAAACGTTTTTACGGCTTATTTGTATTAACAGTATACATGGCCAAGTCTAGCATGCCATAGGGTAGAGTCAGTCAGGTCATTGGTGGTCATAAAGGATGAATTATCACAGTCATTAACAATGTTAAGCCTGAACATTTGATTACACAAATAGCCAAAACCAATAAACACAAAATTTTTAGATAAAACAAATTTATCAGATTCAATAACTTGTTTATATCCATGATTATTCAAAACACTACTTGAAACCAAGTTTTTCCTTATATCAGGAACATGAATAACATTAAACAAAGTTACAATATTTCCAGAACTAAACTTAAGATCTACACAACCACGTTCATGCACCAGGGCTGTTGACTCATTTCCCATGTGAAGAATAGAACCATCATTCAGAGACTCATAAGTCTTGAACCAACTTCTATCTTTGCACACATAAATAGTTGCTCCAGAGTCAACCCACCACGCAACATCATTATCCTCTCCAAGTAACTGAACCATTCCCTGAACCACTAGTGCCTGATCCATTGGTTTTACCACCAATCTTAACACCCTTGCAATCCCTTTTAATGTGACCAGATTTGCCACATTTCCAATAAGTAGGTGTTGCCTTCTTGTTAGGGTCTGCCTTTGTGTTCTCATGATGTTTACGTTTACCTTTGTTGTCATTGTACCTAGTGGAGTTGTTATGCTCCACCATATTGACAACAGATGCACCAGTAGCATTGCTACGCTTTAGCTTGTCAATATCCTGCACCCTGAGGGATTCCTCAATGCGCAGATGACTGCCCAACTCAACAAGAGTTAACTCCTCTTTCTTATGTTTCAAGGTATGCTTGAAATCTTTCCAAGAAGGAGGAAGTTTATCAATGACACAAGAGACTGAAATAGCCTCATCTATGTGCATATTGTGTTGTGTAAATCTTCCAAGTATACCAAGAAGTTCATTGTATTGTTCCATAACTGGTCTTGAATCAGTCATTTTCTAATTTGTGAAATTAATTACAAGGAACTTCTTACTTGAAGCATCCTCAGCCATATATTTGGCATCCAAGGAATCCTATAGTTCTTTGGAAGATTCAAAATTCTAATAAATATCAGACAGAGAATCAGACATACCATTGAGGATTAAACCTCTGCAAATGTAATCATCATTCTCCCATTTGCTCCTCTTCCTAATCTGTTCAACAGTGGCATCATCCCCATCATCAGGAATAGGAGTGGTTAGCACATGCACCATGCTCATGCTGGAAAGCAAGAAGTGCATCTTCTTATGCCATCTCCTGAAGTCCACCCCTTCAAACTTGCCCAGCTTGGCAAAGTTTGAAGCCATGTGTTTCATTGCAGCTGCAGCCATTGATTATCACAAATAGTTTACTTTGATTGTTGTAGGTTATTCGCCCAACAGCAGGGTAAGATAAGCAGTAGCAATGCAATACCACTAGGTGGTTACCGGATATCACTTGGAATCGTGTGATCACTTTCCAAAGTAAACTATTCGACCCTATGCCTGGGTTACACGAATATCTACTTGGGATAAGACCAAATGCTAGTTATTGAATTAGGCACAAATCAATAACCCTTGTGCATATAAGTGTTTTAGCTTTCTGTTTGTTTCTCCTGGCTGTTTTTCTTATTTTGATGCTGATGATGTCGATCTCTATATATAGCAGAGAATACTCAACCCTAGTCAATGGACTCTATGAGTGATTAACGGCCAATTAATCACCCATAATAAGCCTCCATTATCATAGGAATAGTGATTACATGACCAATTAAATGTTGTCATAAAGCAGTCATAACAGCCACTTGAATGGGTCAAAGCTGTTACAAGTTAATCACTGCAACACTACCAGTAGGAACCAATACACTAGCAACAGGAACCAATACACTAGCACTAGGAACCATCAGTCACTACACTAGCAATAGTAACCAACACTAGCAGTACTAACCACTATTGAGTCAGGGTGTTCAGGGACCTCATGGGTGTACACTCCGTACCTCCTAATCCAAAACCAGGTGTGAACTAATCCCACAAGTGCACTAAATTTTCCAACAGTTATAGTAGACAAAACAAAAGTTGCTATTAATAGACTCATGGACTATCAGAGTCGAGGTGGTGAAGGTGCATTTATGAGGGAGGTTCAGTTATAAGTGTCGCGGTTCATCGTAATCTTCTTGGGCTGATTGGATTTTCTACAACTTCATATGAAAGGGTACTCGTATATTTGTTCATGCAAAATTTTAATGTTGCGTATCACTTACGAGGTATGTTACTTCTTACTGTTATGTCTATATCACCGTACACAAAATATATGAGATTTAGACTTCTGATCTTGCCAATTTGAAACTTAGTTATTCGTGATAGATTTAAAACCTAAAGATAAAGGCTTGGACTGGGTAACACGAAAACGAATTGCTTTTGGTGCTGCTCGAGGCTTAAAATACTTGCACGAGCATTGTACTCCAAAGATCATTCATCATGATCAAACATCCTTTTAGATGATAATTTTGAACCAGTTCTTGGGGATTTTGGGCTAGCAAAACTTGTTGATACCAGCCTCACTCATATTACAACTCAAGTACGTGGAACCATGGGACACATTGCACTTGAGTACTTGTCTATGTTGGTTTGTGGGAGTTAAAACACACGTAAACGACTAGAAGTGTGTGAGTTTTTCCTTACTCTCTACTTTTCATATTATTACTTTATACACGTTTTTATCAAAACAATGTGTTAGTTTCTTTTCGACACTCTTTTTGTTTCGACGAAAAGGGGGAGAAGAGAGTAAAAATTCTAATTCAAACTTTTATGAATTTTAGTTTTTCCTTAAAATAATATTATGTTTTGTCATCAACAAAAGAGGGAGATTGTTAATACAAATAAACCATAAAAACGTTTATTTATATTTTACGATCTTCTAATGTTTTGTCGATAACAAACGTAAAATTATTTTAACGAAACAAATAAAATACGTATATTGTTTGAGCTAATAGTTTACTAACACACTTACACTTTTATATAAAACACTAAACAAGTAATATTGTTTACATCTTATAAGAAATGCATATGTATAACAACTAGTGTTTACATAATATGGAAATGAACATATATACATGGTATATATATTGTAATAGGTAATGTGATGGGTAAAAATCTAAGTCCTTGACCCATTGACTAGGTACAATGAATGTTGTTGGGTAAAACCCAAAATCCATGACCCATACCCATGGAGCTTGATCCATAACCCATGACCCATTACATGACATCATGCATGAAGTCATGTTAGGTATTATCCATGATCCATGAACCAAGACCCATGACCCAATGTCTAGATACATTGCATCTTGTTGGGTATCCATAATTCATTACCCATAACCCATGGTTCATAACCCATAACCCGGTTTGCAACCCAAAATCCGGACTTAAGCTGACCCAGCTGCCACGTTCCTTAGATTACACTATCCGGATCCCTCTAGGGATGGATCTGTGGGAACCGTGGAATAGTAGAGAATTTTGCCTATAAATAGTGAGTCATTTCTCACTTGCTACTCACCGCTTTTACACATACTCTCTCTTAGTATTGTAATATCTCTAACCTCAGATCCAAAGGATCTTTTAGTTTTGTGTTTGTGTGATTCTCTAGGTTCCTTTTAAAGGCGAGATCACCACCTCTTGAAGTCGTGCAAGCTCAAGTCTATGAGTTGCCAAGCTTCGTCATCATCAAGACTACTGAAGTTAGCTTATTGATAGTTCTTTCCTCCCTCCTTAGAAGTGTTGTGTTGAAGGCATTAGTGAAAGGTGCCGAAGGGTCAAGTCGAAGGCATTAGTGAAATGTGCCGAAGGGTCATATCGAAGGCATTAGTGAAAGGTGCCAAGGGTGCACATTCGATATGGTGCATCAATGTATAAGATAGTTAGTATGGGTTAAAGGATAGTGATATCCTTATGATGTTATAATAAGGAGTGTGTCTACTTTTGGGTTGTTGTGTATTGGTGTAGTGTTGGGTAGTAGTTCCTCCTTTGTAATGGGACTCGATATCTAGCCTTGTACCGTATAAAGTATAGGCGACGTTGTGATAGGTGTGGTTCTACCTCGTGGAAGAACTCGGTGTCTAGCCTAGTACCGGATAAAGAGTAGCCGACGTTGTGAAGGCTTCTCCGCCACATTAAGGAGGTTGATAGTAATGAATTTTCAGCTCATTAGAAGGATATAACCATATGGCTTGTACCGTTTAAGTACTCCTGGGCCCAAGCCAGTCCATAATCCATATCCCGATCCAAGCCCACACAAATCACTAACCGGTATGTATTATCCCTAAATCATATGAGTATAAAGTAGAGGTAATTTACAACCCTAATCACATTTAAATGCCCCCATCACACCAAACCCTAATGAGACAAAATGTCCGCCCCCACACTTTTCTCACAAGAAAAACAGATCACAAATACATCAAAGCGACTCAAATCACTTCTCATCTTCATCACAATCATCAATCTTCAAGATCTGCCACAAACCCAAGACAACTTTCAACCGTACCCTCAACCTATGTTAACGTTTGCAGCTCATCTCCGAACAAGAAGGTGTTAAAGTAGCTTCAAGATCTGAAAAAATGATCTCGGGTAGGTTTGATGTTGTTACCTTTCGTGTTTGTGTTTCATTTGAACGAACCAAGGAGGGTAAAATAACATAATTGTTATCACTATTCTCCTTTTTGTGTCGGATATTGAACAAATGAGGCTAGGCTTCAAAATAGATCAATGATGTTTTTGTTTATACTCCTTAAGATTTGTTAAAGATAGAGAATATAAACAAAACTGAGATCTAATATTTCTTTTAATTATCAGTCTGAGTCTTAGATCAACGATGCGTTGAATATCTTTTGTATGGTTGGTATGTGCTAAAACACATACCTTTTCTTTATCAAAATAGACCCAAAACAACCAAGAAAGAGCCGTTTATTGCTAATATTTGTGGTTTTCTTGAGTTTGTGCTTGTGCAGGTATGGATATGTAAAAACACGCAAAAAGAGCCAAATCAGACGTAAAACCGAGCACGAGAGAGAGAAGTGTGCAGAAGCCGATGCTGGGATGCTATTTCATGGACTTAAATGCTCAAAAGATCAAATTACGAAGTTCGGGACATGGTTTGGGAGATTTCACTGTAAACCCGTCATTATATCACATTTTCACCTTTTCACCTTCACTTATCCATATTTACACATTACACCTTTAACTTTACCCAAATTACACTTTCACCCCTCATAAAACCCTCTCTTCCAATTTCCCAACTCACCCTTACCCTTTCCCAATTTACACTTTTGGACCCTTGTTCTTGCAAATGTTACATAAATGGTCCTAAGTGTATTAATAATAACACTTTACCTTTGGTCCTAAACAAATTAAACACAAACAAATCCATTATCCATATCTAAACACTCTCGGCCCAATAACAAATATGTTTACCCAATCCACACACCTTGACCCGGCCACCCATTATCTCCACCCGAATACTACTATACCCGTATTCTTTACCCATGGTCAAAACCCAAGAACCGGTCAACAACTTTTGAGATATCATTTAATAAACCAAACGCGCCCTTTTCACATCCTGCTTCTTCCCCAACCAAACACACCCGTACACCACCGTTTACCAATCCCAAACACCCAACTTGGTACTTAGCATCTTTCCATGCTTCTAGACTGCTTACCTGTCAGATAGGATTGCCAAGGTGGACGAATTAAGCCCTCTCATTGGTTGCGCCACATCATTCACATGATCCAATGGCCAAGAATGAATGGAATGACAAGTAAGATGATCAATGGCCGAGATTAGACCTCCTAGATCCTTCTGAAGGCATCCCAAGCTTCCAAGCTCAGCTATATATACCCATCTCATTCACAAGATCAAGTCGTCCAATTTCTATGTATTTAAGAAGTTGTTACCAAATGTGATTTCCATTGTTATTTACTGCTTTCTTTAGTTAATTAGTAATTTAGTTTAGTTGTAACTTCAAATTTTATAAATGCAATTTCATTTTGTTCACTTTCACTTCACCTTACTTTGTTCTAAATCTATATTCTTGCTTTTTACTGTTACATGAGCTTCTTTTTCAGTTTGTCTAAGCTCACATAAGCTTGATGAAGCTTATGTGAGATAATTTCTGTTTAAACTCATTTTGGTTTTATCATTTGCAAAAAAAAAAAAAAAAAAAAAAAAAAAGAAGTCAAATAAAGTCAATTTTCTAAGTCAAATCAGTTTTAGTGTAAAATCTGTTTTAAGACTGTTGTAATGATGAGTTTAAAAGTGATTTGAGTAGTTGGATTAAGTTGAGTGATAGTTTCATTGATTTTCAGTAGTATAATTGTGTTTTGGCAGTTTGAAGGGGTGTTTGGATTGCTTGATAATCTGTTGCTAGTGGTTTATACAGTGGGTTAAATCAGTAGCTTGAAGTTTGTTATAGTGATTACCAGTCCTATATGTACTTGTTTTGTGCCTGCATTCATCATAAGTCAAAATTGCATCTTTACTGTTCTTGTGATCTCACCTGTTAAAATCAGTTAGAGTAATCATCACATATAGGTTCAAAATCAGTAGAAGTAGCTTGCTAAAGTTCATTCACATCTTATTTCATCCATATCAGCTTTACATTTGATCTTAAATTTCATTTTGGTCAAACTAGTAACTGTTCTTCAAAAGTCAACTGTGTCCAAAGTCAGTTTTATGCAGATTTTGCAGCAACTGCACAGTACTCATTTTAAATTGTTGGGGTCTGATTTTTGGTCTACTTGCAGTCTTCTAGGTGGTCTTCAAGGCCACAAATCTGTTTTTAGCTCTAGATTATCTGATAAGCTTATAGATAAGCTCAAACATAGTACATGTTTATCTGTTTCTGCATGTGCAGACCTTTGTTCCAATTAGGCCATTTTGATTTGATCTCCAACTTCTTTAATACTAGTCCTTAAGAGCTAAAAATTTGGATAGAGTATCTCTGCTAGGTGGTCTACAGATCTCCACTTCTGGTTTCCATGTTAGCTTTTTAGATAAGCAGTTTCATTAGCTAGAACATAGGGCCTGTTTCACTAATTTGCACAAGTATCAGTTTAGCTTAATCAGTTGTTCTCTGCTGTTTAGAGGTTAGGATTAGCTTACATAAGTTTTCTTAGAGTAGTTTTAGCATAACTCAGCTTGTGTAATCATTTGGTATCATCTAGTGCTTAATAGCTTATTTTCAAGTGCTTATTGCCCCTAGTTTACACTGCAGCCTTCATTTCTTCTACATAAGCCCTTGTTTTTCTATTTTTCATAGCTTTAGAATATCATTTTAGAATTTTCCTGTGAATTTCATAATTTTTAGACACTGTTTAGTATTTTTTTTCTTATTTAAAATCAGTTTTTAATCACTTTTAATTAGCTTTAATTGCATTTAATTGAGAAAAAGTTCAAAAAAATAATTTTTCAATTTTAATAGATTAAGATAAATATAAAAAGCATAAAAAAGATTTTTCGTTATTTTTCTCCTTTTATTTGGTATTTTTCATAATTTAAATTAGATTAAAATAGATTTAAATTCATAGAAAATAGAAAATTAATCAGAAAATTACAAAAATAGTTTTGAAAAGTCTTTTATGATATTTTAGATTTTTAGAAAGTAATTCCATATTTTTCTCTCTCTTTTTCATAATTTTTAGATAATTAGTCTTATTTTTAAAGTTAATAAATAGATTTTAATTAGAATTAACTCGAGAAAATTCCTAAAAAATAGTTTTAATTCTTAAATAGTTTTCTAATATCATTTTTAGAGTTAAAGTAAGTTTAGGTTATTTTTAGGAGTTAGATTAGTCGTACTTGCTTTTATTTCGCGTTTCGTTTAATTCCCGTTTTTGCGTTTTAGCGTAGAATTGCGTATTTTGCCTTAGTTCTTAGGATTTCCCGTAGATTAGATGTTCCATTTACTTTCCTTATCCCGTAGTTTAGAATTCATCATATTATCCCCTTTTCTCATTCAAATCCCGATTATCGAGACGTGAGTTGGAAATTCCATTCAACCCTCGTTCGGAACGATCTCGGTGCTCAAACCTAATACGTTTGAGTTACCCGTATACTACACACTTCTTATTATTGGTCAGTGTCTGAGCCGTTTTAAGTTTCTTACGGCTAGTCATTCACAAGTGGCTAGTTTGAGTGAGTTAAGCTTGACGTTGCTTCTTTCACTGCGTATCAATTTTTGGCGCCGCTGCCGGGGAGGGCTTGTAGCGAGTTTTCGTATTCCGTCTCGAATCGTGTGCATTTGAAGATCCTTCCCCGAGTGAAGTTATCGTTGATATTTGTACATATCTCTTTTATGAAAACCCAAAAAGATTTTCCTTTTCAAAATATGTTTTCTAAAACCCAAAAATATTCTTCTTTGCCCTCTGATTCGATAATTCTTTCCTCTTATCCCTCTTATATTTGATTCTTATGGACTCCTTCGACTATTTTTGTCAGTGTTGTAATTCTCGTTTGGGATATGATTATCGATGTTATAATCATATGTGCCCCAATGCTTTCACTAACCTTCAAAATTTTTCCGACTACCCTCCACAGCCCGAGATATCTTCGTTTGATCCATATTATTGTTATGGCTGTGGAGATATGGTAGACTCGTCGAACGATTTTCGTTGTTTACGATGTATGCCCGAGATACATCCTATTTATGAAGAACCCGATCCGATTGAGAATTATGATTCCATAATTGAAGAACCCACCGGGGGCGTCGTGGACGATTTTTCATGGATTGGCGACACTTTTGCGCAACATCGAATTGCAATGGAATGCATGTTAATAACTTTCATGAGTCAATATCAACAAAGTATTAATGCAGAACCCGTTCAAGTTATGGAAGATGATCACACTATTCCGAAGCTACCCGAAGAACCCACCGAGGGTCACGGATACGGTTTTTTTGAACTAAATGCTTTAAATCACGAACTTGAAAGACTTCAAGCCTTGTCAAAAATATCGAAAATGAATGATAAGTATAAAGAATCCTCGATTCCTACTCCCTCTCCGGTGAGGGAGATGGAACATGTTTCTGAACCCGAGGTGATTCCCGTTTGTACTCTCGACTCTAATCCGAAGAATTCTAGAATCGATCCTTATCTTTCACGATTCACCGTTACGAGTTCGTCGAGTTACAACAAAACGGAACGAACTTATGAGCTTAAAACGATTTCTAAACAGAAAGAACCGGAGACCACAACGGAAGTGGTGGAACTTGCTAGCTCTAAGAGCACACCACTTGTCCCACCTCCAGATTCTTATCCCTCTCTCATTTATGAGCCTTTCATTTCTGACCCTTCCCCTTCACTCACGCCGGTTGAGAGAAGTGACGTTCTTATGGAAGAGGTCGATGATTCTATTTCTACAGACACTATTACACCCATTGACTCTTTTATTATGGGGGATGAGCATCTTAGTATTATTCCGGAAACGGAAGCATCTAATGCTGAGATCCTTATCCCAATCCCAAGAGAGTCTGGGGTTGTTGTTGATATTTGTGATGAGCCTTCTCTTGATAATTTGAATGATCATGTTGAGATGTTCTCCGATTCCGATGATGATTCTTATGGAGACATCGATTTCGTTGACGATTTACCTTCTGAGCCCGACATAGAAGATAATGATTTTGAGCCAGAAGAAGAAGAGATTGAGCCCGATAATATTGAGATCGAGGATGAAGCATTACGAGAAACATTGTCGAATGTTTATCTTCTCATTTCTAAGATTGAAGCCTTGAACGATAATTCAAGTTCGCATCCTATCTCCGTTAAAGATAGTGATTTCTCTCCCGAGCTTGAGACTTTCCGATTTGATGAAGAGATTAGTGGCAATCCCACTATTGATGATGTTTACCCTCCGATTCTTGAATGATTCTATTTTGATATTGATGAGAACAAGGTTTTGAACAAAATTTCCAATACTCCGACAAATGACCCGATCATTGAGGATGCTATTGATGACCCAATACCACCGGGTATTGAGGATGTTGTTATGAATGATCCCGAGGGGGATATGGTTGTTCTTAATGGTTCTCTTGACTCTCCTTCTTCTATTGAGTCCACCATCACTTATCCCGTTGAGCCTTTATGTGAAGACAAAATCTTTAAACCCGGGATATTTGACACAGATGAGCTTTATGCTAAAACCATTGTTAGAGATAAGGATCCTATCTTGGATGCCTTCATGATTGAGCCTACACATCTTATCCCTTACTATGAGCTCCCGTCTCTCTTGGAGTTTTCTCATTGTGATCCGTCATCTCGACGTCCACCTGCAAAACCACCGGATGATGGATCATTCTTTCATATACCTTATGTGCTGATGCCCGACATTTCCTTCACCACCCAACCCTCCCAGTCTCATTCCTTCGGGAATGAAGACACCGTTTTTGACCCTGGTATCTTTTCCACTTGCTTCCCCAAGGACAAATGAATTCGGGGCCGAGTCAGGCTAGCGACTCGGTAATCAAAAACAGTAGCGCTTCGTGGGAGGCACCCCATGCTTATCCATCTATCTTCTTTCTCTTTTCTAACAAGTGACGCGAAGGGGTCTGCCTCTTCGATTTCTCGTGTTTGGTTGTTTGTGATGTTTTGTGTAGGATGTTCCCGATATGAAGACTCTCGTGCTCGAAGTTTGTCATTTCTCCACTCGAGTTTCATGATCGATGTTGATGAAAATCCGATATCCTAATCTTATCGACTAACGTTTATCTTTGAGCATACTTAATAAACGGCTTTTAGATTTTCGTGATACCCTTGCTTTAAACATTGAGG
Source organism: Chrysanthemum seticuspe (assembly GCA_019973895.1). NCBI lineage: Eukaryota > Viridiplantae > Streptophyta > Magnoliopsida > Asterales > Asteraceae > Chrysanthemum > Chrysanthemum seticuspe. The sequence continues at coordinate 16,069,040 of BPTQ01000003.1, read as the reverse complement.
ACAATGTTCCATTCTAGTCTGGGGTAGGGTAATCTTCGATTTGATTTGACCGCACTTGCTTATTTTCTGTCATGTACTCTCGCAACCCCGTTTTTCCTTAGAAAATGAAAAATTGTGCAAAAATGAGAAAAATTTAAAATTTTTTGTAAGCTTTTGTTAAGTCTTTTTGATTGAAAAGTTTTGCTAGTCTCTTAGACAAGAAGCTATAAAATGCGAATTCTAGCTCACAAGGCCAAGATTTTGCAAGTTTCCCTAAGTGATTTTAAATATGCATGACTTGATTTCATAAGACGAAGCATTTAGCTAAGTTAATATATGTTTTGACACCTTGATTGACTTTCCGCTGGTGAGAGTAGGAATAGAATTCTGACTTGACCGGGCGTGTTGAGCCCTAGCTTGTTCCCTTAACCATAGATAATCTAAAAATTATCGGCTAAGCATCTGCGGATCTCATTATTTGGGATTTTAAATTTGCAGAGATCGAGAAATGATAGAGTTACTTATGAGTTTAGATGCTAAGCGTGGAGTAGTTGGTTCTCTTTAGAGCCCATCGAAGGTACTTATGGCTTTTTGTTCCCACAAAATTGTCTCATCCCATATATGTCTAAATAATTAGAGATGTCGAGTTTTTGGCGATAGTTAGTTCTTTATCTTCTTAAAAGAATCTTTGTTTTAAAAATTGGGTACACATCAAGGATCCGTAATAAATAATTAAGCAATAAGTGATATGTGAAATGTAATAAGTTAAGTTGTGAGCTGCGGTGTCGAGATCGGACCCTTGGATCTTTAGCCGGGATTGAGTGAGGTCTTAGCCTAGCCAGCCGGGATCCTCATTTCATGAAGCCTATAGTCTTGGAATTACCCCGTGAAGCTCCGTGGTTCACAGCTCATATAAGTATAGGTATAAGTGCTATATATATAAAAAAAAAAAAAAATGATGAATGAAAAAATGAAAATTGAAAAAAGTCAAAAGTTAGTAATAAAAATTCCTTGATGTGGACCTCATTTTTACGACACTGGTTCTTGAGAGAAGACGGATAACTAATTATCGACTTAGCTTTGTATCTTTATCGGAATAATTCTTATCGAAACGAGAATTCGAAGAAATTCATTTCTCAACAAAAATAAAAAATCTAGAGGAAAATAGGAAAATGGGAACAAAAGGTAATTACACAAGTAACTTCCATGGGTAGTGTTAGCATCTAGAGTCGTATGTAACAATGATTTCGGTTTTACGCTTAGTTTGGGACTTGTGAAAAATCAGGGACGATGTATTCTATCCGTATGGTCACTTCACGCTGTGTTGTGTTTCTTACTCCGTGATCCTAACGTGTCGTTTGAAAAATGTTTGAGTTATTGATCGACATGAAAGTTCAACAAACCGTCATTCATAACCGGAATGTGCTTAACCGTAATATCTATACATGAGAATTGAAAGGTAAACGGGGCGTTTTTAGAATTAAGGCTTTCTTAATCTCTTTTGAGGAACATGGACTACTTCTTCTCTAATTGGTGTGTCTGAACTGTTTGAAGTTTCTTACGGTTAGTCATTCACAAGTGGCTAGCTTGTGTGAGATAACTTGATGGTTTGGACATATCAATCGTTTAGTAGAAAGAGATTGAAATCCTTGGTTTTAGAAGCGTGAGTTGATTGCATTGCGTGAGGACACGGCGATGGTTTCGTCTGGGGTATTTTGGTATGTGCCAAAACACATACCTTTTCTTTATCAAAATAGACCCAAAACAACCAAGAAAGAGCCGTTTATTGCTAATATTTGTGGTTTTCTTGAGTTTGTGCTTGTGCAGGTATGGATATGTAAAAACACACAAAAAGAGCCAAATCAGACGTAAAACCGAGCACGAGAGAGAGAAGTGTGCAGAATGTGACAACCCGTACTTCCAGGTCATTTCTCGAAACAATTTATGCCTCATTATTTCAACATTTATCGTAAACTAGGTTTACGTGTTCCAAATTCGCGTAACCTTAATGGTTTAGCGGCGAATCCATGATCATATCATCACGAACATTTCATATGGACTAAGTTTAGTCTACATTTCATTTGCATCATTTGCATCATATTAGTTCATTCATGACATTGTATTTCACTTGAATCGCGTAAATTTTATATTAAATAAACGTTATCGCGTGAGTTATTATTTTGAATATTTAATCCGTTACTTTCAAAAATGATCCCGACATATTTTTATACTTACATTTAATTATATAAACTATATTTTGAGTTTTCCTAGTGCTTTAAATTTATTTGGTACATAAATCGTTAAAGTTATATTATTACGACGTTTTTCTTAAAAACTACACGAAAATTTTTATATCACTCAAATTTCACAAGGAATGTATTTTTACAATTTTTATTATCTCATTACATTCTATTTTGATCTACTAAAAATTTCTTTTACCTAAAAATTTTCATTTACCTTTACTTGTACATTTAACTACACAATTTCACTTACACCTTTTTCTTACAAATATATATACTTATACATTTTATAAAAAAAAAAAAAAAAAAAAAAAAAAAAAAAAAAAAAAAAAAAAAAAAACAAAATATCTACAAATTCCTCCCCCCTTGGCCGACCAAGGGGGAGGGTGTTAATAAATGATGCATGGCTCTTTGATTGTTAGAAATTTTACTCTACATAAAAGTCTTACTACATTATTTTCATCCTCATTCACTTCACAAAAATTCTTCAAGTGTTAGCAAGTTTCTCTCTTTGTTTTCTCTCCATAAAAACCGGCCACATCAAGAAGCTAGGAGGGATCAAAATTTTTCTCAAGTCCAAGTGTTTTAACAATCTAGATAACATTCTTTATAAGGTTTTGAAATAAAAACCAAGAGTGTTTAAGTTTAACCTTGTTCTTTGCACCTCATCATAATACTTGTAAGCATATCATTTATATTTTTCATATCTCCTTTTCATTTCATAAGTATCTCTTCATTTTTGGAGCAAGCATGCATGATTTGTGTTGTTTATACCATTTTTACATGATTTTTAGAAATATATATATATAAGGTCATCCTATAATTATCCCCTTGGTATACTTTGGTCTTGATGATGTTTAGGAACCCATGACACCCTAAGAAGGTGTATGGTAGGATTAGACTAGCTTTGGAGTTGATTTGAAGGGATTAGAATAGGTTTAGTACGAGAAAAACTATTTTCGATACGTATAAAATATGTTCTGTCCTTGTTTTGATTTTCTGGAAAATCCGACTGTAGGCACGACTTTTTGGCCTTGATATTTAGAAAATATACTTTAAAACGAATCCGTGGCCGCTTGAACGGATAAAAACGGAGTTATAACGAAGAAGTTATGAATTTTTAAAGTTTGACGACGAAAAATATATTTTTCAGAAATTTCAGCAACATGTTTTTACTTTGTTCGAGTCAAAAACGAGCCTTAAGCTTCACAAATTATTTCGACTTATCAAAAATATATTAGTATACTTTGATACGAAGCTAAGGACATATAATACGTAGAAAACGGATTTGAAACGACTAAGATATACACGTTTTCATAAAATTGCCGTAATTATTATTTTTAGAAAAACTATATTATTTTTACGAGATAAGTATTACGGTAACTAAAATGACCATGTTGAAGGCTGTTTTTAACTATGATGTAGAACTTTTTGGAACGAAATGTCTTCTAGTAAAATCAAGATCACCAAGCATATTTTCTAAAACGATCAACCGTTTGTATAGCGGAGTTGTAGTAAATTATTTACGGTTGCTTAAACTTTGCCGAAACTCATTTTTACACAACCATTAGACAAAATCACCATCTTTAACCCTTATTATCTTTATGTTCGAGACCTTTATGACGAAAACTCATGAACTGAAACTTCTAGATTTTGATACAAACTTTCCAAAACCGTCGAGTTCGTTTTCTAACGATCGACGTACACCATTTTACGACTAGTTTTTCAAAGCCATTTTTGTCACTTTCAAGAAATTTCCGACGACATTGTTTTGCGACGAAAAGTGCTAATTTCACCATAAATTATTACGAAACCATTGTAGGATGACATTTTGACGTAAAAACTTGTAAAGTGATTTAAGATTGGTCAAGACGTCAAAAGAATATTTTTCGACGATAAGTATTATTTTCAAAACTCGCAAATGGTATAAATAACATACGTAATGCATGCATATCATAACATTACATTGCAACTCATTACATATCATATCATATCATTGGTAATAGGTCCAGATTAAGGTTTCCCGCTATACCTCAGTGTACTCACTCTTGTCATCATACCAGTTTATCAAGTGAGTTCATAGCCCCACTTTTACTCTTTTAACTGTTTTACAAACTTTTGGGGGAGATACATGCTACATTTTTTACTCGAACACAACTGCTTTGAACTGTATGCTATATCCGAATGTTTTATTGTCACTAAGTATTTGCCATGTTCGAAGTCCCTACATCATGAACCATTAGTCACTTGCGAGTGAGCGCGAATATTGTGAATAGGCCTATTGGAATTAACACTCCCGCTCTTATTGACCCAGTTAGGGGAAATCGAGCGCACTATATTTGAACCAGTAAGGTAAATTGGCAAATTACCTATTAGGGCGGCGATGAAACGATGATTACCAATTTTTATTGGTGCGATGTTTACGCTTTGGTGTCATGAACTTAGTGAAATAAATACGATTTTGTTTTTAACGATGAGTGTGAAACCATTTAACTCACACTACGATTATTGTGTTCAAACGAATTACTTAAACCTATGGATTTCACTCAACCTTTGTGTTGACCTTTTTAGCATGTTTATTCTCAGGTATCTAAGGCATTATCATCATGGCATGGTTAAGGAACCACCTTTTGAGTCGCGGCGTCGACTTACATCATTGTACATTATGACACTTTCTTTCAAAACCATCGTTTGGACTTGTAATATATTTATATTTCCGCAAACTTTGTAAACTTTTGGGACCTATACTTTGTAACTCTGATTATTTTATTAAATCAAACGATGTATTTTCCAAACGACACTTTAGGTCGTTCAATATAACTGTAATTGTGATGCTATGACAGTCAATCCCCAGGAATTCCATTCCGCTGCAAAACAGGTAATTTGGGGGTGTGACAGATTGGCATCAGAGCTTCGGTTATAGAGAACTAGGTTGCATCATTGACCCTAGACTATAACTACATTATCATAGCATCTCATCATTTCATCATAAGTGCATGTTCACTTTACATGCGGTTTATACTTACATTTTCGAGTTATTTACTTTCATTTCATATCGATTGTCACATGGATGCCTTTAAATGCCCATTCCATTATTCTTTCTTCATACTCTAATGTGGAGAATTCCTTGTCATTCCCTATCGCAATTTTTATATCAGTTGACTCATCACCGATAACGTCGAATGCTGAGATAAACCTTTAAGTACGGCAAAGTCACTCTCACTCCTTTGTTTCATCACTAACATGTCGAGTTACACGCTATTCACTCTAAGTCACTAAACCATCATATATTTGAAGCACTTACGACATCTCATAACCCATTTCTTAGGAAACCGTCGATTATTTTGAAAGATAACCTCAAACTTATCATTCTTATCATATTTCTTTGGAGCGTTTATTATTAACATCGGATTTTGCTACGTCTCACATTTCCTCTTGTTTTGAAGAAGATATGGCACCGAAGAAAGCCACAGCTGAAATGACACAAGCGGCTATTCAAAAGTTGGTAAGGGATAGTGTAGAAGAGGCATTAAGGATTGAAAGGGAAACGGTGGCTGCTGCTGCTGCCGAGGCCGCGGCTGCTGCTGAAGCCGCAAGGCTTGCTACCGCTACTGGAAATGCCGGAGGATCCGGAGTTAAGAAATGTTCGTACAAGGATTTCAAAAGTGGTGAACCCACCAAGTTTAGAGGGACTGAAGGAGCCACAGCCATGGTTCGATGGTTTTGAAAAATTGGAGTCAGTGTTTTTGCTGTGTAATTGCCCGGATGATAGTAAGGTCAAGTTTGCTACAAGTACATTACTTGATGGAGCATTGTCGTGGTGGAACTCATATGCTCAACCGATTGGGATGGAGAATGCTTTCAAGCTTACTTGGGAGCAATTTAAGGGTTTGGTGACTAAGAAGTTTTGTCCTCGTACGGAAGTCAAAAAGTTGGAGACAGAATTCTATGAACTAGTAACCATTGGGTATGATATTGACACCTACATTCGAAGATTCCAAGAATTGGCCGCGTTATGCCCGTCTATGGTTTCGGATAACGAGAAGTTACTAGAGGCTTTTATCGGGGGACTTCCCGAGGTTATTCAAGGAGATGTGACTTCGTTTGATCCACAAACAATCGAGGAAGCTATTAGGGTGACTCAAAAGCTCATGGCCCAGGTAGTGAAGAGAGGTAAGTACACCAACACCAACCAAAACAACAACAACCCCAACAACCGCACCAACTACAACAATAACCAAAACAACAACAACAACGATGATAACCAAATCAACAATAACAAAAGGAAATGGGAAAATGACCAAGGGGGTTATAATAACAACAACCAAAACCGTAACACTAACCATCATCAACAACAAAATAGAAAGCAAGAAGCGGGAATGGTTTATGTCGCTGCACCAATGAGAGGTAGAGGGTATGCTGGAACACACCCACTATGTAATCGATGTAATTTTCATCACTCGGGTCCTTGCCCTGCCAAGTGCCACAAATGCCAAACACCGGGACATCTAGCCAGGGATTGTAAAGGTAAAGCCGTAGTCACATGCTTCGGATGTGGGGAACAAGGACACTATCGGAATCAATGTCCTCAAAACCAAGGTCAACCAGTTGAAGATGCTCATGGGAATGCATACATGTTAGGAGGAGGAGAAGCTCGTCATGGTCACAACAACGCGGAAGACTGAAGAAGTTTGGAAACTAACAGTCTTAATTTTCCTTATGTACTATGTCGTATTAAGTTTATGTTTTCCATCGTATCCGAATCTTTATAACTTAAGATGTACTACTTTTGATAAACCACTCGTTGTAAAATATTCTCATCTATCGTACTTATTTTCTTTCCGATTTGTTATTACTTATGAAAATTTTACTTCTTTTTACTTTATCGACCATTTTAACGACACGGTTTAAATCCTTGTAAGCATCGAGAGTTATAACAACTAAACCGAATGTCACATCATCGTTCCTTAATTATACATAGCCTAGCTAACTATGTCTAATTCTGGAGGGATCATGTTATGTTGGGAGCGGTTATTTATAAATCTTAGTGCAAGCAAATTGTTCACATGTTCCAATTCAAAGTGTTACTTATGAGAGATTCATCCGATATTTTCCTTACTATGATGTTTTGTACACTCTCAATCATCGATAGCCGAAACGACACTTCTCCATGTCTTCTCTCCTCGATATTCATCGCAAACTCAAAAATTCGATAGACCAACACGAACTGAATTCAGGGACTGAATTCCTTTTTGGATGGGCGAATGTGACAACCCGTACTTCCAGGTCATTTCTCGAAACAATTTATGCCTCATTATTTCAACATTTATCGTAAACTAGGTTTACGTGTTCCAAATTCGCGTAACCTTAATGGTTTAGCGGCGAATCCATGATCATATTTAATGACGAACATTTCATATGGACTAAGTTTAGTCTACATTTCATTTGCATCATTTGCATCATATTAGTTCATTCATGACATTGCATTTCACTTGAATCGCGTAAATTTTATATTAAATAAACGTTATCGCGTGAGTTATTATTTTGAATATTTAATCAGTTACTTTCAAAAATGATCCCGACATATTTTTATACTTACATTTAATTATATAAACTATATTTTGAGTTTTCCTAGTGCTTTAAATTTATTTGGTACATAAATCGTTAAAGTTATATTATTACGACGTTTTTCTTAAAAACTACACGAAAATTTTTATATCACTCAAATTTCACAAGGAATGTATTTTTACAATTTTTATTATCTCATTACATTCTATTTTGATCTACTAAAAATTTCTTTTACCTAAAAATTTCCATTTACCTTTACTTGTACATTTAACTACACAATTTCACTTACACCTTTTTCTTACAAATATATATACTTATACATTTTATAAAAAAAAAAAAAAAAAAAAAAAACAAAAAAAAAAAAAAAAAAAAAAAACAAAATATCTACAAATTCCTCCCCCCTTGGCCGACCAAGGGGGAGGGTGTTAATAAATGATGCATGGCTCTTTGATTGTTAGAAATTTTACTCTACATAAAAGTCTTACTACATTATTTTCATCCTCATTCACTTCACAAAAATTCTTCAAGTGTTAGCAAGTTTCTCTCTTTGTTTTCTCTCCATAAAAACCGGCCACATCAAGAAGCTAGGAGGGATCAAAATTTTTCTCAAGTCCAAGTGTTTTAACAATCTAGATAACATTCTTTATAAGGTTTTGAAATAAAAACCAAGAGTGTTTAAGTTTAACCTTGTTCTTTGCACCTCATCATAATACTTGTAAGCATATCATTTATATTTTTCATATCTCCTTTTCATTTCATAAGTATCTCTTCATTTTTGGAGCAAGCATGCATGATTTGTGTTGTTTATACCATTTTTACATGATTTTTAGAAATATATATATATATAAGGTCATCCTATAATTATCCCCTTGGTATACTTTGGTCTTGATGATGTTTAGGAACCCATGACACCCTAAGAAGGTGTATGGTAGGATTAGACTAGCTTTGGAGTTGATTTGAAGGGATTAGAATAGGTTTAGTACGAGAAAAACTATTTTCGATACGTATAAAATATGTTCTGTCCTTGTTTTGATTTTCTGGAAAATCCGACTGTAGGCACGACTTTTTGGCCTTGATATTTAGAAAATATACTTTAAAACGAATCCGTGGCCGCTTGAACGGATAAAAACGGAGTTATAACGAAGAAGTTATGAATTTTTAAAGTTTGACGACGAAAAATATATTTTTCAGAAATTTCAGCAACATGTTTTTACTTTGTTCGAGTCAAAAACGAGCCTTAAGCTTCACAAATTATTTCGACTTATCAAAAATATATTAGTATACTTTGATACGAAGCTAAGGACATATAATACGTAGAAAACGGATTTGAAACGACTAAGATATACACGTTTTCATAAAATTGCCGTAATTATTATTTTTAGAAAAACTATATTATTTTTACGAGATAAGTATTACGGTAACTAAAATGACCATGTTGAAGGCTGTTTTTAACTATGATGTAGAACTTTTTGGAACGAAATGTCTTCTAGTAAAATCAAGATCACCAAGCATATTTTCTAAAACGATCAACCGTTTGTATAGCGGAGTTGTAGTAAATTATTTACGGTTGCTTAAACTTTGCCGAAACTCATTTTTACACAACCATTAGACAAAATCACCATCTTTAACCCTTATTATCTTTATGTTCGAGACCTTTATGACGAAAACTCATGAACTGAAACTTCTAGATTTTGATACAAACTTTCCAAAACCGTCGAGTTCGTTTTCTAACGATCGACGTACACCATTTTACGACTAGTTTTTCAAAGCCATTTTTCTCACTTTCAAGAAATTTCCGACGACATTGTTTTGCGACGAAAAGTGCTAATTTCACCATAAATTATTACGAAACCATTGTAGGATGACATTTTGACGTAAAAACTTGTAAAGTGATTTAAGATTGGTCAAGACGTCAAAAGAATATTTTTCGACGATAAGTATTATTTTCAAAACTCGCAAATGGTATAAATAACATACGTAATGCATGCATATCATAACATTACATTGCAACTCATTACATATCATATCATATCATTGGTAATAGGTCCAGATTAAGGTTTCCCGCTATACCTCAGTGTACTCACTCTTGTCATCATACCAGTTTATCAAGTGAGTTCATAGCCCCACTTTTACTCTTTTAACTGTTTTACAAACTCTTGGGGGAGATACATGCTACATTTTTTACTCGAACACAACTGCTTTGAACTGTATGCTATATCCGAATGTTTTATTGTCACTAAGTATTTGCCATGTTCGAAGTCCCTACATCATGAACCATTAGTCACTTGCGAGTGAGCGCGAATATTGTGAATAGGCCTATTGGAATTAACACTCCCGCTCTTATTGACCCAGTTAGGGGAAATCGAGCGCACTATATTTGAACCAGTAAGGTAAATTGGCAAATTACCTATTAGGGCGGCGATGAAACGATGATTACCAATTTTTATTGGTGCGATGTTTACGTTTTGGTGTCATGAACTTAGTGAAATAAATACGATTTTGTTTTTAACGATGAGTGTGAAACCATTTAACTCACACTACGATTATTGTGTTCAAACGAATTACTTAAACCTATGGATTTCACTCAACCTTTGTGTTGACCTTTTTAGCATGTTTATTCTCAGGTATCTAAGGCATTATCATCATGGCATGGTTAAGGAACCACCTTTTGAGTCGCGGCGTCGACTTACATCATTGTACATTATGACACTTTCTTTCAAAACCATCGTTTGGACTTGTAATATATTTATATTTCCGCAAACTTTGTAAACTTTTGGGACCTATACTTTGTAACTCTGATTATTTTATTAAATCAAACGATGTATTTTCCAAACGACACTTTAGGTCGTTCAATATAACTGTAATTGTGATGCTATGACAGTCAATCCCCAGGAATTCCATTCCGCTGCAAAACAGGTAATTTGGGGGTGTGACACAGAAGCCGATGCTGGGATGCTATTTCATGGACTTAAATGCTCAAAAGATCAAATTACGAAGTTCGGGACATGGTTTGGGAGATTTCACTGTAAACCCGTCATTATATCACATTTTCACCTTTTCACCTTCACTTATCCATATTTACACATTACACCTTTAACTTTACCCAAATTACACTTTCACCCCTCATAAAACCCTCTCTTCCAATTTCCCAACTCACCCTTACCCTTTCCCAATTTACACTTTTGGACCCTTGTTCTTGCAAATGTTACATAAATGGTCCTAAGTGTATTAATAATAACACTTTACCTTTGGTCCTAAACAAATTAAACACAAACAAATCCATTATCCATATCTAAACACTCTCGGCCCAATAACAAATATGTTTACCCAATCCACACACCTTGACCCGGCCACCCATTATCTCCACCCGAATACTACTATACCCGTATTCTTTATCCATGGTCAAAACCCAAGAACCGGTCAACAACTTTTGAGATATCATTTAATAAACCAAACGCGCCCTTTTCACATCCTGCTTCTTCCCCAACCAAACACACCCGTACACCACCGTTTACCAATCCCAAACACCCAACTTGGTACTTAGCATCTTTCCATGCTTCTAGACTGCTTACCTGTCAGATAGGATTGCCAAGGTGGACGAATTAAGCCCTCTCATTGGTTGCGCCACATCATTCACATGATCCAATGGCCAAGAATGAATGGAATGACAAGTAAGATGATCAATGGCCGAGATTAGACCTCCTAGATCCTTCTGAAGGCATCCCAAGCTTCCAAGCTCAGCTATATATACCCATCTCATTCACAAGATCAAGTCGTCCAATTTCTATGTATTTAAGAAGTTGTTACCAAATGTGATTTCCATTGTTATTTACTGCTTTCTTTAGTTAATTAGTAATTTAGTTTAGTTGTAACTTCAAATTTTATAAATGCAATTTCATTTTGTTCACTTTCACTTCACCTTACTTTGTTCTAAATCTATATTCTTGCTTTTTACTGTTACATGAGCTTCTTTTTCAGTTTGTCTAAGCTCACATAAGCTTGATGAAGCTTATGTGAGATAATTTCTGTTTAAACTCATTTTGGTTTTATCATTTGCAAAAAAAAAAAAAAAAAAAAAAAAAAAAAAAAAAGAAGTCAAATAAAGTCAATTTTCTAAGTCAAATCAGTTTTAGTGTAAAATCTGTTTTAAGACTGTTGTAATGATGAGTTTAAAAGTGATTTGAGTAGTTGGATTAAGTTGAGTGATAGTTTCATTGATTTTCAGTAGTATAATTGTGTTTTGGCAGTTTGAAGGGGTGTTTGGATTGCTTGATAATTTGTTGCTAGTGGTTTATACAGTGGGTTAAATCAGTAGCTTGAAGTTTGTTATAGTGATTACCAGTCCTATATGTACTTGTTTTGTGCCTGCATTCATCATAAGTCAAAATTGCATCTTTACTGTTCTTGTGATCTCACCTGTTAAAATCAGTTAGAGTAATCATCACATATAGGTTCAAAATCAGTAGAAGTAGCTTGCTAAAGTTCATTCACATCTTATTTCATCCATATCAGCTTTACATTTGATCTTAAATTTCATTTTGGTCAAACTAGTAACTGTTCTTCAAAAGTCAACTGTGTCCAAAGTCAGTTTTATGCAGATTTTGCAGCAACTGCACAGTACTCATTTTAAATTGTTGGGGTCTGATTTTTGGTCTACTTGCAGTCTTCTAGGTGGTCTTCAAGGCCACAAATCTGTTTTTAGCTCTAGATTATCTGATAAGCTTATAGATAAGCTCAAACATAGTACCTGTTTATCTGTTTCTGCCTGTGCAGCCCTTTGTTCCAATTAGGCCATTTTGATTTGATCTCCAACTTCTTTAATACTAGTCCTTAAGAGCTAAAAATTTGGATAGAGTATCTCTGCTAGGTGGTCTATAGATCTCCACTTCTGGTTTCCATGTTAGCTTTTTAGATAAGCAGTTTCATTAGCTAGAACATAGGGCCTGTTTCACTAATTTGCACAAGTATCAGTTTAGCTTAATCAGTTGTTCTCTGCTGTTTAGAGGTTAGGATTAGCTTACATAAGTTTTCTTAGAGTAGTTTTAGCATAACTCAGCTTGTGTAATCATTTGGTATCATCTAGTGCTTAATAGCTTATTTTCAAGTGCTTATTGCCCCTAGTTTACACTGCAGCCTTCATTTCTTCTACATAAGCCCTTGTTTTTCTATTTTTCATAGCTTTAGAATATCATTTTAGAATTTTCCTGTGAATTTCATAATTTTTAGACACTGTTTAGTATTTTTTTCTTATTTAAAATCAGTTTTTAATCACTTTTAATTAGCTTTAATTGCATTTAATTGAGAAAAAGTTCAAAAAAATAATTTTTCAATTTTAATAGATTAAGATAAATATAAAAAGCATAAAAAAGATTTTTCGTTATTTTTCTCCTTTTATTTGGTATTTTTCATAATTTAAATTAGATTAAAATAGATTTAAATTCATAGAAAATAGAAAATTAATCAGAAAATTACAAAAATAGTTTTGAAAAGTCTTTTATGATATTTTAGATTTTTAGAAAGTAATTCCATATTTTTCTCTCTCTTTTTCATAATTTTTAGATAATTAGTCTTATTTTTAAAGTTAATAAATAGATTTTAATTAGAATTAACTCGAGAAAATTCCTAAAAAATAGTTTTAATTCTTAAATAGTTTTCTAATATCATTTTTAGAGTTAAAGTAAGTTTAGGTTATTTTTAGGAGTTAGATTAGTCGTACTTGCTTTTATTTCGCGTTTCGTTTAATTCCCGTTTTTGCGTTTTAGCGTAGAATTGCGTATTTTGCCTTAGTTCTTAGGATTTCCCGTAGATTAGATGTTCCATTTACTTTCCTTATCCCGTAGTTTAGAATTCATCATATTATCCCCTTTTCTCATTCAAATCCCGATTATCGAGACGTGAGTTGGAAATTCCATTCAACCCTCGTTCGGAACGATCTCGGTGCTCAAACCTAATACGTTTGAGTTACCCGTATACTACACACTTCTTATTATTGGTCAGTGTCTGAGCCGTTTTAAGTTTCTTACGGCTAGTCATTCACAAGTGGCTAGTTTGAGTGAGTTAAGCTTGACGTTGCTTCTTTCACTGCGTATCAATGGTTTTACCTTCAAATATTTGAAAAACTTTTAATGGAACGAAAGATAAGAATCGGAGATCTTCATATATGATGAGTCATTGTTTGAATGAGATAGAGGGAATAGATAGAGATGAAGTTGATGATTGGTTGTGGTTTGTTTGACGAGGGGTTTAGGATAGATTGAGGATGCTTGTGACTTATGATTTGGTGATAAAACTGAGGTCACAGTACGAGTAGGTATAGGTATTGGTCATGGTCATAGTTTACGTCTTCATCTCGTTTTTCCTGTCAAATAGTCTTAGACGAAAAGTCTTGTTCAAAAGTCTTATGCGTAAACGTTTCTTGTTTGTAAACCTTACGCGTAAGAAAGACTTACTCATAAAAACATCTTAGTCGTAAACCTTGGTTTCATATGCGTAAACGATTTCCTTATGCGTAAAGTCTTATTCGAAAGTTTCTTACTCGTAAAATTGTCTTAGTCGAAACCCTTGTTCGTAAACACCTTTATGAGTAAGGTTTATGCGTAAAAACTTACGAATTACTTTCCAAGTAATGCGTAATAAGATCTGAATAGGTTCTTAGGCGTAAAAACAGAGTTTTGGCTTTTGTTGACTTTCATTCTGGTGACTTTTTCTGATCAGTTTCCGTTCAGTAATAAGAAACCCAGAAAACTGACATAAAGACTCATCATATTACCCGTTTGACCACAAGAACTGACCATTTAACCACCAGAAACGTTTCACAGGAATGGTATCAAAAGTTTATACGAGTGTAAAAAATGCATAAAACTGTTGTGAACAAACGGATACAAACCAGTTTATGACCTTTTTTTTGTTAACCCATAAAAAACTTTGACCATAAAGGATACACTAAAAACTTGTAAATAAAAAATGTTAAACACAAAAGCATATGTGAAAGGTTAAAACTTTGTTAAAACAGATTTACAAGAACGATTTTGACAAGATACATCACCAAAAATCAACCAATGATAAAACCAACTTGGCTCTTGATACCACTTGTAGTGTCACACCCCGCCGAAGGCGGAAACACGAGGTGTAACTGGAAAGGAACACAAGCACAAGATAATAGAACATACCAACGTTTAAGATTTAAAGGAAATAATACATCATTACAATACTAGTTTAGCCGACATCGGCAATTAAAATATAAAGTTTAGTTCCCAAAAGATTGCGTTTTAATACATAATGATTAGTAGTGACATGTGAAAACTTCATTATACAAAGATCTTGAAGAAAAGCTTACTGACGATCACCTGAAATGCATGAGAGAAAACGGGTCAACTATGAAAATAGTTGGTGAGTGTACACGTTTATATAATATGAAAACTCTTAAGAGAGAGTCAAAGGTTTCGGTCATCGATAATAGTCCACAAAGCAAAGTGTAAGATATAACTTTTCACATACACATCAAACCATAACACAAAGTAGCATATAGATGGAATTCTAGAGAGAGAAAGTTAGAGGTTTAGGGAACTTAGTGAGAGAAAGTGAAAGATATTATTATGAGCTCCAACTCTCTACCTTGGAAGGTAGAGAGTATTTATAGTCTTACATAACTCGCCACACTTTGGGCTGTGGATCAGGCAAACAGTGGGTAAAGACCCGTCCGTCCTCCACGGTGTTACTTAACTAAATTACTACTTAACTTAAAAGAACTACGACTACGAGCTTTCTAACGATTACATATACTTGAGGTGACCGACACTTTAATACCGGGAATTTCTAATTCCTAACAATCTCCCCCTAAGGGAGGTCACCTCAATCATGTACCAAAATTACATAGAATACAAATAGATAATACTTTAACAATTGATCTTGCATTCTTGATGTAGTCCTTTGCTCCTAAGCTCGTAGTCATTGATTCTTCACATTGCATGTTTGGTTATTCCAAGTGGAGGTCTTTTACTGATCCACGTGATGATAAGTTTTAGCCATCTTTGGAGATCATCAGCTATCAACAATCTCAGACACATCCTTTGTGGTGTTGGTATTTTGTGATGTTGTGACTTTGGGACCGACATGCTCACATTCTGGATCATGATATCTTCTCATCAGAGTAGCGGAAGCTTTAGTTGATTCATGATATTGGCAGCAGCGTAGCAGAAGCATGGAGTGAAAATATCAGAGTCATTGATGCACTAATCATGATTTCTTTTGAGATGAATGTGTTAAGTGAGCATGCGGCTGTGGATTGACCGCTTCATTCTGATCAGCTGCAAACGTCGGGCGTACCTGCATACAACAGTTAGCAACAAATCGCACGAAAGTGTCTTTGATCACTTTCGTTGAATTGAGGTACACGGCCCACGGTTCCCCGTTGATCAGTATAAATACTGCCTGTGATCAGGTATAATTCCGAAGAATTTCCTTGACAGGGTTTCGCAGCTGTTCTAGCTGTTCTCAAACCGGAGCATCTCAAAGAAGACAACACGGAGTGAGTGAACCAGCGAATTTTAAGTCCACTGATTGATGAAAAGAGATTTGAAAAACAATCGTGTATTGCTCAATAGAAATTGTTTTTGCAATACAACGAAGGTTTTATTGAAAATCAATTATCAATCATAAAAATACCTTTTGGTTTGAAAAATGAGTACACAGTCGATGTGCTAAATAAAAGAGTTTTTAAGCACAAAGACCGGTTTTTTAAAGGCATCCGTCAATCCATAACCTGAACCAGGATTGATTCAAGAGATTGAATCGCCCCATTGTTTCTGTTCAGTTGTCACATGGTTGATCCATATAATAGATCTCACATGCCACCTACCAGGAGCTTGTTTGATGTTGGCTCCAGAAGGCTTTCCATCTTCATTGTGAATATGTAAACACATCACTCAGATGTTCTGGCATTACCACAAGGATAATGCGTAGGACTCAAGATATAATCTCTCTTTCCACATTGTGTGAAACAGAGAGTCTTCATTGAAAGTGTCCTAATGAGATTTATTGATGATCTCGTGGCTCTAGACTCAATTTGTGCATATTTGGATCCTGTGCCGGAGACTAGGGAGAGGGTCTCCTACTTCAATATCAACCATCTCTAAGAGACAGTCGATAGATTATGTCGGTTCCCCGTGAGAATGAAACAAGCCCTTTTAAGAGGAACTTGAGTGGTTTGGAAAGGTGAAGTGCAGTGCGTCACTGGGTCCATGACGTCTTGTCTTCAATACCGATGTTACCATCAGTAGCATATGAAGTGAACCCGGTTTCTGCCCTAAGGTTGAATTAATGGAGGGCTATTTGTTTTCACCCTATTTTCATTCAATTCTTTTTAATTCTTCAACCCCTTCAGTGCTTACCGAGACTTCATAGCTAGAACCTTGTTGGGTTTATTCCAGTACTAGCTCAGTCTTAGTCCGCACTCTTCCCTTATCTCATTTTTCTCCTTTTATCATCATACCTAAGGACTTCTACACTAACTAGTGGATTGTCCCTGGGTAGATCCCTCCGGTTCTGGCGGATCATGGGAACCAATACCTAACCTTATCATCCTTATATCACCGTACATTAAAGTAAAGTTGGTCGGTCTATTTGGTATTGTTCATCTGCCATTGGATCCAATAGAAACCATTTGAAAATCAATTCAGATACTTGTGATATATTATCAAAGCATTTTGTACCTGAATTGTTTTTGATATTTTTAGAACGAGAACTCCCCCTCAACATGTGCATCGAGTATTTGAAAAATGTTTTGCACACGGAGGCAAGAGAAAGAATTAACTTCTTTGATTACCATTTTCTAAAAGATATCAACATCACTTCCCACATCAAATCAAGTAGGTATAGCATTTCCGGGAAGGATGAGGTTTCCATAAATTTGCTCCCCCTCAATATGTGCCTCGAGGTTTGAAAAGAGTTTTGCACATACTAGACGGAACCTGCACATTGGGATAAATGATCACGTTGCAAATCAAAGGTTTAAGATAGATGCTCCCCCTCAACATGTGCATTGAAAACTTGAAATCGTTTGTCACATGTGAGAAGGACAGCATGTACATCCTTATAAAACCATTTACCGAATTATCAGTTTAAATCCAACATTCTCCCCCGATCACAATTATCAAATCATTTGAGATTTGTGATCTCTTATAAATTTAAATTGATTTTGAAAGCTTTTAAGGAGAAATGTGACTTGATTATGAAAGCTTCTTAACTGATAACGATCGGATTTTAAGACTTTAAACAATTTTAAACATGCATTTATATCGTTTGAAAACAATTAATGCCAAATAACTTTTTAATTGAAATCATTCTCCCCCTCAATCAATGACATAGGTTTTTGATTGAGAGATAGGAATTTTGACAAAATAAGTCCTGATGATTATCAAAAATAGAGATCGAGTTATTTTTCAAAGCATTTAGTTTTCAGCAGATAAATGTTTATAGAATCAGAGCATGGAATTTTGAAAACATGATGAAACATGGCTCTGTTCTTTCTTTAAAAACCGGGTTATTGCCTGAAGATGACAATAAACCATTTCTCTTTCTCCCAAAAATAATTTTTTTTTTTTTTTTTTTTTTTTTTTTTTTTTTTTTTTTTAAGAATTCGAACAACATCTAAAGTCCCGTGTCATTCTTTGAATGACAGCCCAAAGATCGTAGATATTATCGAACCGGAAGAAACATAACAAAACTGATAATATTTTTTTTGAAGATTTTTCGAATTTTTCAAAATTTTTTATGGATTTTGAAAGTTTTATATTTTTCTATTTGATTTTTGAAGGTTTTATAATTTTGTATTTTGTTTTTCGAATAAGTATTTACAAGAGATAGATGAAGATAGACCTTTACTCCTCGTCTTCCTCCTGAAGACGTTTGAGAGTTTCTGGTTGAAGGCTTTTCAAACCAAGGCGTGGAAGAATAAACTCAAAACGTTCTCTTGGAAGAGCTTTGGTGAAGATGTCCGCTAACTGATATTCAGACCTCACAAAATATAGTTCCACCACACCTTTTTCCACTTGTTCCCTGATGAAATGATGTCGAATGTCGATATGCTTTGCTCTTGAGTGTTGAACGTTGTTGCATGAGAGAGCAATAGCACTTTTATTATCACAGTACAGAGGGATTTTGTTGAATTCAAAGCCATAGTCAGATAATTGAGATCTCATCCATAAGATTTGAGCACAACAAGATGACATGGCTATGTATTCAGCCTCTGTAGAGGAAATAGAAGTACTCATTTGCTTCTTTGAAGACCAGCTCACTAGCTTATCACCCAAAAACTGAGCACCTCCTGACGTACTTCGACGTGTATCTTGACAACCTGCATGATCAGCATCTGCATAGGCCGTTAGTGACATACCGGTGTCCTTCGGGTACCATAGTCCCATATTGATGGTTCCTTGGAGATACCGAAAGACCCGTTTAACTGCTTCAGGTGCTTTTTAGTAGGCTTAGCCTGGTATCTAGCACACATGCACACAGAGAACAAAATGTCTGGTCTACTAGCAGTGAGATACATCAGGGATCCAATCATACTCCGATATTTCGTTTGGTCAATCATGATCCCTGAGAGGTCCTCATCTAGTTTGGTTCGGTCAATCATGGGGGTGTCAACAGGGTCACATGAATCAAATCCAAATTTCTTTAAAATCTCTGTTGCATATTTAGATTGATTTATGAAAATGCCTCCGGGACTTTGTGAAATTTGTAATCCCAAGAAAAATGACATTTGTCCCATCATTGACATTTGAAACTTTGAACTCATTTCATTAGAAAAACGATCACATTCCATTGGGTCAGTCGAGGCAAAAATAATATCGTCAACATAAATTTGAACATGAGTTAAATGTTTGCCTGACTTCCTGGTGAACAATGTAGGATCAACTGCTCCTTTGCTGAATCCGGTTGATAGAAGAAACTTTGACAGTGTATCATACCATGCCCTTGGAGCTTGCTTTAAACCGTAAAGAGCCTTCTTCAAACGATAAACGTGAGTAGGATGCTCTTGGTTCACAAATCCTTCAGGTTGGCTGACGTAGACAACTTCCTTAAGATCTCCGTTCAGAAATGCCGTCTTTACATCCATCTGATATACCACCATGTTCTTACTAGCAGCATTAGCCAGAAAGATTCTGATTGCCTCGATTCGAGCAACTGGAGCAAACGATTCTTCAAAGTCTATACCCTCCTCTTGACGATATCCTTTAGCAACTAATCGAGCCTTGTTCTTCAACACATCACCATGCTCATCAAGTTTTACTTTGAAGATCCATTTTTGAGCTATAATCATAGCATAGTCTGGAGCAGGTACTAACTCCCATACATCAAGACGATCAAACTCATGAATTTCATCTTGCATAGCATTGAACCAGCTATCTTCATTCATAGCAGTTTTAACATCTTTTGGTTCGATCTTAGATAGTACGGAGTTGAAGAAGCACCATAAGGCATCGGTTGCGAGTTGCTTCCGGGTTGATACAGGACGAGAGGGATTTCCAATGATGTTGTCTAATGGATGATCGTGAGTCCATTTTCTGAGGTGTTCATGTGGCATTTGTTGAGGAACTGAGGTAGCTGAGTCGATGTCTCCTGAAGAAGATGGTTCTGATGATGATTCAGGAGTAGCAAATATGTTTTCAAATGGAGCATCTTCAGGAGTCGCAAAGGGATTAACTTCATCATTGATGCCAGAAACATTTCCATGATGTACATTTGAAGAATGATGATTTGTTGATGAGACTGAAGGATCAGCAGCAGGTGCTTCTTGACTTACAGATATTGAGACTGATGGATTGACTTCATTCACTGGAATATGAGCATCCTCTGTTGTAGGGATCAGCACCTCATTAGTAGTAGACTCATACAGTTCATCAAACATGGGATCAAACAATTTCTTTACATCATCTTCAGATGGAGGTACATATGGAGTTTCTTGAGAGGAGTTTGGAACAAGGGATGAACCAATAGGACTGTTTTGAAGTGCGGGTCCTGAGCTGGAGTGTCCAGGAGCCATTTGACCGGTTAGCTCATCAAACGTAACGTGAATGGTTTCCATGATATTTCGGGTTCTTTTGTTGTAGATTCGGTATCCCTTTTTGTTTGGTGCATATCCTACAAATACTCCAATGTCAGCTTTAGCCCTAAGTTTGCCCAAGTCTTGACCCTCATTAGTTGGATAGCACAAGGCACCAAACACACGAAGGAAAGATAGATTAGGTTTTCTGTTGTGGACAAGTTCATATGAAGTTTTTCCATGAATGGTGTGAATCAGGGAACGATTTTGTGTGTAGCATGCAGTGGCAATTGCTTCAGCCCAGAGAAACATTGGAACCTTTGAGTAGATCAGCATTGTTCTAGCAGCTTCAACAAGAGTACGATTTCGTCTTTCAACTACACCGTTCTGTTGAGGGGTTCGTGGAACACTTCTTTGATGGCTGATTCCAACGCTTTCATAGAATTCACTAAGTTGTTTGTTGACAAACTCAGTTCCATTGTCTGTTCTGATAATTCTGACAGTTTTGTTTAGTCTAACCTGCAGTTGTTTGATGAGTTTGATGATGATATCAGGAGTTTCATCCTTTGTCCTTAAGAACTTGACCCAGGTGAATCTAGAATAATCATCAACCACAACTAACACATATTTCTTCCCAAAGATATTCTGCACCCTCATTGGTCCACATAAATCCATATGAATCATATGAAGAACTTCTGTGACAGAGTTAGTAGGTTTGGGTTTATGGGCATACTTCTTGCTTTTTCCCAATTGACATGCTGAACAAAGATGATCCTTTTCATACTTTAGTCTAGGTAAACCTACAACTAAGTCCTTTCTGGAAAGATCGTTGATGGTGCCGAAGTTCAAGTGATTGAGACGACGATGCCATAACCATGACTTTGTTTTTGAAGCCTTTGATAACAAGCAGATTGGTGAAGCTCTCATCATGTCATCGATAGAGATGGTGTAAAGATTTGAGCCACGAGTTCCTTTCAACAGTTCCTTACCGTTAAGATCTCTAACAAAGCATGTATGTTTTCTGAAGGCTACTTCTAGATCAGAATCACAGAATTGACCAACAGAGAACAGATTATGACCTAAACCTTCCACATAATACACTCTCGAGATGACACTATCACCAACTACATAATCACCATAACCCATAATAGCACCGAAATGATCATTACCAAATCTAACAGTCCCGATGAATTTGCTCACGAAGTTCATGAGCCGTGACCGGTCTCCAGTCATATGCTTGGAACAGCCTGAGTTCAGGTACCACATAACGATTTGAACGATCTGCAGTTGAACACAGACAAGAATGGATAACTGGATAATTGGGATCCCCATGCAAGAATGGGTTCCATTTGGTTAGTAGCAACAGTTGGATCACCCACATCAGAAATAGAAGCATTCATATCAGACAGTGAGGTAATGGAATCATTGTGAATAGATGCAATACTAGTGTATGTATTAGCCCTATTTACAGTGTGACCACTTCTTAAGGGAATAGTTCTACCAGTAGGCATCCATTTTCTAGTGGGCATTATCTGATTAGTCTTATGACCAACAGGTATCCAATAAAAGCCTATTCTGCTGAATGTTCTTCCTGTGGGATTCCATTGTTTTCTAACTCTCTTTCGCTTTTGCCTTTTAGCCTTTTTAGCATGAATTTTAGCATTAACAAAATTAACTGGACAATTAACATCATTAGGCAGAATATTAACATCACATCCATGATTAGAAACAGAATTCAAGCAATCATCAGTACAAGGTTTGCAAATAGTATCAGAATTTGAATTAATTACAGTACGCCTATGGCTAATACTAGAATCAACACGATTCGTTTTATTCGATTCAAACTTAAGGTTCCTAGATTGTTCTTCTACTCTCTTCCAGTGCACATTCTTAGCTTGAGAGGTCCTATCATTCCTTGTATTGTCTTGAGACTTTGACCTGCTCCCTTTAATGTCACTGATTACTCCTGTAGAGGGAATGGGAACATTAGTTTGTTTTACTACTCTTTGCACCACCTGTTTAGATGTGCTGGGATTTGAACTACATGCAGGTGCACTAAGGTTCACTTTCTTAACACTAGAGGTACTGAGATTAGTACTCCTAGAAGGCACATTTGAGTTCACTTTCCTAGCATTGACAGATCTAGAATCTGAACTACTCAATGGTACACTACTCCTCACATTCAAACCATTGGGAATCGAGTGCATATCACGTTTGGCCTTAGGCATTGAGCATGGAATCAAAGGGTTAACTCTCTCACCTAATGTCTTTGGGCATATTGTGATTAAACATTCTAAGATTTCTTGAGATCGTTTGGCATATAAGCATGCATGTCCAATTGCATTATCATGAGGTTTCTCTAGCTTATCCTCTTCAACAATCTCACGCAGGCATTCTAAGCAATCCTTAAGGGATGAGAAATATGTTTGAATGGCAAGTTTGTTGTTCCTTAGGTGAGAGGGGACATATGTCACAGATAAAGCATATTTATTACCAGAGTGAACCTTTGATACAACATTTTCCTCATTGATCATTGGCATTTTCCCTTTTACCTGACTCTTCAGATTCTCAATTTCCTTTTGCAATGAAGTTATTTGTTCGTTGTTTTTGTTACGAGTGACTTTAATTGATTCAAACAACTCATTGAAATGACGTTTAACCTTTTCATTTTCTTCTAGAAAACTTTCGTTTTCCTTTTGTAAAGCATTTACAAGGTTTTGAAGATGAAACGTTTGAGAATTCTGAGAATCTAAAGGAGGAGGCATTTGGGAGCCTGTCATAATGTTCGTTTGACCCTTTAATTGAGAGATTTGGGCTTTCAACTTTCTGATCGTGTTGCACTGAGCTTGAATCTGTTCATCACGTTTGTTAATTTGAAAAACTGCATCAAACTCTGGAGCATCTGAAGATGTCTTGATATTTGAAGTTTTGACATTTTCTTTGAGATGTTGATATTTTAGTTGTAAATTAAAATACTCAACTTCTAATTTAGAAAAATGTTTAACCAAAGTGTCGTGATCATCCAGTTCAATTTTCTCGTTTAGTTTAGAATTAGTTTTTTCAAGCTCAATGACACGATCATGGGAGACTTTCAGGGCCACAGATAATTCATGAAATTTGGAAGCATTAATAGAGCAATTTGTAGCAGTGAAAAACACATCTTGAGCAACACATTCAGTAATAAGATTCTCATTTAATGTATGCAGGTTCTTTCTCTCAATCTCATTATATTTTAGTGCACGCTCATAGTCACTAACTTTAACTACCATTGCATCAAATTCCTTTTCCATACCCTTAATGTCAGTTTCTACCCCCTTTTTAAGACTCTCAAAATGATCTTTTAGAAGTTTAAAGAAGGGCATGACCTAAGTTAAATAACATTCTTTCATTTGTTCAAAACCTCTTTCTCCTTCAGTTATACCAGTGGGTGTGATCCTTTTCTTGCAAGTTTTCTCAAAATCAACAAATAGTTGAAATATAACGTATTGGCTAATTAATGTCTTGCTTTTGGTGGCAATTGTTCTAGGAACAAGATGCATTGGTGTATTAGGAGGATACACAGTCGCTCTAGGCATTTTCAAAAGGGGAGGGTTTGTTTCAATAATGTTTTCCGCTTTCTGCTTATCTAAATCCTTTTTCCAGAAGACTTGTTCGGGAGTCAACAAAGTCTGAGGCTTAAACTTGTTCAAGGAAATCCAGTTTTCCTTCTTGTAATCATGAGGAGAGATGATTATGTTTTTCTCTTTGCATTTGGGATCATTTTGTTTCTTATTCATCTTTTCCCTAGTGATTTCATTTAATATCTTATCTTCCTCAGTGCACTCAACGCAACTAGGTTTCTGCCTAGGCTTAAGGACTTCATTACCATCATAAAGCACCTTATGAGCATTTCTAGCCTTTTTAATTACCTCTGGATTTGGTTCCTCAACAAGGGGAATGCTATGCTTATCGCTTAAGACACGATGTTTCGTGACCATGTGAGCAGTTTGAATGGTGTTTCCTTGTAAGTACAACTTGTTTTCAAGTTTGTTTTTCAAAGTTTTCAGATTAGAAAAATCTCTCAAGAGTTTTGATTCCTTTGCATTAAATTCTTGCTTAAGCATTTTCACATTTTCTTGAAGTTCTTGTTTTTGCTTAGCTGTTTTAGAAAGTTTTTCTTGCAAGGAATTTAATTCTTGTTTCAATACTTCTTCTCTAAACTTACTTTTTCTAATTACTGTACTCACTTGGACATCCATTTCCTGCTCACGAGTGGTCAACTCAAATTTTGCACGTTGTTCATAAATAGCAACACGTTCCTTATAGGCATTTAGTTCAGAAATTATGGAATCATCAGGAGCACATGCAGTGTATTCATCAAAGACATAGTCATTGTTGACTGCAGAAGATGCATCACTTGGTACAACTTCACTTTCACTTTGTTTCACGTATTGATCGTATGGGACAATATTGATATTACCCATATTTTCAATATTTGATTCAATAGTTTCAGTTGGTTGTACTTTGTCATGCATCTGTTGCACATCAGCATCATCGTATAGCTTTAATACCTCTGAGATGAGTTTGTCCTTGGATGGGCCAGCTTGTGGTGAAGAAGAGATTTTGGGAGAAACCATTGGAGAGATGCTAGCCATAAAGATTGTGTGTGCAGTAGGTCCATCATCTACATCAGAGTCGTAAGCATCACAGTCAGCGACTTGAAAGGCATTCTGATGATTGTGACCTATCTCCTGAATAGGCTGCTCATCCACATCTGCATCATAGGTCTTGGCATTGCCCTCAGCAAGAAACAGCAATTCCTCTTCATCCAACGCAGCACCATTGTCCTGAGCTTGTGCCAGCAACATCTTATCTCTGAAGTAATCAGCATTCTGAGGACGCTTTGGAGATGTGCAGTTCCTTGCAATGTGTCCTTCACCACCACAGTTGTAGCATTTGATTGGCTTAGGTTGACCTTGGTTACCATTTCTTCCTCGATTCTGGTTTCCAACATAACCTCTCCCAGCTCCACCTCTTCCCTGATCATACTGTCTTTCCTGAACTGGTTGCACCACGATCCTTCCATCTTTAACAGTGGCTTGATTATGTGGGTTAGATGCAGTTCTGAGGTTGTTGTTGGTTTGTGGGAGAGAATTCATGTTTTGACTAATGAGAAGAGCTAGTTGATTGATGATGTTACCCACGTGTGCATCAGCATCAGCTTGTTTGAACATGGGATCAGGAATGAGTTTGTGATTACCATTCCCCAAGGGTATGACTTGTGATGCTTTGGTTGTGATTCCAATGTTTGAGTAGAAGGCTGTTGAGTCATTAGACGAGCTTGTCTCTCCCTGGTTGGTTTTGAACTGATTGAGAATCAATTTTTCAAACATGGCATGTCTCTCATTCTGAAGGAGGAAGGCATAGAGTTGCTCATAGTTTGTATTCTTCAATCCTTTAGTGAGCTTCACAGCTGTGACAAACTTGTGCCATTCGGGATTCATGTTGTTCACAAACTTTGAGTTCAGCTGAATGTTAGGCATAGTCATTCTGATGTTCCTCATGTCATTCACTAACTTATGGAATCTCACATAGTACTCATAGACACTCTCATCTTGTTTCATCTTGAAGTGCTCAAATTCGTCATAGAGTTGGGATTCTCTGTCTTCCATAGTTAATTCTGAACCCGAGAGAAGCATCTTAACATTATCCCAAACTGCCTTAGCATCTGTGTTATGATTGATCAGCTTGTAGATGTCTTTAGGAAGACCTTGAAGAACAATGTTTGAAGCCCTGATATCTGCATCGAATCTCTTTTTCTCCTTATCATCAAGCTCATCATACATCTTAGGTCTGTCCATTCCGTAAACAGGAGTACCATCTTCATTAGTATCAAGTATGTCTCTAGTCGTTTCAACTCGATATGGTCCTTCATCAATGGATTTGAGAATATTGACACCATTTTCCTTTCCAAGGCAATACAATCTGATTCGTTGAGCCCAAGAATCGTAGTCAGTTCTGTCAAGCATGGGTGGACGAGTATCTGAGCCAGCTGCTTGTACATCCTCGGCAACAGTGGAGATGACAGTAGGGACATTGGTAGACATGTTAACAGATTATACGGGATTTTATAACTCAATGATTAAACCGGGAAATAGATTCTTTCACGGGATTTTACTAAATCAAGAGAAAACCGTAAACAATCACTCAAGTCGCTAGATGATAAAGCTCTAAGTCGCTAGAAACAAATCCACTAAGTCGCTACCAATTAATTCGCTAGACAGCCAAGTCGCTAGAATCCCAAGTCGCTAACAGAAAAACAAGTCGCTAAGTAGTAACTCGCTACGGACCAAGTCGCTAACCAAATTTTGGCAGCAATTCGCTACACAAGTCGCTAGAAACACAAGTCGCTAAAGAGCAACTCGCTATTGACCAAGTCGCTACCACAAGTCGCTACCCGTAGTGGAGATTCCACTACTTGTACTTTAACTCGCTAGATCTAACTCGCTAGCTTTAACACTGTAAGTCGCTACAAAACTGTGAAGCAAGTCGCTACCAAGAAACTATTCCGAGAGCTAAGTCGCTAGCTTGAAAAACCAAATAAACTTCACTTTTCAATCCAAAAACAACCCAACCAAGATGATTCAAGCTTACCAAATGAAAACCTAAGCACTTTTGATGATTCTAAACATAAAAGTACCAACAAAGTTCAAACTTTAACACAAGAGATCAACCAAATGATGCAAAAACCACTAAACTTTTTCAAACTCAAAAACCACCTAAAAACCACTATAAATCCAAAGATGTGCAAGATATGATCTAACCATGGCTCTTGATACCAATTGTAAGATATAACTTTTCACATACACATCAAACCATAACACAAAGTAGCATATAGATGGAATTCTAGAGAGAGAAAGTTAGAGGTTTAGGGAACTTAGTGAGAGAAAGTGAAAGATATTATTATGAGCTCCAACTCTCTACCTTGGAAGGTAGAGAGTATTTATAGTCTTACATAACTCGCCACACTTTGGGCTGTGGATCAGGAAAACAGTGGGTAAAGACCCCGTCCGTCCTCCACGGTGTTACTTAACTAAATTACTACTTAACTTAAAAGAACTACGACTACGAGCTTTCTAACGATTACATATACTTGAGGTGACCGACACTTTAATACCGGGAATTTCTAATTCCTAACACAAAGGCATTGAAAATCCACTCAGTTCCAAGTTCCGCCCATACAAAACTTGCAACATGTGTGTTCACAACCCATTGCACAAAATATAGTGTGTCTAGTAGTCAAGTATACGTTGTCATAATAGTTCACAGTATAGCACCACGTATATAATAATGTATGCCAGGCAAAGCCCCTAGAATAAATAATATGTGTCCCGTAACATAGTGAACGAGAGGTTGGCCGACCTCTAATAGCGCTATCCATACTACCTACTGATAGGAGACTAACAATGCGAATGTACGAACAGTACATCATACAACTATTATATATAATTAAGAACGCTCCAAACATGGGAGACTTTGCACGCTCTCCAATAAGGCGAGACTTTGTATTGCTCCGTTCTCATAGGGAGACTTTTAGGTCATAGCACGTACGGTTCAATAAGTTCAAACAAGTCATAAGTTCGTAACTAAGTTCAAGGGTGTGATTCAAGTTCAAAAGTTCAAATCAAAAGAGTTCATAAAAGAAAAATAGTAGTAATCAATTTAGTATGATTCATGCATTCCACTCCAAAATATAGTAAAACGGTAAAAAAAGGGATTGTGAACACTCACCTGATGCAATAATTATGATGACAAAAGTGGATACACTGAAATGAGGTGCAATCTCTATCCGCAACCTAATATGAATGATATGCTCTAATATAAGTCATGAAATAATGTTGTGCATGCAAACTCATATGATATCCATACCACTTGTACATTTTTGAAAATGAAGTTTATCGTCGATAAATAAGTTTATAACATCTTGTCAAGTTATAAAATACTTTACGCTTATATATTTTGAAACAACATCCCACGATAGTCGTTAAATAATAAATCAAGAAATTATTGTTTAAGGTTAGATTTTCGGCAAAGTTTGAGTGATCGTAAATTATTTGTTATAACTTCGCTTGACAAACGGTTGAACATTTTGGAAACTAGGATAGGCGAACTCACTTTTACTTGTAGACATCGTTTTCTCAAAAGTACTCTATCAATATGAAAAACGGCTCCAAACATGGTCACTTGCGATAACCATTTAGGTATAATAAAAATATGTAAGTGTTTATACTTGTGAAAAATAGTTACGATAGTCATTCTTAAAATGTGTGTAACTTAGTCGTTATAAGTCCGTTTTCTACGTTTTATATATCGTTGGTTTCGTGTTAATGTATACTAATATATTTTTGATAAATCGACTCATTTAGATAATGTTTAAAACTCATTTTTGCCCCTTAAATAACCCTTGACAGCTTGTATTTTTCAGAAAAATTAGTTTTCGTCGTTAAACTTAAAAATAGCGTAACTTCTTCGTTATAAATCCGTTTTAACCCGTTCAAGTGACCACGGTTTCGTTTTAAAGTCTATTTTCTGAAAGTATAACCCAAAATAATCCATGACCTGTCTAAATTTCCAGATTTTACAAAAATGAACAGCCCTTAATTATAAGTTGTCGAAAATAATTTTTCTAGTGTAATACTTGTTCTAAACCCTTCCAATAAACACCAAAACAATTCTAAACCTACCATACACCTTTTTAGGGTGTCATGGGTTCCTAAAATTCATAAAAAATGATAGGTTTCATGGGAATAATTATAGGATAGTTAATAATCATAATAAGTAATAAAAACAAGTAAAAGTGGTATGAATACATATAATACTTGCATGTTTTTGTACTAGAATGATAAAATAGCTCAAGTAAGATTATGAAAGAGTAATAAAAATTATGAGAAGCTTAGTAGTATTTTGATGAGGTTTAAGTAACTATGTTCCTAAATACTTCTTGGTTTTTATTTCAAAACCCTATATAGAAGTATACTAGAGTTTGATTATCACTTGTTCTTGAAAAACTTTATGTTTCTTCTTGGTTTTCTTGCTTGGCCGAACCACCACAAAGAGAGGAGAGGTTTTCTTTCACTTTTCACCTTTTGGAATGTGTAGTGTATGTGTTTTTGGTTTAGTATAATACGAGTATTTTGCAAATATCTAGCAACTAGTATATGTGTACACTTAGGTGGAAGTTTCAATAAATGAAATGGATGACTAGGGGGGGGGGAGGTCGGCAAGGGCAAGGTTGGGAAAAGGTTTGATGCATTTTGTAGATTAAATGTATTTTATGTTATGTATGTTGTACATTTTGTAAAATAATTAGGTATTAAGTGTAGCGTTAGCTAGAAATCGATTTTTAACAGAACAAAATAAAATATATCGAAGTCGTAAAAATTATAAAAATACATTTCTCGCAAGTATTGAGTGAAATAATAATTATCGAATAGAATTTACGAAAACCGTCGTAAATATATATAACAATTTATATACCAAAATAAATTCAAAACATCGGTAAACTAATAATATAATTTTTATAGTCTTAAAATGAGTATAAAATATATCAGGACAATTGTTGGAAGTGTCGGATCAATTATTCAAAATAAATGATCGTGCGATAGCGTTTATTAAATAAAGGGCAAATGGCACAAAAATGCATCAAAGTTAGGGTCCATTTCCAATTAAGGTATTCTACTTTTTTTCTTGCATAAAAAGGTACCAAACAAATTTTTTTGGCGGATTTGGGTTTTTTACTAATGTTCGTTAACTCATTTCGTTAGTATATTACATGTTTAGTCCTCGAATTTGTATAATCATTTCATTCAACATCCAAAATAATATTTCATTTTCCTTTAAATATAAAATAAAGAACACATGGAAGATCTTCATCATTTTCCAGATTAAACAAACAACAAACACTTGTTACCCCATTTACACCAAATTTACACCATACAAACGTTATAGTAGTAACTTTTTCAAGAACCCAAATTTACACCATACATATACTAATCTACATCTTTATATACCTCTTAAAAAAACCCAAACATACTTATCCTCTCATCTCTAACTAACACACACATACATACACAAAAATACAGACAAACAAGCACTCCTTCAAAAACAATCAACGACAACACAACGACAACAAGATCCGATGATAATTGCAGCGGCCGTGGCACCATAGTCTTCGTTCAAGATATGGGTTCGTCAAGATTTTGAGGTTTGAAAAAGCTTTTTGTAGGTTTAGGGATTTTGGGTTTGTGATTGAGTGTGTTCATGAGGGATTTAGTGTTTGTGATTATTGATAAAGTTGGGACGTTTTATAAAGTTAATTAATCTAGGGTTTGAAGAAGAAGGATTTTAGGCGGAGCTGGTTGAACATTTTCAGGCGGTGGTGGCTGAACGTTTCCCGGCAATGGGTCGTTTTCCGACGGCGGGTGTTTTTGTAGTGATGGTATTGTTTAATTGTTTAAAAGTCTTTAGTAGTAGGATTTGATATAAGAAAATCTTCTGTGGTGGGTAAAAGATAGTTTGTTGATGAGTTTTATTTGGGTTTGTTTCAATGGTTTTTTTTTTGATTTAAGATTTTGAGGTTTGGAGATGATGACTTATATGTATAGATTTGTTGTTTGATTTTGTTAGAAAAAAGAAAACCAGTTTGATTTTGTAAGTGCCTTTTTTTTAATGAATATTTGGTAAATGTGAATGGATATTAATGAAAGATATGAATTTTAATTAAAAAGTAAATAAATAATCAAGTAGAAAATAAATTCAAAATTTTCCAGATTAAAAAAACTTTGTTAAAAAAAATTTTGGAAAATGTTTTTGGATGTTGAATGAAATGATTATACAAATTCGAGGACTAGACATGTAATATACTAACGAAATGAGTTAACGAACGTTAGTAAAAAACCCAAATCCGCCAAAAATTATTGTTGGGTACCTTTTTATGCAAGAAAAAAAGTAGAATACCTTAATTGGAAATGAATCCTAACTTTGATGCCTTTTTGTGCCATTTGCCCTTTAATAAATAATATACGTTAATGAAATATGCAACCCATGCAAGAACTAATATGAAAATGATGTTATTGATGATATGTAAACTAACTCTAGTCTATATGTAATGTTCTCAATGATGTTTCACGAATACGCAGCTTAATCCTTACGGTTATTCGAATTTGATACTCGTAAACCTAGTTTACGAAATATGATGAATAGTGAATCATGAATATAAATTTTTCTCCGGTAATGAATAGTGTTTTGTGAATAGTAAAATTTTGAAATAACCTCTCAAAATATCAAATCAACTTCAAAATTGATGAATAGTAAAATGATGAATAGTAACTGATGAATAGTAAATTCCCGAGATGAATAGTAAAAAATTTTAAAGTTTGCAAAATGACCGGAAATTGAGAATTGTCACATGTAGGATCAATCTTAAGGGTTGATATGGTGAATCGAGAGGTCGGGGAAGATGGAAGAACACCATCTTCATGTTAGAGAGAGAAAGTAGAGAGAGAAAGGAAACTGGTGTGTGTTTTATTAATGAAAGGTGAAAGTTACACGAAGAGTCTCACCCTCCTAGTGAAGTCTAGGAGGGTATTTATAGCCTAGCACAATACAACTATTACAATATGACATAACTAGTCCATATTTTTTGGCTAAACAAGATAGATAATGTAATCCCGTAAATATCGTTCCATTTACGTGTTAGGAGCGATTCCACCATATCCCTACACTTGGAATTTGCTTGTCCTCAAGCAAATGTGCTTTTGGCCAATCAATTTATTAGTTAAGGGACATGAAGCATTGGTTTAAAATAGTTTACAACAAGTACAAGCGCCACAATAGTCATAACAAGCACGAAAATTAGATACTAGCACCTCAAAATTGGTGTTTGGATTCTCTCATATCTCGGGTTTATATGAAACTAGAGGTGGCAAAATGTGCCCAAAAGCAAAAAGATGGGCTAAATGGGCAAATTTTTAAAAGATTATGGCACATTTAGCCCCCTCTTTTTTTTTTAAATGGGCACATATAGCCCATTGAAAACTTAAATGGGCACTAACGGGCACATTATTTTTTCTCAATTGTAAAACATTACGATTGTTTTAAAGATTTTTTTTATATATAATATGTTTAAGTTTTTTAATATAAATAAGATATTATGTTTAAGGAATTTATTTCATCGTTTTAGGTATTTTATTAAGCGATTTGTATAACATGTGCCCGTTTGGCCCGTGCCCGTTTAAGCCCGTGCCCATTCTAGCCCGTGCCCGTGTCCGCCCGGCCCGCCCGTTTTGCCACCTCTAATATATACCATCACAATTCAAGCATAAACATGTATACGACTAAATACTGAAATTAACATAGACCAAAATTCAAGAACGCTAAAAGCTCTAATCTTTTAATCACAATTACTTTCAAAACAACAAAGAAACATTTATCTAAAGTACTACCACCTTTTTCACTTTCACTATCCCTGGTCAAATCTTTTTCAATTGATCCTGATTTCACAATCCGCAAAATGAACCACCACCAATGCCCTTGTCGAACTAACTTGACTTAAAGAAAATGCACATACCTTTCATGCCCAATTAGACAAACACATACTATCACCACATAATAAATAAAAACGAAAAAAAAGGAAATAACAAATACACATATATGCCAATCATACATTTGTTCTTACTTGAGGCTTCTTTGTGATCCATAAATCTCACTGAAAATAGTTGGAACCTGCAATTAAACAAAACCCAAAAATAAAATGATTTTTTTTTATAAATAAAACAAAACAAAAACTTATTAAAAAAAAAGGTCCAAAACTAACAGATAAAAAAGGTTTTAGCAAGCCCTTTTTACTGAGAAAATTAAACATTTCAACTACAAAAATACTAAGTAATGAACTAATGAAGCACTAAATTAGGGGCTCGTTTGATTTCATAAGTTTAAGAAATTAAATCACAACATGCAATTAAAGAATTAATAAAAAAACGCATGTGGGTTTTGATAAGTATCAGGATACGAAATCGATGATGAAAACCAATCAGGAAGATTGTGTAATTAACCACTGTTTGTTTTCAATCATCATCGATTTCAAACAGCCATATCATTTGATTTCAATCATCATCGATTTCAATCATCATCACTGGAATTACTCCATCGTTACCTGCAAAGCGATGTCGTCCGATTAGTTCCCCATCGAATCCAATAAGCCCCAACAATTAGTTATACATTATTGTATATTTGGGTTGTCGAAATCTTTATTAGTTGGAGAGGCTTTTCGATTTAGTCACACAATGATTAATGGTAGGTGTGTGTTTTGAGTGTTTTTAAGTGGAAGAAGCTTCAAGAGGGACTTTTTTATTTCTGAAAGAATGAGATCAAGAAGCTTCTCATGCCTTTGTGATTTACACATGTATGGCTGCAATTCAATAGTACAAAAATTAGGTTGTAATCAACTTATAACTTTGTATTACGGTTGTAGTTAAGTGAAAACGGGAATGAATAGGAATTCTTGCAACTCCCATGGGCCAATATAAAACCGGCACACATCCACTTTTAAACTATTGGGCCACTGTTTGTACTTAACCAATTAATAAACACCAATAAGGAATCATATTAAATGAAAACGGAGGCGTTAAGAAATCGCTAATTGTACCGTACAATTTCCGTCTTTATAATATATTATAATATAACATGTAAGGAAATGGAAGATAAACACTCATTATCTGGCATAGTACATAGATTACCATAGGCTTGAGAATAGATCAAACTTCCACCGCTTTGGCGTAAGCACCTAGGAATAACTATCTAAGAGGTCTTTCCAAAGGGTTGTAACGTTAGGCTTAGGCTAGGGAAGTAAAGGGTTTTGTTGGATAAGGGATATTTTAGTGGTGGCAAGTCAAAAATCTTATGTTACAAGCATGTAAAGCGTGGTGTTGCTAAGCCAAGACTCGACTCACTAACACTAAAAAACATAAACACGAACTTAAAAACATAAACATAAAGATAGATGTAGGATGGTAGCCCGTATGCTTTTCTTAATTTTTTTTCATACCTTTTTACTCTATCATCCTCTACGATAACATCAAAATAAAGGGATTTATAAGAGCATCCCTACAACTGAGTTTTTATTTAACTAACACTAATTGACCCGATTTGAAAAGATCAAAACACTTGGAATACTTAGTTACGAAGACAAAGGGAATTTGAATTTATCGTTCTTTCCCGTTACTCTATAGAATATTTCTTTAACACATGAGTCCCAAGCGTCCCAAAATTGTATACAAATGATATGACTCAATTTAGCAACCATTCAAGTAACTAGATAATTAAACTAAGGGTATAAACAATAATTACAATAATTCACTAAAGATGAGTGCATACAAGGTAGGCTAAGGCGATTTGGGTGTAACATTTGGGGGATGGATTGTAACCAATGATCTTCATTGATATTCCGGAAACCAAAACATCATGAGAACCACGAAAAGATAGGCTCTGAGGGGTTAATTAGGGGTATCGTGTACTAAAGAGGAGTACATTGCAAGGGTATGGGGAAAATTACTCAACCGATGTGGATGACTTAATTAAATTATATGTTTAAAACAAGGGTTATCCTAATGCCTCTTATCATTTAGTTAATCCTACCTACACGAATGTAGTCTCTGTGGAAAACTTAAAACTTTTGTATCAAATATAGTATAAACCATCACATTTGCTAATCTCGACGCGAGGATGCATTTAACGCATTACGGCATGTAAGGCCAACCCCTTAATATCACTTAAGATTCCGCAAGATTAATGGTTCATTATAAATCAAGTTTCACCATTATTAGTCCGGTTTGTTTTTCTTGATCAAGCGTGTCATAATATGTAAAGTGTTAAATATAGTTTATGACTATATGAAAGACCAAGTATGCATCACACACATAAACATCAACCACATAGACAATCAACAATATAAAGAAAGAATAAAAGTAAAGCGATAAGTAAAAGGATACACAAACCAACACGAGATTTATAGAGGTTCGGTCACAAAGCTCATCTTCGCCCTACTCCACTCCTCGAGTATCCAACTCGAGAGTTACTTCACTAGATTAACAAAATCCATTCTTGGCGGAGAAAACCTTACACAACGTCGCCTATACTTTATCCGGTACAAGGCTAGACACCGAGTTCTTCCACGTGGTAGAACCAAACCTATCACAACGTCGCCTACAATTTATCTGGTACAAGGCTAGATATCGGGTTCTTCCATGAGGTAGAACCAAACCTATCACAACGTCGCCTACACTTTATCCAGTACAAGGCTAGATACTGGGTTCCATTACAAAGGAGGAACCATTACCCAACCAACACGACACACCTATAACACCCGTTATGTTTTGTGGCCCAACATAACAAACCTTGTGTTTTATGGCACAAACACATAAACCATCTAATCTAGTTATAGATACAAAAATATGATACTAGACAATATCCAAGACAATGTGTCTAATGGATATGAAATCCTAAACCAAACATCAAGAACACAAAGCATGATGTAGTTAGTCTTTCATAAATGAAGATGACAAGTTTCCCAAGCTTGTTGTAGAAGATATTCATGTGCTTGTATGCTTGTGATGGGTGATCACTTCAGTAGGTAAGGATGCAAGATCTCTAGGCTTGCTTTGGAGGATCACTTCGGGAGTATGCTTACAACAAATGAAAGTTAGAAGAATTATAATCATATGAGATGAGGGTGGTTTACATGTTTCCTAATGATCTAAATATGTTAGATTGGTGGAGAGAAACTATGTGTGAACGTGTGAAAATATGGTGAGAAGTGGCTTGCTATTTATAGGCAAAAAGACCAAACTGTGTTTCTGTCCCAAGGATCCCTTCTGAGAGAAAACCGCCCCTTATAGCCCCAGGGATCCGTGGGATCCGTGGACGCTCCTCATTATTTGGGTTATGGGTCATGTATCATGGGTCATGGGTCATGGACTTTGGGTCATGGGTACCCAACTAGATAAAATGAATCTAGACAATGGGTTATGGACTTTGGGTCATGAGTATGGGTTATGGATCATGGTATTTACCCAACACATTTACTTTTGTTTATGTATTTTATAAAATTTAAGTAACCAAGATTACTTAAGTGTTTTATAAAAATAGTTTTAATTTTATATAAACTATTTAACTAAACATGTTTAATGGTTTGTTAGGGGTTTGATCATAACGCAATATAACAAATATGTACAAACCTGTGTTGTAGCATACAAGGACTTGAGTCGTCGAGAGGTGTTGAAAGTATGTTGAGACGAAATATAATTACATGTAACTTATACATTTTACGTTATGTAATACAAGTTACATGTTTGTCATCAACAAAACAAACGAGACTGTATATATTAAATATCAAAATATTTGCACTAACAGTCTCACTAGCGATCTCAGAATGCATCACAAAACAAATTCTTGAATATATTATACTATGGGTTTATAGACAGATGGGTTACCCAACTTTCCAACTTTATTCGCCTAAGTTACCAAACTTTTTTTTTGTGCAAACAAGGTATTGGACTACACGGAGTTGACATTCAGGTTACTGAATTTGTAAAATGAGACATTTAGGTTACTTAACTTACCTAAAAAAATGCATTTGGGTTACTTAACTTACCTAAAAAAATGCATTTGGGTTACTTTGATTACACTGAAAAAATGGAGGTTGAATGCTTAACTAAAGTTCAGTAACCTAAATGAACAAAATGAAAGTTTGGTAACTTAAGCGAACAAAGTGGAAAAGTTGGGTAACCTGTCTGATATAAAACCCACATACTATCGGTACACTCACGAAGCATTAAAGATGAATGCTTTTATTCCTAAAGATCTAGGGGCGAACCTTACATTTTTGGGGTGGAATTTGAGTGGTAAACGGTTTTTGTGCTAGTCATATAATTCCTATCCATGAGACACTTTATTAAGACTAAAGTTTAACTCGTAAATGCCATAAAAAATTTTAAATTTGGTGCTAAAATTTCCCAAACAAATATTTCTCATAGTTTATTACACAATTTACCAAGGACAAGACAAAAATCAAATGAGTGAATAGTTTCTAAGTTCCCGTTTTATTCTCCCTCCCTACACTTAAACTGAACATTGTCCCCAATGTTCCCCGAAAGTATCAAAGTTATGATAAAGGAAGGTAAGTAAAAGAGAAAGAAACTATGATAACATCAAATAGTCATGAATATTAAGTGTCAATTTCCCCCGATAATGCTCGTTATTTATATTATTTATATGGATTTACGCTTGTTTTCCATTGTTTTCCACTTTCAGGTAAATTACGAGCATTGGAGCTAAAGAGACGCGGAACTGGAAACATATCTGAAGATTTATCACAGTATGCTATATTGAAGAAGTTACGGCGTAACTCATATCTCACATTATGCCGTAATTATTGCGTGACTCAGTATGCCAACTTATCAGAAGGTTACGGCGTAACTCCTCCCAAAGGTTACGACGTAACTACATTAGGTCAAAAGAGGTTCCACGCCGCTGATACTTACGCCGTAACTACTGCATCTCTTACGACGTAACCGAGTTTATTGAAGACTACGGCGTAACCACTCATTAGGTTACGCCGTAACCAGCAGATCTAGTGCATTTTACGAAGAAATAGAAGGTTACGGCGTAAATCCTATATTGGTTACGCCATAACCCAGATCTGGCCTATAAATACCCCACGAATTCCAGTATTTCTAATCATCCCATTCCACACAGAATACTTTGAGAACGTGGGAAAAAGCTCAAGGCAGGTCTAGAGGAGCATACGGAGCTATTTTCAAGGGAGAAGTCACTCCATTACGATAAGCATTAGCGTTTTATATTTCTTTTACTTTCAATTCATGTATTTCGTACCTTTGAATATTGAATTGATTTGCATGATTAATATGAGCAGCTAAGCACCTTTTGGTGCTAGCCTAGTTATGATTCCTTAATTGTTTTGTTTGCGCTTACCTTTACTTCCGTACAAATATTTCTAAGTGTATGCATGCATAGTTCATTGGTAGCCACCCTTGGTTCGGTAGTTTTGAATGGCGATAGAGGCCAATTGCCTAGGATATATGACCAACTGACCCTAGGTGAGCGGACTGAGACGGGAAGGGTAAGATATGACCAACTGACGACCCTTTCTACTTGTGCGATTTGACCAACTGATTACCTATCGTTTGGATGAACTTAAGAATTGGGGGTGTAGTGTCTAAGTTCCTAATGGTCGGGCACTCACTATTATGAATCTAGCATATAGCGGTACTTAATGACTTGGCTTAGGGGACCAGGAACAACAGGACTTATGACGGTGCGCCTGATTTCTCCTGTGGTGGCATCTTTGCTGATTGGTTAGGGCGAATTGACCAAATGCTGTCCTCTCGAATTTGACCCCACCTGAAGTAATTGGAAGTAAGTAGACGTAGACATAACTAACTAGGAGGATTAACTAGGTTAGCACTACTTCTCTCTATTGATTTCCCTTTACCTTTTATCTGCTTTTATTTACTTTATTCTGCATTAGTAGTTTAATTTATTAAATCCCTATCGAAACCATTATTATTCTGTGACACTAGACTTAGTAATAATCCAATACACATAGCTCTTGGGACGACCTCGGCTTTACCGTTTACTACACTACACACGACCGGGTACACTGCCCGTTAGTGCACTAGGGTAGACCATAGGTATTGCGAGACACTATAAATTTAAGACCTGGTCAGTAAAACCTGCATCAAGTTTTTGGCGCCGTTGTCGGGGAGCTATTTTAGGATTTCAT
Organism: Chrysanthemum seticuspe; assembly: GCA_019973895.1. NCBI lineage: Eukaryota > Viridiplantae > Streptophyta > Magnoliopsida > Asterales > Asteraceae > Chrysanthemum > Chrysanthemum seticuspe. The sequence goes on along the minus strand of BPTQ01000003.1, from coordinate 16,029,370 downwards.
ATTAAGTATTTTTTAATTTTCTTTCTGATTATGTCAGGATACAAGACTCGCAGCTCAAGGCCTTTTCTGGCCACCCCATTCGATGACCCAAAGAAGCAATTTCGAAGAAGGAAAGTCTACTCTCTGGTTCCTATTCACAACATCTTCTCATTTTACGAATCAGACCAGTCGGACGCAGAACCGGAGGTCATCAAAAAATATAATATCGATGACCTAACTATGGAGCAGTATTTAGAGCGACCAAATGAGAACTGGCAACGAAGCTTCACTCAAGATTCTCACACTGAAAAATACTCTATTCCAAATCATATTATTCGAGAGTTACATGAACTTGAGTTTTCTGGAAGCGAAGATGAGGACGCTCATGATCACGTAGAAGAAGTTCTCCATTTGTCCTCTCTTTTCAACGTCAGAGGTACTCCGAGCTATTCAGTAACTGCAAGGATTTTTCCTATGACTCTTTCTGGGACAGCGAAAAGATGGTATAACAAACTCCCTAACGATTGTAAAGGAGCATGGGATAAACTTAGAAAAGAATTCGTCCTGCAATTTTTCCCTCCTTAAAAAATGGCCAAGCTTCTTGGGAAAATCTATCAATTCATTCAGGTTGGAGAAGAAACGCTTTACCAAGCATGGGAAAGATTTAATGAGCTTCTCAATCGATGCCCTACCGATGATTTAAACAAACATCAGATCGTATATGTCTTCTATCGTGGGATTAATGCGCGAACACGAGAACTTCTTGATTCACCAAGACCTATTCCTAGCATGACTCCTGATCAGGCCTTGGAATGTATTCATCGGTTTTCTGAACATTGCTACAAGTGGCACATGGATACAGGGTATGGACCGAGAGACAATTTTGATCATAAGGTAATGAAGACGATAACAAAGCAAGAATACAATTACGGGGAAATTTTCAAAAAATGAAGGTTAGAAAGAGAAGCTGAAGCTTGCAGAGTTGAAAAGGTTAAGAGCGTGTTTGGGACCAAAACCGGGAGCGATCTTGAAAGAAAAATTCTTGACCACATCAGGGAATCAAGAGAACGAGATGATAGGATTGAAAAATTGATGAGGACATTCGTGGATAATACAATCTCTTCTCTCAAAATGCACGATGATAGGATTAAAAGATTGGAGAAGAGTGTTAGTTCATGTTCAGAAGCTATCTCTGATTATTTAGCAGCTAGGGAGGAGGAAGTTGTCCACACTGTAGAAACTATCCTCGAAGAACCTTTGACCTTTTCGGAAAAAGTTAAGTAACGAATCAGCATGGAGAGACAGTCACTTCTAGACCAAACTTTGCCGATAAACCCTCCTATCAATAATTTTGTTAATACTAATCATCATGATATTGCGCAGGAATTAAGTATTGATGAGACAATTCACCTCAACGAAAGATGCTCAACGGTTTTGAGGAACGAGCTACCGCAAAAGGAAAAAGATCCAGGATGTTTCACTCTCCCTTGCTATATTGGGAGTCTAAACATGTGTAATGCCCTAGCTGATCTTGGTGCAAGTATTAGCATAATGCCTCATTCGATGTTTTTGCGTATGGGGATTGGTAACTTAAAGCCGGCCAAGATGAAAATTGAAATGGTTGATCGATCTATGCAATCGCCATTGGGAATTGTTGAAAATGTGTTGGTGAAGATCAAGAAATTCCTTTTCCCAGTAGATTTTGTGATTCTTGACATTCCGGAAGACAACAGAATACCAGTCATTTTAGGAAGACCTATGCTTCCCACTGCTCATACTAAGGTGGATGTCTTTGCTGGAAAGTTGACTCTTGAAGCTAATGGAGAAATTGCCACTTTCAGACCTAATGAACATTTGTCTACCCCGGAGAAGGTATGTGCAATTGACCCCGTAGGCAATTTTGGTGAAGCTTTAGAAAAATTTCTTAGCGACCCCCCGGATCCTGGAGAGGTTGACTCGGGGAGAGATTTTGATGTTTTCGTGAATTTTGAGGAAGAGGATAACTTAGGATTAAGTGCTAAAGACCTCTCTAGTGATGTCGAGATGACCCATTGGCAAGATAACTCTGTTAAGACGTGTTCGCAGCCAGATCAACCTAAATTTCATGAGGTAGGAACCCGCATACTTCATAGAAACTCATGCAAAATCGGGTTCATCGACTTCCACCCATTTATTGACACTACTTCCCCAGTCAATGTCATGTCAAAAGAATGCTACAATCAAGTTATGAAGAAAGAGTTAGAATATAAGGGGAATAATTTTCTTGGGTTTGCTACTAACAACCATGTCTTCGTTGGAACTCATTCATTTTTAGTAGACTTTACGGTGCTAGACGACATGAGTGAATTTGTGGAGGATGGTCTTACGAGAGTAATTTTAGGAAAGCCCTTTCAGGAAATGTCGGGTTTAGATAAAAATGAAAAAGAAGGGTAGTATGGTTGAAAATTAACGATGATAAGACTATTTTCAAAATGCCGAGAATGATCAAGAACTTTAAGAATTGGACTAAGAGGCAGTTGAGCCAAGCTCAACCACTGCTCGACATTAGTGAAAAGGACAAAGAAAAAGGGATTGAACACCCTTACCAGAAAATCAAGAGTTTCTACTCGGGCTGTTTAGAATTGGGAAATGACTACAAACGGGATGAGAATTTGGTAAGTTGGATCCAGCGTGGAGATTGCCATGTCCACGAAATGACCAACAAGCACTGGTAGCCCCACTGCTCTGAGTTTAACTTAAAGACTCGTAAATAAAGAAAAGTGCTCTTTCGGGAGACAACCCGAATTATCCATTTCTTTTGTTTTATTTCCTTTTCTGTTGGGTTTTGTGTTTTCTAACTATTTTTGCAGGAAACGAGGAAGTAATTGTTGCTGTAGTTTGCTGATCTGCACAGAGTTACGACGTAACTCATCTTGGTGATTACGCCGTAACCAACATTTTAGCAGCAGAATTCTTGACGCATTACCAATTATGGCGTAATACCATCTCAGTGGTTACGCCGTAACTACTCGCTTTGCAGCTTATACCAGGTTTTGCCAGTTACGGCGTAACTCCCTAAAAAGAGTTACGACTTAACTTTCCTCTGCTTTAATTCTTTCATTTTAAAACACAGTAACCTTGTATTAGTATTTTAAATGAACTTTGTGGGTGTGTTCCCAGTAAACCCTCACGAGACTTCACTCGTCCACTTGGGACACCAAGTGGTTTAAAAGGGTTGTTGCATTCTGATAAGGTTTTAAAATGTACCTTTTTTAGGGGTCGTTTAAGCATTTATTTGATCACTTTTGTATCCGTTATTACTTAATATCGTTCCTTTTCACTTTTTAGGTATCTTGAAGGCAAAATGCTGGACGGGCACTTATTCGGACGAAAAGGCGCGAATATACGAAGAAATGGCCAAAGTCAAGAATCGAGACACTCAGGCTGCTGGAGCTGAAGGGGACGGCGTCAGGCACAAATTAGTGACACCGTCGGACAACTTTTGTGATGGCTCATTAGCCAAATTGCTTATTTACAAGTGACGGCTTCAGGTTTTAAAAGAGTAGGTCGTCGCAACTCAGACGGCCTAGATTTGATCCAGACGACGTCGGAGACTGAAGAGGACGGCGTCACAAGCATAAGGTGACGCCGTCGCAAGACTAACGTGGCCAAGATGAAACCCTAATGACGGCGACCTGACGGCGTCACAAATCAAAAGGTAACGTCGTCGCATGTGTAATCTTATATATAGAATCCGAATTTTTTAGTTTTCAGTGTGTAGTCTTTTGGAGTAAAAAACTAAACCGAACCAAGGCTGTCTTGTACAGTATTTTAGGGTTCTATACCCTATCTTACATCAAGATAAGTGTTTTACTTCATTAATTCAATTATTTCTTCAATTAATTGTGTGTATGCTTGCATGTTTTCCATGTCCGGCTAATTTAGTTGTGTGTTTGCTTAGGGAATATGAAACTTAATTATTGAATATTGATTGGTTGTCTCTTATCTTAATTGTTAATGATCTAGTATTGCGATAGGTCATCCGTTGTGTAGTTAATGCTTGATTAATCTTTGTGAACCTTAGCTTATAGTACCTAGAGTCATTGTAGGCTAAACCATCCGAAGAGTACCTTAGAGTTAAAGTTTATAAATCCTAGAGATTTTGTAGTCATTAACCTTTGGTAGTTTCAAAGAGATAGGGATAAACGCATACCCTACGACCTTAGACACACAACGCGATTAAGAATAAGGACGTGACAATTCAACCATCAATAGGAGATAATTAAGGAATAATAAAACCTAAGTAAACACATCTTTAAATCATCATACGAGCACACAATAATTAGACATAGACTACATACTCCTTAGTTTAGATAATTAGATAAGTAGAAGTAATCGGTAGAAATACTAAACCCCCAAATCCAAACCCCGAGATTCGTACCTTTCCATTTTCTAAAAAACATAAAAAGATAAAAAAAATAATCTTCCTCAATCCCAACCTTAGCATAGTAACTTCTCACTAGCATTCCTATTCCCCTAGAGAACGATATCAATTCACGTGGCTTACCCTAATACTACACTACAATGATTAGGTTCACTGCCTAGGGTGTTGAAATACTTGCTCGACGAAAAGGAAGTTCCTTTGACCCCGAACGACGCGTGTAGCGTTATCAAGTTTTTGGCGCCGCTGCCGGGGAATAGAATAGCTAGTTAGGAGTCCACCTCGTTTAGGTTTCCTTGCTTGATTCCTATAAAGTAAGCTTTTTTCCATTTTTTACCTTCCTCGTAGTCTATCCCCCTTCTTCGTGACCTTCGTTCGTAAAACCTATCACTCACCATGATACGTGTCTTCCGCAGAAGATTCTTCACACTACCCGCTCCCAATCCTCTTCCCAATCCCGAAATTGAGAACGCAATCCCACAAAACCCTTCACCCGTTCACCACTTTGGAAATCACCTAGGGCAAAATGAGATAAATTGGCAACAACAAAGTCCTTTCTATGACTCAGATTCCGATGAGGAATTTGATCATGGTGAAGCACTTGATAACGGGGAGGTCATTGATGAAGTTAGTTTTGAAATGGAAGAAGACCCCTCCCAATGTTTTGACCCTAGGTGTAGAATCAAGAAAGATGGTCCCTTTAACATGCAATTCCCTTGCAAAATAGGATTAGAAGGATTCGATGCTTACTTGAATTCATTCTTGCCTTTAAACTTAATCTCAAGGAGCCTATACAATAAAATCAAGGTCGATGAGTTAACTTATCAAGGGAACAACGTTGTTGAAGCAGTCACTCATTTGCATGTGTTTGTTGGAAGTTTTGCTTATTTTGTAGAGTTCATGGTTTTAGAAAACTTAGGAGAATTTATTGATAAGGACCTCACTCAAGTAATTTTTGGAAAACCTTTCAAGAGAATGACTAGGTTAAGTGAACGGATGATTGATGGTCTAATTACATTCTCCGATGAAGTTGAAGACTTTGTCTACCAAATGTCACGTGCTCATCCTAGGTTTAAACACAAGGATATTGAGGCATGTAATAGAATGACTCCTATTCCATTGCTTAGTGAAAGGGATAAGCAAAGTGGACTTAGGTACCCATATGAGAAAACTAAGAGTTACTATAAAAAGTGCCTAGAGTTAGGAGATGATTACAAAAAGGATGAGAGAACATTGGAATGGCTTGGGTATGGGCACGTAAGCGTGCACGAGACCACGTAGGGGCACGACTTCGAGTCTATCTACAAGACTCATAAATAAAGAAAAGCGCTTCGTGGGAGGCAACCCATGCTTAATTGTTTGCTTGTTTGTGTCGTGTATCTTTTATTGATTGTTTATTCTCATGTTTAAATTTGTAAAAATGCTTTATGTTGTCTTTAACCGCGTCTTAATTACATATGAAGGTATTTTACATAAGGGATAAGTGTATGGAGGATTACACACATTTTCAAAAGAAACGTAAACATGAGAATTACAATTATGTAAAAGATATACTTGTGTGTTTGTTCGAGTCAAATGCTTGTATCGAGTCATAATGGATGTTTTGCAGGAAATTTTTCCAGATTCTAAAGATGTAAATTTTCCAGAATTTTTTCCAGAAAATCGCATACCAATTTTTGTCAGGATAACCTGATGGCGTCAAGATCGCAACTTGACAGCGTCAGGAAGGAGCAAAAACAACTGATTACTTTTTCTCGTTTTCTGAGCTACTTATAAATTTTTGGAATTTTCCAGGTCTTAATTTTCCAGAAATTCTGTAAACATTTATTCCACAAGCATTATATCCTAGTTTAGTAGAGTCATATATATATTATTACCGCCAATTTTACGCGAAGGTTTCGTTTGTTTTCTTCAAGTGTGTAGGTTTAATTTACCAAGAAGAAGATACATAAGATAAGAAGGAGCTTTTCACGCAAACGTTGTTCTTGAAGAAAGATGTAACCACCACTTTACACGGATCCTACCGAGCTAATCAGGAGAGTATTGGTTTCTTTCATCTTTTATTACCTTCCATTATCATAACTTTGATACTTTCGGGGAACATTGGGGACAATGTTCAGTTTAGGTGTAGGGAGGGAAAATAAAATGGGAACTTTGAAACTATGCTTATCCTTGAATATTTTCTTTGTCCAATTGCATTTGTGTAATAAACCATGAGAAAATGTCGGTTAGGGTAATTTTGGCACCAAATTTAAAATTTTTCATAACATATAGGAGTGGGCCATTAGTCTTAATAAAGCGTCTCATGGATAGGAAATTATATGACTAGCACAAAAACCCTTTACCACTTAAATTCCACCCAAAATGTGAGGATCGCCCTTAGATTAGGAGGAATTAAAGCATTCATCTTTAATGCTTCGAGTGTGAACCGGTAGTATAATAGATTCTAGAACTTGTTTTGTGATGCATTCCGAGATCGTTAGTAAGACTACACTTGTGTAGTTAGGAATAACTAAATGATAAGAGGCATTAGGATAACCCTGGTCTGATACCCGTAATATAATTACTTCTTCCACATCGGTTGAGTAATTCCCCCACACCTTTGCGTTGTACTCATCTTTAGTACACGATACCCCTAGTTAACCCCTCAGAGCCTATCCTTTTCGCGGTTCTCGTGATGTTTTGGTTTTCCGGAATATCAATGAAGAGCTTTGTTTACACCCCACCCCCAAATGTACACCCAAATCGCCTTATCCTACCTTGTATGCACTCACTTTTAGTGCATTATTGTTATCACCCTAAACCCTTAGTTCAATTATCTAGTTGCTTGCATAAGTTGCTAAGTCGAGTCATATCCTTTGTACACAGTTTTGGGACGATTGGGACTCATGGGAAAAGTTAAATTTTGTGAGATGACGGGAAGGGAACGTTAAATTCAAATTTGCATAATAATGTACTGCAAGTGTCTTGATCTTTTCAATTCGGGTCAAATTAGTGTTAGAGTAGTAAAAACTCAAGTGTAGGGATGTGCCTATAAATCCCTATCATTTTGATGTTATCGTAGAGGATGGTAGAGTAAAAGTGTATGAAAAAAAAAATCTAAATAAATGGAAAAAGAGAAAAGAAAAAAAATAGAGTGAAAAAAAAAACATACGGGCTACCATCCTACATCTATCTTTAAATTTATGTTTGTTTGTTTCATTTATCTAGAGTCTAGAGTGTCGAGTCTTGGCTTAGCAACGCCATTCTTCGCATGCTTTTAACATAGAGATTTTTGACTTGCCACCACTAAATAGCCTATCATTACAACCCTTTAAAAGATCTCTTGGATAGTCTTTCCTTGCTTACGCCAAAGCGATGGAGGTTTGATCTAGTCTCAAGCCTATGGTAATCTATGTACTAGGATCGGTTAATGAGTGTTTATCTTCCATTTCCAACTTGTTATATTTCATATACACCCGAGAGATGTGAGTATCCAAACACCCCATGTGAGGTGCTAGTATGTAATTTCCGTGCTTGTTATGACTTTTGCGGGGCTTATATGTGTTGTGGATTGCTCTAAACCAATGCTTTATGACCCCTAACTTATAAATTGATTGGCTAAAAGCGCATTTGCTTGAGGACAAGCAAATACCAAGTGTAGGGATATTTGATAAGGTTTTAAAATGTACCTTTTTGAGGGGTCGTTTAAGCCTTTATTTGATCACTTTTGTATCCGTTATTACTTAATATCGTTCCTTTTCACTTTTTAGGTAACTTGAAGGCAAAATGCTGGAATGGCACTTATTCGGACGAAAAGGCGCAAATATACGAAAAAAATGGCCAAAGTCAAGAATCGAGACACTCAGGCTGCTGGAGCTGAAGGGGACGGCGTCAGGCACAAATTAGTGATGCCGTCGGACAACTTTTGTGACGGCTCAATAGCCAAATTGCTTATTTACAAGTGACGGCTTCAGGTTTTAAAAGAGTAGGTCGTCGCAACTCAGACGGCCTAGATTTGATCCAGACGACGTCGGAGACTGAAGAGGATGGCGTCACAAGCATAAGGTGACGCCGTCGCAAGACTAACGTGGCCAAGATTAAACCCTAATGACGGCGACCCGACGGCATCACAAATCAAAAGGTGACACCGTCGCATGTGTAATCTTATATATAGAATCCGAATTTTTTAATTTTCAGTGTGTAGTCTTTTGGAGTAAAAACCTAAACCGAACCAAGGCTGTCTTGTACAGTATTTTAGGGTTCCATACCCTATCTTACATCAAGATAAGTGTTTTACTTCATTAATTCAATTATGTCTTCAATTAATTATGTGTATGCTTGCATGTTTTCCATGTCCGGCTAATTTAGTTGTGTGTTTGCTTAGGGAATATGAAACTTAATTATTGAATATTGATTGGTTGTCTCTTATCTTAATTGTTAATGATCTAGTATTGCGATAGGTCATCCGTTGTGTAGTTAATGCTTGATTAATCTTTGTGAACCTTAGCTTATAGTACCTAGAGTCATTGTAGGCTAAACCATCCGAAGAGTACCTTAGAGTTAAATTTTATAAATCCTAGAGATTTTGTAGTCATTAACCTTTGGTAGTTTCAAAGAGATAGGGATAAACGCATACCCTATGACTTTAGACACACAACGCGATTAAGAACAAGGACGTGACAATTCAACCATCAATAGGAGATAATTAAGGAGTAATAAAACCTAAGTAAACACATCTTTAAATCATCATACGAGCACACAATAATTAGACATAGACTACATACACCTTATTTTAGATAATTAGATAAGTAGAAGTAATCGGTAGAAATACCAAACCCCCAAATCCAAACCCCGAGATTCGTACCTTTCCATTTTCTAAAAAACATAAAAAGATAAAAAAAATAATCTTCCTCAACCCCAACCTTAGCGTAGTAACTTCTCACTAGCATTCCTATTCCCCTAGAGAATGATATCAATTCCCGTGGCTTATCCTAATACTACACTACAACGATTAGGTTCACTGCCTAGGGTGTTGAAAAACTTGCTCGACGAAAAGGAAGTTCCTTTGACCCCGAATGACACGTGTAGCGTTATCACATTCGCTAAATGCAACCGTGATTCCTACGAAAGTGAGTTAGGTTTGTTTTTTATTTTTCATTTTTTTTAGAATTATGCTTGTCGGTATTGTGATTTCAGGGATTGAAGTTTGTTCATGATGCTTATACGAAGACACGTCTCTTGTTCGTGGGCCTTCCTTATTTATGGAGCAATTTCTGGAAAGTTCTCGCTCTAATTCTACCTTTCTCTTCACCTTTATTTAATGTCTAGTACAAAAGGGACTTTGTACAATTCAAGTGGGGGGACGGGAGTAGAATTATCTCTTGAACTTTATTTCACCCTCAATTTTCTAGTTAATTTTGTAAATTATGCCATTTTTAAAATTTTGACATGTTTTTCTTAACCTAACTAGATTAGACCTTAGCTGAGCACATACAACCCTTGATATTTTATGGTGAGATTAGCCTTATCCGTTTCCAATATTTTACCCCAAATCCACCAAATTATGAGTATGTCGGTAGCTTGTAAACTTTAGAACTAGGATCATTTCAAGACCATAAACGAGGTATGTTGAGTTAGCTCGATGTATTTGTACTTTTCAGTTTTAGAAGGCAATATTATAGGATTATCACCCAAACAGCCTACCATTGTGAGTCTATCGATTAGTCACCTCGACTTTTCGACCCCCATGTGAAACCCTTTTTGTTGCACTCATCTTTAGTGCAAGATACCCCTAGATACACCCTTCTGAGCCATTCCTTTCATTTTGTTTACCCAATATATTGTTTCGATACACCTATACACCTTAGACTACCCTGTAGTCTTTATTTGTGATTGGGAAGTCAACATTTGCCTAAGTTCAAGGTTCGAGTGGAAAGGTTCGGAAATCACACTCTCATCGACAACATTTCTGAAGATCATTGAAGACCCCCCGAATTCCCATTGTTCATCTCAAGTGGGGGGATATTATGTTAGTATTGATTGTTATGTGGAAAAAAAAGTTGTTATGATTATGTTATTGTAAAGTGCGATGTTATAAGCACTATAGTATGAGCTTTATTGATTTAGTATCGAGGAGGCCACCTCGGTCACATTTGAAGATTGGAGTTGGTAGTTATGCCAACAGTTGGAGAAAAAGGTAGTGTGCCCATCACGACGTCCTCTAATGACACATCTACCTTGCATTTCATGATCCGGTTTCTTGACTTCTAAGCTTGAACTTTGGGCGGACGGTAAGTGGTGATGACTTGGTTATAGATTTAGACTATCTGCTTGTTTTTTTTATTTTACCCAATTATATATCCCATGTCTTATCCTACCTTTTTAGTCATGAAGCGTGTCTAGGTGATGCAGCGAGCAATCTTTGGTGTCTTGGCCATGGATTTGGTCATGTATCATTGATTTTGTCCACTTCGCCGTGACATGTTAGTAATGACGAGTCACCCCTTAACCTTTGTCGTGTCTACCCATATTGCCTTCAAGAATTGTTTAGCCCTTAACTCTAGTGGTGAAGATTTGTGTAACCGCCAAGCTTATGATAGAATACATGCTATGACTGTGCGATTGAGTGATCATCCCGAAATTGACACTTAGAATAGTTGAGAGATTTGAGTGTTTGTTCCCCTTTCGTGAGGTGTTCGGCTTTGTTTTATTCTAGCATAAGGGATTTGTAAACTCATATTTTCCATGTTATGGGAGATATCTTTTTAGGAATCTATCTAATAAGGTCTACTTGAGGGCAAGTAGAGTTCAAGTGGAGGGATATTTGATAACATCAAATAGTCCTGAATATTAAGTGTCAATTTCCCTCGATAATGCTCGTTATTTATATTATTTATATGGATTTACGCTTGTTTTCCATTGTTTTCCACTTTCAGGTAAATTACGAGCATTGGAGCTAAAGAGACGCGGAACTGGAAACATATCTGAAGATTTATCACAGTATGCTATTTTGAAGAAGTTACGGCATAACTCATCTCTCACATTACGCCGTAACTATTTCGTGACTCAGTATGCCAACTTATCAGAAGGTTACGGCGTAACTCCTCCCAAAGGTTACGACGTAACTACATTAGGTCAAAAGAGGTTCCACACCGCTGATACTTACGCCGTAACTACTGCATCTCTTACGACGTAACCGAGTTTATTGAAGACTACGGCGTAACCACTCATTAGGTTACGCCGTAACCAGCAGATCTAGTGCATTTTACGAAGAAATAGAAGGTTACGGCGTAACTCCTATATTGGTTACGCCGTAACCCAGATCTGGCCTATAAATACCCCACGAATTCCAGCATTTCTAATCATCCCATTCCACACAGAATACTCTGAGAACGTGGGAAAAAGCTCAAAGCAGGTCTAGAGGAGCATACGGAGCTGTTTCCAAGGGAGAAGTCACTCCATTACGATAAGCATTAGCGTTTTATATTTCTTTTACTTTCAATTCATGTATTTCGTACCTTTGAATATTGAATTGATTTGCATGATTAATATGAGCGGCTAAGCACCTTTTGGTGCTAGCCTAGTTATGATTCCTTAATTGTTTTGTTTGCGTTTACCTTTACTTCCGTACAATTATTTCTAAGTGTATGCATGCATAGTTCATTGGTAGCCACCCTTGGTTCGGTAGTTTTGAATGGCGGTAGAGGCCAATTGCCTAGGAGATATGACCAACTGACCGTAGATGAGCGGATTGAGACGGGAAGGGTAAGATATGACCAACTGACGACCCTTTCTACTTGTGCGATTTGACCAACTGATCACCTATCGTTTGGATGAACTTAAGAATTGGGAGGTGTAGTGTCTAATTTCCTAACGGCCGGGCACTCACTATTATGAATCTAGCATATAGCGGTACTTAATGACTTGGCTTAGGGGACCAGGAACAACAGGACTTATGACGGTGCGCCTGGTTTCTCCTGTGGTGGCATCTTTGCTGATCGGTTAGGGCGAATTGACCAAATGTTGTCCTCTCGAATTTGACCCCACCTGAAGTAATTGGAAGTAAGTAGACGTAGACATAACTAACCAGAAGGATTAACTAGGTTAGCACCACTTCTCTCTATTGATTTCCCTTTACCTTTTATCTGCTTTTATTTACTTTATTCTGCATTAGTAGTTTAATTTATTAAATCCCTATCGAAACCATTATTATTCTGTGACACTAGACTTAGTAATAATCCAACACACATAATTCTTGGGACGACCTCGGCTTTACCGTTTACTACACTACACACGACCGGGTACACTGCCCGTTAGTGCACTAGGGTAGACCATAGGTATTGCGAGACACTATAAATTTAAGACCTGGTCAGTAAAACCTGCATCAAATTAGTACTCCCCTGATTAGCTCGGTAGGATATGTATGTGCACAATTATAAGAAAACGAAACGAAACCTTGCGTAAAAACGGTGGTAAAAAAATATATAAAACAACTAAACTAGAAAGCGAGTAATATATAACGCTTGTGAAATGGATGTTTGCAGTTTTTCTTGAAAATTAAGATTTGGAGATTTCCAAAAATAACAAGTTACACAGAAAACGAAACTAATAATCTGTTTCTACATTTCCTGACGCCGTCAGGTTGTCCTGACAGAAAGGGTCTGGTACGTTTTTCTGGAAAAATTCTGGAAAATTTACCTCATTAAAACATGGAAAAATTCCTGCAAAACATCCATTATGACTCGATACAAGCATTTGACTCTAAAAAACATACAAATATATACAATTCCAATTATTGTTAATCTCATGTTCATGTTCTTAAAACTTATGTGATCTTCCCTACACTTATCTTTTTGTAAAATACCTTTATATGTAATCAAGACGAGGTTAAAAACAAAATAAAGCATTTCCACAAAATCTAACATGAGAATAAACAATAATGAAAAAGATATATAAAACACACAAACAAAAATGAAAAACAAACATTCAAACAATTAAACATGGGTTGCCTCCCAAGAAGCGCTTATTTTTTTTCGAGTCACGAGCTTGACTCTAACCTTATTTAATGGATAAAGGGGAAGTTTTCCATACACTTAAGTTTAAGTGCGGGTGATAGTAGCGATACACACCCTTAGGGTGGAAATTTGCCACGTGAGGAGAGGGTGATGGGTGATACTCATGCTCAAAGGGGTGTACTTCTTTCATTGTAACCTTACCTAATTCTATTGGTGTAGCGGGTGAATCAAGTCTATATCCTACAAAGGGATCATCTTCTATCAACTTTAAGAGATTCTTAGTCAAGGATCAATCTTGACCTAATAAACCCGGTTTAAACCCATAAAGTTTCTTCTTATCAACCATGAATGGGTGATGTAAGTGTGTAAGGTGTAAGCTCCCGGAAAATTTCAATGTACTTAACGTTTTAATCAAGAATTAAACACGATCTATTTCGTTATGAAATTTTCTAACATCACATTTGCATATCAATTGGCATATGCATGATCAACGCAGCTTGAGCGTTCATAAATATACCGTTGTGATCCAAATAAATTTCTCCACGATTCTGATAATCCTAAAATACGAAATGAATACGTAAAAATTTGTAAAAATTACGAATTTAATTATAACAAAAATATATAAAATTCGTACTGGGCCTCGGAACTCATTGGACTTTATTCCGCCTCGTGACCCAACCCAACATATCATTGGGCCTCATATCCGAACCAAGCCCACGCTATTTTCATCTTTGGGCCTCGTTACCCAATTCGAGCCCAACTCATTTATTTCTTTGGGCCTTGTCTCACGTCCGGTCCAACAAACAAACCCAACATATTTTTCTTCCCTTGGGCCTCGCTGCCGAGCCCAACCCAACATGTTTTAGTTTGGGTCTTGATCCCCATATATGTACAAGTAGAATTAAAGACTCAAAAATGTTTTTTTTTTGTGTGCTTCTTTCTGTTGGAACCGAGCGAGCAAACAAGAAGAATAAAGAAACCAAACTAAATCTCAACCAAACCAAACTTGAAACATTGTTGTCCCATGCTTTGCGTGTAGTGGTTAAAAGAGGAGACAAATCCTTGCTTAAGACTACCCTAAACCAATATAAAACTACCTAAGTTAAGCAAGACACCCTTTGACTAAACATTGACTCTATAAACCAATGGATATAATGTCCCAAGTGACTTGACTAAGAAAGCATGCTTAGGATTCAAATCCCACGTCTAGGACTCCAACACAAACCAAGACCAAATACATTTCAACATGTGACTAATGAAACTAAAACTAGGAGAGCTAGAGAAATATAAAAATGTAAAAGCCATGCTTGTGTTTTCTTTAAAAGCACACGACAAACACACACTCTTTCACATGAACTCTCAAAACACCTACACATCTCTCACTAAACGTCCAATGTGGAAGTCGAACTAGGATAAGAAGCATTTCAAGGTGAAGGTTAGGAGATACTCGAGTAAAAATAAAGGGTACGGGTAACATTATAAGGAGAACAAGGGGTTCTCGTTGGTCACTTCTTCTCGTTCACTACTCACACGTATCATCACCACTCATTTTGAGTGAAGTAAGTCCCTCCCAACTCGTTCCATTTCATTTCTTGTTTACATTTGGTTCTCGCACGTATACATGTTATAACACCATCTCATAAACGACTCATGTATTACTAGATCACAACACGTTGTTAATAGTTAATACTAGCCAAAAATCTTTAGAAACACAACACGAGCACATAACTATCACACATACACTTCGTTAAACACACGCGAAAACTAAACGGGCCTAAAGCCCAAAAAAAAACCAAGCCCATTAAGCCCAATCCGAGTCCAATAATGATCTAACCCGGCCCAATGTGATCAAAATAAGCTATTAAGCTAGAAAAATAAGCTAGGAATAAGCTTGTAAAAGTTTTGTAAAGTTTTCGTATGTTTAAAAGGAATTTCGGACTATCTTTGCAAAAATAAGAAACGAAGGGTTCAAAAGGTAACATATTTAAAAAGCTAAAGGGTCATTTATAAACGAAACTAGTGTTTTATAAAAGTCTAAGGGTTGAAAATGCTCATTTCGAAAGTACATGGGTATCATGCACGTATGCATGTGCACGCTTAAAAACCACAAGGATCGAATATGTAATTAACTCAAACTAGTATTAATAAACTTTTGGGTTAAAAGTGTCAAGTTTGGAAAACAAAGGTTTGAAGCGTATAAAACGAACCTAGGGGGCTGATTTTGTAAAAACAGTTTTACCGAGGGTCAAAGTTGTCATTTCTGAAAGTTTTGAGTATAAAATATAATTCGGGTAGAAAGTGTCATTTTCTAAAAGTATAGGGACTAAACTTGTACTTTTTGTAACTCGAGGGTAAAAAGTGTAAATTCGGGAAAAGTTTAGAAAAACTTATAAACCCATAATAACTTCGTAAAAACAAGTATTTTGATCTTATGAGTATTTTATTTCGGATAACGGTAAATGTATTACTTATATATATATATATATATATTATAAGATTATAATTATATATATATATCAAATCCGATAAAACACACGGGGAATTTATTCAAACACGTTAAAATACTCAACAAATCTATTAAGATCACAACGAGGGAACATTTCACTTATGCGTAAGTGAGGATCATTAATTAAGGCAATGTAGCACATAAATTAACTTAAAACGTTAATCACGATCGCACACTATTGGATTGGACAATCCAATGATCTATTGAATAAGAATATTCAATGCTCTATTATTTTGGTCGCGAACCAAAATGCTCATTACTGAGATTCGCCATCTCATCGTTTTAGGTTTCGAGTTGGAACCTCCGCTACATTGTGCTTGATCTTTTTGTGCGTGTGCATTATCATCAAGGTGAGTTCATAGCCTCGCTTTTACGTTATTTTTATAAACCCCGCGAGGGAGATACATGCTCTAAACTAGAACACAAGGTTTTTCATAAATGCTTGATCTTCTTGATTATTGGTACTGCCTAAGTTGTTAGCCACAAGTCCCCTGATCATGAACCATTAGTCACCGCGAGTGAACGTAGATATCGTGAATAGTACTATGGGGAATAACGAACCCCGTTTCGGTTATAGAGAAATAACCGGGGCGCACCATATCGAATATCTTTAGGTAATTGGCTATTACCTCCTTTGGGGCATACTTTCGTACACTGGTAATTCGGTGTATGCAGTTGAGTCTTGGTTTCATGAGCTTAGCGCATAATAATCTGTGATATTTTCTTATGATATTGTTAGTTTACAATGATCATGATCTTATACTTGTGTTCAACTTATTTTAAACCTATGGACTTCACTCAACATTTTTGTTGACCTTTTTAAGCATGTTATCTCAGGTAATCAGTGAAGATTATGACCAAGGTGCGGAACGGGGCATGGCAAGGCTTATCTGGTGGTGTAAAACATAAAAGTTATCATTTCTTTCAAACTCATGATCTTTCTTTTGGGAAAAACACTTGATCTATTTACAATATTTTGTAACAAACAATGAGTTTTCGATGAATGATAACTATTTTAATAAAACGTCTCTTTTGAGTCGTTTTCTATAATTATTGACTATGATCTCCATTCAAGTAACACCCGAATTAGTCTTCCGCTGTCATTAAGATTTTCGGGGGTGTTACAGATTGGCATCAGAGCCAAGGTTATAGAGAACCAAAGAGTTTTTCAAAATCATTTGGACTATAACCGCACTTTTAAAACGGGACTATTTTACACCACTGCCTTACGCCCTTCCGTGACCGCTCTATGCATTAGGATTGATGCATCACTAGATCATAAGTAAATGGCATTCATTTTAGTTAGGCATGGAGATTTGCTTAGCTAACTAAAATAATTATATTATTTGGCATTTACTTACATTAATTTATGGGTTGTTACAGTACCATGTCTGCATCCCACCCAGTTGTTCTGTCCTCAGACACCGAGATGGATGATACCATGTCCTCTACGACTGTCACTATGCCAGCTCATCCCAGTCCTGTCATACCAGCTACTGTTTCGGATGAAACTGAACCTTTTGAGGAAGGTGAAGTTGCCCGAACTCCTACTGTTCCAGCTATGACTGCTCATCCCCAAGAGTACAATGCTTTTGCTTCCATGACCCTAGATCAGTACTATGAGTCGCAGCAATGGCTACCTGCTTCAGATGTTGCTGTGGATGATGAATTATCCAAGTCATCAGAGAACACTGACTCTGCTTCATCAGATTCTTCTGGATCATCTGCCCAAGCTATCCGTCGTCGTCGACTTAGGATTCGTGTTCTTAAGCCTCATGAACCTGAGCCGTTTGGAGTACCTTATAGATTGCATCCTAATGGTAAGACCTTCAAACGCACCGCTAGGAAGCGTGTGCGACCCATCACTATGACTCATGTGATGCTACCAGCTCAGTCATCACCAGCTCAGTCACCACCTGCTCAGTCATCACCAGTTTCACCTGCTGTTCCACCTACTGCTACTTCACCACCACTGCCACTTACTGTGTTCTACCATCAGACTACTACTGTTCCTGCTTCATCACCACCTACAGCATCACCTCCTTTGGACACTTTTAGTGAGCCAATTTTACCGCTCTGCATCAAGTGCTATCCACCATCACTATCTGATCCTGAAAAGCCTACTCAAGTGGACAACGAGGCCGGACCAAGGAAGAGATCCGGTGCTAGGAGATGGTCATTCTTGATACCTTTACTCAGACGATGGAGAGAAGAGGAGGGAGCACCTAGTTCGTTTGAGCTTGGAGAAAGCTCGACTACTGCACCAGCTCCAGTTCTACCTGTTACCGGTGAACCGGTACACCACACTATCCCTTTGTTGGCTACGAGACTTATCAGGCACGAAGATCAGCTGAATGAGCTCATGGCACATTATGATGAGATTCCACTAGTGAGGATAGAGAGCTTGGAGGAAGAAGTCGAGAACCTCGTGGTAGGTCGCTACTCCATCGAGATTGTGTTTGATATGATGAGTACTCAGATTGTGGAGGCAAGAGAGGCCGTTAACCAATTGACTCGGAGATTGGAGACTACTATTCGAGATGCTAGTACTTTGAGAGAGACTGCTTTGGGTCGAGAGAGAGTCCTACATCACGAGCTTGCATCCGCTCATGCTCACACTGCTATTCTGGAGGAGAGGATTGATGACCTCGAGGCGAGAGATCGAGCCCGTGAGCAGCAGATCCGAGACTTGACAGCTATGGTTGAGGAGATTCGTCGTCGTCAGGATGACGCATCGGGAGATGCGTAGATCCTAGCCATCTTTATCTTAGTATGTATCATAAAGCCGCCATATGAGGCATTAAGGCTTGTATCTTTTTGGTTTGTAACCTTGGAACAAGAATTATGATGATGTAACTTTTGGTTGTGAAAAATACTATGTATCGATGTATTCCATGGTTGTATTTCTATTATTCTGATGTTATGATATTATTCCTCGGTGATGTACGCTGAACCAATCCTTATGTCCTTATACATATATTATGATTTGTTGAGAAAAATCATATTTCAATCGTTGTTCATATTCATATCGTATCATTAATTTAAAGTGGTAATCTGGACTATTATGATATGTATAATATGAAATCAGTTTTATCATCGATCGATAATTTCTTAATCTTGGTATTTATTCTTGGAAATTTTAGAAAAATGGTCAAGAAGAAAGCTACCTCATCCACCATCACTCCCGCAGCTATTCAGAAAATGGTCACTGAAAGTGTTAGCGCGGCTATAGCACAACATGTCGCTGATACTGCTATAGCCGAAGCTGAACGCATTGAAGCTGAACGAATTGCCCAAGAGGCGCGTGAAGCTGAAATCGCAAGAGAAGCTGAAATTGCAAGAGAAGCTGAGAACGCCCGAATTGCTCGAGAGGCTGAAGCTGAGCGTGTCGCTCAAGCAGCACGTGAGGCTGAAGCTGCTCGCATTGCTGAAGAGAATCGTGTCGCAGAAGCTGCACGCCTTCTTGAAATGGCAAACTCAAATGCAACTAACACTCCAACAAATCAAAGTGAGTCCACTGTAACTCGCAAGTGTAATTACAAAGAGTTCATGAACTGCAAGCCGACATTCTTCAAGGGCACTGAAGGTGCTATTGGTTTACTTCATTGGTTTGAGAGAACCGACACTGTATTTCTGCTAAGTGACTGCACAAATGATTGCAAAGTCAAGTTTGCGACTGGAACTTTGTTAGAAGATGTGTTATCTTGGTGGAAAGGCCATGCTCAACCAATTGGAATGGAAGAAGCTTGTAAGATTTCATGGTCAGATCTGAAACAACTGTTAATGAAACAGTATTGCCCGAGGACTGAGATCAAGAAACTCGAAGATGAGTATTACCACTTGGCTGCTAAAGGTAATGATCTCAAGACATACTTCAAGAGATTCCATGAGCTGAGAGCTCTATGTCCTCATTTGTTTCCCACCAATGAAAAGCTTTTGGAAGCTTTGATCGAAGGTTTACCTCGAAACATCGAAGGAGATGTCATCGCTTCGAAGCCAAAAACTGTTGAAGAAGTTGTCATTGTATCCCACCGCCTTATGGAACCAATACTAAAGCTTGCAAATGCACAAGGCTCAAGTGACAACAAAAGAAAGTTTGATGATCGGAAAACCTCAAATTCCAACCACTATCGATCCAACAACAACAATCGGAACAACAACAACCAATATCACCACAACAGAAATCAACATCACAATCGGCAAAACCGAAGGCAAGAAGCCGCAAGGGCTTATGCTGCACCCACTGCTGGAAAAGGGTACGTAGGACCACATCCCCAGTGTAACCGATGTTTGATGCACCATTCTGGACCTTGTACTGTGAAGTGCGATAAGTGCAACAAGGTAGGTCATCAAGGTAAACATTGTAGAAACCCTGGAAGAGGCAACACTGTGACAAACATGAACTGCTATGGATGTGGAGAACCTGGTCATTTAAAAAGTCAATGCCCAAAGTTAAATGTCGTTCAAACAAACAATGCGCGTGCAAGAGTGTACATGCTAGGAGATGGAGATGCACCGTTGAACCCTGACATTGTGACGGGTACGTATTCTCTTAACAATCATTCTGCAAAAATCTTGTTTGATTCTGGAGCAGATAAGAGTTTTGTATATACTACTTTTGCACCATTACTTGAAATATCCCCAATCGCCTTAGATACAACTTATGAGATAGAACTTGCCGATGGGAAAATAATAGGAACCAACACCGTAATCCGTAATTGTCCTATTCTATTACAAGATCATTCGTTCCTCATAGATCTTTTGCCAATCAAACTTGGAAGTTTCGATGTCGTAATTGGCATGGATTGGTTGTCCAAACACCGTGCTAGGATTGTTTGTGACGAGAAAACCGTTCATATCCCGATCAATGGTGAAACCTTAGTCATCCAAGGAGATCAAAGTAGAAAGTACTTAAGTATCATATCCTGTGCAAAGTCAATAAAGTACATGGAAAAAGGGTGTTATGCCTTCTTAGCTCAAGTAACGGAAAAGAAGTCGGAAGAGAAACGACTAGAGGATGTACCAGTAATCAAGGAATTTTCTGAGGTGTTTCCAGAAGATTTGCCTGGACTCCCACCTGCTCGACAAGTCGAATTTCAAATCGATCTTATTCCTGGAGCTACTCCTGTAGCACGAGCACCGTACCGTTTAGCGCCCTCAGAAATGCAAGAGTTATCCAAACAACTAGAAGAGCTATCTGAGAAAGGATTCATTAGACCAAGTTCCTCACCCTGGGGAGCACCGGTATTATTCGTTAAGAAGAAAGATGGATCATTCCGGATGTGTATCGATTATAGAGAATTGAACAAGCTCACAATCAAGAACCGCTATCCCTTACCAAGAATCGATGATCTGTTTGATCAATTACAAGGCTCGAGTGTATACTCGAAGATTGATTTAAGATCTGGATATCATCAGTTACGGGTAAGAGAAGAAGATATACCCAAGACCGCATTTAGAACTCGATATGGCCATTATGAAGTCCAAGTAATGCCATTCGGTTTAACTAATGCACCTGCTGTATTTATGGACCTCATGAATAGAGTCTGCAAACCATATCTGGATAAATTCGTCATTGTGTTCATCGACGATATTCTTATATACTCTCGTAATAAAGAAGAACATGCGGAACATTTGAAGACTGTCCTGAAGTTACTCAAGGATGAAAAATTGTACGCAAAGTTTTCCAAGTGTGATTTTTGGATTGAGACAGTCCAATTTCTTGGTCATGTGATCGACAGTGAAGGAATCCATGTGGATCCCGCAAAAATTGAATCTGTTAAGAATTGGCCAGTACCCACTAACCCCACTGAAATTCGTCAATTCTTAGGACTTGCTGGTTATTATCGAAGATTCATCGAAGGTTTCTCGAAAATAGCTAAACCACTGACCGAGTTAACCCAGAAAACGAAGAAATTCGAATGGGGAAACGATCAGGAATCAGCTTTTCAACTCCTGAAGAACAAGCTTTGCGAAGCACCTATCTTGGCACTACCGGAAGGAGCCGAAGATTTTGTAGTATATTGTGATGCTTCACACATGGGTTTAGGCGCTGTTCTCATGCATAGGAACAAAGTGATTGCTTATGCGTCACGACAACTCAAAACTCATGAGAAGAATTATACTACTCACGATCTAGAACTTGGCGCCGTGGTATTTGCACTAAAATTATGGAGACATTATCTATACGGAACCAAATGTATAGTGTACACTGATCACAAAAGTCTTCAACACATCTTAGATCAAAAGGAATTGAATATGCGTCAACGTCGCTGGCTCGAATTGCTTAGTGACTATGACTGCGAGATCCGTTATCATCCTGGAAAGGCAAACGTTGTTGCCGATGCTTTGAGCAGAAAAGATCGCCCTAAGCCACTTAGAGTGAGATCATTGGGAATGGTAATCAATTCACCCCTACCATCGAAAATTCTTGAAGCTCAAATCGAAGCCCTTAAGGAAGAAAATAGGCCGAATGAGAAGATTTATGGCATGCCGGAGAATGAGAATGGATTTGTGAAGAGATCGGATGGAACGCTATGTTTCAAAAATCGAAGTTGGATTCCACTCTTTGGAGGTATCCAAGAGCTCATCATGCATGAATCACATAAATCGAAGTATTCCATACATCCTGGTCCCAACAAGATGTATCAAGATCTAAAGCTTTTGTACTGGTGGCCTAATATGAAGGCTGATATCGCTATATACGCCAGTAAATGTTTGACATGCTTGAAAGTTAAAGCTGAACATCAAAAGCCATCTGGATTGTTAACTCAACCAGAACTTCCTATGTGGAAATGGGAAAGAATCACAATGGACTTCATCACAAAGTTGCCAAAAACTTCTAATGGTTTTGACACCATTTGGGTTATTGTAGACCGTCTTACAAAGTCCGCTCATTTCTTGCCAATCAAGGAGAACGACGAGATGATTACACTCGCTAGACTGTACATCAAGGAGATTGTTTCTCGTCACGGTGTACCAATCTCTATCATATCTGATCGTGATAGCCGATTCACCTCAAGATTTTGGCAAATGCTTCAAAAAGCCATGGGTACCAACTTAGATATGAGTACCGCGTACCATCCTCAAACAGATGGACAAAGTGAAAGAACAATCCAAACTCTGGAAGACATGCTAAGAGCATGTGTGATTGATTTCGGAAAAGGATGGGATAAGCACTTGCCTCTGGCTGAATTCTCTTACAATAACAGTTATCACGCCAGCATTAAAGCTGCTCCTTTTGAAGCACTCTATGGAAGAAAATGCCGATCGCCAGTTTGCTGGGCGGAAGTTGGAGAAGTACAACTTACAGGCCCCGAAATTGTCCAAGAGACAACAGAAAAGATAATGCAAATTCGGCAAAGATTGCAAGCAGCTCGAGATAGACAAAAGAGCTACGCAGATGTTCGGAGAAAACCAATGGAATTCCAAGTCGGAGACCGTGTAATGCTCAAAGTATCACCCTGGAAAGGGATGGTCAGATTTGGAAAACGAGGAAAGCTCAAACCTCGATACGTCGGACCATTCAAAATTCTTCAAAGAATTGGTCCAGTGGCATATAAACTTGATCTTCCCGAAGAACTTAGCCGAGTACATGATACGTTTCATGTCTCAAATCTTAAGAAGTGTCTTTCGGATGAAACTTTAGTCGTACCACTCAAGGACATCCAGCTCAATGACAAACTTAGCTTTGTCGAAGAACCAGTCGAGATCATGGACAGAGAAGTTAAGAGGCTTAAGCAAAGCCGCATTCTTATCGTTAAAGTTCGATGGAATCATAAGAAACGAGGTGCAGAGTTCACCTGGGAGCGCGAGGATGTAATGCGTTCCAAGTATCCCCACCTGTTCATCTAGATCACCCATGACAGCCTCTGCGAGTTTAACCGCGGGACGCGGTTCTCTTAAGGGGTAGGTACTGTAAGCTCCCGGAAAATTTCAATGTACTTAACGTTTTAATCAAGAATTAAACACGATCTATTTCGTTATGAAATTTTCTAACATCACATTTGCATATCATTTGGCATATGCATGATCAACGCAGCTTGAGCGTTCATAAATATACCGTTGTGATCCAAATAAATTTCTCCACGATTCTGATAATCCTAAAATACGAAATGAATACGTAAAAATTTGTAAAAATTACGAATTTAATTATAACAAAAATATATAAAATTCGTACTGGGCCTCGGAACTCATTGGACTTTATTCCGCCTCGTGACCCAACCCAACATATCATTGGGCCTCATATCCGAACCAAGCCCACGCTATTTTCATCTTTGGGCCTCGTTACCCAATTCGAGCCCAACTCATTTATTTCTTTGGGCCTTGTCTCACGTCCGGTCCAACAAACAAACCCAACATATTTTTCTTCCCTTGGGCCTCGCTGCCGAGCCCAACCCAACATGTTTTAGTTTGGGTCTTGATCCCCATATATGTACAAGTAGAATTAAAGACTCAAAAATGTTTTTTTTTTTTTTGTGCTTCTTTCTGTTGGAACCGAGCGAGCAAACAAGAAGAATAAAGAAACCAAACTAAATCTCAACCAAACCAAACTTGAAACATTGTTGTCCCATGCTTTGCGTGTAGTGGTTAAAAGAGGAGACAAATCCTTGCTTAAGACTACCCTAAACCAATATAAAACTACCTAAGCTAAGCAAGACACCCTTTGACTAAACATTGACTCTATAAACCAATGGATATAATGTCCCAAGTGACTTGACTAAGCAAGCATGCTTAGGATTCAAATCCCACGTCTAGGACTCCAACACAAACCAAGACCAAATACATTTCAACATGTGACTAATGAAACTAAAACTAGGAGAGCTAGAGAAATATAAAAATGTAAAAGCCATGCTTGTGTTTTCTTTAAAAGCACACGACAAACACAGACTCTTTCACATGAACTCTCAAAACACCTACACATCTCTCACTAAACGTCCACTGTGGAAGTCGAACTAGGATAAGAAGCATTTCAAGGTGAAGGTTAGGAGATACTCGAGTAAAAATAAAGGGTACGGGTAACATTATAAGGAGAACAAGGGGTTCTCGTTGGTCACTTCTTCTCGTTCACTACTCACACGTATCATCACCACTCATTTTGAGTGAAGTAAGTCCCTCCCAACTCGTTCCATTTCATTTCTTGTTTACATTTGGTTCTCGCACGTATACATGTTATAACACCATCTCATAAACGACTCATGTATTACTAGATCACAACATGTTGTTAATAGTTAATACTAGCCAAAAATATTTAGAAACACAACACGAGCACATGACTATCACACATACACTTCGTTAAACACACGCGAAAACTAAACGGGCCTAAAGCCCAAAAAAAAACCAAGCCCATTAAGCCCAATCCGAGTCCAATAATGATCTAACCCGGCCCAATGTGATCAAAATAAGCTATTAAGCTAGAAAAATAAGCTAGGAATAAGCTTGTAAAAGTTTTGTAAAGTTTTCGTATGTTTAAAAGGAATTTCGGACTATCTTTGCAAAAATAAGAAACGAAGGGTTCAAAAGGTAACATATTTAAAAAGCTAAAGGGTCATTTATAAACGAAACTAGTGTTTTATAAAAGTCCAAGGGTTGAAAATGCTCATTTCGAAAGTACATGGGTATCATGCACGTATGCATGTGCACGCTTAAAAACCACAAGGATCGAATATGTAATTAACTCAAACTAGTATTAATAAACTTTTGGGTTAAAAGTGTCAAGTTTGGAAAACAAAGGTTTGAAGCGTATAAAACGAACCTAGAGGGCTGATTTTGTAAAAACAGTTTTACCGAGGGTCAAAGTTGTCATTTCTGAAAGTTTTGAGTATAAAATATAATTCGTGTAGAAAGTGTCATTTTCTAAAAGTATAGGGACTAAACTTGTACTTTTTGTAACTCGAGGGTAAAAAGTGTAAATTCGGGAAAAGTTTAGAAAAACTTATAAACCCATAATAACTTCGTAAAAACAAGTATTTTGATCTTATGAGTATTTTATTTCGGATAACGGTAAATGTATTACTTATATATATATATATATTATAAGATTATAATTATATATATATATATCAAATCCGATAAAACACACGGGGAATTTATTCAAACACGTTAAAATACTCAACAAATCTATTAAGATCACAACGAGGGAACATTTCACTTATGCGTAAGTGAGGATCATTAATTAAGGCAATGTAGCACATAAATTAACTTAAAACGTTAATCACGATCGCACACTATTGGATTGGACAATCCAATGATCTATTGAATAAGAATATTCAATGCTCTATTATTTTGGTCGCGAACCAAAATGCTCATTACTGAGATTCGCCATCTCATCGTTTTAGGTTTCGAGTTGGAACCTCCGCTACATTGTGCTTGATCTTTTTGTGCGTGTGCATTATCATCAAGGTGAGTTCATAGCCTCGCTTTTACGTTATTTTTATAAACCCCGCGAGGGAGATACATGCTCTAAACTAGAACACAAGGTTTTTCATAAATGCTTGATCTTCTTGATTATTGGTACTGCCTAAGTTGTTAGCCACAAGTCCCCTGATCATGAACCATTAGTCACCGCGAGTGAACGTAGATATCGTGAATAGTACTATGGGGAATAACGAACCCCGTTTCGGTTATAGAGAAATAACCGGGGCGCACCATATCGAATATCTTTAGGTAATTGGCTATTACCTCCTTTGGGGCATACTTTCGTACACTGGTAATTCGGTGTATGCAGTTGAGTCTTGGTTTCATGAGCTTAGCGCATAATAATCTGTGATATTTTCTTATGATATTGTTAGTTTACAATGATCATGATCTTATACTTGTGTTCAACTTATTTTAAACCTATGGACTTCACTCAACATTTTTGTTGACCTTTTTAAGCATGTTATCTCAGGTAATCAGTGAAGATTATGACCAAGGTGCGGAACGGGGCATGGCAAGGCTTATCTGGTGGTGTAAAACATAAAAGTTATCATTTCTTTCAAACTCATGATCTTTCTTTTGGGAAAAACACTTGATCTATTTACAATATTTTGTAACAAACAATGAGTTTTCGATGAATGATAACTATTTTAATAAAACGTCTCTTTTGAGTCGTTTTCTATAATTATTGACTATGATCTCCATTCAAGTAACACCCGAATTAGTCTTCCGCTGTCATTAAGATTTTCGGGGGTGTTACATAAGGTCATGGGTTACTCCTATATTAGCTTCCACTATACATGGCTTAGAGTCTACTACCTTTATCCTGCAACTACCCAGACTATTTGGTTTGATGGGTGAATTGGGGCCTAATTCAATTCCTAAATTCACATCTAAAGACGGAAAATTGGGTAAAGTTGGTTGAGGCTCCGGTTCATCAAAACTAGGAACTTCCGTAGAACTAAGAGAAAGGTTATCACTACAAGCGTTCAAACCTACATTCTCTAATGGTGTTTAGTCCAAAGGTTCTATATCAATTGGGGTTCCTATATTCTCTTCTTCCTCTTCCGGGTAAGTTATAGGCGGTGTGTATTCCTCATATGATGGTAGGGCTTGTGGGCTTGGAGTTTTTACCCCATTCTCCATTATATCTAGATCACCTATATGTTCATCATGTGTTTTAGTATGATCTAACCCAAATACACTCCTAAGTATCTCGAATCCTTTTTTAGCCATTTCAAAGTCTTGGTCCGATTCACAAGAATCATTCTCAAAAACTGGATTACTATGTTCTATTCGCCTAATGGATTCCTCATGCGTGTCATATGTTTTATTGAAATCTATCCCACGCATGCAACTAAGTAGTTCAACTCTAACCATCTCACTCGTAAACAACCATTCCGATTGAGCCTTCCACATTGAGAACATGTCTAAATCTTCGTTATTTGGGTCCCATGTTCCAATTCTACCTTGGGCGAACGTCTTAAATATTTCCCTTGCATCTTGAACACCATATCCCCAAAGATCCCCATCCGCTATAAAGTCAAGTCTCATTTGGGTTTTGTGGTCGATACGAGTGTAAAATAATTGGAGTAGACACAATAAATCAGAGCCTTGATGAAGGACTTTTAGTAGTACGTATTTAAAACGAGTCCGTGCCTCGGGAAAGGATTCATCATGATGTTGTCGGAACCTCAAGATCTCATTTTGGAGTGGAAAAGGTAGATTATGTAGTGTATTTTGTCGATTGGGTGAAAATTTTGGCGGATTCGCGTTTTACATAGCGGCTAACAAAATAGTCAATAAATAGGGTTACAAAAAAAAGCACAAAGAAGGGGGATAGACTACAAAAAAGAAAAAAGCTCACTTGATAGGAATCAAGCGAGTAGACCTAAACGAAATAGAAATCAAACCTAAGCAATAACTATTCCCCGGAAGCGGCGCCAAAAACTTGATAGCGGAGTTCGGGGTCGAAAGACTTCTTTTTCTACTAGCAAGCTTTACAACCCTCTAGGCATTGTACCTAATCGTTGTAGTGTAGTATGGGGTAAGCCCATGGGGTTGATCATTCTCTAGGGGAATAGAGATACGTAGGAAGAGATGTATGACGACAAGGTAAGGTTGAGGGAGATTCTTTTTAGTCTTTTATGTTTTTTTTGAAAGCAAGGTAAATATCTCAGGGTATATGAGTGGGGGGTGGTACTTCTACCAATTTTTACTACTAATTAATTAAACTAATTAACTAATTAAACTAAGGATAGGCTATGTTTTTGTAGGTGTGCTCTTATGATAATTAAAAGTGTGTTTACTTAGATGTTCTTTCTCCCTAGTTATCTCTTATTGGTCGGTTGAATTGTCACATTATCATCTTAATTGGTGCGTTGTATTTCGTTTGGTCATAGGGCGGTGCTAAATTCCCCAATTCTATGAATCGTAACTCTCTACTAGACTATCTGGGATCACCAAGTACCATAGTATCTCCCCCGAATACTCTATTATCCTAAAGCTACAACTCACGCAATAAACACAACGATGGCCTAAGTGCACTCTTAAGCTTTTTGCTATTTAGGACGTTCAAGCTCGCAACAATTAAAGAATAAGCCAATTTTCCTTAATCTAGCGTCTACCAATCAAGACAAGAGACAACCTAACAATAATTAACAACTAGGTTTCATAGATCTAAGCAAATACAATGATAATTTAGCTACTCATGGTAAACAAGCAAGCATACACACAAACAATTAAACATGGGGTAGACATAATGATATGATGAATTAACAAACTTATCTTATGATGTAAAAACGGGTTTGGAACCCTAAAATATTGTCGAAGTCGGACTACACACGATTTAGGGTTTGCTCTCCAAAATTCTACCTCTCTAAATGCAGAAAAATTGAATTCTATATATAGATTTACAAGTGCGACGGCTTTGCCTTTTGATGGTGACGTCGTCAGGTCGCCGTCTTTAGGGTTTTGTTTGGGCCAAGTCATTGTTGGGACGTCATACTTCAATAGGGACGTCGTTTGGGATTTGTTCCTTGGCCGTCTGGTGTAAAGAAGTGGCCTCAAAACTTTTGCTACTGCAAAAACTGATAACACTGCTCACCCTAAATCACCTGTTTCAAGTGCAAAATCTAAACAAACTTTTGCAAAATCTGCACAAACAGGGAAAAGAACTTTTTAGAATAATAAGGTTCATTATAACCAACAGTGGGTACCTAAAACCAAACCAGCATTTTCCACTGCTCATTCAAAAGTTTCCACTGCAAGGGTTGTAAACAAGAAAAATGGGGGACATGGACAATGTTGTGAAGGCCTCAGCACATTGGGAATGGAAACCTAAAGGAACTACCTCTACAACCAATCCCAATGGTGTATCAATGACCTTTGATAGATTTAACTATATTGATACACGAGGCAGGTCCAAGTCAATCATGGCTTGGGTCCCCAAAAGAAACTAACTCTTTACTTTTATGTGCAGGAACATCCAAGGACAAAAAGATCAGATCAAGGCTACACAGATAGTGGATGTTCAAGGCACATGACTGGAAACAAGTCCTATCTTTCTAATTTTGAACATTATGATGGACAGTGTGTCAGCTTTGGAAATTAAATTAATGGAACAACAAAAATGATGCAAGAACTCTAAAGTTAAAGAAAAACATGGATCATTATTATTATTTCACAAAACTGCACACTGAGTGCAGTAGATACATCCATGGAATACAGACTACAAGCATAATTACATCAACTGAAAACAACTAACAACAACCTACTCCAAACAAAAGCTTTACATCCTACCCATACCCATCCCCAACCTAACCACCACCTATCACCTATGGCTTCTTTGGGAAGGCCCACTTTGGCATCACTTTAGGAGCCCCTCACATATCAATCCAGTTATATACCGTAGGGCTTGCTATTCCCATCACCACTACCCCAGCAGGTGGTGAGGATGATGAAGGACCTGCTAGTGGTGGTGCTGTTAGCAATGATGGAGAAGGTGATGGTTGTAGCTCTTCAGGAGGGACTATTGCTGCAAGAGGGGGCACACTCAGGACTCTTCCAGATGTCTCATCATCTGTATCTTCATATGGAGATACATAGGAGCTGATCTCTGAGCTATCCCCTTGATAAGTGCATCCTGAGGCACTGGTTGTAATGATGAAGGACCAGCAGAAAAAGGATTTGAGAGAACACTTGAATGCTTTCTCTTCCTGGAAACAACCTCTTCATACTCTTCTTTCTGAACTCTCCCAGGGTTATTCAAAACAAAGTTATCCCAAAAACTATCAGATGAATTGCTAGAAGAAAGATTGATTGGACTGGAATGACTCATGGTGTTGTTGGAGAAATGTAAGTCTTTGAGAGAGAAATTTTTGGAGTATGTGATTTGGGTGGTTTGTGAGTTAAAGGTTCTTAAATATATGTTAAGTTGGATTCAGTAAGTTAATGAGGGGAAGGTGTAAGTGGTTGAGGAGTAAATGAAGTCTCTTGACCTTGGTAAACGAATCAGTGACTAGGAGTTGACCTAATTAACTTGGAGTTTTTCCACTGCTAATTTTGGAATCACTCTTTGTTTATTATCTAACCACTGATACCTCACAAATGCTTTCAGTGTATGATTCATGTTTGTGACAAGCAGATTTGAAGGATTCTTTGTTTACATTGAAGATTGTTGCTGTTTAGTGCTAGTATCTTTTGTTGACCACTGCATCTTATGAAGAAATTATGCCTAACAGTGGTAACTACAATGCAATCAGTGGTAACAGGTACTCTCACAGTGAAATCAGTAAATCAAAGAAATTTTATTCAAGTCATCATGAAGATTCATTACAAACAAAGAGTAAGTGCTCCTAATCACAAACAAAACACAAAAGACTGCAATCCAACACATCCTACATTCTACTTCCTACACCAGCTACTCCATTGGCTTCTTGCCCTTGCCCACATAGTCATGCTTGTTCTTCTGTGCTCTCTTCCTTTTGTTCTCAAAGGTTGACTGCATTCTTGGACAAGGAAGACCAAGAACTTGTAGAGGAGGCCTTGGTAGTCTTGCAGGCTTATCTGGTATAGCTATCTGCTTCATGTTTGAGAGAGTTGTCTTCAATGCTGTTGTCAGAGCCTTTGGCAAATCTTTGGCCAAGGAATAGGTCTCATCCTCATTCTCATCATCATCTGATGAGGTGGTGTAGAACTCAAGAGATGTTGCAGGTTTGGCAGCAGGTGCACGCTTGGCAGTCTCCTTTGTCTGATTCTTGAAAGAAGTGCTTGCATACCATGGTGGAAAGTATCCAGCCCACCCTGATGCTTCTGAGGAAGACTCTGACTCGATCACAAACTCTTCCTCTGAATCAGAAGAGATGTTAATGGTGTTGAAAGAATTGCTCATGATTATATTTAGGGATCTTGTGTGTTTGAATGTGCTTTGATGAAGATTACCATACGCCAAGTCTCCTTATATAGGCAAAGTCGGTCTCAAGGGCTCATTAATGAATATATTTACTTTTTCCTATTTTGGTAGGTTAAAGAGTAAATATAGATATTATCGGGTTGACTTTGGAAGATATTTTTTTTTTTTGTGGCTTGGTTAAAAGTAACTTTGGTTAAGAACAAGTTGGTTATCTCTACTCTTTGAATTATGCTAACACATGCAACTACATAACCAATCTTGGATGAGAGTTGATCTTAAAAGGTGTATATCTGAGATACACAACAAATGGTTATTGATTCACCATATCTAATCCACATAAGAATCAACTAGTCCAGAGCAAACGGCTACTGGTAAAGACTTGACAAATCCGTTTATGGTTGATAGTTTACCAAAAACTATATGGTTATCAACTCACCATATTTTTTATGATTAAGAGTTGGCTAGTCCATAGCAAACGGCTCATGGTAAAGACATATCAAATCCGTTGATAGCTGATAGTTTTCTAAAAACTATGATAAGAGCAGTCCAATTTTAATATGTTTTTCTTTACCACTGCTCTTTGAAAATCTTTGTGAAAAATTACCACTGCTAGTTCACAGTTTCCACTGACAGTTGTATTTTTACCACTGTTGTTCTAGCCGTTACAACTGATTGTGTCAGTAAATAATTTTTACTAGCCGTTGAAAGAAACCATTACTTTCCATATATATAGGGTAAAATTTTAGGGAGATTATCTACTTTCCATATTGTTATTTATCCTCTTAAGATAAATATTTTCTAAAGATAGTCTTTCTTGCGCAATAATCTTAAACCCTATCTCTATATATCTTTCTCTCTCAATTGGCTAGTTATTCCTTCAATTTATACTGACATAATTAAATTTTTCAACATAAGATTATATGGCACCGATCACTTTTGCAGATGAGCTCAACCAAGTGGCCTACTTACAAAAGTCAAACGAGAAGAGTGGCCCTGTTTTTCACCAGATTGTGGACTTTCTTAATACTACCCATATAAGGTATGCTTTACTTTTAAATCCCACAATCTATATCTCTCAAATCAAACAATTTTGGACTTTTGTTCAGTCCATAACCATTGAAAATAGAGATACACATGAAACAGTGGATGCTCTTAGAGCCACTGTGGACGGGGTAACTATTGATGTTACTGAGGCATCCTTGAGGAGGATTCTCCAATTGGATTATCTCAATGGTATCATCACCTTACCCATGCCCAAAATTCATATACATCTTTCTTCTATGGGGTATGATACCACTGACAAAAAGGCTACTTTCAAAAAGAATGGTTTTTGTCCCCATTGGAGATTTTTGATACATACTCTTTTGCATTGCCTAAGTCCTAAGAAAACATCTTATGAACAATTCAGTTCAACAATGGCTTACACTTTGGTTTGTCTAGCTTTAGATAGGACTTTTAATTGGTCAAAATATATTTTTACAAGTATGAAAGGCAATGTAAAGAGTTCAACAAAATTTTTGATGTATCCAAGGTTTGTGCAAGCAGTGTTAAATGAGTTTCAACTGCAACCCCATACTAATGTTTATAAAATCCATTGCCTCAAGCCTAAAGTTTTTCAAAACATGAACAAAGATGGCAACATGATTTTTACACCTCTCTTTCCTCAAATGCTTGCAAAGATTTCACCTGAACAAAACTCACCCATAATCTCTGTTCCAAACATTGATTATACTCCACCTGTTTCTCACACCTATGAGAGGAGGCGCAAACAGCCAACTTCTCTCATGACAACACAACATGTTTCTGAACCTTTTGGTCTAGGAACAAGCAGTGGTGGTTCTAGACTTCAACCTAGTCCAACTAGGGAGGAATCTGAGCCATTGCCCCATGATTCACCTCTCCCAATAGGTCACACAGTTGGAAGTGTTGAGGGCAGTGGACAACAATTGGAATTGATGGTTTTGTGTACCAAATTAGCAAAGCAGGTTGAATCTCTACAAAAGGACCTGGCACATGTCAAGGAACAGCATGCCAAGGACATTACACACTTGCAAGAGGAGATTAAGACCTTGAAAGAAGAGTTGCAGGGGTTAAAAAGGAAGAAGAAAACTGCAAAGCAAGTGATATCATCTTCATCCTCACCTAATGATGGTGATTCAGCTGCTTTTGATCAAGATTTGGGAAA
Organism: Chrysanthemum seticuspe; assembly: GCA_019973895.1. Lineage (NCBI taxonomy): Eukaryota > Viridiplantae > Streptophyta > Magnoliopsida > Asterales > Asteraceae > Chrysanthemum > Chrysanthemum seticuspe. The sequence goes on along the minus strand of BPTQ01000003.1, from coordinate 15,995,455 downwards.
TTCTCCCAAACAGGGGAGGAAAACATATGCTGGAACTCAGGGGAGGAGAATTGATTTTGAAGATGAAGGTGTTTCTAGTAAAGGTGCAGAGGAAGCTGATACTCAAGAAGAGCAACTAGAGCAAGACATATTCAGTACTGCAACTGCAGATTTTACCACTGATCCAATTTCCACTGCAGAGCTAAATATTTCCACTGTTGGACATGATGTCGCCACTGCAAGTGAAGAAATTGATAAACAAAAGAAAGACAAAGGTAAAGCTGTTATGCAAAGCAAGGAGCAAACAAGAAGAAATGTTTCAAAGAAAGAACAAGTTCAGATTGCTCTTGATGAAGAAGTTGCAAGAAAGATTACTGAAGAACAAGTTGCTGAAAAGAAAAAAGATTGAAGAATTGGAGATTGTAAGCTTTATGGAGGCTAAATGGCTGGATAGATTGGAAGATCCTCTTTCCACTGTTCAACCTACAATATTTAAAGAAAAGACTCCAGAGTTCAGCTATGTGCCTACTGAAAAAGATATTGAGTTCTTGATTGCTAATAATCCAGTAGTCAAGATGAAGGCAATTGACCTACTTGCTGATATGTCCTTAACTGAAGATCAAAGAACTGCTCAGTTGAAGGATATCATTCAAATGAAGAATAATCAAGCACTTCAAGATGTGGTTAGTACAGTCAGAAAGGGTCAAAAGAAACCAAGACAACCAACCAAGGCACAAATTATCTCATACATGAAGACTTATTGTTGTCATGTTGGTGGTTGGAAAAAGCATCAATTCAAAGGAATGTCTGATAATCAAGTTGAAGGTATCTACTACAGAGTTCAAAGACAAGATAAAGATTTTATTTCAATGGGTTCTGAAGAAGAAGCAAGAAGGTTTCCTGGATTGAAGAGAAAGGCCAAAGAAAGTGATTTTTAGAATGTTAAGAAGACAAAGGTTGCTGAAGAACAAGAAGTTCCTACTGAGAAATTCACTGAAGAACAACTGACTGGAATGATTGTGATAGAAGAAGAAGATTTTTATCCAGAACCACTGCAAGTCAGACATCCTATCATTGACTGGGAAGTTTTTACTGCTAGCAATTTTGCTCCAACATGGAAGATTACAAGGCTAGGTGGTGAAACTTCATCATTCATTCAATTTGAAGATCTCATCAAAACCTGTGACAGAGATGATCTTGACACATTATGGAAATTAGTTTAAGAAAGGTTTGATGCTGAAGATCTCAAATATACAAAGGAGATGCAGTTATGGATTAATCTTAGAAGGCTCTATGAACCAGATGTTAATGATGATTTCTGGAAATTATCATGTTCATGTCCTGGTACTAAATGGTTCTACTATGATTCATGTGAAGTTCACCATGTTTCTACAGCAAATGGAGTAGATGCATTCATGCTTGCTGAGAAAGAATATCCACTCAGAGCTGGAACTCTCACAGTAATGTTATGTACAATAATAAGAGTTCATGAAGACAATGAGAAGGTCAGAGCATTGTTACATAGGCTTCAAGATCAATGTTCAAGAGCTATTCAGAAGTTAAGGAAGAAGTGAAGTGTTTGGTTGAATTCCCCAAATCCTTGAAGATGATGCAGATTGAAGAAACTTATTGATTTACTGAGAAATCATAAGTTTAGGGGAGGATTGTTGGGAATAATCTGTTACCACTGATAGTTGTGGAAGACACTGCTTGGATTGCACTAGCAGTGGAAACGTATTACCACTGTTGGTACATTATTACCACTGCTATTAGATAATGGTTAGGAAAACGTGTCTAGATAAGTATAGAAAAGATCTTGTGTATATTCTATATTGTTAGCTTTATACTTATCTTGTAAAGGACTCCTTGTACTATAAAAGGAGGTCCTAGGTCATTGTCTTTGATATACGTTTTACTTACATACATACGTATTATTCACAAAGGCTTCAAGGTGTAACCCTAGTGATAAGCAAGATCACTCGTATTATTCATTAATAATATTGGAGCTTAAGTTTTGTGTTTAATCTGTGTTCACTTATAATACATCATACAATCCGTCTTCTAAGTATTACTAAGTAAATTCCGCGTACTTAGTAATATAACTCAAAATATCAATAACACAAAGTGTGTGTTTAGATCCATCACTTTTCATATTACATCACACTTGATTTAGTGTTTGATACACAAGGTTTCAAGTTTTCAAACGGGAACGTACTCACCCCTCTTTACGTTTTCCACATAATTATTTGTAATCGATCTTCCCTGCGACCTAGTTAATCAAACACAAAACAACAAAAACCTTTACCATTTCACCATTTAATTCGTTTTTTTTTCCTAAACCAATGAAGTTTGATTGTATTGTAATTTTATTTTAAATAACTAATAATTTACATTTTAATAACTAATAAAGTACATCAATTATAACATTTTTTTTGTTGTATGTTTTTGTATTTTGATATCATGTAAGGGTTTATATTATTAATGAGACTTAATTTTATTGTTAAATATATTGAAAAAAAATTACACATACAAAAAAGTCGTATGCAAATCGTTTAAAAAAAAAAAAAAAAAAAAAAAAAAAAAAAAGGGCTGATGTAGCACATGAAATAAGAGTCTCTCATAATCACTGCTTTATATAGCATTAGAATAAAGAGTAAAATACACCGTTCGTCCCTAATCTTGTATACATGCATCACCATGGGACAAACCTTTCCTTTTTTTATCGTGGGGAGTCCAAATCAAGGTTTTTGTAGTCTAAATCAGTCCTTTGACCCATTTTCCGTAGTCAACGTCTGTTATCTTTTGCCAAATCCCTTATTGCCCATATATAAAATCATTCATCTACCTTTTTTCAATCATTTCATCTTAATTAAAAACTCATCCATCTACCTTTGTCATCCCTAAATCACACATTTATCTGATCATGTCTGATACCGATATTCCCATTACTACTCAACATGAGGTTCGTTTTTTAGTAATATTTAATTGTATAATTATAGTCTGTTTGTTTAATTTTTGATTTCGATTGATTTTGTTATGTTATTTAAGGTTACTAATTGAAAAAAGATATATGGTTTCTTGAAGTTGTGATCATGTAGAAAACAAAATAATAATTGTATGATTAGTAATTGAAGGGCTACTATATGGTTTATGTTCTTGGTTTCAATACTTTCAAACTTTTGGGTCATGTTGCATAAGTGATATGTGATAGTCACAATAACATAAACGTGAAGGTTGAGTTATGATGTGCAGAGTGCCAACTGCCAAGTTCGAGTTATTTACACATATGCCACATGTTATTTATGATTTTTGGCCTTGTATCATTATAACCCCGTTGTATTATTAATGATACCTTATTATTGGTAATCTATGGGACTGCTTAGTGCTTATTTTCTTTTTGATAGAACTAAGGAATTTTGCAAGACTTTTGGATTGATTATCCAAAATTCCCAAACTGATGAAGAAATAAGTAGTTCTGAATAATGAGTGTAATTTGGCTCTTGAAGTTGCGAATAAGTACAATAAGGCTTTGTTGAAGCGAGCGAGGTGTTATGAGGCTTTGGGGAAGTTGGAATGGGCGTATAGAGACGTGAGGAATGTTTTGGGGATGGAGCCAAATAATTTGACTGTGTTGGAGGTTGAGGAGTCGGTGAAGAGGGCTATTGCGGAAAAGGGGTTGAAAATTGAAGAGGTGGAACAGGTTTTAGCGAATGAGTATGGTGTGACGTCTGTAGTCAAAGTGGTGAAAGAGAAGAAGAGAAAGAGGAAGAATAATAAAGTTGAAAAAGAAAAAGAAAAAGAGAAAGAAAAAGTCGGTGCGGAAAAGGTTGAAAGTGTAGAAGTCAAAGAAAATAAGGTTGAAGAGGCTAAGGACATTAGGGTCGAAAAAGTGAAATATAACAAAGGTAGGAGAGGTAAGGATAAGAGGGTTGATCGAGTGGATGAGAAGAAGGTAGTTGTTGAGGATAAAAATAGCGTTAAAGAAGAAAAAATTGTCCTGAAAATAGTGAAATTGGTACTTGATGACGACATAAGGTCGGCACAAGTACCCATTGATTGTAGAATTGGCGTGGTTAGGGAGATAATTTGGGGCCGTTTTCCTACCTTAGAGGGTGTGCTTATTAAGTATAAAGATAAAGAAGGCGATTTGATCACCATCACAACTACTGCCGAGCTGAGAATGGCTAAGGCTTCAACTGATCCTCAAGGTACTCTTAAACTGGATTGTCAACTTTGGTAGGCTGTTTAAAGAGCATGTGGGATTTGAATCTGATTCATATTTGGATCTTCATGAGCTAGGAATGGAACTGTACTCAAAAGCAATTGAAGAAACTGTTACAACTGAAAATGCCAAAAGCTTTTCGATATTGCTGGTGGTAAGTTCCAAGAAATGGCTGCTCTAGGACTATTTAATCTAGGGAATGTTCATATGAACAAAGCGAGAAAGTGGGTAGTTTTTGCGGAAGATGGAACCAAAGAATCGATACAAGAGCAAGTGAAAAAAGGATATGAATGGGCAGAAAAGGAATATGTAAAAGCAGGGCTAAAATACCAAGAGTCGATAAATATCAAACCCGACTTTTATGAAGGGTTTCTAGCACTCGGGCAACAGCAATTTGAACAAGCAAAGCTAACATGGAGCTATGCACTTGGAACCAATACTACTTTAGAGACGGGACCTTCTACAAAAATATTGGATCTATACAATAAGGCAGAGGATATCATGGAACATGGAATGCAGATTTGGGAAGAGTTGGAGGAACAACGGTTAAATGGACTTAGTTTGTACGATAAGTATAGGGACGACTTGGTAAATTTGGGACTCTAAGGGTTGTTAAAAGATGTGTCTGCTGATGAAGCTGCATAGCAAGCTGCACACTTACTATCTCATATTTATATCTTGTGGGGTACTTTGCTTTACGAGCGTTCTGTTGTGGAATTTAAGATGGACTTGTCAGCATGGGAAGAGTCTTTGGCAGTTGCGGTTGAAAAGTTTGAGCTTGCTGGAGTATCAACAACCGATTTAGCAGTTATCATAAAGAATCATTGCTCCAATGGAACAGCTTCTGAAGGTAATTACACATACTCGTACAAAATTAAGAGTAATAAAAAAAATGGTAAATTTGCAATAAATAGCACACATTATACCCTTTATTTCTAATTTGGTCACTGGACTTGCAAAACCGTTCTAAGGGTCTGTTTGGGTTAGCTTATTTTGGGAGCTTTATTTTATTTTTCATCTAGCTAATAAATTGTTTAAGGCTTTTTTTTTGGGGGGGGGGGGGGGAAGCTTAGAAATGAAGTGAAAGTATTTTTCTGTTTTTGATCCAAAATAAATAGCTAAACGATCCTTTCAAGTGACGATTTTACAGTCAAGCGTCAATGAGCAAATAAGAAATGGGTTTTGCCCATTGCAATTTCCGTATAAGAGCTGCATGTATCTACTGATGGTTTATTTTCTCTTAGTATAACCTTATATTACTCTTGAACATGGCCAAATGCAGGTCTTACTTTCAAAATCGATGAAATGGTTCAGGCGTGGAATGACATGTATGATGTCAAGCGGTGGCAAACAGGTGTTCCTTTTTTCCGACTGGAACCATTGTTCCGGCATCGGGTCTCAAAACTACACACTGTCATGGATCATTTCTGAGATTTCCTTGCTTATTTGTTGATAAGACAATTAGAATAAGAGTGTGACCCTATATACCTTATTCGATAAATATGTAATTGTTAATCACATGTGTTAAATCCCTTTTAGTAGTGCAAAATAGGGCAATATCAAAAGCAGTTGCATTGTGAATCTAGTATGTTTATGTGATTGTAATATGTTTAGTATTAATATATATTCAATTTTCATGTTTTGTTGTAATTTCTTTTGCAATTATATACTTGATAAGATTGCATACAAGTTAATTCTTTCATTCTATGGTGATGCTGTTAATTTTAGTAAGAGAAGCAAAAATTTAGAGAGAGAAGCAGGAAAAGAGATAACATGAGGGTAGTGGTAGTGATGGTATAACATTTTTATTAAGTGCACCGTTCGTCCATAAGGTTGTACCACCAAAATAATCAATCAAAACGATAAAATGACCATTTTGCCCTCATGTGCAAGGCACATGGCTAAAGATAACAGACGTTGACTAACGGAAAATGGGTCAAATGACTGATTTAGACTACAAAAACATTGATTTGGACTCCCCACGATGGAAAAGGCAAGATTTGTCACATGATGATGCGTGTATACAAGATTAGGTACGAAGGTGTTTTACTCTCGAATAAATAAAGCAAATAAAATGTAGATAGAAACAAGGATGAATAAAAAAAAACAAAAGAAAAACGGCTTTTGGAAGTCCGTTGAAACCAAAGAAAAAAATATAAACAACCTCTGACTTATTATAATACAAGTCATTTTCCTTCCGATCTCGTAAAACACAGACAACAACAGTTGAAAAAAACACAGACAGACAGACAGACGATGGGATCACTGTCACTTGCAAAGCTTGTATTTGTTCCGGCTGACCGGAGAAGTTGTTCACTGCATGCATTGATCCGGTCAAACTCCCCGGGCAGCATGAGCAAAAACAAGAGAATAAAAGTTGTTGGTTGTTGTGTACAGAATAAGAATAAGAATTATTCTTCAATTGATTTTAGTGATCCTGATTGGAAAACCAAATATGAAGAAGATTTTGAAAAGAGATTTAGTATCCCTCATATGACTGATTTCTTTCCTGATTCTCCAGCTTATCCTTCCACTTTTTGTCTTAGAATGAGGTGACCCTTTTTTCTTTTTTTTTTCTTTTATATATTTTCTACTGCGATTACACAACGCGTTTTGTGGTCTACTGCGGGTGGAGTTATTAGGAACTGACAGTTAAATGTGCTCATGTGAAAGTAGTACTGGTATGGGCGACCTGCCGGGAAGTCTTTCACATGAGTGCCACAAAAACAAAGCCGTGAGCGATGTTACACCTACTTATTAGGTTTATACTGCATCTGCATTCCCTATGTTTGAGAAAAGTCAATGGTCTCATTTGGGCAGCAATGAGTTACAGGGTGTTTGGAATTATGCTTAAACTTAAAACATAAGAGCAACAGGAATTTAGTCTTTAGATATGCTTTTGCTATAAAATAAACATTGCAATGAGACCCGGATAAATATTCTGCTAGAAACTGTCAATCGAACCCATTTTAATCAAGGGTTTTATGTTAGATATGAGTGTAAACACGTTATTTCAATCTCATTACAAATAAGCTTTTGAATAAGCATGTGCTTACTGTTACAAGAAAAAGAATAAGCATGTGCTTCTTTTATTCCCAAAATAAGCAAATAAACATATGCACTTTGCTCTTTTCAAACACTCCAAATTGCATGTACGCTTAATAAATGAGTAAGTAGATAAGCACAAAATATACGCAATCCTAAACACCTACTTTAGAGAAACGGGACGAAAGCCGAAAGAATTTTATCATTTTTTGTGTGTGTACATAAGTTTGTTTTTCTAAGAGAATAGAACGGAACATGAACAAATATTGGATTAATTTCTCTCCAACACTTTATGGTCAAAATCTTTATGGTGTTTTATTAGTTACGGAATTATGCTAATGTAAACTAAGTTATCTATATAGGAAGGGTAATATTATAAGATTGGCAAGTGAAGTAGACTGCTAATGAGTAATTCATCACGATGTAAGTATTTCCAGGGATAATTTGAAAACGTAGCATGACTCTTAAATTATCTAAATTAGAAGTGGATTTGATTTGTGAAATGAAGAGACCACACGAGTAGTTTTCTTAAGGACTCGTCTTTTGTACCGAGGGTATTTATAAGCACCCATATCCGCATTTGCTGATTAACGGCAATCTTATAAGTTATAACCTAGACTGGCACAAAATACAGTCACAATAAGTGTGTGCATTAGTTGATAACCTAGGCATATAGATGCCACTTCTTTGTAGTTTTAACATGTACTTTGCTTTACTGATATTGTTACATAATGGGCTACAGGACTCCAGTAAGCGAAGAATTTGCACAAGGGTATCCTTCTGATGAAGAGTGGCATGGATACATTAATAATAACGATAGAGTGCTACTTAAGGTATATGAGTTATAACCATTGTTTTCCGATTCATTTGTTTTTTTGTAAGATCACCTGCTTGGATTCAAGGCAGTTTAGTTCTTAATCCTGAAATTTGGCAAATGTTCATGATTAATAAGTAGCTCTTTGTGCTCTTAGGCGTATATATTAGATAGATGCACTTTATGTATGCCAGAAATGTGTATTTTTTCTAATGGCTTTACTTGACATGTGGACATCTTAGCGTCGTATTATGCTCTGTTAAAAATAATTTTGTATTAGATACATTTGATCTGACATGATTGCTGTATTATTAGTAAACGAAGCCATTAATGATTGAATTTTGATGGATTTACTTGACATTGTACATTTTAGTGTCGTCCTATACGCTTTTAAAAGTTATGTTGTTTCAGATGCATTTGATGTTACATGATTGCTGCATTATTCGTAAAAGAAACCATTTATGAAGAAGTTTAAAATGAAGTTTCTTGAAAGGATTAAACATGTTCGCTGGATGATTCTGTTTATCTTTTGTTTGCAATAAATGGTCATTGATACTGTAAATAAATGGACATTTTGGTCAACAAAATAATACTTAATCTACACAATCCAACAAGAAGTGAATCTTAGAAAAGCTTGGACTGGGTGTCTGGGTCAGAAAATATCAAAATTTTCAACTATTTCACCAAGCCTAGTGTCTACTCATGCTAATGCTTGGGCCAAGTACCTAATAGTATATATATCTTCAAAAAGCATGACTTGCAGAGTTAAACAATAACTGTCTTTACTCACTAATTAAACACGAATTACTTTATTACGATCTGTGAATTCAAGTTTCATTCGTAGTTCCATCAGCTCAATGAATATGTAAGAGGTGCAAGGTTATGAGAAAATGAGGGGCGGGTAATTGTTCTGGTCATCTTCACATACGAGACAGTTTGTAGCGTATGTAAAAATGCTTCTGAACAAATAATGTTCACAGTTGAATTACTGTATCATTTTTTTTTGTTTTGGTAAGACCATCTATTAGATCAGTTTTATCTTCTAGTTTAGTCAACCCTTAATTGTGATCCTGATTAAGGGACAAATAACTGTAATTGCTGGTCGTTTTACCTTTCTATGTTACATAACTTTGTTAGCACTAAATATTTTGTTAAATTTGCTTGACGAATGTTGCGAATCATGTTACTGCGTTGCAGAAATGGTTTTCATCTAATGTCTACAAAGCTAGTTTTAGTAGCAGTTTTCTAAATAAAGTTCTTAGTGATAGAGAACTCTTAGTTAGAAACTAAGAAAGTCCACGTGATCGTATTCAACATTCTTTTTGGCTCAAAAACGAATTCGGAATTCTTAGTTTGCATTGGGATTTGTACGATAGTATCAGCAACACAAGATGAACAATAGAACCTTTATTCAAACCTAAGCCTCAATAGTCGGCTTAGATTAATCAACAATAGTATCCAAAGTATTACAAGATTAGATTAATGTCAATGAGACAATAATCATACAAATACAAAGAGAAGACAAGATCAATGAAATGATCAGAAAGAAAAGAATGTGAGACAATGACTGCACACTCGGTTGTGCCTAACCCTAGATTAAGGGACTTATTAAATAGGAGAAAAAGATACACTAAGACCCCTCTAACGGCTATAAATGATTCATCAGCAGAAATGAGTAATGCTTCAGCAGAAATGAACTTCTTGGAACTTTAAATCAATTATGCTTTGACCATGATTAACCCCTGTAATAAGCCTGCAATGAATCATAACTTGAGAGCCATTAGCAATTGATAGAATGACATGTTTGCCACAGATTAGTACCCCAAAATTTAACAGGATTCAATATGTGGAATAAATTTGAATTCTAGAAAAGCTAATTGCTCCCAGAAAATGATAAACTGTTATGCCAATTACAGGTTATTCGGTTTTCTTCACCTAGATCTGCTGGTGCTGAGTGTATTGATCCTGATTGTACGTGGGTGGAGCAATGGTAAGGATTAAAAGATCTGAAATTTTTGGGGATAATTGATGTAACGTCGTACTGTAAAAATATAACAAAAGGATATGTAACACTGCTGAACCCTTTTAGGATTCATCGTGCTGGTCCTCGTGAGAAAATTTACTTCAAACCAGAAGATGTGAAGGCTGCAATTATAACTTGCGGTGGACTCTGTCCCGGGCTTAATGATGTCATACGACAGGTGGTTTCTATATATGATTTTATATTTGTGGTGTTTTATCAATTACGTAAATAAGAATCATGCCACACATCAGGGTCCTCTGTGCTTCACATTACCAGTTTAACACCTAGGTGTTTAACTTGCCCAAATTTAGACAAAAAGTACTTGTTTTTTAAGCTTGGCATTTTAGAAAACAAAGTTATATCTTAAACAATTTTTAATGCAGTTTGAAGAATTTACTGAATAGGATCAATGTGTCGGCCTAGCTTACAATCACCTTATTTTATGTGACCATCTTAAACAATCTTGGTTTATGTGCCTAAAACAATTAGTCATTTAGAAAATAATAAATTAAAATCTTTGATTCATTAAATGTAGTTATGTTATATATATTATTAAACCATATACTGCTTAACTACTCTACTTAGGTGATCCATAATTGAACATGACAAGATCACATCACAATTTACGTTTGTTTAGTTCTTTATAGAACACCACTATTTATTTCCAAAAGTATTATATAATATTTCTGTAGCTTTCAAAACCAATCATGTTTGTTTTTCTGTAAGTTCTGAAAAACCCAAAATGACATTGCTCACGTTTAAATATTTTCGTGATCATCATATGTTAACCTATTGATTCCTAACTTATTTTCCTTCGTTTGGAGTGGTTACAGATTGTCATCACCCTTGAAATATATGGTGTGAAAAAGATTGTGGGGATTCCTTTTGGATATCGTGGATTTGGCAACGAATTAGCTGAAATACCAGTGAGTTTTATCTTATATTCTTATTGTTACGTCTTTCACTTATCACAAATCATCATTTATAAGATCAAGGTGTCATAAGTCTGAGGAAAATCAGGAGTATCTTTCGGTAATTATGATTACAGGGTAAATACGTATCAGTGATCAAGAGCCCATGGAACTAAAGTTACCTGGGACAGGCTGGGTCTTGCTGGGTTCCCCGCAAACACTTTTTCGTTTATTTTTTAAAGTTTTCTATAACGATAATGTGACCTGTTTGACCTATATGACCTGTTCGACCCATATGACCCGTTCCTCTTATTTGCAATTTTGTTGATTTGTTCTGTTTGAGTTAAACACACAACCAAAATCAACCATTTATTAAATGGGCCGAAATTGCTAACGCTTCTTTATACTTGTACTTTAAATACTATCATGCCCACATTTGGTAACTGAACCTTTTACATGATCATTAGTTGTCTAGGAAGGTGGTTCAAAATGTTCATCTTTCTGGTGGAAGCTTGTTAGGAGTTTCTCGTGGAGGACCAAATATCAGCCAAATTGTGGACAGCATGCAGGTACTTGGTTCTGTTGTTTGTGTATTGATCGTCTCATATTCACTCTTTGATTATAATCACGATTTTGACCATGGGCGTAATGGATATGTCTTTGAAATTGTGGCAGAAAAGAGGAATCAATATGCTTTTTGTGCTGGGTGGAAATGGAACACATGCTGGCGCCGATGCAATACACAATGAGGTTTATAAGTTTGTCCATATTCTGTTTTGGTCCCTATTTTAACAATGTTAATAATTTCGTCAAATTTGAATTGTTTTATGGTTAGTGCCGAAAAAGAGGGTTAAAGGTGGCTGTTGTTGGTGTTCCCAAAACTATAGATAATGACATTCTGCTGATGGATAAGACATTTGGTTTTGATACTGCTGTCGAGGAAGCACAAAGAGCCATAAATTCTGCATACATTGAGGTACTTCTATTATTAAATTATTATCAACACTCTCTATATCAACAACAACAACAACAACAACACACCCAATCCCGCCGAGGCAGGGTATGGGGGAGGTAAAATGTAGACAGATCGTACCCCTATCCCAGGATGTACCCGGGAGTAGAGAGACTGCTTCCAACGAGACCTCCGGCAAGTGCAGGTGTGCGGGTGAGAAAAAGAAGAGAGAGCAAAAGGCAGAAAACAGCAAGCAGGAAAGGTATAAGGTAGCAGGCAAAACAAACAAAGCACGTAAACACGCACAATAAAGCACAAACAAACAGACAAGAAACCCGAAGAAAGAACCAAGTAAAAGACACAAAAACAAAGGGCAAACAAAAAGTGACCAAGGCACCAAGAGCAGACAAAAAGGCAGAAAACAGCATGCAAGAAAGGAATAAGGTAGCAGGCAAAACAAACAAAGCGCGCAAACACGCACAATACTGCACAAACAAACAAACAAGAAACAAGAAGAGAGAACCAAGCAAAAGGCACAAAAGCAAAGGACAAACAAAAGGGACCAAGGCACCAACAGCATACAAACCTAAGGACACACACAGAGCAAAGCAAAGCAACACACCGGGGGCAAAAACAAGGGCACAGGCAAGGGGAAACACCTACACAAAGAAAACAACGCACCGGGCCTAAAATCTACGGCAGAGCAAAGACGCGACAACCAAACCAAAAAGCAAGGGCAGGGCAACAAAGAGACACCAAAAAGCCTAGCCTCTAAAGAAGACAAAAGCCACCGAGCTCCTACCCTAAAACAACTACCCGCAGATCCTAATTCTATCTCTCCACGTCTTCCTATCTGAGATCATGTCCTCGGACAAGAGAAGCTCCTTCATGTCGAGCTTAATTCTGTCTTCCCACCTGAGTTTGGGTCTACCCCTTCTTCTCACGCCATCCACTAGGAGCTCTTCAACTCTTCTAACTGGTGCTGTTTGTGGCCTTCTCCTGACATGCCCGAACCACCTCAACCTTCCTTCTCTCATCTTCGAGATAATATTCTCGACCTCAAGTTTTGCTCTGAAAACTCCGTTCGGAATCATGTCCAGCAATGTTTTGCCACAAGTCCATCTTAGCATTCTCAGTTCTGCCACCTCAACCCGGTTTGCAAGTGCCTTGGTGATGGGCCAACACTCAGACCCGTACAGCAAAGCCGGTCTAATCGCCACCTTATAAAATTTTCCCTTAAGCTTTAAGGGGACGTTCCTATCACAAAGTACTCCAGACGCCGCTCTCCATCTCGCCCAGCCAGCCCTGATCCGATGAGACACGTCCTCGTCTATCCTCCCTGATTTGTGAATCATCGATCCCAGGTATTTAAAGGACTCCTTGGGTGGCAGGGTGTGGTCACCAATACGAATATCTTCGTGATGGCCTGTCTCGATCCTCCCAAAGTCACATCTCAAGTATTCGGACTTCTCTCTACTCACACGAAGGCCGTTGTTTTCAAGAGCCTCCCTCCATTGCTCAAGTCTGATGTTTAATCCTTCCGCCGAATCTGCCACTAACACAATGTCGTCAGCAAAAATCATGCTCCACGGGATGCCCTCTTGGATCCCTAGAGATAACTCATCTAGGATCAAGGCGAAGAGATAAGGACTAATGGCAGATCCCTGGTGTAGCCCGACCTCCACCGGGAAAAACTCTGAGACCCCCACGGTTGACCGAACACGGGTCCTAGCCCCCTCATACATATCCTTAATAATTCGTACAAATCTCCTTGGTGTACCCTTATCAATCAGCGTTCTCCAAATCAACTCGCGTGGAACACTATCATATGCCTTTTCAAGGTCAAGGAACGCCATATGCAGGTCCTTCTGTCTCTCTCTGAACTTCTCCATGAGACTTCTAAGAAGGTGAATAGCCTCAATCGTAGACCTTCCTGGCATAAAACCAAATTGGTTCTCCGACACCCTCGTCTCCCTTCTCAACCTCTTCTCAATAATTCTCTCCCAAAGCTTCATGGTGTGGCTAAGAAGCTTGATGCCCCTATAGTTGCTACACACCTGCACATCCCCTTTGTTCTTGTAAATGGGGATGACTTCACTGAGTCTCCATTCTTCTGGCATCTTATCACCGGAAAAGATCTTGTTGAAGAGGCAGGTCAGCCAAGCTACCCCCTCAACACCCATACACCTCCAAGCTTCTACTGGGATTTGGTCCGGTCCTACTGCTTTGTTACTTCCCATCTTCTGTAGAGCAACCTTCACTTCCGGTTGGTTAATCCTCGAATAGTAGCACTCTGGTCGTTGGCTGTGGTTCTCTTCATCCCCGCTACCTTCAGGAGTTCCTACGTTGAAAAGAGAGGCGAAATACACTCCCCATCTTCTCCTAATATCCTCCTCGTTAACAATGGTCCGACCCCCTTCATCTTTGATATATTTAACGTTTCCTAAATCCCTCCTTCTTCTGTCTCGAGCTTTAGCAATCCTAAATATATCGTTAGCCCCCTCTTTCGAGTCCAATTTCTTATACAAATCTTCGTACGCCTTGTCCTTCGCTAGTGCTACTGCCTTTTTCGCTTCTCTTTTAGCTACTTTATACCTCTCCTCTGCGGCGGAAATGTCATCTTGGTGGCCTTCTCGGCACACCTGAAGCTCCCTGAACCTAGATTGTTTCGCAGCAACTTTGGATTGCACTTCCTCGGAAAACCACCACGATTCCCTCTTGGGTTGCTGGGACCTCGTTGCCCCTCTAGTCACACCCAGGGAATCCTTTGCTGCGTCCTTAATGATGCTGGCAAGCGAGTTCCACATCCGGTCCGCGTCACTAGCATACAAGTCTTCGGACCGCGTAGAAAGACCCTCCGATACTTTCGCACTAAACGTCTCAGCCGCTTCACCGTACAAATTCTTCCAAAGTATCCTCGGTGCCCTGGCCTCCACTCTCCCTGGGTGATGCCTCTCGAAAAGAGCATCCATCACTAACAATTTGTGTTGGGATGTGCATGCCTCTCCTGGGAAAACTCTACAGTCCCTACATGCTCTGAGATCAGTTCTTCGAACCAACAGGTAGTCGATCTGGGTGTTGTGGCCCCCACTCTGGAAGGTGATCAAATAAACATCTCTCTTCTTGAAGAAGGAGTTCACTACCACCAAGTCGTGAGCCGTAGCAAAGTCAAGAATCGTACGACCCTCATCGTTCCTATCTCCAAAGCCATAACCTCCATGGACCCCCGCGTACCCATCCATCGCCGCTCCAATATGGCCGTTCAGATCACCTCCTAAGATCAGACGCTGGTCTGACGGGAACTCTCTAACAAGATCATCAAGCGAGTCCCAGAAGTTCTTCTTCTCCACTTCACTACGGCCCACCTGTGGTGCATAAGCACAGATTACATTAACGGTCTCCCCTTCAATAACCAAAGTAATCGCCATGATCCTATCGCTCCTCCGTATCACTTGCACCACATTATCCTTGAGGCCCGCCGCCAAAATAACTCCCACTCCGTTACTCGCGATCCTAGAGCCCGAATACCAAAGCTTGTACCCGTTACCCTCCCTCGTGCTAGAGCCCTTCCATTTAGTCTCCTGGAAACACGCAATGTCTACCTTATGTCTCCTCAACGCGTCAACAAGCTCAAAAAACTTACCGGTCAAAGACCCAATATTCCAACTACCCACCCTGATCCTACGGGGAAACGCAACCCTAGCGCTACCCCTACTCACCCTAGGCCCATCTACCCCGCCTACTCCACTAACCCCGCTGACCCCGATAACCCCTCCTACGCCATCTACCCCGACTACCTCGCTAGCCCCGCTAATCCCGCCTACGCCATCTACCCCGCCTACCCCGCTAACCCCGCCTACTCCACCTACCCCGCCTATATCCCCTACACCGCCAACCCCAACAACTCCTCCCCATCCGGAAAGACATGACCTCAGGTAACCATCGACAACCGTAGTGTCTATCCTATCGCCAACAAACAACCAACTAGGCTACAACAAGCCCTAGGAACAAACCGACCCTAAAAAACAAGCACAACACAGAAAAATATAACAAAAGAGGGATAAGAAAGCAATACAACCAACCCTATGCCCACAAGCTGTAAAGGCTACTGCCAAGAAAACAGAAAGAAAGCACAAAATATATAAGAAATAAGAGTAAAAGAGTAATAGAGGGAAAGAAGGCAAACGCTCTGCTGCTACCGGAAAAAAAAAATCCGGTCAGCAGTGGTGGCGGCCGGAGGTGGTCAGCGGCGGCAGGCTGTGTTTTCCGGCAAATCTGAGTCGGGGTAGTTGTGGAGCAACACTCCCCGGAATTTTATTCCAAAAACCTGCAAAAGAGAGAAAAAAAAACAGAAAAAATAACAAAATATACCGTCCTTTAGCCGGCTCGTGTTGCTGCTCCTGGTTGGCCGGAAACACACGAACACCAAGGCGAGGTGGTGTCGGGCCTGATCGCCTGAAAATAAAAATTCCGGCGAATACGCGCAGGCGCGTGGCGGCGCGTCAGAAGTCCGGCGACCAATCAAAGAGCACCGGTGGGATCGGGTTGAGGTGAAGAAAATGTTGGCAGTATTTGATTTAACCAGATCTTGATGAAATAGGAGCGATTTAGAAGTTGAGATGAGAAGAGGAAAAGAAAATGATAAGAGAGAGAGAAAAGAGGAGAGAGAGAAATTGGTTGACCTGGTTTTTTAACAAAACATTTGAATTTTTTTCAGGCCCATAGTGCTTATCGTGGTGTTGGAGTTGTTAAGTTGATGGGGCGTAGTAGTGGTTTTATAGCTATGCAAGCAGCTCTTGCTAGTGGGCAGATTGATATATGTTTAATTCCTGAGGTATATTGATGCATATTAATGTGTATAATTTGTTTCTTGTGTTATCACATGATCATCGAATCATTAACAACGTTCTTTTAATTGAATCCATAGGTACCCTTTGAGTTACATGGACC
Source organism: Chrysanthemum seticuspe (assembly GCA_019973895.1). Taxonomy (NCBI): domain Eukaryota; kingdom Viridiplantae; phylum Streptophyta; class Magnoliopsida; order Asterales; family Asteraceae; genus Chrysanthemum; species Chrysanthemum seticuspe. The sequence continues at coordinate 15,978,559 of BPTQ01000003.1, read as the reverse complement.
TCATGGCGTTCTAAAACATCTTAAATATCTACTTGAAACAAAGGGATCAGCTGTCATCTGTGTAGCAGAGGGAGCTGGTCAGGTTGGCTTTCTATGCTAGTAAATAATGTGCTTCTTTAAATCACAGATATATCATGCCTTTTACGTTTAACTATGTTCAGCTTACACATTCCTCTTTGAGGTGTCAATTTCGAGCTATTTGCTTATTCAGTGGGTTGGGTGATTTGGCTTCATTTTTTTTATTTTTTTTTTTTTAATATAATTTCATACGGATCAAATGGATCAGATAAAAATCTGTAGTAAAACAGGAGCTAGTATTTGGGTTGAAGGCATACAATACACCTCCCAAGCTAAAACGGAACTAGTTAAAAGGGTCGTTTTAAAAATATTGTTTTTGTAATTGCATTTGACACATTTACTATTCATACAAGTCTAATTGGAAAAATATTGTTTATGGGACAATCTAACTAGGTCTGACCCGTACTAGAAAATAGTTCACTGTAACCTTACCCGTTATGACCCGCTACCCAAGCTACCCGACATGCCCAAATTGTGGTACCTTTAGTTAAGATGTTTCTGTCTGAGGTCATGTATCTATGATTTTCTTAATTTCATTTTGTTTTGGTGGGTGTCACCTCGTTAGTGGGGCTTGTTTTGAGTAGTTCTTTAAAACTGTAGAAAATTGTTCTTGGGTAATGATTTTGTAATGTTGTCGGCTGCAGAATTTTTTGGAGAAAACAAATGCTAAGGATGCATCCGGGAACACTGTACTTGGAGATATTGGTGTACATATACAACAGGAGGTTAGTCAATGTTTAAGTGCTTAACCCATTTCTTTTTGTGCGTTTATCTATTCTATACTTTTTATTACAGCTAATTAACAATATTTTTATGAATTTTAATGACTCCCACATGAAATCAACCACGTACTCTTTGTAAATGATCTATAGATCTTTGGAATTTATTCATAATGAATTAAAAGGATCATGTGAGACTTAATATTATGATTGTAAAGTATTCAGCTATATCTTTCTTATGTGATATCGTTTCAGATGTATCAGTATAATCAGATCAATGATACTCTTTCAGATAAAAAAATATTTTAAGGAGCTTGGGGATCCAGCTGATGTAAAATACATTGATCCAACATATATGATCCGCGCCTGCAGAGCAAATGCATCGGATGGAATTCTATGTACTGTGCTCGGTCAAAATGCTGTAAGTTTATTTCTTGTGCCCGACCAGTGGATAGTACTTATCAGTGTTGCAAAAATCGGCCGAATCGGCCGATTAATCGGTAATCGGCCATACACCTTGTAGAATATTGAAAATCGGTCAAAAAATCGGCCAGGTGAAAAATCGGCCAAAAATCGGTAAAAAATCTGCCTAATCGGTCAAAAATAGGCCGAATCGGTCAACTTAAAAAAAATAATAATTTCACTTATGACGCACAATGAGGATCGTTTATTTCACTTATAACGCACAATGGGCCTTATAATCAGAATTGGAGCCTTTTATTGAGGTTTGGAAACATAGTAGGCTTGGAATCGGTTAAAATCTTTAGTTTGGTCTCCAGAAATACCCAAAACTTGCAGGAAATGCCAAACCGATTAATCACCGATTAATTCCGCCTTGACCGATTACTCGCTGCAGGGTGGTTGACCGCCCGACTACCGATTTGCGATTTTTGCAACATTGGTACTTATAGTTTACTTCAACCACACTTTCATTATAAAAGCTAGTTGAGCAATATATAGGGCTCTTCTTAGGCATCAATTATCCCCCAGAATGTTATTTCTTCACACAGAAAATAACATCACGATTTTAGTCTGATAAACTCATCACGATGAAGCATAACTCAAGTGGAAAGTTCAGTGACCGCATAATAGTCATTTGGGTTAAACTTAACAAAGTTGGTTATAATCAATCCAGAACGTGTCGTGGTTCAGTTTCCATCAGCATCTTGCCAATATGAGGTGGCAAGATGGGTGGGTTTAGTAACAGGTGAAAGCATGTTTGACCGTTCGTGTTGGAAACAGTCATTTTTATGTATGGGTCAAAACAAGCCAAGGTCAAGTTGACATGCGTTAGAATTTTCGTAAATATGGTATTTACAATTTACTGGAAGACTGCTTGTTAGGTTTTTTCAAGCAAGACATGCAAATAAGCACACACCATGTATGAAACATTCTTGCTGACATGCACAAACCGATAAAACACATATTCCTAAAATGGCGTTTTCTTTTATTTTCAAACTAGATTTCTATTATACTAGTTTTTACTATAAAATAAACAAACCATACCCTTGAACTTAGTTCTTGCTTCCCCTATTTTAAAGTGGCAGCTTATCACCACTCTAGATTGACCTCCATGGTATGTGTTAACAGGTACATGGTGCATTTGCTGGATATAGTGGTATCACAGTAGGCATATGTAATACTCACTACGTCTACCTTCCAATTCCTGAAGTGATTTCTTATCCCAGGACGGTTGACCCAAACAGCCGCATGTGGCATCGTTGTTTGACAGCTACTGGCCAACCAGATTTCATCTAATCTAATCCATATACGATAATTTTGTTCTTATTTTTCAATATACTTAACTTCACAGAATATCGAAAAAGGCAGGTCCTAAGAGGATTCCATTTGAAATAAAACAGAAGGGCATATGATTAGGATGCTATGAGAAACAATAAAATTACCATGAAGATCTTATCTTGGTCTTTTGAAGGCTCCATTCATTTATACTGTATTTTCCACATTTCAGACCCTTGCTGATGTAAAATTTTGTTAATTTATCTATCAAAATCTGAGGGACTGAGGGGGCATCTAGCTAAATCTACTTTTCCTTTTTTTTTTTTTTTTTTTTTTTTTTTTTTTTTTTTAGTACCTTAATTATTGTTGTTGAACAATACAAATATGATGCTTCATTTGCTTTCATAAAATAACTGTCTTCTGGTGTCCCATGTTAATGTGTTAAGTTTGGTGCATGGTTGCATTTTCAAGCCAATAACACTGATACTTGCTACCAGAGTTTCAAGACTAATAATTTGTAGGACTGTGAAACGGATTTGAATCTGGCCTCCGGACATGTCGGAACCACATGAGTTCACTGGGCAAGATCTAGGCACAGTGGAACCGAATGAGTTTACCGGGGGAAGATCTGCCTGAGATGTTGATGGACCGGATCTCAAAAGGTGAGAGGCTTTCATAAAGACATGATTGACTGAGGGTCAAGAGAGGCTCTTCGCATCCATGGCTGAATGATTAAAGCGCCTCTATCGGCCAAATTTGTTGCAAATATACCTGGAAACATTGGCAAAAGGCCAATTGTGTCTTATAAAATCTCAGCCTTTCGAAACAAATAAGCCTTTTTAAGATCTTATATGAAATACAACCACTACATACATACATGTAGGGCTGAGCATCGAAGGTTTAAAACTGAACCGGACCGACAAAACCGACCGAGCCGACAAAAACCGAGCCAACCCGACAGCCTTTTGGTTCGGTTTCAGTTGTTTTTCACGATTTTCAGTTTCGGTTCGACCCAAAACCGACAAAAACACACATAAACACATCTAAACCAAACCGAACCGAAGGACCCAACACAAAACTGAACCGAACATATTTGGTCCGGTTTAGTTTTTTCACGATTTTTAGTTTTCGGTTTTGTCGGTTCGGGTCGGGTTTTAAACCGATGCTCAACACAATTTTATACATGGATGTCAAACAACGTACGTGTAGTGTTTCAAATCAAATACCCATTTAATATGGTTATGTTCATCAACAGTTTGGTTCAATAAAGATCAAATAAACCATTCTTAACCACTCATATTTCATCAAAACAATAAAATAAACTTTCACTTTCATTTTTACTAAGGGGCCGTTTGATAAAACTGAATGATTTTGCGCTGAATGGCTCTCATCTCTGAATGATTCTTAGACTCTGAATAAATTTGATTCTAAATCAAAACATGCTGTTTGATAGGTGTTCTGAGTAAATGATTTGAACGATCAGAAGTTACTATTCTACCTTACATTTAATCTAACAAAATATTAATACTACATGTATAACTTTAGTTTAAATTTAATTTCCTTTTTAAAAAGCTATTTAAATCCAACTTGATATAAAAAAACATAACATAAACAACTACTCCGTAAAACATAGACATATACGATATGATTATTAATCATAACTTTGTCATGTCATATAATAATTCATTATTACATATGAAAAAATAAAAAACAATGTATTGAACAACTAAATGAGAAAAGATATAAAAATTTGTACTCCGTAAATCAATATAATTAAATGGGGTTAACGTTTTTCAATTACCATTAAATTTGAAAAAGAATAAAAAGAGATATAAGAATGTTGGGGGAGCATAATTGGTGGGGTCACAATGGGAAGAAACACATGCTGGATAGCTTAGCATGCCAATGATGCTGAATGATTTTATGTCATACCATTCAATTAAGTGGGCAATATTTTGTTTATCAAACAGTTGTGCCTTTGACCGAATAAGAGAAAGCCTCTGAGTGGCTTCAATAAGAGACAAACAAACAACCCCTAAATATCTCACAAACTTAGATGAAATTAATTATACCATCACGACAAACATAAAATTACCTTTAATTTGATATCCCACATCATATCTTTTCGACAATTTTTTTATCATATCTTTTCGACAATTTTTTTTTCGACTTTCTTGTGGGTTTAGGGTTTGCGGTTAGGGTTTAGGGGTTTGACTTTTTGGGTTTAAGCTTTTTTGGGGTTAAGGGTTTAGGTTTTTTACGGTTTAGCGGATACGGTTTTGGTTTTTTTGGTTTAGGGGTTAGGGTTTTAGGGGTTTAGGGTTTTTAGGGGTTTAAGGTTTTAGAGGTTTAGGGTTTTTAGGGTTTAAGGGTTAGGGTTTTTAGGTTTAGGGGTTAGGGTTTTTAGGGTTTAGGGGTTTTGTTAACACAAAAGAGTATTTTTAAAATTTTCATTTATAATGTAATATATTGAAACCCGCAAAAAACGATAAAAAATAAGTTCATCGAAAGTATACAATATTAGATCTCTTTATAAAGATAATTTTATTTTTGTCGCAATGGTATAATTAGTTTTATCTAACTATTAACGGTTTGTGAGATATTTAATGTTTAAATATAAGAGTGAAAATGAATTTAATTAATTTGATAAAAAATGAATGATTGAGATTGATCCATTTAATCTTTAGTTTTTATGTGATCTCATTCATCAAAACGAGACTTGCATATTTGTTGATTTTAAAAAAATAAAATAGTTATGTAAAACGCATGCAAGTGAGTCATGTTCTTGTGAGATTAGCATTTGTTGATAATATTTCTTTTACCCTCTTATTAAAAAAAATAATGTGCACTATACCTAAAAAGTTTACGGGTTGATACCTATCAGGCATATCAATAAGGCTGGCCAACACATTATTTCTTCTTATTAGGGGTAGATAGGGCAGTTAGATTGCTAAAATTAATTAATATTATTCTCAGCCATTGACATTTGACATTGATATAAGGCTTATTCAAAATTCAAATACGTGTTTACCACATCCAGGTATAAAATCTTAAAAGTATGTGATTTGTATATGGTGCCAACTTTCGCTCAGTATTTTGAATCTCAAATACTAATCAATCACATATAATTAACAACTCTCATTTATAAAATCATTTTTTTTTTTTTTTTAAAACAGCAATTTTTAACTATCTCAAAACATTTACAACATAAATCAATATCACATGTCTTAAGCAAGACTTGAACCCGCCACAACCATTTAATTTAGGAGCTTCTCACACATCATGAGGTACCATTGAGACACAATCCTTTGGTTATAAAATCCTTTATTATTATCTTTTATATAAGAGAATTGATCCGCACACTTTATATATTGATCCGCACACTTCACAGTACATGTAGATAATGCACCGTATGAGTTTTGTACAATTTATTGATGCATGAAAATAATGTCCCAATAAATTTAGTGAGCAAATCACTTGCCTTTGTATAAGGATCTAAAGACTCGATAGAAAAAGTAATAAAAAGAAGGAAAAAATCTCAACCAAATGATATAACTAAGACCACCTGTAATAATGTTTGTATTTCAAATACCCGTGTTTCCGTTATTACACTCTCATACGTGCAACACGTCTTCGATGGTTGAAAAGCAAGATTCGGTTTTGCCCACGATCGAGTCTTAAAGGTGAGTTTGTGCGGGTGTGTGTATAATTTTGGTTTTTGTAGAGTATATTTGTGTTTAAGTAGAATATGTTTTTGCGATGAAATTAGTTTTTTTTATTACACTAAGTTGTGATATTTAAATTCGACTTAATTGACTTAATATGAAGAAAAAAAAATGAATTCATTAACACATATGAAAACTGTTTGTGACTTAATAGAGAAAGATGACTGAAAATATTAAATACCAAAACTGAAAGTGTCTGCATTAAGTCATCTCTTAATAGCCCTGTGAAGTTGGAAAAAAAAAAAAAAAAAAAAAAAAAAAACTTATGTGATATTAAAGAAGTGGTGGTGAAATTGGCCGTGATGCTCTCTTGTTACGGTTAGCCTAAAACTCAACCATAAACCACCACACAAAAAGAAACGCACAACCTATATCATATAACATCAAAAGCCAAAACCCTTGCGAACCCAAAATTCAAACAACCATCGTTGTCAATCGCTGCTGGTGACCTATAAACACTGCTGACCGCAGTCGAAAAATCCTCCCATCACCACCCGCCGCCGGAAACATATTGATGGGTGGTGATCGAATGACTATTATGTAGGCGGTGTACAAAATTTCAATAATCAATTTTCTAGAACCAACACAAGGCAGGACCTTTAAACCATTTAGACTTATAAAGAGGACACCCATACTTATAACTGAATCTGTATACATTCTCCATGGAGACAGATTATACCGAACACAGTCTATTGATACCAAATTGCACGAGGGGCTACAATAAAAGGTTTTAGGATGCTAATAAAAACCCATATTTCGCTTCAAAATTTAGGCCATATATTTCCTATATTTCCACACAAAATACTAATCAAATACAAAATTATAAAGAGAATTACTGAAATAATTACTATGTACAAGGTTATATATAGTTACAGGGGAGAGCAATGAGCTCTCTCTCCAGCTTCCTATGGGGGTGAACAAAGGCTCTTACCTGGCTCGACGGCTAGACATATATATAGGGTTCGTTAATGCTTCAGACTCAACTTTAGTGAGCCTGGTCTTGTCAAGGCGTGCTCTTCTTGCAGCTTCTTGAATATGGCGATCGTGATCCTTAAGCATCTGATCCACATTTGCTGCACCCAGTGGACCCGAAAAATGGATCTTCTTGTTTCCTTTGTATCCATGATCGTTCTTAAATATAAAGTAGAGGAAAAGAAAATTAGATATCAGTGGTGTTTTTATATGAAACATGAAGACGTTAAATTTAAACATTTGAAAATACTTTGGCCGAGTGTCAACCCATTTGACAAACCGAGTTCCATGGTATTAAGTTTTCAAAGTTTTACGTGTTTGACAGACTGGCTCGAATTGCCAAGTCTACTTCCTGGATATTCAAGTACCAAAGAACTCCATAAGTTCTTTTGCACAACCGTCTAAATACGAGGGTTTCAAATGCTAACAAACTTGCATTAATTAAAAATATGTTTTTTCACACAAAAAGCTTTTGTTCAGAAATATGGAACCCTTGCTTCATACCCAAATGGTAAATTATTGGTTGGTTGCCTGTGTCAAGTATCCAAATTTAATCAATCATGTGGACCAAACTACCACATAAAATTTAGCTGTAATAACAATAACGCAACTTTAAATTTTAGGAACACGTACTGAATGCGCATTATAGGCCACTTAAGGATGTATTCACTTTCATTTATAACAAATTTGATAAAAAAAAGTACATACTAAAAGGCTATGATATTGGTCAGTTTTGTGACTGTTCAACAATATTTTATATTACATAATAGAACGTAAGTGACATATTTTTTGTTTTTAGAAAAAAAAAAATTGATAATCATCTGTCATTTAACCTGATCCTTACCGGATTTGGGTGCCATATCAAGTAGTTTAATAATTAGGTAGTCGTAGTGTAGAAAAGTTGAATCCTTATACATATCACTTATTTTTAACATAAAATGTTTCCAATAAAACAACTGTTGGAACATCTTCAAGGAGTAAAGATATTTCAAAAAGTAAATATAGATACGTAAGGATAAATAATGATAAATGAATATAACTAAGTGTATTTTTAGTGAACACAACCACATATATAACTAAGTATATATTTTGACTATTATCATACAAGCATAATACGACATAACACATTATTAGTTATTTAGTTTATGAAAGAATTGACCGGTTTTGACCCGTTGCCCAACCCACCCATTATCCCAGTTCTAGTCATTTCAAATATAGAATAGTTGGATGATTCCAGAATAGGTGGAGTACGAATGATAAAGAAATAAATAAATAAATAAATAAAAACTCACCATAACTAGTTCTTTAGCACTGGATCTGCCACTTTCGATGCGGCGAGGACCAACCATACTCCGAGAGAGATCACTCAGATCATGGATTCTTGAGTGCCCAAAGTCTTGGCTGAACTCAGATAGCCTGCCCCTTTGATTTTTTGATCCATATTGGGAATGAATACGTTTGTCTCGATCATCAGCCAACAATGTTCTAGAACTAACTAAACCCGAGAGTCCAGATAAGTCGGCTCTGCTTGTTATTGATACTTCATCATATTTCTTCCCTGATTTTGTCCATGTGCCTGCAACCAATGGTCCCGAATATGATTCTCTCATTGGAGGATGAAGTTCCAAACCGTTACTAGCTTCTTTCTTGTAATGTGATAGTCTCGATTGTTCAATAGGAAAACCAGTAGCAGTATCATCCTTGTTTCGGTTGAAGTACTCACTTCGGCTCTTTGAATTTGCTCGATCATGCCTTCTCTGTAAACAAATTAGAGCGAGTGTTAACAATATATAAGAATGGCAATGGCGCGAGGTGTTCCCTGAAACCCGACATATGTATGTCTTCTACATACATTAACATATGAATACACACATGTATAGAGCCACATCTAATGTTATACTAAAGGTGGCACTTTCAAGATTATGTGTTTATAAGGAATCCCTTTTTTATCTCAAACTTTTAAATGAATAAAATCAAAAAGTTCTATTGTAATAAATGCAGTTTTTGTAATTGCGTTTAACCCAAAAACAACTTAAATTTAGTTCTACAAACAATGGCCAAAAAGATTTCGGGCTAATCTAACACATACTCAAATTTACTCGTTTTGTCCCAAACCCAATTTCTTTATTACCCAAACCGCTCACCCAAATAGGGTTCTGAAAAAAAAAATATTTTGCCTAGTAAACAGGACTCGATGACTAACAGAGTAGAACATAAGATACAATAGCTAAACAAAAGGTAACAACTTGAGTGTGTAGTATAACTTGGGTCACACGTCAAAAGTAGTGTAGGTAACGCAGAGGCGAAGTTTTGAGACAAGTCAAATCAGGTTGAGTCTTTTGTCCTTTTAAGAGGTGAAGTCATAAGACAAGTTAAATCAGGTTAAGCTTTTAAGTAATTTTGACCCCTTTCTTTTCATGTGAATTTACTTTTATTTATAAGCATATGACAACCCAAATTGACCCATTTTCACATGAACGAGTAGATATAAATGATTAACAAAACACGCTTCCGCATAAAAAAAACTAGTGCTATTGCGGCTACACCTCCCGCTTAAATGGGTTGACATTGTACTACAAATTGATTTACATAGTATATTGTCTATCTCAAGTTGCCATTATGATTGTATCGTGGAAGCTGGCTAGCGACTTGAGCCATTAATGCAAAATCAGAACTTGTGCTGTCAAAATAATCAATTATCATGAATAGGAACACAAGTAAAGTACCTTCATTGACGCAGCTAACTCAGCATTAGCATCAGGAGCTGCAACTGCATGAGGTTCTCTTGGTCCGCGACTTTCCCTGTCAATCTTTTGGCCATTGCATCCGTCCACTCTTTGTCTACAAGATATCTTAAGTTATCAAAAAGTGGCTCCAAAGAACTTAATTAGCTAAAATGAAATCAATTATATAGTATAAATCAAACTCCCTTTAAAGTGTCAATTTTCATTATTTGACTTTAAACTACTTTCAGTTTCAATAGTCAAACTAAGACGCCATTAACAATAAAACTAACTGGGGAGAAAACATTTCTAGATCAGATAGTTAAGATACTTATGGTGTGCATATTTCAAATGAACTATTAACTATCTAATCAAATTAGTATAGCATCAACATATAGAGGATGTTAATTTTGGGTGAAAGTGCAATTTGAAAGTAGTAGATGGACTATATAAAGCATACGTTTTCTCTGTTTTGAGAAAGACATTCACAGAAACAGGCAAGAATTTTGAAGAAGCATACATACCTTCTAGCTTCTTCCTCCCTCAATTTTGCATCTATCTCTTTGCTAGGAGGATACTTTGGCAAACTCGAAGGATCACAAGCGTGTGGTTTAGTTGTAAAGAACTGCCAAATATTAAAATTATATTGTCATTTTATTTCAGTAAAAATATCAGAAATTTTAATAAATTGACGGATAACATAAACACTTGAACTTTAAAACACCAACACTAAGAATATAACAGTGTAAGTTTACTACGCCTGAGATCAATGCTGGTGAAATTAAAGCTTGACTCTCAAACAGATAATGGCTTAAAAGTACAATGAAATATGACTTCTAAACACACGTAAGCAAAACCAGTATTTTCTAAGTCACATAAAACTATCACAATTTCATATTCGGTATGGCTCTACACAAATTGCAACATTTCCTTTACTAAAAAATTACAGGGTTAAAACCATACATATTTTCCACTTTTTATCATTACTATTATTTTGCCCTATATATCGGTGTCCACGGTTCCTTTGTTTGATCTTAATCACAAGGTCCCAGATATTACTAAGAGTTTGAGAATATCCATTAAACAGCTTATAACTCATATTACTCACTAATTCTTAATTATTTATGCAATGGCCTTCATTCCAATAACTTTATTTACTACCTTCCAATAGTTTGTGGGCCCATTGAAATGACTTCTGGACTCGAGGAGAAATAAATAGAACACAAACTGAACACTAGATGACAATGATTTAAACAAACAGAACCACTGAAGAAGAGTCTTTACCTCGCTTTTAAGAGCAAACAATGCAGATCCTCGCTGAGAAGGATCTATTGCAAGTAAGGTCTCCATAAGCCTGATAGCAACAGAAGGAACATCTTTAAAAGTATCTTCAATGCGTCGCCTGTAAGGCTGTGTAGGCTTAAACACTGCCGAGTGACGTAATTTCGATTGTCTCCAATAATCGTCAGACGGTGAACCACAAAGCTTAAATATTTTATGTAACTGCTCAACCTATAAGGTAAAAATCACAAGTCAAAAAAGAAACATAAGCAGGAGAAGTTCTAAGTAACCATAAGCAGTATTTTTTGACAGAAAGGTAACTGTAAGCATTTACTCAATTACTACATGTGTTTTCTATCAGGTTGTGCTACTTTGAATTTCAATGTGGAACTTGTATTTTACTAAATTCATATAATGCTATATAACATTCTGTGATTATAACAGAGTTTCTCTTGCTACTAACAATATTAAATGCAACTTTCTGATGGCATGATTAAATTTACATATCAGGCCGCAAGATATACAAGTTAAAACAGAAACCACAAGCATGAAAAGTCCAAAGTAACAAACTAACGATTGATGATGAAGTAACCATAAACACTTAATCAATTGCTGTTCTCTATCAGATTATGCTACCTTGACTTTAGATGTAAAAAATGTATTTACCTAAATCATATAAAACTACTTATCTTTCTATTAGTTTTACACGGATTCTATCTCGCCTTATAATGTAATTTGTTTGCACTGAAGATCATAGTACAAATAACTGTACAAGGAGTTCTTACGCACTAATAAATTCACAATCAACTAGATTTATGCAGCATTTTCTATATCGGCTAAACAAGGAAACATGATTGCTTAATACCTCAGTCCGACCGGGCATTATAGGTTTACCGGCATATAGTTCTCCAAGAATGCACCCTGTGCTCCACAAGTCAACCGCAACTCCATAATGAGTTGCTCCGAGTAGAAGTTCCGGTGGTCGATACCAAAGAGTCACCACACGGCTTGTCAGTGGTACATTTTCATGATTATTAAAGAAACTTGCTAAACCAAAGTCGGCAATTTTCAAGATTCCATCATTGTCAATTAAAAGATTTGACCCTTTTATGTCACGGTGTAGGACACCACGACTATGACAATGATCAAGTCCACTTAGCAGCTGCTGCATGTAGCATTTAACCTACCAAAATGCATTCATAGTTTTGAAAAATATTAGTTTGAGTGGCCCTGAACTCGCAACAATAAACTCAGATGGTTTTTGATCATTGGATTAAGCATAATAATGACATTTTAAACAGTAAGAATATAAAACATAGCAATGAATATACAACCTGTGATTCTGTGAACTTGACCCCGGGTAGTGACGCGAGTCCAGTAAGATCATGTTCCATATACTCAAAAACCAGGTACAAACTACAAGAATTACGTGAAGTGATCATCCCTTCCAGCTTTATTACATTGGGATGATCAAGCTTCCTCAAAATAACGATTTCTCTCGCCATAAACTTAACACTCTCGGGATCCATATTGTCAAAACGCACTCGTTTTAGGGCAACAATTTTATTGTTGGTGAGATCACGAGCCTTGTAGACACTACTGTATGTTCCTTGGCCAATCTGCATGAATTGCAAGACCGAAATCATATAAACAACTTATTAACTAGAAGTACAAGTAGAATATTCAGGGGCGGACCTAATAAGTCACCAGGTGCACAAATTCTTTTTACTGGTATAAGAGAAATAAAGGGAAAAAAGAAAAGAAAAAAATGTATGATTTCTAGTAAACAAATTAAATAGACATGTATTTCTTTTGAAATATTAATGGACTAACTAAAAAAGACGTGTTTATGTGACACATGATTTCGGAACCAGGTTAGATTTTTAACGAAAATTTACACAAATTGAAAGCCCGAAATCATCTAAACAACTTATTAACTATCTAGAAGTGCAACAAGTAGGATATTTAGGGGCGGACCCAAGATACTAAGTCACCCGGTGCACAAATTTTTTTTTTACTAGTATAAGAGAAATAAAAAAAAACAAAAAAATAAAAATGTACGATTTCTAGTAAACAAATTAAGAAGATATGCATTACTTTTGAAATATTAATGGACTAACTAAACAAGACGTTTGTTTATTTGACACATGATTTTTAAAGAAAATTTACACTAGGCGACAAACATCTATCGAGTTGGTGACTGAGAATATAAATTAATACTACCTTATCTAATTTCTCAAAGGTATCAGCTCGTCTAGGTGACCATCCATCGAGAGCTTCGCCAGCAACAGCAGCAAGCCAAGAAGGCCAACCCCCCGCAACAACCTCGTCACTTTTTAACGTTTTCGGAACATTAAACACGTCTCTTCTTTTGCTATGATTACTTTTCTCAAAATGATCATCATTATTACGCCGTGAAGAAGAATAATTTAATCTTTTGTCGTGAATGGATCCAGTTGAATTCTTGTTAAAACTTTCGACCCTTTTTGACGACCTTAATCCGTGCGGTTCGGATGAAGCTTTGTTCGGGATCCTGTCGCGATGATCTCGTGAACTCGAACTCCCATCAACTAAACGAGCAGGTTTACCACATATACCACCCATCTAATTAATCTTGTTATAATTAATTAAATCCCTTTGATCAGAAGAAGAAATAATAATAATGGATCAAAGTGGAACAACAAGACTTTTGCTTGTTAACGCGTTTTTATCTACAAAGAAAAAGAAAAAGAAAACAGATATGTTTATTTATTTGAACATACAGAAGACGTCTTGCCGGCATGGCTGAGTCAAAGGCTTGATCTATTTATATATTTCTGTCTGTCTCTAGAATGTTAAATACACGGTCAAAGTCAAAGGATGTTAACACACACTTATCTTTACTCTCTCTTTTACATTTTTATTTTATTTTAAAAACACGAGGATAAAAAGGTAAACTTAACTTACCTATTAAGCTGCCCCACTTCAATCCCCCTCATTTTCCCTGTCACGTCAGCTTTCTCTCTCCAGCGACCTTCAGGCGATTAGGTGCCCCAGTAAGGGCGACCAAGTTCAATCTTCTTCTTTTTTTTTCTTTTTTTTTTTTTTTCTTTTTTTTTAAAGAAAAACATTTTTAATACAAAATAAAATTTCATTAATAATTAAAAAGTTACATAAATAAAAACGATACGAAATAAAAGTAATAATATATTAAAACGTTACATAAATAAAAACGATACGAAAAACATAAATCATAAATCTAATATGAATGCTCCCCGCATGCAGAGTCATACGAGGGAGTACGAGAACCGGCAAATCCCTTGAACAGAGGTTCCCCCGGTAGCTCGAAGTTGGTAGTCGAAGTTGATGCATCTACACCATCGTTTTTGTTCTCCCGATAGCTCCAATTGATTTTGGTGCTGACGTTGTTCGTTATCTTCTGAACACACCGCCACAACTTGTCAGCAACCTCGCGATCTTTGCGGGCTTGATCTTTCAAAAATTTGTCGATCACAGCTTTTCGTTCAGGAGTAATGTCGTTGCAACTCTTGTAGTTTTCTCTCATTTGTTCCTTCTCCGCCTTCGCCTGGTCAAACAATTCGATGACGCTTATAATAGCGTTTTTTCGAACCTCATCGTCGTTATTGCATTGATTTTGAACGTACACTTGCATATCTTCAACGGAATGGGGGAGACGGCAAGCCATATTAAATCTTGTGTTGAGAAGTATTTTGAGTTTGAATTGTGTGAAATAGATTTGTGGATTGAAGTATGTTTGTATTGTGTATTTATAGGGTAGGATTTTTTTTTTTTTTTAACCGTTGCAAACCAAACGGTAATGAATTTGAAATAACCTTTAAACTCGATCGTAGACACGATCTATTTGCTTGGCGATCGATTTGTCCACAACAACAAGGATCGATACAAATCGATCGAGTATATGCAAGATCGACTAGGCGATCGACATTACTGGGGCTAGCCTTAGAAAATTGCCAACATTTCTCACCTTTTATCATGGTTTGTAAGGCTACACAATGAAGGTCAATTTTTTTTTTCTTTTTTTTCATGTCAGCTTTCTTTTTTTGACGATCTTCAGACGATTGGTTGCTATAATAAAAGTGATTTTTTTCTAATATATATTTTTTAAACATTATTAAGAACAAATTTAAATTTCATTAAAAATTAAAACCTAATAGTTCAAATAAAATTAAAACATTACAATACTTATTAAAAACTTAAACTAATAATCTAGGTCGTAGCGTGCCTTAATTGAATCCTTGATTTCTGTTAGGAATTAGAAATTCCAGGTATTAAAGAGTCGGTCACCTCAAGTATATGTAATCGTTAGAAAGCTCGTAGTCGTAGTTATTTTAAGTTAAGTAGTATTTAGTTAAGTAACACCGTGGAGGACGGACGGGTCTTTACCCACTGTATGCCTGATCCACAGCCCGTTGTGTGGCGTTTTATGTAAGACTATAAATACTCTCTACCTCCCAAGGTAGAGAGTTGGAGCTCATAATAATATCTTTCACTTTCTCTCACTAAGTTCCCTAAACCTCTAACTTTCTCTCTCTAGAATTCCATTTATACGCCAACTTGGTGTTTTGGTTTGATGTGTAAGTGAAAACTAATATCCTACAATTGGTATCAAGAACCATGGTTAGATCATATCTTGCACATCTTTGGATTTCTAGTGGTTTTTAGGTGGTTTTTGAGTTTGAAAAAGTTTAGTGGTTTGTGCATCATTTGGTTGATTTCTTGTGTTAAAGCTTGGATTTTGTTAGTACTTTTACGTTTAGAATCATCACAAGTGTTTAGGTTTTCATTTGGTAAGCTTGAATCATCTTGGTTGGGTTGTTTTTGGATTGAAAAGTGATGTTTGTGAAGTTTTCTTGCTAGCGACTTGATCTACGGATTATTTCTCCTTGTAGCGACTTGCTTTACATTTTTGTAGCGAGTTGAAGTTTTTGGAGCTAGCGACTTAGGCTTAGCGACTTACAGTACAAGTAGTGGACTCTCCACTACGGGTAGCGACTTGGTATTAGCGACTTGGTGAGTAGCGAGTTGCTATTTAGCGACTTGATTCTTTAGCGACTTGAATCTTAGCGAATTGCTGCCAAAAGTTTGCTAGCGACTTGAGGCTTAGCGAGTTACTATTTAGCGACTTGCCTTTGTTTAGCGACTTGGGACTTTAGCGACTTGGTGGTATAGCGAATTAGGTGTTAGCGACTTGGTGCATTATCTTCTAGCGACTTGGGTGATTTTTTACGGTTTTCTCTTGATTTAGTAAAATCCCGTGGAAGAATCTATTTCCCGGTTTAATCATAGAGTTATAAAATCCCGTGTAATCTGTTAACATGTCTACCAACGTTCCTACTATCATCTCCACTGTTGCCGAGGATGTTCAAGCAGCTGGTTCAGATACTCGACCACCCATGCTTGACAGAACTGACTACGATTCTTGGGCTCAACGAATCAGATTGTACTGTCTTGGAAAGGAAAATGGTGTCAACATTCTCAAATCCATTGATGAAGGACCGTATCGAGTTGAGACGACTAGAGATGTACTTGATACTGCTGAAGATGGAACTCTGATTTACGGAATGGACAGACCAAAGATGTATGATGAGCTTGATGATAAGGAGAAAAAGAGATTCGATGCTGATATCAGGGCTTCTAACATTGTTCTTCAAGGTCTTCCTAAAGACATCTACAAGCTGATCAATCACAACACCGATGCAAAGGCAGTATGGGATAATGTCAAGATGCTCCTCTCGGGTTCTGAATTAACTATGGAAGACAGAGAATCACAACTCTATGACGAATTTGAACACTTCAAGATGAAACCAGATGAGAGTGTCTATGAGTACTATGTGAGATTTCATAAGTTGGTGAATGATATGAGGAACATCAGAATGACTATGCCTAACATTCAGCTGAACTCAAAATTTGTGAACAACATGAATCCCGAATGGCACAAGTTTGTCACCTCTGTGAAGCTCACTAAAGGATTGAAGAATACAACTTATGAGCAACTCTATGCCTTCCTCCTTCAGAATGAGAGACATGCTATGTTTGAAAAAATGATTCTTAATCAATTCAAAACCAACCAGGGAGAGACAAGCTCGTCTAATTCGTCTAATGACTCAATTGCCTTCTACTCAAACATCGGAATCACAACCAAAGCCTTACAAGTCATACCCATGGGTAATGGTAATCACAAACTCCTTCCTGATCCTATGTTCAAACAAGCTGATGCTGATGCACACGTGGGTAACATCATTAATCAACTAGCTCTTCTGATTAGTCAAAACATGAATTCTCTCCCACAAACCAACAACAACCTCAGAACAGCATCTAACCCACACAATCAAGCTACTGTTAAAGATGGGAGGATCGTGGTGCAACCAGTTCAGGAAAGACAGTATGATCAGGGAAGAGGTGGAGCTGGTAGAGGTTATGTTGGTAATCAGAATCGAGGAAGGAATGGTAATCAAGGTCAAGCTAAGCCGATCAAATGTTATAACTGTGGTGGTGAGGGACACATTGCAAGGAACTGCACATCTCCAAAGCGTCCACAGAATGCTGATTACTTCAGAGATAAGATGCTGCTTGTACAAGCTCAGGATAATGGTGCTGCTTTGGATGAAGAGGAATTGTTGTTTCTAGCTGAGGGCAATGCCAAGACCTATGATGCAGATGTGGATGAGCAGCCTATTCAGGAGATAGGTCACAATCATCAGAATGCCTTTCAAGTCGCTGATTGTGATGCATACGACTCTGATGTGGATGATGGACCTACTGCACACACAATTTTTATGGCTAGAATTTCTCCAATGGTTTCTCCCAAGGTCTCTTCTTCACCACAAGCTGGCTCATCCAAAGACAAACTCATCTCAGAGGTATTAAAACTATACGATGATGCTGATGTGCAAAAGATGCATGACAAAGTACAATTAACTGAAACTTTTGAATCAAATATTGAAAATATGGGTAATATCAATGCTGTCCCATATGATCAATATGTGAAACAAAGTGAAAGTGAAGTTGTACGAAGTGATGCATCTTCTGCAGTCAACAATGACTATGTTCTTGATGAATACACTGCATGTGCCCTTGCTGATTCTGTAATTTCTGAACTAAATGCCTATAAAGAACGTGTTGATATCTATGAACAACGTGCAAAATTTGAGTTGACCACTCGTGAGCAGGAAATGGATGACCAAGTGCATACAATCATTAGAAAAAGTAAGTTTAGAGAAGAAGTATTAAAACAAGAGTTAAATTCCTTGCAAGAAAAGCTTTCTAAAACTGCTAAACAAAAACAAGAACTTCAAGAAAATGTGAAAATGCTTAAGCAAGAATTTAATGCAAAGGAATCAAAACTCTTGAAAGATTTTTCTAATCTGAAAACTTTGAAAAACAAACTTGAAAACAAGTTGTACATACAAGGGAACACCATTCAGACTGCTCACATGATCACTAAGCATAGAGTCTTAAGCGATAAGCATAGCATTCCCCTTGTTGAAGAACCAAATCCAGAGGTCATTAAAAGGGCTAGAAATGCTCATAAGGTTCTTTATGATGGCAATGAAATCCTTAAACCTAGACAGAAACCTAGTTACGTTGAGTGCACTGAGGAAGATAAGAAATCAGATGAAGTCACTAGGGAAAAGATGAACAAGAAATTAGATGATCCTAAATGTAAAGAGAAGAAAATAAAGATCACACCCCATGATTACAAGAAGGAAAACTGGATTTCCTTAAACATGTTTAAGCCTCAGACAATGTTGACTCCCGAACAAGTTTTCTAGAAAATGGATTTAGATAAGCAGAAAGCTGAAAATATTGTTGAAACAAACCCTCCCCTTTGGAAAATGCCTAGATCGACTGTGTATCCTCCTAATACACCAATGCATCTTGTTCCTAGAACAATTGCCACCAAAAGCAAGACCTTAATTAGCCAATATGTTATATTTCAACTATTTGTTGATTTTGAGAAAACTTGCAAGAAAAGGATCACACCCACTGGTATAACTGAAGGAGAAAGGGGTTTTGAGCAAATGAAAGAATGTTATTTAACTGAGGTCATGCCTTTCTTTAAACTTCTAAAAGATCACTTTGAGAGTCTTAAAAAGGGGATAGAAACTGATATTAAAGGAATGGAAAAGGAATTTGATGCAATGATAGTTGAAGTTAGTGACTATGAGCGTGCCCTAAAATATAATGAGATTGAGAGGAAGAACTTGCATACATTAAATGAAACTCTTATTACTGAATGTGTTGCTCAAGATATGTTTTTCACTGCTACAAATTGTTCTATTAATGCTTCTCAATTTCATGAATTATCTGTTGCCCTGAAAGTCTCCCATGATCGTGTCATTGAGCTTGAAAAAACTAATTCTGAACTAAATGAGAAAATTGAACTGGATGATCATGACAATTTGGTTAAACATTTTTCTAAACTAGAAGTTGAGCATTTTAATTTACAACTAAAATATCAACATCTTAAAAAAAATGTCAAAACTTCAAATATCAAGACATCCTCAGATGCTCCAGAGTTTGATGCAGTTTTTCAAATTAACAAACGTGATGAACAGATTCAAGCTCATTGCAACACGATCAGAAAGTTGAAAGCCCAAATCTCTCAATTAAAGGGTCAAACGAACAATATGACAGGCTCCCAAATGCCTCCTCCTTTAGATTCTCAGAATTCTCAAAAGTTTCATCTTCAAAACCTAGTAAATGCATTACAAAAGGAAAACGAAAGTTTTCTAGAAGAAAATGAAAAGGTTAAAAGTCATTTCAATGAGTTATTTGAATCAATAAAGGTCACTCGTAACAAAAATAACGAACAAATAGCTTCATTGCAAAAGGAAATTGAGAATCTGAAGAGTCAGGTAAAAGGGAAAATGCCTATGACCAATGGGGAGAATGGTGTATCAAAGGTTCACTCTTGTAATAAATATGCTTTGTCTGTGAAATATGTCCCTCCTCATCTCAGGAACAACAAACTTGCTGTTCAAACATACTTCTCATCCCTTAAGGATTGCCTAGAATGTCTGCGTGAGATTGTTGAAGAGGATAAGTTAGAGAAACCTCATGATAATGCAATTGGACATGCATGCTTATATGCCAAACGATCTCAAGAAATCCTAGAATGCTTGATCACAATATGCCCAAAGTCATTAGGTGAGAGAGTTAATCCTTTGGTTCCATGCTCGATGCCTAATGCCAAGTATGATATTCATTCGATGCCCAATGGTTTGAATGTGAACCTTAGTGTGCCTTTAAGTAGTTCAGATTCCAGATCTGTCAATGCTAAGAAAGAGAACTCAAGTGTGCCTTCTAGGAGTACAAATCCCAGTACTTCTAGTTTTAAGAAAGTGAACCTTAGTGTGCATGCATGTAGTTCAGATCCCAGCACATCTAAACAGGTGATGCAAAGAGTAGTAAAACCAACTAATGTTCCCATTCCCTCTAAAGGAGTAATCAGTGACATTAAAGGGAGCAGGTCAAAGTCTCAAGACAATACAAGGAATGATAGGACCTCGCAAGCTAAGAATGTGCACTGGAAAAGAGTAGAAGAACAATCTAGGAACTTTAAGTTTGAACCAAATAAAACGAATCGTGTTGATTCTAGTATTAGCCATAGGCGTACTGTAATTAATTCGAATTCTGATACTATTTGCAAACCTTGTATTGATGTCTGCTTGAATTCTGTTTCTAATCATGAATGTGGTGTTAATGTTTTGCCTAATGATGTTAATTGTCCAGTTAATATTGTTAATGCTAAAATTCCTGCTAAGAAGGCTAAAAGGCAAAAACGAAAGAAAGTTAGAAAACAGTGGAAACCCACATGAAGAACATTTAGTAAGATAGGCTATTATTGGTTACATGTTGGTCATAAGACTAATCAGACAATGCCCACTAGAAAATGGATGCCTACTGGTAGAACCATTCCCTTAAGAAGTGAGCACACTGTGAACAGGGCTAATACAGACACTAGTACTGCATCTATTCACAATGATTCCATTGCCTTATTTTCTGATATGAATGCTTCTATTTCTGATGTGGGTGTTCCAACCATTGTTACTAACCAAATGGAACCCATTCTTGCATGGGGATCCCAATTATCCAGTTATCCATTCTTGTCTGTGTTCAACTGCAGATCTTTCAAATCGTTCTGTGGTACCTGGACTCAGGCTGTTCCAAGCATATGACTGGCGACCGGTCACGGCTCATGAACTTCGTGAGCAAATTCATCGGGACAGTTAGATTCGGGAATGATCATTTCGGTGCTATCATGGGTCATGGAGACTATGTTGTTGGCAAAAGTGTTATCTCCAGGGTTTACTATGTAGAAGGTCTTGGTCACAACTTGTTCTCTGTTGGTCAATTCTGCGATTCAGATCTAGAAGTAGCCTTCAGAAAACATACCTGCTTCGTTAGAGAACTTGATGGTAAGGAACTTTTAAGAGGTTCACGTGGTTCAAATCTATACACCATCTCTATCGAAGATATGATGAAGTCTTCTCCAATTTGCTTGCTGTCAAAGGCTTCTAAAACAAAGTCATGGTTATGGCATCGTCGTCTCAATCACCTGAACTTCGGCACCATCAATGATCTCACCAGAAAGGACTTAGTTGTAGGTTTACCTAGACTCAAGTACGAAAAGGATCATCTTTGTTCAGCATGTCAATTGGGAAAAAGCAAGAAGTATACCCATAAACCCAAACCTACTAACTCTGTCACAGAAGTTCTTCATATGATTCATATGGATTTATGTGGACCAATGAGGGTGCAGAATATCTTTGGGAAGAAATATGTGTTAGTTGTGGTTGATGATTACTCTAGATTCACCTGGGTCAAGTTCTTAAGGACAAAGGATGAAACTCCTGATATCATCATCAAACTCATCAAACAGCTGCAGGTTCGACTTAACAAAACCGTCAGAATTATCAGAACAGACAATGGAACTGAGTTTGTCAACAAACAACTTAGTGAATTTTATGAAAGCGTTGGAATCAGCCATCAAAGAAGTGTTCCACGAACTCCTCAACAGAACGGTGTAGTTGAAAGACGAAATCGAACTCTTGTAGAAGCCGCTAGAACAATGCTGATTTACTCAAAGGTTCCAATGTTTCTCTGGGCTGAAGCTATTGCCACTGCATGCTACACACAAAATCGTTCCCTGATTTACACTGTTCATGGAAAAACTCCATATGAACTTGTCCACAACAGAAAACCTAATCTCTCTTTCCTTCATGTGTTTGGTGCATTATGTTATCCAACTAATGAGGGTCAAGACTTAGGCAAACTTAAATCTAAAGCAGACATTGGAGTATTTGTAGGATATGCACCAAACAAAAAGGGATACCGAATCTACAACAAAAGAACCCGAAATATCATGGAAACAATTCACGTTACGTTTGATGAGTTGACCGGTCAAATGGCTCCTGGACAATCCAGTTCAGGACCCGCACTTCAAAACAGTCCCATTGGTTCATCCCTTGTTCCAAACTCTTCTCAAGAAACTCCATATGTACCTCCATCTGAAGACGATTTAAAGAAATTGTTTGATCCTATGTTTGATGAACTTTATGATCCAAGTACTAATGAGGTGTCGATCCCTACAACAGAGGCTGCTGATATTTCTGTGAATGAAGTCAATCCCTCAGTCTCAATATCTTTAAGTCAAGAAGCGCCTACTGCTGATCATTCAGTCTCATCAACAAATCATCATTCTTCAAATGTACATCATGGAACTGTTTCTGGCATCAATGATGAAGTTAATCCCTTTGCTACTCCTGAAGATGCTCCATTTGAAAACATATTTGCTCCTGAATCATCATCAGAACCATCTTCTTCAGGAGACATCGACTCTGCTACCTCAGTCCCTCAACAACTGCCACATGAACACCTTAGAAAATGGACTCACGATCATCCACTAGACAACATCATTGGAAATCCCTCTCGTCCTGTATCAACACGAAAACAACTTGCTACCGATGCCTTATGGTGCTTCTTCAACTCCATACTATCTAAGATCGAACCAAAAGATGTTAAAACCGCCATGAATGAAGATAGCTGGTTCAATGCAATGCAAGATGAAATTCATGAGTTTGATCGACTTGATGTATGGGAGTTAGTACCTGCTCCAGACTGTGCTATGATTATTGCTCTTAAATGGATCTTCAAAGTGAAACTTGATGAGCATGGTGATGTGTTGAAGAACAAGGCCCGATTAGTTGCTAAAGGATACCGTCAAGAGGAGGGTATTGACTTTGAAGAATCTTTTGCTCCAGTGGCTTGAATCGAGCCAATCAGAATCTTTCTGGCTAATGCTGCTAGTAAGAACATGGTAGTCTATCAGATGGATGTGAAGACGGCATTTCTGAACGGAGACCTTAAAGAAGTCGTCTACGTCAGCCAACCTGAAGGATTTGTAAATCAAGAGCATCCTACTCACGTTTATCGTTTGAAGAAGGCCCTTTATGGTTTAAAGCAAGCTCCAAGGGCATGGTATGATACACTGTCAAAGTTTCTTCTATCAACCGGATTTAGCAAAGGAGCAGTTGATCCAACATTGTTCACCAGGAAGTCAGGCAAACATTTAATTCATGTTCAAATTTATGTTGATGATATTATTTTTGCCTCGACAGACCCAATGGAATGTGATCATTTTTCAAATGAAATGAGTTCAAAATTTCAAATGTCAATGATGGGACAAATGTCATTTTTCTTGGGATTACAAATTTCGCAAAGTCCCAGAGGCATTTTCATAAATCAATCTAAATATGTAACTGAGATCTTAAAGAAATTTGGATGATTCAAGTGACCCTGTTGACACTCCCATGATTGATCGAACCAAACTAGATGAGGACCACTCAGGAATCATGATTGACCAAACAAAATATCGTAGTATGATTGGATCCCTGATGTACCTCACAGCTAGTAGACCAGACATCTTGTTCGATGTTTGCATGTGTGCTAGATACCAGGCTAAGCCTACTAAAAAGCACCTTGAAGCAGTTAAACGGGTCTTTCGGTATCTCCAAGGAACCATCAATATGGGTCTTTGGTACCCGAAGGACACCGGCATGTCACTAACAGCCTATGCAGATGCTGATCATGCAGGGTGTCAAGATACTCGTCGAAGTACATCTGGAGGTGCTCAGTTTTTGGGTGACAAGCTTGTGAGCTGGTCTTCAAAGAAGCAAATGAGTACTTCTATTTCCTCTACAGAGGCTGAATACATAGCCATGTCATCCTGTTGTGCTCAAA
Source organism: Chrysanthemum seticuspe (assembly GCA_019973895.1). NCBI lineage: Eukaryota > Viridiplantae > Streptophyta > Magnoliopsida > Asterales > Asteraceae > Chrysanthemum > Chrysanthemum seticuspe. The sequence goes on along the minus strand of BPTQ01000003.1, from coordinate 15,954,058 downwards.
TCTTATGGATGAGATCTCAATTATCTGACTATGGCTTTGAATTCAACAAAATCCCTCTGTACTGTGATAATAAAAGTGCTATTGCTCTCTCATGCAACAATGTTCAACACTCAAGAGCAAAGCAAATCGACATTCGACATCATTTCATCGGGGAACAAGTGGAAAAAGGTGTGGTGGAACTCTATTTTGTGAGGTCTGAATATCAGTTAGCAGACATCTTCACCAAAGCTCTTCCAAGAGAACGTTTTGAGTTTATTCTTCCACGTCTTGGCTTGAAAAGCCTTCAACCAGAAACACTCAAACGTCTTCAGGAGGAAGACGAGGAGTAAAGGTCTATCTTCATCTATCTCTTGTATATATCTATTCGAAAAACAAAATACAAAATTATAAAACCTTCAAAAATCAAATAGAAAAATATAAAACCTTCAAAATCCATTAAAAAAAAAAATTGTCCTTTTGTCATGTTTTCCTCGATTCGATAATATCTACGGTCTTTGAGATGTCATTCAAAGAATGACACGGGACTTTAGATGTTGTTCGAATGTTAAAAAAAATATATATATTTTTGGGAGAAAGAGAAACAATGGTTTATTGTCATTTCAGGCAGTAACCCGCTTTTCAAAGAAAGAACAGAGCCATGCTTTACCATGTTTTCAAATTCCATGCTCTGATTCTATAAACATTTATCTGCTGAAAACTAACTGCTTTGAAAAATAACTCGGTCTCTATTTTTGATAATCATCAGGACTTATTTGTCAAAATCTCTATCTCTCAATCAACAACCTATGTCATTGATTGAGGGGGAGAATGATTTCAATTAAATTAAAAAGTTATTTGGCATTAAATTGTTTTCAAAAGATGTACATGCATGTTTCATCAATGGAGTTTTAAAGTCTAAAAATCCGATCCTTATCAGTTAAAACGCTTTCATAATCAAGTCACAATTCCCCTTAAAATCTTTCAAAATCAATTTAAATCAATAAGAGATCACAAATCTCAAATGATTTGACAATTGTGATCGGGGGAGAATGTGTGATTTAAATTGGATTTAAACTGATAATTCGGTAAATGATTTTATAAGGATGTACATGCTATCCTTCCCACATGTGACAAACGATTTCAAATTTTCCATGCACATGTTGAGGGGGAGCATCTATCTTAAACCTATGATTTGAAACGTGATCATTTATCTCAATGTGCAGGTTCCCTCTAGTATGTGCAAAACTCTTTCCAAACCTCGAGGCACATATTGAGGGGGAGCAAACTTATGGAAACCTCATCCTTCCCGGAAATGCTTTATCTACTTGATTTGATCAAGGAAGTGATGGTGATATCTTTTAGAAAATGGTAATCAAAGAAGTAATTTCTTTCTCTTGCCTCCGTGTGCAAAACGATTTCAAACAATTCATGCACATGTTGAGGGGGAGCACTTATTCTAAAAATATCAAAAACAATTCAGGTACAAAATGTTTTGATAATATATCACAAGTATCTGGATTGATTTTCAAATGGTTTTCAATTGGTTCCAATGGCAGATGAACAATACCAAATAGACCGACCAACTTTACTTTATGTATGGTGATATAAGGATGATAAGGTTAGGTATGTGTTCCCATGATCCGCCAGAACCGGAGGGATCTACCCAGGGACTATCCACTAGTTAGTGTAGAGTTCTTAGGTATGATGATAAAAGGAGAAAAATGAGATATGGGAAGAGTGCGGACTGAGACTGAGCTAGTATTGGAACAAACCCAACAAGGTTCTAGCTATGAAGTCTCGGTAAGCACTGAAGGGGTTGAAGAATTAAAAAGAATTGAATGAGAAAAGGGTGAAAACAAATAGCCCTCCATTTATTCAACCTTAGGGCAGAAACCGGGTTCAATTCATATGCTACTGATGGTAACATCAGTATTGAAGACAAGACGTCATGGACCCAGTGACGCACTGCACTTCAACTTTCCAAACCACTCAAGTTCCTCTTAAAAGGACTTGTTTCATTCTCACGGGGAACCGACATTATCTATCGACTTTCTCTTAGAGATTGTTGATATTGAAGAAGGAGACCCTCTCCCTAGTCTCCGGCACAGGATCCAAATATGCACAAAATTGAGTCTAGAGCCACGAGATCATCAATAAATCTCATTAGGACACTTTCAATGAAGACTCTCTGTTTCACACAATGTGAAAAGAGAGATTATATCTTGAGTCCTACGCATTATCCTTGTGGTATTGCCAGAACATCTGAGTGATGTGTAAACATATTCACAATGAATATGGAAAACCTTCTGGAGCCAACATCAAACAAGCTCCTGGTAGGTGGCAGGTGAGATCTATCATATAGATCAACCATGTGACAACTGAACAGAAACAATGGGGCGATTCAATCTCTTGAATCAATCATGGTTCAGGTTATGGATTGACGGATACCTTTGAAAAACCGGTCTTTGTGCTTAATAACTCTTTTCTTTAGCACATCGACCGTGCACTAATTTTTCAAACCAAAAGGTGTTTTTATGATTGATAATTGATTTCCAATAAAACCTTCGTTGTATTGCAAAAACAATTTCTATTGAGCAATACACGATTGTTTTTCAAATCTCTTCTCATCAATCAGTGGACTTAAATTCGCTGGTTCACTCACTCTGTGTTGTCTTCTTTGAGACGTTCCGGTTTGAGAACAGCTAGAGCAGCTACGAAACCCTGTCAAGGAAATTCTTCGGAATTATACCTGATCACAGGCAGTACATGTATTGATCAACGGGGAACCGTGGGCCGTGTACCTCAATTCAACTAAAGTGGCAAAGACACTTTTGTACGCTTTATTGTTAACTGTTGTATGCAGGTACGCCCGACGTTTGCAGCTGATCAGAATGAAGCGGTCAATCCATAGCCGCATGCTCACACAATACATTCATCTCTCAAGAAATCATGATAAGTGCATCAATGACTCTGATATTTACACTCCATGCTTCTGCTACGCTGCTGCCAATATCATGAATCAACGAAAGCTTCCGCTACTCTGATGAGAAGATATCATGATCCAGAATGTGAGCATGTCGGTCCGAAAGTCACAACATCACATAATACCAACACCACAATGGATGTCTCAGAGATTTTTGTTAGCTGATGGTCTCAAAAGCTGGCTCAAAATTATTATCACGTGGATCAGTAAAAGACCTCCACTTGGATTAACCAAACATGCAATGAGAAGAATCAATGACTACGAGCTTCGGAGCAAAGTACTACATCAAGAATGCAAGAACAATTTTTTTTGTAATATCTGTTTGTATTCTATGTAATTTTAGTACATGATTGAGGTGACCTCCCTTAGGGGGAGATTGTTAGGAATTAGAAATTCCAGGTATTAAAGAGTCGGTCACCTCAAGTATATGTAATCGTTAGAAAGCTCGTAGTCGTAGTTATTTTAAGTTAAGTAGTATTTAGTTAAGTAATACCGTGGAGGATGGACGGGTCTTTACCCACTGTATGCCTGATCCACAGCCCGTTGTGTGGCGTTTTATGTAAGACTATAAATACTCTCTACCTCCCAAGGTAAATAGTTGGAGCTCATAATAATATCTTTCACTTTCTCTCACTAAGTTCCCTAAACCTCTAACTTTCTCTCTCTAGAATTTCATTTATACGCCAACTTGGTGTTTTGGTTTGATGTGTAAGTGAAAACTAATATCCTACAATTTCCTGCACTTTTTGTCATTGTAGTTCGGGCAAAGATGGGTCGATTGGTGTGAGATAGAATATGATGTCTTTTTCCCGTTTCTTTTCCTGCTCAAGTTCAAGTTTTTTTGTTCTAGTGCAAATTTCCTTTCCTCTATTTCTGCTCCTTTCTGATCTCTTATTGCTTGCATCTCCAACTCATATTTCTTTTGCTCCAACTTTTGTTTCTTCAACTCGTAGTATTCGTCTGCCATCTCCTTCTTCTTTCCCAATGCCATGGACTTAATGGTTTTCCATTTTTCGGCTACCACTTCCATATACGAAGACTTGGAACTCTCGGAGGCGGATGATTTCCTTTTATTTTCTTAGCTTGGTCACGACCCTTTGGTCGCTTATATCGAGTCTGGTATGTGCTAATGATGCAGGTATTCCGACAAGGATTTAATATTTATAATTCTCGTCTAACTAAAGTCTACCTAATGCACTAACGAGCAGTGAACCCGATCGTCCGTAGTATTGAAGGTGGTAAAGCCAAGGTCGTTCCCAAGAGCTATGTAGATGAGGATCCTATTAAGTCTAAGTGTTACTTGTTTTAACTGGTTTTAAGGTTGAAATGATTGATTAAACTAAAGACAATAAATAAATAACGAAAAGTAAATTAAGGTTGAACAATGGTGAAAAAGTGTGCTAACCTAATTAATCATCCTATCATGTAATGTCTATATTTTCTAAATTACTTCCAATTAATTCACATGGGGGTTTAAGTCGCTAGGACAACATTTGGTCAATTCGTCCTAACCTATCAACAAAGGCTCCTACCCGACGTCAAAGGCCAACCCTTTGGGGAGTCGAGGGTCTTAAGCAACCTAAGCCAAGTCATTAAGTACCCTACATACAAGATTCAAAATAATGAGTGTCTGGGAACTAGCATCTTAAACACTCATCCCTACTTCTTAAGTTCGTCCATACGGACGGTGATCATTTGGTCAGTTCGCACAAGAGGGAAAGGTAGTCAGTTGGTCAATTCTTACCCATCCCTTCTCTACCTACTTACTTAGGGTCAGTTGGTCAATTCTCCTAAGCAACTAGATACGACCGCATTTCAAAACTACCGAAGCTAGGGTAACTACCATCGAACTATGCGTGCATACACTAGAATCAATTAATGGAAGCATGAAAACCTCTGTTGTAAAAATCGGCTCAGGCGGCCGATTAATCCATGCATAATCGCTGATCACTCACTAAGCGCATTGATTTATCATAATCGCCCTATTTAATCGGTTTGGTCAAAGATCGCTTAAAATTGGGTCAACAAACCGATTAATCGGTCTAATCAGATTAATCGGACAAAAGCGCTTAAAAATTGGTCAACAAAATTGCTTAAAAATGGGGCAAAATCACTTAAAAATTGGTCAACAAACCGATTAATCGGACAAAATTGGTCAAAGGTCGCTTAAAAATGGTCAACAAACCGAGTAATATTTATGTTTGACTTTGAACTTTGAAGAATTATGTATTATGTCTATATTTGAACAATTGAAATATTTGAACTTTGATGCAATACGCTTAACCCATACATATAAAATAATATAATATCTGAAATTATATTTTTGTGCATAAAAATTCCAATCCGATTAATCCTCGATTAATTCCCGCCTAACCGATTAATCGCTAGGCCCTACCCAACCGCCTCACTAGCGCCTAGCGATTTTTACAACCTTGATGAAAACACAAACAATACAATTAAGGAATCATAACTAGGCTAGCACCTTTGGTGCTTAGCCGATCATATTAAAAGATACAATAAATTCAATGTTTAAAATAATGAAAGACATGAATTAAAGTAAAAGATAGAAATGGTCGCTTAAGCTTATCGATATGGTGTGATTCCTCCCTTGGAGATGGCTCTATATGCTCCGTGTGATCTGCCTTTGGAACCCTCTTCACGTTCTCTGCCTTTAAGTTGTGAGTGAATGATGTAAAATGCAGATTTTATGGCTTGTATTTATAGGCCCGATCACAGTTACGGCGTAACTTAAGTTGCGAATTACGCCGTAACTTAATTATCTTCAAAACAGAAGCCTTGTTAAAGTTACTACGGCGTAACATAAGGAACAGTTACGCCGTAGTTTGTAGCTCCGCCGTAGTGTTGATGTGAGTTACGTCATAACTAATACATCCTCTTAAAAGAAGGTTGTTACGTCGTAATGCTTGTAAGGATATTTCAGCGTAGTTGATGGAGGCGCGGAATACTTCATGACCTAGATGATTACAGCGTAACCTTAGTTGAGAGTTACGCCGTAACTGCAGTTGAGTTGGTCTTCTGTGACAAAATACTAGCTACGGCGTAATTTAGAACATGAGTTACGCCGTAGCTTCTTCATAAATAGCATACTATCATAAAACCATTAGGAAAATCTCCAAATCCACGTCTCTAAGCTCCAATGCCCATATTTTATCTGGAAGTGAAATATAAAGGAATATAATCATAAATCCATTGATATGTGCTTATTCACATATCTTTTCTTTATCAAAACAGACCCAAAACAACCAATGAAAAGCCGTTTATTGCTAATATTTGTGGTTTTCTTGAGGTTGTGCTTGTGCAGGTACGGATATGCAAAAAACACGCAAAAAGGATCCAAATCAGATGTAAATCCGAGCACGAGAGATCGAGAGAGTTTTAGCTGAGCTGAAAGGTCGGGATTGCGTATTTTGGAAGATATTATTCTCAGAAGATGATTTTTGAAGTCTCAGCAAAGTTTAAAGAAAAGACAAGTTTAGTCCCTTAAGTTTGAGCTTTTGACAGAATTGGTCCCTCAATTCAGAAATTACAAATGCACCCTTGGATTATTTGAGCTTTACAAGATTGGTCCTTATGTGAGATTTCCAGATTTACACATTTGGTCCTTGGAAAATTCAAAGTGTACAAGTTTGGACCCTTAACTATCTCTTATATCAAATATTAAATCCAATCCTACACTTAACTCTCGGCCCAAAATGGAAAAACCCGAGCCCAACAATACACACTAGCACCCCGGTTTCTATCCTACCCGAAAACCCAAACCATACCCGAGTAACTAAACCAGGTCAACCCTCCTTTGAACCGGTCAACAAATCCAACTAAATATAAAAAAAAAATAATAACCCGCCAACACTTACCCCCCTTTTTACCCAATTTACCCAGAAAGGAAGAACCCTAAATTACCCAACGTGTAATTAACCCAAATTGACCACAATTAAGGGTACTTTCGTACATTCCCTGACAACCCCTGACACCTAGGACTGACACCTCATGGATCCGTGTGCTAGAGGCCACTTGTCACTCTCTTATTGGCCGAGCCAAGTCACCAGATTCAATCCAAGGGATGAGATGATAGGGGAAGCGGTTATTTTGATCCAAGGGTGGAAAAGGAATGCAAAGAAGCACAAAATGGATGGATTCGAGAAGCTTCTTAAGCTCAAGCTCTTGCTATTTATAGACCTCATTAGCATTCACATTATTATCATCTTATTTTCTGTAATTTTTTTTTCTTCTCTCTAGATTTAGTTGTAGTGGTTTACAATTTCAAATGTTTTAAATAGTTTGTAATTCGTTTTTGTACTCAACATTTCCTTTATTAATAGAATTTGCACTTCAATTATTATTGTTATTGTTTTAGTTTCTTATAATCTAAACTGCTTATTATCTTATTTCAGAGCTTATTATAGTTTTATCAAAGTTGTTTTAGCTTGTTTCATCAAAATCTCAAAAATACAAAAAAATCAAATAAATCATTTGAAAATTAAAAAAATCACTTTAGATCAGTGTTTGGATTGATTCCTCCACTGATTTATTGTTTCATATGTTCATTTAAGCTTATTAGTAGCTTATAGTGAGCTTATAATTGTATTAATCTCAAATTCACCAAAAATCTCAAGTTACAACAGATGCTACAGTGCTGGTTTTGGATCTGGTTTGATTGGTTCAGTTGCTGGATTGGGTTGAGAATTGAGCTGGTATTGGATTAGGATTAGTGGTTAAATAGGATAGTGGTTCTATTATCTTCAAAGTGCAAGCCATAGTGGCTGTGGATGACTTGTAAGTTTGATAATCTGTTTTGATCATTTAAATTGTTGTTTGATCTGTTCATTATTGATGTTTGTTACTGTTTGATGCTTGTTTGATGTTGGTTTAGTTATATCTTATCTAGATCTGCTTGTTAGTTTTATAATAAGTAGCATTAAGAGTGTTTGGATCAGCTGATATATCTGTGTTTAAGGTTAGGTTATTAGTGTTTAGTGGTTGAAACTTGCTTGAGTAGTTATTAGATAGACAATTGAGGTCTTGGTTATAGCTGTTAAACTCAAAAGTCAACAATCTCTTAAAACTGATCTAGAATCTGAATCTGTCAACATCAGTAGGTGATTAGTTGCAAAATAGCTTTTGAATCAAGTAGAACTAGCTTACTGTAATCAATTTTAGACTTTAAACATCTTAATCAGTGAATCATTTTGGATCAAATCTCAAGTAAGTCAAAATTCTCAACTGATATTCAAAAGTCAAAGTCAGGTCTGATCCAGTTTGAGCAGAACTTGCAGCTTGTGCAGTAGGTTCATTTCTAAGAGTTTGAGCTTGAATTTTGGTACAATCATAGTTGGCCAGGTGGTCTATAAGATTGAACAAGTGGTTTTCTGTTTAGCTTATCCTATAAGCTTGTGCTTAAGCTCCAACAGTAGGGGTGTTCACTGTTTTGCTTAAACTAGGCAGTTTGCTTTTTCCTTTGATCTGAGGTTAGAGCTTGTTAGGAGTAGTGATAATCAGTTACAATTAGCTTATTATAGTGTATTTGAGTTTCAGTCACTGTTTGGTTAGCTTATTTGCTTGTTTAGCTTATTCTCTTAGCTTATTCATCTCACTGTTGCACTATAGCTTCATTATTTTACACATAACCTGCTAGTTTTTCATTTTTCATAGCTTCATAATCTCATTTTAGAATTTTCCTGAAGATTTCATAATTTTTAGTCATCTTTTGCTATTTTTCTCAATTTAAATTAGATTTTAATCACTTTTAAATAGCTTTAATTGCAATTAATTGAGAAAAAGTTCCAAAAAATAATTTTTCAATTTTCTCAGTTTAAGAAAAATATAAAAAGCATAATAAAGATTTTTCCTTATTTTTCTCTTTAAATTTTTATAATTTTTAGAATTTTAATTAGATTTAAATAGTTTAAATTAGTTTTTTTAATTTTTATAAAATCAAGAAAAATCCAAAAAAATAGTTTTAATTCTAAAATAGTTTTCTAATCATATTTTTAGAGTAAAAGTAGTTTTAGGCATTTTTAGGGTATCGTTTAGACGTAGTTGCATTTTAATCGCGTTTTGTTAATTACGTTTTATTTTAGATCGCGTTTAGGATTTCCCGTAGGATAGATTTCCTTAATTACTTTCCCATTCCCGTAGTTATTAATCAAAATCTATAATCCAAATCATCAAGCATAAAATCCAAACTAAGAACGACGTTGGCAATTCACGCCTCGTTGGGAAAACGATTCGGGTTGTCTAATCCGTACTACGATCACACACGGGATTTGATTTATTATTCTTTTTCCTAAGAGAATTTGAATCTATCTTTGTGAATATTTTTGATATTGATATTAAGGATTTATCCCCACACATAAACCCCATAAGCCTTTATCGAAAATCAAATTTTGGCGCCGCTGCCGGGGAGGTTGTGTCACGACAATATCGTTTGAAGTTTGTCGATTAGTGACTTGAGATCCTTCATTCGTGAAGTTACTATTTTTCTATAAACTAAAAAAGTAAAAAATATTTTCCTTTTCTTTTGTATATATATATATCATATTAAAAATACAAAAAGATTTTCTCTTTGTTTTTGATAATAAATAGAAGACACCAATTATATAACATTCTCAACGGAGGTGTTATCATTATAAGTTCCCGAACAAAAGATCAAAAACTTGCCTTTGTGTCGCTTGTGGATTTATTTACTTCTATCGGATAAACAAACTGTGTGGTGGGTACAAGGACGGCCTGACATCAAATTGCGGCTGAAAAGAAGCGGGTTTTTAATAAGCTTCGCGCTGACCTACAAAGCTTCTCCGCTCGCTTGTGCGTTTGTCTTATAGAGGTGATTTATTCACTTGGGATTATTGGTTTAAGTTCACTGTGTTTTCGAATATCGGTTTCTTTTAATTGATTTGGTTTTTAAGTGCATGCGCACTCGCTCTCAATCAAGACGTAGACGTAATCAGAGAATAGACGTACCCGAGTTACGTACTATCGTTGAAGAACCCGTCATGGCAGACACTCGAACGATGAACGAGTTACTTCAAGCTCCCGTAGACGGCTACGGTGATGCTATCGTACTTCCACCAATTAACACCGAAAATTTTGAACTAAAAACGAATCTAATACAATTGGTGTCTAATAAACCTTTTTGTGGTTTAGATCATGAGGAGCCCCATGCACATCTCCGTTGGTTTAATCAAGTTGCTTCCACGATTAACTTTCGGGGCATCTCTCATGAGTCGATTAAGTTGAGATTGTTTCCATTTTCCCTTGAGGGGGCAGCCCGGACTTGGCTCGAAAAAGAACCCCCTCAGTCGATTACAACATGGGAAGATCTTTCTAAGAAGTTTGTGAACCAATTCTTTCCTCCGTCAAAAATCACAATGTTACGAAATCAAATCATAAATTTTCAACAAAAATTTGACGAGAGTTTTGGAGAAGCATGGGATAGATTCAAGGAACTTTTACGAAAATGCCCAAATCATGGTTTTACTGATCTCCATCAGATTGATACGTTCTATAATGCTCTTACTCCATCCGATCAAGATTCGCTTAACGCGGCCGCCGGTGGTAATATCTTGAGTCGTATGCCCACCGACATTAGAATGATTATCGAGAATAAGTCAAAAGTTTCCTCGTCTAGAAACCGACCGGTTGTTTCTAGGATTGCTACAAATGATAACTACGTTCAGAGGAGTGAGTTGAGTGGGCTGACTGACCTTACTCATGCTATTAATTCGATGATGAGAGAGTTTAAGAATCTGAAATCTGAGCCAGTCAAAGCCGTGACTGAAACATGTGTTATTTGCGGTGGTCCTCATCCGTATTATAATTGTCAAGCCACCGATGGCGATCTCCGAAATGCTTCCGTAGCCTCTGCTAATCCGGTTCAAAACCAGAACCAAGGATACCGTGCCAACCAAATGGGACCACCCGGTTTTGCACCCGTTCCTCAACAAAACCAAAACCGTTATCAAAACCAATCTTACAATCAAAACCGAGGAGCCAATCTCAGTCATGGTAATCAAAACTACCAAGCTCCTCCACCTCAAGTTTATCAACCACCTCCTCAACAACAATATCAAGCTGTTCCGAACAACGAGTTTCTGTCTTACATGAAGAGTTCTGATAGCACCATTCGAAATTTGCAAACTCAAATTAACAGCATGAGGACGGATTTCAAAAGAGACATGGAAGTTACGAATAACAAGACTATGAGAGAAATTAAGGATATGATGGCTAGTTTCTTTCAAGCTAATCAACCTTCTACGTCTTATTCTCAACCCTCGGGTTCTCTTCCAAGTGATACTATTCCTAACCCGAAAAGTGACATGAAAGCTATCACTACCCGAAGTGGTGTTGCTTACGATGGACCCGCGGCTCCTACCACTATTTCTTCTTCTCCGTCTGGTGTGATAGACCGTGAGACTGGGGTGACAAAGGACCCAGTGCTTCCTACTGATAAGGGGAATACTGAGAATGTCCAACCCACGGTTGTCCAAACTTCTGAGCCCAAGGATGCTCCGGTTAAAAAGACTAATTTAAAAACAACAGTTCCGTACCCGTCAAGGATGAATGATCAAAAGCAACGTGAACAAGCAAATTTTCAAATGGAAAAATTCTTTCAGATATTTCAAGATCTTCACTTCGAAATTAGCTTCGCGGATGCTCTTCTTCTCATGCCTAAGTTTGTTTCGACATTAAAAGGAATGTTAAGTAACAAAGAGAAAATTGTTGATTTGGCAAAAACGTCTTTGAATGAGAATTGTTCGGCGGTTATTCTCAAGAAACTGCCCGAAAAGTTAGGTGACCCCGGCAAGTTCCTCATTCCGTGTGATTTTCAAGGAATTATTCAATGCTCCGCCTTGGCCGATCTTGGCGCGAGTATCAATTTGATGCCGAAATCAATTTATGATAAGCTTTCATTGCCTCCACTTACCCCGACATGTATGACCCTCGAGCTAGCCGACCGTACTACGACTACACCAATCGGTATAGCCGAGGATGTTTTTGTTAGAGTGGGGAAGTTCGATTTCCCCGCGGATTTTGTTGTCGTTGATTTCGATGCCGATCCTCGTGTGCCCCTTATTCTCGGAAGATGCTTTTTAAGAACGGGACATGCGTTGATTGATGTTTATGGAGGAGAAATTACTTTAAGAGTTGGAAAAGAAGCCGTCACGTTTAACGTTAACAATACTTCTAAATCTTTTACCAAACAATATGATGTGGCCAAAATTAGTAACACCGAGGTGACAAAGGACCCGGGAATTCCTACTAACAACGGAAGTACCACACACGTCCAACCTCCGGTTGTTCAAAAAGTTGGGCATAAGACATCGAGATTTGATCTTTCACGTTTCACGGTTAAAAGTTTGTCTACGATACGTGCTGAGCAACAGAAGAAACTAGAAAAGGAGTCTACTACGGTTGTGGTGGAAAATGCTAGCTCTAAGAGCACACCACTTGTCCCACCTCCGCTTTCTGTGTATCGGATTGATCTTGTTTCTAAAAACACCGAGTTTTCTTTGAGTGGCAATCCCACTCCTTCTTCTAATATCCCTTCCCATACTCAATATGAGGAAGATGATTCTATCATAAAAGAAATTGAGGCTTATTTGCAAAGTGATTCAGTTTCACCGGAAATTGATAACGCCGACATCGATATCGAAGGAGATATTCGTTTGATTGAACAAATGCTTTACGGAGATTCTGAAAAAATAACTCAAGAAGTCAAGCCGTCTTTTAATCCTTTGGAGCCCGAGCTCAAGGATTCTTCCATTGATTTTCTTCTCGAGGAGTTCGCCGATGAACTCGCTCATATGGATCCTCTTCCACCGGGAAGTGAGGATGACATCTTTGATTTTAGAGCCGACTTACGCGAAATCGAATATTTGTTATATCAAGATCCGTCGATTTACTTTGAGAAGTTCACCGATGAACTTGCTCCCACCGACTCAATTCTTTCTAAGAATGAAGAGAACAAATATGATGATCCGTTTTACCCAAAGAAAGATAAGGAAGTTAAGATTTCGACTGATGAGCTTGTTGATTCAGAGATTCCACACTATTGTTTATCCGAGAGTGATTTCTTTTCTCGTGAGGATTTTCACGCAGATGATACGTTGATTTCGTTCCTTTCTGAGGACAAGATTTTTAATCCAGGGATACTCTTTGAAGAATACATTCTTATCACCAAAGTTATTCGGAAAAAGGATCCTATCTTGGATGCCTTCATTGTTGAACCTTTGCAATACACCTCTTTGTACCATGAACTCCCTTCTCTTTTGGAGTATTCTCATCTTGATCCATCATCATTTCGTCCGCCCGCAAAACCGCCGGATGATGGATCGCTCTTTCTTGAAAAACCTTTTGTGAGTTCGGGAGGATTTAACCCTTATGTGCTGATGCCCGACATTTTCTTTCCCACCCAACCCACCCATTCTCTTTCCCTCGGGAATGAGGACACCGTTTTTGACCCTGGTATCTCTACCACTTTCTTCCCCAAGGACAAATGAATTCGGGGGCGAGTCAGGCTAGCGACTCGGTGATCAAAAACAGTAGCGCTTCGTGGGAGGCACCCCATGCTTATCCATCTATCTTCTTTCTATTTTCTAATAAGTGACATGAAGAGGTCTGCCTCTTCGATTTCTAGTGTTTGGTTGTTTGTGATGTTGTGTTTAGGATGTTCCCGATATGAAGACTCTCGTGCTCGAAGTTTGTCATTTCTCCACTCAAGTCTCATGATCGATGCTGATGGAAATCCGATATCCTAATCTTATCGACTAACGTTTATCTTCTAGCATACTTAATAAACGGCTTTTAGATTTTCGTGATACCCTTGCTTTAAACATTGAGGACAATGTTCCATTCTAGTCTGGGGTAGGGTAATCTTCGATTTGATTTGACCGCACTTGCTTATTTCTGTTGTGTTTCTCTCGTAACCCCGTTTTTCTTTAAAAAATCAAAAATTGTGCAAATATGAGCAAAATTTAAAATTTTTTGTAAGCTTTTGCTAGTTTTATGATCGAAAAGTTCTTGCTAGTCTCTTAGAAGTTACTTTAAATATGCGTTTTTCTTGACATAGCCTTTGCTAATTGCTTAGACTAGAGGCTATAAAATGCGATTCTAGCTCACAAGGCCAAGATTTTGCAAGTCTCCCTAAGTGATTTTAAATATGCGAAGCTTAAACAAGGATTTGCTAGTTTCTAATAAGTGACTTTAAAAATGCGAGACTTGAGATTATTTAACGAAGCATTTGTTAAGTTAATATATGTTTTGACACCTTGATTGACTTTCCGCTGGTGAGAGTAGGAATAGAATTCTGACTTGGCCGGGCGTGTTGAGCCCTAGCTTGTTCCCTTAACCATAGATAATCTAAAAATTATCGGCTAAGCATCTGCGGATCTCATTATTTGGGATTTTAAATTTGCAGAGATCGAGAAATGATAGAGTTACTTATGAGTTTAGATGCTAAACGTGGAGTAGTTGGTTCTCTTTAGAGCCCATCGAAGGTACTTATGGCTTTTTGTTCCCACAAAATTGTTTCACCCCATATCTGTCATAATAATTAAAGATGTCGAGTTTTTGGCGATGGTTAGTTTTTTATCTTCTTAAAAGAATCTTTGTTTTAAAAATTGGGTACACATCAAGGATCCGTAATAAATAAATGAGTAATGAGTAATAAGTGATATGTGAAATGTAATAAGAAAAGTTGTGAGCTGCGGTGTCGAGATCGGACCCTTGGATCTTTAGCCGGGATTGTATGAGGTCTTAGCCTAGCCAGCCGGGACTCTCATTTCATGAAGCCTATAGTCTTGGAATTACCCCGTGAAGCTCCGTGGTTCACAGCTCATATTAATATAAGTATAAAAAAAAAAAAAAAAAAAAAAAAAAAAAAAAAAAAAATGATGAAAAGTGAAAGTTGAAAAAATCAAAAAGTAAGTGAATAAAAATTCCTTGATGTGGACCTCATTTTTGGGACAATGGTTCTTGAGAGAAGGCGGATAACTAATTATCGACTTAGCTTTGTATCTTTATCGGAATAATCCTTATCGAAACGAGAATTTGAAGAAATTCATTTCTCACAAAAATAAAAAATCTAGAGGAAATAGGAAAATGGGAACGAAAAGTAAGTACACAAGTAACTTCCATGGGTAGTGTTAGCATCTAGAATCATTTGTAACAATGATTTCGGTTTTACGCTTAGTTTGGGACTTGTGAAAAATCAGGGACGATGTATTCTATCCGTATGGTCACTTCACGCTGTGTTGTGTTTTCTACTCCGTGATCCTAACGTGTCGTTTGAAAAATGTTTGAGTTATTGATCGACATGAAAGTTCAACAAACCGTCATTCATAATCTGATGTGCTTAATCGTAATATCTACATGTGAATTAAAAGGTAAACGGGGCGTTTTTAGAATTAGGGGTTTCTTAATCTCTTTTGAGGAATCTTTGCTACTTCTTCATAGGTTTAGTAGAAAGAGATTGAAATCCTTGGTTTTAGAAGCGTGAGTTGATTGCATTGCGTGAGGACACGACAATGGTCTCGTCTGGGGTATTTTGATATGTGCTTATTCACATATCTTTTCTTTATCAAAACAGACCCAAAACAACCAATGAAAAGCCGTTTATTGCTAATATTTGTGGTTTTCTTGAGGTTGTGCTTGTGCAGGTACAGATATGCAAAAAACACGCAAAAAGGATCCAAATCAGATGTAAATCCGAGCACGAGAGATCGAGAGAGTTTTAGCTGAGCTGAAAGGTCGGGATTGCGTATTTTGGAAGATATTATTCTCAGAAGATGATTTTTGAAGTCTCAGCAAAGTTTAAAGAAAAGACAAGTTTAGTCCCTTAAGTTTGAGCTTTTGACAGAATTGGTCCCTCAATTCAGAAATTACAAATGCACCCTTGGATTATTTGAGCTTTACAAGATTGGTCCTTATGTGAGATTTCCAGATTTACACATTTGGTCCTTGGAAAATTCAAAGTGTACAAGTTTGGACCCTTAACTATCTCTTATATCAAATATTAAATCCAATCCTACACTTAACTCTCGGCCCAAAATGGAAAAACCCGAGCCCAACAATACACACTAGCACCCCGGTTTCTATCCTACCCGAAAACCCAAACCATACCCGAGTAACTAAACCAGGTCAACCCTCCTTTGAACCGGTCAACAAATCCAAATAAATATAAAAAAAATAATAACCCGCCAACACTTACCCCCCTTTTTACCCAATTTACCCAGAAAGGAAGAACCCTAAATTACCCAACGTGTAATTAACCCAAATTGACCACAATTAAGGGTACTTTCGTACATTCCCTGACAACCCCTGACACCTAGGACTGACACCTCATGGATCCGTGTGCTAGAGGCCACTTGTCACTCTCTTATTGGCCGAGCCAAGTCACCAGATTCAATCCAAGGGATGAGATGAGAGGGGAAGCGGTTATTTTGATCCAAGGGTGGAAAAGGAATGCAAAGAAGCACAAAATGGATGGATTCGAGAAGCTTCTTAAGCTCAAGCTCTTGCTATTTATAGACCTCATTAGCATTCACATTATTATCATCTTATTTTCTGTAATTTTTTTTTTCTTCTCTCTAGATTTAGTTGTAGTGGTTTACAATTTCAAATGTTTTAAATAGTTTGTAATTCGTTTTTGTACTCAACATTTCCTTTATTAATAGAATTTGCACTTCAATTATTATTGTTATTGTTTTAGTTTCTTATAATCTAAACTGCTTATTATCTTATTTCAGAGCTTATTATAGTTTTATCAAAGTTGTTTTAGCTTGTTTCATCAAAATCTCAAAAATACAAAAAAATCAAATAAATCATTTGAAAATTAAAAAAATCACTTTAGATCAGTGTTTGGATTGATTCCTCCACTGATTTATTGTTTCATATGTTCATTTAAGCTTATTAGTAGCTTATAGTGAGCTTATAATTGTATTAATCTCAAATTCACCAAAAATCTCAAGTTACAACAGATGCTACAGTGCTGGTTTTGGATCTGGTTTGATTGGTTCAGTTGCTGGATTGGGTTGAGAATTGAGCTGGTATTGGATTAGGATTAGTGGTTAAATAGGATAGTGGTTCTATTATCTTCAAAGTGCAAGCCATAGTGGCTGTGGATGACTTGTAAGTTTGATAATCTGTTTTGATCATTTAAATTGTTGTTTGATCTGTTCATTATTGATGTTTGTTACTGTTTGATGCTTGTTTGATGTTTGTTTAGTTATATCTTATCTAGATCTGCTTGTTAGTTTTATAATAAGTAGCATTAAGAGTGTTTGGATCAGCTGATATATCTGTGTTTAAGGTTAGGTTATTAGTGTTTAGTGGTTGAAACTTGCTTGAGTAGTTATTAGATAGACAATTGAGGTCTTGGTTATAGCTGTTAAACTCAAAAGTCAACAATCTCTTAAAACTGATCTAGAATCTGAATCTGTCAACATCAGTAGGTGATTAGTTGCAAAATAGCTTTTGAATCAAGTAGAACTAGCTTACTGTAATCAATTTTAGACTTTAAACATCTTAATCAGTGAATCATTTTGGATCAAATCTCAAGTAAGTCAAAATTCTCAACTGATATTCAAAAGTCAAAGTCAGGTCTGATCCAGTTTGAGCAGAACTTGCAGCTTGTGCAGTAGGTTCATTTCTAAGAGTTTGAGCTTGAATTTTGGTACAATCATAGTTGGCCAGGTGGTCTATAAGATTGAACAAGTGGTTTTCTGTTTAGCTTATCCTATAAGCTTGTGCTTAAGCTCCAACAGTAGGGGTGTTCACTGTTTTGCTTAAACTAGGCAGTTTGCTTTTTCCTTTGATCTGAGGTTAGAGCTTGTTAGGAGTAGTGATAATCAGTTACAATTAGCTTATTATAGTGTATTTGAGTTTCAGTCACTGTTTGGTTAGCTTATTTGCTTGTTTAGCTTATTCTCTTAGCTTATTCATCTCACTGTTGCACTATAGCTTCATTATTTTACACATAACCTGCTAGTTTTTCATTTTTCATAGCTTCATAATCTCATTTTAGAATTTTCCTGAAGATTTCATAATTTTTAGTCATCTTTTGCTATTTTTCTCAATTTAAATTAGATTTTAATCACTTTTAAATAGCTTTAATTGCAATTAATTGAGAAAAAGTTCCAAAAAATAATTTTTCAATTTTCTCAGTTTAAGAAAAATATAAAAAGCATAATAAAGATTTTTCCTTATTTTTCTCTTTAAATTTTTATAATTTTTAGAATTTTAATTAGATTTAAATAGTTTAAATTAGTTTTTTTAATTTTTATAAAATCAAGAAAAATCCAAAAAAATAGTTTTAATTCTAAAATAGTTTTCTAATCATATTTTTAGAGTAAAAGTAGTTTTAGGCATTTTTAGGGTATCGTTTAGACTTAGTTGCATTTTAATCGCGTTTTGTTAATTACGTTTTATTTTAGATCGCGTTTAGGATTTCCCGTAGGATAGATTTCCTTAATTACTTTCCCATTCCCGTAGTTATTAATCAAAATCTATAATCCAAATCATCAAGCATAAAATCCAAACTAAGAACGACGTTGGCAATTCACGCCTCGTTGGGAAAACGATTCGGGTTGTCTAATCCGTACTACGATCACACACGGGATTTGATTTATTATTCTTTTTCCTAAGAGAATTTGAATCTATCTTTGTGAATATTTTTGATATTGATATTAAGGATTTATCCCCACACATAAACCCCATAAGCCTTTATCATGAATCATCCATAAAATGACATAAAATATGAGCATAATCGGGGGAAATTGACACTAAAAAGTCAGGACTATTTGATGTTATCAGTTAAATCACATATTTTTTCTTTATCAAAACCGAACTCTAATGACCAAAAACCGACCGTTAAATGCCAAATATATGTGTTTTTGTATTTTTGCAAGTGCAGGTACCAGATATGCAAATTGGACGAAAAGAAAGACAAAACAAATGAAAACCGAGCACGAGAATGGAAAGAGTGCAAAAGCCGAAGCCGGAGAATCAGTATTACGGATTTTGGACCTTGAGTGCTCATGTTTACCAATCACACCCTCATCTTAGGGAAATTACACAATACATCCTCATCTTTACCTTAATTACATCTTACACCCTTATCCTTACCCCAAATTTTACCCTAAACCCCTACAACTAACTTTGCCAAATTGGCAAAGTTAGTCCTCTAACCCTAAAACTATTTAAACCATAAATCCTTTATCACACTTATCCGGTTTTAATAATTCTACAAGTCCAA
This sequence comes from Chrysanthemum seticuspe, assembly GCA_019973895.1. Classification (NCBI taxonomy): domain Eukaryota; kingdom Viridiplantae; phylum Streptophyta; class Magnoliopsida; order Asterales; family Asteraceae; genus Chrysanthemum; species Chrysanthemum seticuspe. The sequence continues at coordinate 15,934,823 of BPTQ01000003.1, read as the reverse complement.
TCCATCATAACAAAATAAGCCTAACCAAGCCCAAAGTTAATCTATCCTTGACCCGGTTACAACCCTTACCCAAGTCAATCCCACCACTTACCAAGTCAAAACAAATAAAGAAATAATTTACCTTCCCGCTCTGCTATTCACCTTCTCCACAGAGTTACCCCGTTTCACTCATTTACCCACACTTAAATGATTTCTAGAAGCCTTTGACACCCTGGCAAGATGTGACACTGAAAGAATGACAATTGGCAGATTCAGAGCTTCGCATTGGACAGAACACATCATCCATTTGATCCTAAGGCTGTAATGTAATGTGATGATGTGGGAAAAGATCAAAGGTGTAAATTCAAGCATGAGAAAGAATCCAAGGCTGCCAGAAGGATCCAATCCGGCTATTTAAAGCCCCTTCTCACTCATAATTGGAGATTATTGGGAGTAGGGTTAGTTTTAAGATAGTATAGCTTAATTGTATTGTATTATTAGCTTAATTTCAGTCTTGTAATCCTATTGTTATAGTTTTAAATTAGTCTTGCTTTAATTTCTCATTTTAATCTTTCTAAAGTTTTAAAAGTTGCTTGTTATAAAACTGCTTATTTAGAAAGTGCTTATTCATTACTGCTTATTGCTTATTGTTAACTTAAGATTGTTTAATTGCTTTTTATTCACTTAAATTGCTTTGTACTACTTTTAAAGTCTTTATTTTCATTTTCATATAAAAAACTTTCAAAAATCAAAAATATGACTTATTAGCTATTTGCTTATTTCCTGTCTTAACCTGTTCCTTATAGTCTTTATAATCTTATTATTCAATTTGTTTCAAATTATTATAAGTGGTTGGGTCTTAAGTTGTTTTAGAAATTCATTTTTATTCTTAAAGGAGTGTTTGGATTTGGATTTTAACCCAAGTCAAAATCAATTCTAAACTGAGTTGTCCATTGAGTTTATTTTAAATAGCTTACATTTAGTCTTATTAAGAGTTTAGAAGTAATTTTAAACTTTCTTAAGTAGTTTTTAAGCTTTTAATATCAGTTTCATAAAGTTTCTTTTCTTTAAACTGTTTCATAAGTATTTTTTAGTTAATCTTGTTGAAATAGATTTTGGTGTGTTAAATTGTGTTAATATAAGTCTTTAAGCTCATTTGGATTAGTTAGAATCATAGTATTAAAGTCAAATTGCAAATTCACATGTTTGTTTTACAAAAAGTCATATCAGAAATAGCCATTTTGTCTGTTAACCAGCTGAATTTCCAGCTTATTTTGGGTTTCAAAAAGGTTAAAAAGTGTTTTTCTTAAATATTGGGTTGCCTAGCTTTATCTATTTTCAGAGTTTAGAGCCTCATTTAGTATTTACCTAGCTTAAATTTAGCCTTAAACTTGTTCATCCCAAATTGTTTTCATCTGTCAAAAAGGGTCATAAATGCAATTCTGACCCACCATCTTTCAAGCTCTTTTTATAAGCTTTTATAAGCTCTATAGGGTCTGAAATTTGGTTTATAGCTTCTTTGCCAACTTGTCTTTGTTCATTGTGAAAATCAGCTCCTAGCTTATTGATGAGTGTCTAAATACTCATCATTTTTGTACCATTTAAACTGCAAAAACATCTGAAAACACTCAGAAATGCATCAAAATGATAAAAATATCACAAATAAGTGTTTTATGTGTTTTAAATGCAAAAATATCAAAATCTGGTGAAAAACGTATCAAATTTGCATAATTGGCAGTTTTAGTCCCCCAAGTTTCAAAAGTTGTCAAAAACAGTCCCTGGTAAATCAAAATAAAGAAAAATATCATTTTAAGTCCCTAGGGATTCATGAGTTGTCAAAATTAGTCCTTGAGAATTAAAATTACAAAATTTACAACTTTAGTCCCTAAACTTTGAAAAATTTCAAGTTTGGTCCTTTGAAAATTTGAAAATATCAAAAATAGTCCTTGTACTATTAAAACTTGTCAAAAGTGACCCTTGAAACAGTTTTGAGAAAATGGCAGGTATGGTCCCTCTAGTTTGGCAGAATTACAAAGTTAGTCCTTATATTAAAACCAAAACCCTTGGACCTTTGACCCCTTTGTGTATTGTGACCCCCTGCCAAAACCAGTGACCCTTCCTTTTTTGACCCCTTGGTCAAATCATCAGTCAAACCTCACCTTTTGCCGCCCACTGTGTTTCTTCCCCAACCAATTGCCCTGCAACACCTCTCACCCCCCTCCCATCATCCCTGCAACCCTTATCCCTTCCACTCTCACCCACATAATCATCACACCTCTCACCCCCCTAGTTGCAGTCTAAAAGCCCCAGAGGTCAAAATATGCTTTTCCCGCCAAAACCAAACCAGTGGCCAAAATCCACAAAAGTTATCCAAAGGCACTGGAACCAAGTGGGAAGTGGTCAGAGGAGAGAGAGAGACATTTTGGAGCTATAAAAGAGGAAGAAGAAGGAGAGAATAAGTAGTAGTTAGTTTTTAATTTTCCTTGTATGTCGTTTTTAAGATAAATGATTTAGTTTAAGTTTTTAAATGTAATCTTTTGTTTCTTTGTTCTAAAATCAAGTTATTTTATCCTTGTAATCAGCTTTTAAGTCTCAATTTAAGGTTTCATTTATATTTCATGTTCTTATGCTTACTGTTGAAAATTTTAAACTCATGTCCTTGAATTCAAGCTTCCAATAGCTTATGTTTAAGTTCAGACAAGCTTAGTTAAGCTTTTTATAGCTTTTGATAAGTTTATATACCAGTTTCAAGCAATTCTCATGCATGGTCAACAAAAGTCAACCGAGGTGCTAAATTGGAAAATGGTGATCTTGGGTTGATGCAGTGGTTGGTTTTGGGTTGGAAATGGCTTAGTATAGTGGTCTTGTGGTTTTGTTTTAGCCTGCAATCAGTTGGATACTTGTGAGTTTTGTTTATCTCCTTTTCATTTTTATTCAAATTTGCATATTGTTCTTGTGTATGTGTCTGTGATCATTGAAGGTTCAACATGTCCAATTAGTTGTATTTAAGTCACTTAGACTCATTTGATTGACTGCAATAGTTAGTTTAGCAGTTGGATCAGTTGTGCTTGCAATTTAGTACTTAAAGTTGTGTTTGGAATTGCTGTCAAATCAGTCTCTAAGGTTATTTCAGTGATTAAGTCCTGTTGGTTCATGCTTGGTAAACTCATTGGAACTCTTTGCATTCATCAAAGTGCACCTGCATACCAAAAAGTCAACATCACATTATATCTGTCTTAATAGTTTAACTGTGGGAATTTTTGTAAAATCAAAAGCTAGTTTTGTGTTTAAAAATCATAAGTATAGCTGTCATTAGTGTCATTTCATCATAATACTTCTATATCAGTCCTTAAATTGAGCCCAAAGTTCATAAAAGTCAGCATTTCATTTTTGCTTCAAAAAGTCAAAAGTTGCAAACTCAGTTTTGGCCAAACTAGGAGGATTTCTCTTGGATCCATTTCTGAGCCAAACCAAATGAAACTTTGGGTTTTTAAACTTCTGTTGGTCTATTGTCTTATTGCCATTTTTTTAGATTTTTGTCAATTTTTTATAAGTGTCAAAATAGCTTGTCAACATGGCCTTATTTGCCCTGTGCACTGACTCAGTTGATACTGAGTCTGCACAGGGACTTGCAAGGCTTGTCAAGGGCTCAGCTTAGCTCACCCAAGTCTAGTTTTTGGTTTAAACGGTCTTGGCCAGGTCTATTTTAAGTTTCAATTGTTGGTCTTCATTCTCAGCTTATTGGGTGGCTTATTTTTAAGCCACAAAGTAGGCACCAAATCTGTTTTTGGCATAAATGCTCAAATCATCAAATCAAAAGCAGTTTGCATTTTAGAGGTCAAGGATTGCTGTAGTAAGTTGTTCTAAAGTAGTTTTAACATAATACAAGTTCTGTGTTAGTTTGGTAGCTTATTGTGCCCTTGTGCTTAATTCAAATGCTTATTACATAAGCACTTGCATAGCAGTTTCATTTTCTCTCACACAACCCCATGTTTTTCTATTTTTCCTAGATTCTAAATATTATTTTAGACTTTTCCTGAAATTTTCATAATTTTCCAACACTGTTTGCTATTTTTCTTAATTAAAAACAGTTTTTAGGATTATTTAATTAGCTTTTAATACAATTAAATCAGAAAAAGTTCAAAAAAATAATTTTTCATTTTTCTTAGGTTTAGATAAATATAAAAAGTAAAAAAAGTAATTTTCCAGATTTTTCATAGTTTATTTTATAATTTTTAGTAATTTAACTAGTTTTTAATAGTTTAAAATTCATAAAAAATAGAAAAATAATCAGAAAAATATAAAAATAGTTTTGAAAATTCTCTTTTGATATTTTAGATTTTTCCAAGTCATAATTTTATTTTTCTAGCTTTATTTCCTATTTTCTTGTAATTTAGATTATTATTAAATAGTTAAAAATAGTTTTTAATTAATAATAATTAGATAAATAGTTTTAAAAATAATTTTCTTTTTCTTAAAATTTTCTTTTATCATTAGGATGGTAAAAATATCATTTTCATATTTTTAGGATTAATATTGTGTAAATTTCACATTTTCTTTTGTACGTCGCGTAGTTTTTTTTAATTTAAGTTTTATAAAACATAAAAACAAAAACATCGTTTTGCAAATAGTGATAGCGTTTATTTAATATTTTTTTATCTTTTTAACTTTCTTTAATTTGCATTTAAGCCCCTGTAGTTTATGGGCTTTTCCTTAGTTATAATCATATTCAAATCTCTTTTCCCGTTCAAATCTCTCGATCACTACACGTTTGGCTATTCTCGCACAGCTCGTTGGGACTTAACGACCTGGGGAAACACTATACTCTCCTGATCTTCATTGCATTTGTGCTTAAACTGTTTTAAGTTTGTTACGGTCGGCCATTCACAAGTGGCAGGCTTGAGTGATAAAACTTGACGGTTTTGCACCGATCACTTATTCCCTAACTTATTGTGCATTCACTTAAACTTAGGTCCTAGGGTATGTTTGGATTTGCGGATTTGCTTAATATTTGTTTGGATTCATTTGCTTATCTAGCTTATCTGTTGAGTTTATTTTGTTTTTATTAGCTTATTTGAGTAGCCTTAGTACCTTCTAGCTTGATTAGTTTATAGGTTAGCTTATAGCTAGCTTTTAGTTTAAGTAGATAAGGTAGAATTTGGATTTTCTTAATTTTGTTAATAGGCTTATCTGTTTTAACTCCTTTTCCAACTTTTTCTCTTGATTAGTTTTGCTCATTTGTTTCCCTTTCATAATTTAGTAGCTTTTTAGATCTCAGATTAAGCTTTGTGACAGCTTTTCATTTGAGCTTTTGAGTTTTTATAAGCTTTTAATAAACTGTTAAGAGGTTTCTGCTTATTTCAGCTTATTCTCAAGTTTCTAAAAATATTGTTTTTACAAAAGTCTTTTGGTTTAGCTTATTTTCAAGTTTTTAAAAGCGAAAAGTAAAAAAAATAAAATAAAAAAGAGCAAAAAGGGTGAGACCAGGGGTCGTACCTGGGACCTCACCCTTCCAAACACCACAACACAACACACACTCACCACTGCGCCCTAGGGTCTTTCAGGCTTAACTATGCACACTTTATTACTTAACTACTTTTTATCTTATTTAGCTTATTTCCCTTATTTTCTTTATAACTACTTATACGTATAAGTTGAGTTCTCAAAGTTATTTTTCTTATATTCTATATACTTTAAAGTATTTTTAGAAAAAGTTTCAGAATTTTCACTTTTCATTTACTATTTTTTATCATTTAATTAGTTTAAAAGTGTTTTTAATTCATAATAAATAAAATAAAAGTAAAAAAAATTATAAATCTTTTTCTAAAATTTTCTTTTATTATTTAGGATTTTTAGAAATTAAAATTTCACATCTAGAGTTAATATTCCAAAACTAGGTTTTAGAACGCGTTTTGTAGAATCCCGTAATTGCGTTTTTAGATTTAGTTGTGTTTTAGGTTATTTGTATTTTATGTTATTGTTTTATATGCTTATTAAGTGCATTTTAGTTTATGTTTTGTAATCTTAATTAAAAATCCAATTTCCCTTCAACCATCAAATCACCCGACTTTGAAACGACCAATCCATTTCACTCTCGTTGGGAGAACGAACCGGGAGTTCCGTACTTCCGGTAAATCTTATATACTAAAAGTGATAAAATCAGAGTCTCTTCAGAAGTAGTATATCCGAGCCGGTTTCAGAAGTCTTGGCTTTTTTTTACTCGTATCTTGGCTTTCAAAATGAGGCATCTCAACTTCCTTCCAAGCCTCATGCTCCCTCAAAATTTCCCAACAATGCTCCCATGTAAAGGCATGATCATACACTACTAGGTATTCTTCACACGCTCGTCTGTAAATATTGAGGTCATTCTCACCACTTCCATGATTCTTATTAACATTGTTGTAAATGGCAAGGTTGGAAAGCTGTCAAAGAAGGGATCATCTATCACATGTCAAAAAGAGAAAGAAGAGTGTTGTAGAACTTGATGAAATGGTCAGAGTTGGAAAGCTGTCAAAGAAGGGATCATCTATCACATGTCAAATCTGCAAGGAAACATGACATAACAAAAGAAATTGTAAGAAGAATATGCAGTGAGGTAGTGCAGCTGCAAGTGGGAATGCAGTTGGTACAAGTGTAACTGCAACTGCAAGTAGGAGTGCATCTGGTGCAAGTGCAGTTGCAAGTGGGAGTGCAGCTGGTGGGATAAAATCTGGTATTGTAAATGCAACTGGTGGGAGAAAGTTGGTGCAAGTGCAACTATTGGGAGAAAGTCCGGTGCAAGTGCATCTAGTGGGAGTACAGTGACTGCAAGTGGAACTGTTGCAAGTGGGAGTCACAACAAGAAGTTGCTGGAAGTGGGAGTCAACAATAACAAGCTGCTACAATTGGGAATCAACAACAAGTTGCTGTAAGTGGGAGTCAACAACAAGTTGCTGCAAGTGCAGTTGGTGCAAGTCCTACCGGAAGAAAAATAAAACAAGCTTGCAGGCTCACACCAACAAAGTAGCTGATGTCTTTTGTTGCTCCCTTTGTTTTATGATTCTTTTGGGTGTTAGTACTATGTTTCATGTTTAAGACACTTAGAATTTGGTGAACTTGAATTAATGTGGGCATTTTCATGCAAATTTTCAATGTAACAAGTTATAACTTGTTTAATGTATCATTATGTGACCATTTAACTTGGTAAACTGTCATTTGTCATTTACATTACTCATTTGACTTGGTAAACATGGTAAACTGTCATTTGTCATTTTCATTACTCATTTGACACATGTTTCATGTTTAAGACCCTTTTGTCAATTGTCATTTGCATTATTTTTTTGCAAAATTGTCATTTTATCACTAATAGTCTAACAGTCTAATAACTTGATTTGCAACTGTCATTTGTCATTTGCATTACTCATTTGACTTAATAAACTTGGTAAACTGTCATTTGTCATTTGCATTACTCATTGACACATGTTTCATGTTTAAGACCCTTTTGTCAATTGTCATTTGCATTACTCTTTTGCAAAACTGTCATTTTATCACTAATAATCAAACAGTCTAATAACTTGATTTGCATTACTCAAAATCCATTACTCTTTCGCATAATTTGATTTGCATTACAAAACTGTCATTTGCATTACTCTTTGTACAAAGTAAACTTACTAACAGTCTAATAACTTGATTTCATTGAACGTAAACAACCTTATATCAAAATTCATTGAACATAACACATATTGGTCAATGTATAACTTCAACTAATAAATAACAATACATAGGCTAGTACATCATAAAAACAAGGAAAACAACCCAACTACAAGCCAACCAAATTTTCAATCTTCGATTTGCAACTCACATTGAATTCATTAATTCTTCAAGCACATTCTTTGACCTTAGCAAACCAGGGATGATCTCAGTTGAACGGGCACACATGGGTGGATCAAACCAATCAAAATATCCATAATAAGTACCCTACAAACACTCATTATTAACTTCAATAAAAGGAGATTAACATCAAATAATTGTTAAGCATGAATGAATTGTATAACTTACATTTTGGGGGAAACAATAAAAATGACTTATTTTGGGTAATCCTAAAAATTAAGGTTTGGGTTTATTATTATAACCAAATTTGTGTGCTTTAGGATTAAATAATGAATTTTAAATTTGGTGGGTGGGATATTAAAATGTGTGGGTGGGGTATTAAAGAGGGGACCATGGTGTAAAAAGACAAAAAGGGCCTCGTGTGCAACCCACGTGCGTTGGAAAATGGATGGGAGTTAACGTCGTTTGAAACCAGGGACGATATATTCCCCAAAAGTTTGTCACAGGGACGGGTCTTTGCAGTTTCGAAATATTTGGGACGAAACATGCCAATTCGGAAAAAACTTCAGGGATTATTTATGCAATTTGCTCTTATATAAACCCTTCCTCTTCACGAAACACACATTATTGTGCTTGGTGACAAACAAGTCGAAGTTAATACTCGATCATAATAATAATCAAAATCAGAATTGAAAATATGGAAATCGCAATTGAGGACGCCCTCCTCAACAATCAGGTCTTCTTTTTCTTTCACCGATTTAGTTTTTTTTTTTTTTTTTTTTTAATTGGGTTGTGTTTTATTTACAATTTAGTATTTATTTAAGGGTAAAATTGTTTTTGGATTTTAGTTGATAAAGATTAGTATTTATATTATCGCAGAAAGTTGTGAGTGATGAAGCTGGATCATCATCTCTATCACTAAGCTCCGAAAACATGAATTCGAATGATCATGATGATGATGATGATGATGATGATGAAGGCATGATTGACGATGATGAGGATGACGCGTTTGATTATGATGACGATGATGGTGATTATATATTTGACAATGATCAAGATAAGGAAGACGGCGAGGATGATTATTTGAGCATGCAAGCGCAGTTCGATAACGTCGATTTGCCTCCTGGCGTAGAAGCGTCTTTCTCCTGGTTGGGTAATCCGGTTTCCGCAGAAGCTAAATCGGGCAATGACGTTGCTAGTAGCAGTTCCTTACCCGTTCAGAGTCCGGTTTGCGAATCTGCAGAAAATGCAGAAAATAAGGAACTAGTTTCTGAGGAGGAATCGAAGATCAAGTATAAGGATTTCAAGTTGTTTGACATTGTTGATGATTTCTCTGATCATCACTTCAATGGTGCGGGTTTCCAAGGACAGCAGGTATGCCCGTTACGTTTTTATGCACTTTGTTTCATTGCATTGTGTTATTCTTTTTGTTAATTCTCTGTATCCGTATGGTGGTAGCCTCCGAGGAGCTGGACGAAGAAAATTCAGGACGAATGGAAAATATTGGAGAAGGACTTACCCGGTGAGTATGAGTATGGTTTATTGCTTTCAGTAGTTTTGTTTTTCCATGGCATAGCGGTTAAGATATGTCCTTGGAATTCCTGCATAATTCTCTTTTACGTGTTTTCATATTTTGAATTGGGTGATTTCAACGTGTATTTGTAACAATGTATCAGTTTGGGCTAGCGTAGTTTTTTAATAAAGGTCAAACAGGATAAAGCAAAAAGAAAAATAAGGATGAATGGCTTAAAAACTAAACTTACTCCAAGTGATTTGATTTGTTAAAAAATAGTCATAATTGCTTTATGTTCAATAAAAATGGCATTCTTTTAAGAAATTGTGTTCTTGATCATATAAACTATATAAATATCTAATGAGATTCTAAACGAATAGACAAAAAAGTGTTGGCAGGTCAACCCATACGGTTCTGCCTGTCCTAAAATGTTATAGATCACGACTAGCAATATGTAAAACTCGTCTCTCATTTAAATTACATTTTTTTTCTTTTATTTACTTTGACAGGTACTATATTTGTGAGGGTATATGAAACAAGAATGGATCTTTTGAGGGCTGTGTTGATAGGACCAGGAGGCACGCCCTACCATGATGGTCTCTTTGTCTTTGATGTTCATTTTCCTCCCACCTATCCAGACACGCCTCCGGTATATATTATCAATAGTTTTTTGTTTATAAGGTGGTATGTTGTAGCTCACTTATCAAGTGATGGATGATATATATATATTTTTTTCTTTTAATATTTCAGATGGTTTATTACTACTCTGGTGGGCTTCGGTTGAACCCAAACTTGTATGATTGTGGAAAAGTATGCCTTAGCCTTTTGAACACGTGGACTGGCAGAGGGACTGAGAAGTGGATGCCACATAAATCAACGATGCTGCAAGTTTTAGTGTCAATACAAGCACTAATATTGAATGCAAAACCATTCTTTAATGAGCCTGGGTATGATGAAAGGTTTCCTGGAGCTGAAGGAGAGAGAAAATCCAAGGCCTATAACGAAGAAATGTTCATTTTATCATTGAAAACAATGATGTATACACTTAGGAGGCCTCCAAAGGTATCACCTACTATTCTCTCTGTTTCAGTCATTAATATATTCAGTTTTTGTTACATAGCAAACTAGTGCTTAGAGGCTGCTTGTTTCTTTATAAGAAATGGTAACAGAACTGGTGAAAGGAATGCTTTTTAATATAGTCAGTTTTTATTAGTTGTGCGTATATGAGCCTTGCAATAGGAGTACCCAACAACATTCAATTCATTTTATACTGAGCATACCACTGTTAGAAGTTATAATGCTTTGTAATTAAACTACAACCTCTAACTAATTCCATTTGTTTACAACAATAATACATTTTGGATAACCTATTCAAACACCTGTCGTTTGCTTGTTTTCATGAAAAACACTTTTATCACTTAGGTGTTGCTACAAGAATAAAGCAATAAGAAGGTTGTAAAGGATCAAGTATGCTACTGATGTCTTTTAAACAGTTCCAGACATGTGGCTTGCTTTCAGCTATAAATTTTGATTTTATCCTGTTACTCTGTTAGCAATAAAATATAATGCCAGTGACCCATCTTTACATTTGAAGTTATTAGGTCTTTTAAACTGTTTATATGTCTAGGCATAGATGTGAATCTACTACTTCATGTAAGGCAAAATTTGCTCAGCTATGCAACTTATACGCTCAGGATAATGACTATGTATGAAGCTTAATCACAACTCTATGGTTTGTTGTAACAAAAACCCTTGTTTTAAAGCCTTACCTTCTTTAGATATTTTACTTTTAATCTCTGCAGATCTATATCTTTTTCCAATGTGTGCTTGATTTACTCTAGATATGGTTTAAGAAAAAGTTATTACACTCGAAGATAAATTCTTGAATAAAATGAGTTGTAGGTTGTATGCATTAAACACTTACTTTGGGACTTATGATCCACTTAACCTAATGTACTTGTTCCTCTTTTGCAATAAACTTTTTACAATTAACTGGGTCAAATTTTCCACCATCCTTGCATGTATTTGATGCTTCAAGCACAGCCGAATGTCTTTTCTTTATCAAATTATTGTTTATGTAAGAATCCTAATGGATTGCTAAAATGATGATGTTTATTGCAGCATTTTGAGGAGCTTGTTGGATGTCATTTTCGTACCCGTGCACATGCTATCCTGTCAGCATGCAGAGCTTATATGAAGGGTGTACCAGTTGGTTCTGTTACCGATGAAAAAATCCCTGATGAAAAAGGTGGATCAAAATCCTTCCAGGAAGCAGTGGCTAGAATGTTAAATGGCCTCATTTCGAACTTCAGTAGATTTGGAGCAACTGATTGTGACCAGTTTCGTGTTTGAAGTTGGCAGGTAGCACATAACGACTTTTGTGAAGACTAGGCCTTTGAAATAGATATTAAACTCTCATTTCTTGTTAACTGTGGTAACTGACATACGTTCAATGGCTTATATAACTCTAGTTATCTAAATGTAAATGACAGTAAATATTCTCAGATGAAGAGTATTTTATGCCTATTACTCATCACTATTTTGTATCTTTAGTTGCAGATTAAGAGATGCTTTGTGCATTTAGATGTATATTAGGCCTCCATAATAGGGGTGTTATTCGGGTTGACCCAGTCGGGTTCGGGTCAAATCGGGTCAAGCCTTAAAAAAACATACCCGAACCCGACCTTGTTTAGAACTCGGGTCTGGTCAATCGGGTCAGGTCAATTCGGGTTCGGGGCCAACCCGAGTATTTTGCATTGTAAAAGTGTTGTTGAGCCGGGTTAGTCGGGTTCGGGTCGGGTCAAGGCTAAAAAACATACCCGAACCCGACCTTGTTTAGAACTCGGGTCAGTTCGGGTTGACCCGATTGACCTGAATATAATTTTGAACCCGATTGACCCGACCCAAATTGACTCGGGTCGGGTTCGGTTCGGGTCAGGTTCAGTTTACGGATATTGTGAGATTAAAGTTCCACATCTACCATTGAAACGTTCGAGGGGTTAACACCCAAGTAGGCCTCCATCAACGGTATTTGAGCAACAATGTTCCCTGCTGCTTTTACAATTAGTAAACCTTCAATCAATCAAAACCTAAGGTTATAAATAGCGCGACATGACTAAGCCTCACGCTTTAGCAGTCAAAATGTAGCTTTTGCGTTTTTAAGACGTGGCATAAGGCGGCACAAAATATAAAAATATTCATACATTTATATCATATGTTGATCCCAGTTGAGCAAACGATCCTGATAGAAACTGACTTGATAATAACTTGTTAAATATTACGTGAAATTTAATATTCAACCTTAAGAAGAAGAACAATAACAATAACTCTTAAACACCTCAATTATATTAATAACGAATACTCTAACCAGTATTAGGGTTTTACAACCTTGAAGTGTATCGACCTTAGATATAAAACATACGTATATCTAATCTAACCTAGGACATCCTTTTATAGGCTAAGAAGTCCTTTACATAATACAATACGTAACCTACAAGATAAATATCTTTTCCATATTTATCTAATACAATATTAAACCGACTATACAAAACTAGCAGTGTTTACAATACAATAGCAGTGGTTTCACTTTACTACTAGCCGCGGTTTAACTTTAGCAGTGGATTCATTCTTCTGTTAGTGGTTTCATCAACTCTATCCGTGGTTCCAACACTTAGAATAATTCCTGTTCTGAGGAACCTAAAACCCAACAATCATCCCCTAAACTTGATACATTCAAATAGAATTCTCAAGTTTCTTTTAAGCTCAAAACTTCTGAATTGGAGGATGTATCCAAACATTTACTAGTTTTAAGAATTTTCTCATACTTTAGCAACAAACTGTAAGCTTGATCATCATAGGGCTTCAGCATCTTTAAACCACCAGGCTTCACCATCTGAGTAATAACTCCTGGATAATTATTCAATTTAGGATAATATCCTTCTACAAGCATATGAATAACTTCTCCAGAAACTGTTAGCACATGAACTCAACAAGACTGATATAAAAACCATCTTGTAACTTGACCATTGTAGAGTCCCTTCCATTCAGGTTCATCATGAGTAGGTTCAAACAAGATCTTCAAATGATGATACACCATTCTCTCATGATAATCATCTGGACGTACATCACCAAATTTATTCTTGTACAACTTCCAAAGATTCATCAAATCATCTCTATCCAGATATTGAAGCATTTGTGAAAATTTCTCAAACTCAGAAACTTCATTACTAACTCTTTGAATTTTCCAACATCCTTCACTTCCATTAAGCTCAAATGTATAAGAAATAATTTGATTACCATTCACTTCTTTCAATCTTTTAGAACCAGATTCCTCCTGAATCTCAGATTCTCTCTTTTGTCTACTCTTAATCCACTCTTCTTCTTTTTCAGAATTCATTGGATAAAAATCCTCATTAATCCTCATACATCTCAGATAAATTTCTTGAATCCTCTCAAATGAACATTTACTTAGATTTTCAGAAATATGTATACATGAATTCTTGATAATCTTCATCATCACATTTCTCATCTCACCCTTTGTAGGAGGTTTCTTTCTTTGAACTTGCTTCTTCTCTTTACTGGTCCTCCTTGCCCATTCACCCAAGATTCTAGCTCTTTCATCAACAGATAACAATGCCCATTCTTGAGTAGTATATTCATTCTGTATGTCATTAGAAGCTTGAAGATAGTTTTGTGTCTCATTCCATTCAGCTAACCATTTCTGAGTAGCCTTTTCTTCTTCTTGCTTATGTTTCTCTGCAGCTTCTTCTTCTTCAGCTTGCAATCTTCTTGTATACTCTTCATCATAAGCAATCTGTTCTTGTTTATTCTTAAACTTAAAAACAGGAGCAGCAATACCTTTTCCCTTTCCAATGTCTGATTGAGTCACCTTCTTCTTCAAAGGCTCACCAATAATTAAACTTTTACTCAAAGGTTTAGATATAGGTGAAATACATTTAAGAACTAATGGAGCAGGTGCAATGGTAGGTGTAGGATTAGATGAAGTTTTACTTAGATTTACTAATGTACTTGCAACTTCCTTTTCAACTTCTTTGGTTTTGGGTGGTGAAACAGAGGTAGTTGTGCCAATTGTAGATGTGGTTGTAACAGCAGTGGTTGATTCTAAGGTGGGAGTGATTGTGAGTACCTTTTGTGAAGTTGTAGCAGTGGTTTCATTAACACCAGCCGTGGTTGCAGAAACACTGGCAGTGGTTGTGTTCTGCACCACCTTATTTTCAAGAACAACCTCATTCCCATCTTTATCAGACACCACAAAATTCTCTCTTTGATCTCCACTATCCACATCCTCTTCCATATTCATATCAACAGCCTCCCCTGAATTCAAGCCTTCACTCCTCCTCTGTTTGGATACATCCTCCAAAATAACAGCCTTAGAGGAGTCCACCTTCTTTTTCTGAATCCTAACCTTTCTTAAAGCAGCAATCCCAGGTCTTCTGACTTTTTCCAGCACACACATTCTGTGCTTCAACCTCCTAATCTCGTTGCCCTGAAACACAGCTAACTCCTGAAGACTTGAGATTGTACTCTCCATAGTTGTACATTTAACCGTCAATTCATGTAATCGTTCAAGAATATCCTCCCCACTTCGACCTGTGTTAACTGGTCCGAGAGGTGGTTCATTGGAAAAGTCATCATGTACCGGATCATTAGCCGTCAATTCAACATCATGTTCCAAACTACCCTCATCACTTCGACCTGTGTTAACTGGTCCGAGAGGTGAATCCTTGGGTAAAGAAAACATAGCACCAGACCTAGCCTGATCATCTATGCACCCTGATTGAGCCTGTTGGCCAGGGATTCCTCCACTTGTGTTGAGGTCCAAGGAACTCTCCACAGTAGGAGTTGCCAAAGGTTGGGTCTTAATTATGCTTCCACTGTCCTGACCAGCATCTAAGCATGAATCAGTAGTAGAAGCCCTTCCAATCATGTCACCTCCACCCCGTGTGACAGCCTCATGAGCTACACCACTAACACTAGCCTGAGGTAGCTTGGTGCCCTTCCTCCTCCTAGTAAACAGAATTGGTTCAACAGTGGTTTGAGGTTGACTAACAGTGAGTCCAGGTGCATTAACAGTGAGTTGAGATTCACTAACAGTGGGTTCAAGTGCACTAGCAGTGGGTTCAGGTTCCATGGATTGAGATGCAAGATCTTCATCAAACTCTGGAATAGCAGGCAAATTAATCATATGAGGAAACAATGGAACATCCCTTATTTGAAAATTTGGGTTTTGGTGTCTCATATGTGCAAAAACCTTAGGAAGCATATAATGCACCTCATACTCCCTAGTATGTTCAACAGATTCCTCTATTTGACTTTCCACAATAAGCTGCACAAACCTTGGATATAAGTAATATTTACCCTTCTTCCTAATATTTTGCACAAATCCTTCATAAATCATCCTAGACCAATTAAACTTTCTTCCTTCAGATAAACATATTATAGCAGTAGCAATTTTGGAGGGAAAGTCATCAAACCCAGTGGTCTTATTACTTATACACATTAACAAGGTGTGAATCAAAAACTTTCATTGTTGAGAAAACATTCCTTTGAAAATTTTTACCTTATCTCCCCTTCTAGTATATCCTAACCTTTCTAAACCTTAAAAAATGTCAGCATCAGAAAGGTTAACGACACCATCAGCATCATCCAACTTCAAAACTCCTCTAATGATTCCCTCATCAACCAAAATCTCATGCTCATCCACAACAGTACTAAAAACTTCTACCCCATCTTTCTCCTCAAGCTTAGTATTTCCCCAGAATTGATGTACATAAGCTTTAAGAATTGTGGGTGCTACAGTTAATGCAAAGTGAATAGGACTGTGAATAAGGAAATCAATCATGTCATGAAAACCTTCGGATCGATTGTTTTTTACCAGGTAAGCAACTAGGTTATGTGATTTGGAGTATTGGTTCGACATGATGATTGGTGATCGGAATGATATGGGATTTGTGAATTAGACAGATGGAAGTGGTTAGGGTGTATGTAGAGCGCCAATTGGAAGTGATTTGAAGATCAATTAAATGATTTGGCAGTGATTTGGGGAAATAAATACGTGAGCACCAAAGTTACCAAACAACCCCTCAAGTATCCAAGAACAGAAATATGCTAGCAGTGGATTGAAAACCACTAGCAGTGGTTTGAAAGACTCTAGCAGTGGATACAGCATGACACTCCAATCTTTTGACCAAGATTTACAGCAATCAAATCTTTGCCAAAAATAGTGATATCTTACAGAAATATGAAGGATTACAGCTATCAAAACTTTTTTTTTTTTTTTTTTTTTTTTTTTATTTAACAGCAAAAGCTCCAATGTATACAACAATCCTTCATACCTGCATATCACAAACATAAACCAAACACTGAAAGTATAGTTAAGGTTAGCAGTGGTTAGAAAAGAACGAGAAGTGGATGCAAAAATTATACTGACAGTGGTTAGACCAGTACTAACCACCCAGTCAACAAGTCAATTCCCAGTCATTAATCCAGCCACCAAAGTCAAAGACTTCATTTACTCCTCAACAACTTATACCTTCCCCACATTAACTAACTGATTTCATCTTAACTTCTATTTAAAGAGCATTAGACTCACATACTTCAACACACCAACACTTCTCTCTCCTAAAATCTTTCAAAATCAGATTAACCAATAAGCATGAGCCATTCAAACCCTATCAATGTCTCATCTGACAGCTCATTTTCGGATAGTATTTGGGATGATAGTGCTTGGCATTTTGTTCTGAAAAATCCTGGGAGAACAAAGAGAGAGGTGTTTGAAGAGGTTTCATCAAGAAAGAGAACTCATGTGTCAATGAGCACTACCCCTTTATCTGCTGGTCCATCAACACTGCAACCAATGCCACAGGATGCCATTATCAAGGAAGATAGCTCAGACTCCATGTCAAGCTATATTTCACAATATGAAAGCACAGATGATGACTCTTCTACAAGAGTCTTGGGTGTGCCTCCCCTTGCTGCTATACTCCCAACTGAGGAGCTCCAAGCACCACCTGCAAGAGCATTGTTGACTGCACCACCTGTTGGTCCCTCCTCATCAGCCTCACCACCTATCAGAGAAAGGGTGATGGGGCTACCAAATGCCAGAGTGTGGAGGGCAATTGAAGGTCGAAGGGCGCCCAAAGTGATGTTAGAGTGGGCCTTCCCTAAGAAGCCTTAGGTGGAGGGGAGTTTAGTTTTGAAGCTTGTGTCATGTGTTGGTTGTAGTAAGCATGTTGTGATGTATTTTCCTGGTAGCTTGTAGCCATGGTTGTAACCACTGCATTTATGAATGCCGTTTATAAAATAAAAATAATAGAACCATGTCTTTCCTTTTAAGTCTCTTGCATCATTCAAACAGTGATTTACTTTCATATCTCTGCAAAATGGTTAGTCGGAACACAAAGAAACAAACAGTGGTTTGAACATAACTAACAGTGGTTAGAACAAAAATAGCAGTACTAAGATCAACTAATAACATTACAAGATTTATACAGACTTTTACAAAACAAGATGAGATTTAGAGATTAATCATTCGAATACTAACTACAAGGTACTGAAACCTCCCCACATCAAAAGCTTTAGTGAGAAGATCAACAACATTAAAATCAGTATGGATTTTTACCATTTGAATCAACCTTTTCTCATTACAATCTCTAATAAAATGATGCATTATCTCAATATGTTTAGTTCTAGAATGTAAAACAGGATTTTTAATGATGCAAATTGTACTGTTATTATCAATGTAAATCTTAGTATGCATAAAATTGTACCCAAAATCCAGTAATTTATTTTGAATCCAAATAACTTGACCACAGCAACTAGCAGCAGCCACATATTCAGCTTCAGTTGTAGAATTTGCCACTATTGTTTGCTTTTTCCACCGCCATGAAATTAGTCTGCTTCCCAAGAACTAACATCCTCCAGTTGTAGACTTTCTATCCAAACTAGCACCAGCATAATCACTATCTGTATAGGCCACCAAATCAAAAGGTGAATCCTTAGAATACCAAAGGCCCAATTTAGGATGACCTTTAAGATATCTAAAAATTCTCTTAACAGCATTCATGTGTGTTGTATTGGGTGTGACTTGGAACCTTGCACACACACATACTAAGAACATTATATCTGGCCTAGATGCAGTGAGATACATCAAAGATCCAATCATGGACCTATACAACTTCAAATCAACTTTGGGACTTCCATCATCTGGTAGCAGTGGTTTCTGAGTCTCCATAGGTGTACTAGCACTCTTCACATCCTGAAACCCAAACTTCTTCAAAATATATGCTACATACTTGTCTTGACTAATAAAAATACCATCAGTCCTTTGTTGAACCTGTATCCCCAAAAAGAAAGTGAGTTCTCCCATAGAACTCATCTGAAACTTATCATGCATAAGTTTCTCAAAATCTTTGCATAGCTCCTTATTTGTTGAGCCAAAGATGATGTCATCTACATAGACCTGAACCAGTAAAATATCATCCTTGAGCTTCCTAATGAACAAAGTCTTATCAATCAACCCTCTTTTGAAGCCATTGTCCATCAAATAAGTAGACAGGCACTCATACCATGCTCTAGGAGCTTGATGCAACCCATACACAGCCTTCTTCACCCTGTATACCTTGTCAGGATGATCAGGATCTTCAAAACCAGGAGGTTGACAAACATAAACCTCCTCATCAATTGTGCCATACAGAAAGGCACTCTTAACATCCATTTGATACACCACAAAATTTTTGAATGAAGCACATGCTAAAAATAATCGAATAGCTTTAATTCTTGCAACTGGAGCAAATACTTCATCATAATCCAAGCCTTCAGTTTGTGTGTATCCTTGAGCAACCAGCCTTGATTTGTTCCTTACCACTATCCCTCTTTCATCCCTCTTATTTCTGAACACCCATTTAGTCCCAATTGCCCTTTTTCCATTTGGAAGGTCAACCAATGTCCAAACCTCTTGAAGCTTAAACTGTAGAAGCTCCTCTTGCATTGATTCAACCCATCCTTCTTCTGATAAAGCTTCTTCAACTCTCTTGGGCTCCTTTTGAGATAAAAAGCAAGCAAATAAACAATTTTGCAGATCTTTATGGCTATTTCTTTTGTGAAGTGATCTTGCAAAGAAACCTTGTTCAGGAAAGGTTTTTGTGTTCAAAGCTCTGCTTCTTGTTTGAACTGGAGTATTCAGATCTCCAAGTATTTGCTCTTTGGGATGATTCTTATGAACTCTTATGGTAGGAATTGGACTTTCTGTGATGACTGAGTCCAAATTTGTAAAATCTGCATCTTTGAAGTAGTCATCCAAATTCTCATCATCTGTAGGAGTATCCATTTATTCTAAATCTGGCATGTTAGGATCATGTGGATACTCATCATCACCAAATATTGGCTTCACAGTTGGTCCAAAGTAAGTACCATCATCAGTACTTGCAGCCGGAGTTTTACTTGTACTGGCAGTGATAGAAGTTGGCTTAGCAGTGCTTTCATTATGCTTAACCGTGCTTTCATTTGGCTTAGCAGTGCTTGCAGAATGCCTTTTCTTTCTTTCAATTTCTTCTACCGACACTGAGTTATCTTTTAACAACTCTTCTTCTTCTTGATGATGATCAACTTTGCTTCCAGAATTCAAGACATCATCATCAGTGGGACCTTGCTTATCAATGATGGGTGAGACAGAACCTGCTTTCCACTTTTCAACCAGATAGAACTCCTTTGGAGAATCAGCTTCCTTAGAAATTGTTTCTGCATCAGAATCCTTTTGTGTACCTGCATTAACATTAGTGGAAGTTCCTGCAATGATAGGCTCATAATTCATAGATTTGGTTAGCATATCAATGTTAAACAGCCATTCTGGTCCTTTGGTCTCAACACTAGGAGTCTCTTCACTAAACTTAACATGCAAGTTTTCTTCAACAATCCTAGTCCTCCTATTGTATACTCTAAAGGCTTTGCTATTGGAAGAATAGCCTAGAAAGTATCCATCATCTGCTTTTTCTTGAAACTTGCCTAGGTAGTCTATGGTATTCAAGATAGTAACAGGACACCCAAAAGGTTTTAGGAATGCAATCATTGGCTTCCTATCATGTAATAGCTCATAGGGGGTCTTGTTATGAGGCTTCACTACCTTACTTCTATTCTGCACATAACATGCAGTGCCTACAGCTTCAGCCCAAAAGGTAGTTGGTAACTTAGATTCTGACAACATTGTCCTAGCAGCCTCAATTAGTGTTCTATTTTTCCTTTCAGCTACACCATTCTTGTAATACCCCCAAAGAGTTTGTAAAATTTTAGAAGTCTTTTATGTTAAGTAAACTTAGCACATGCCTTAGATTCTCATGTAAGCTTCATCTAACTTATCTAGTGACTAGGAAAACGTCTAGGAGGCTTAGGAGATAAGATTTGTGAGTTTTTGATGTTATCTTGCTTTTATGGAGTGAGTTTTGGTCCCGTTAATCGCTAACTGTAAGTCGTAAAGTCACAAAACTTAAAACTGGGTATCCTAAAAATACGTATCTTATAAATATGTTAAAACTTATCAATATACTCAATATAAGAATATTAAATGAGTGATAAGTTCTATCGGGTTGCTTAAACGTTGCTAAAACTGGAAACGCGGGTAAAAAACGCGTAAAATGCAATTTATCGGAAAAGAACGAGATTTCAAGGAAATGACCGTGGATTTATTTAGAGTAGACTAAAATTAGTCTATAAGTGATATGATATATCAAAATGTGGTTTTCGTCGTACGTGGGATAACTTAACAGTTATACGTGAAGTCTAAAAGTTACGCGATTTAATCAAAAATGTAGAACGTACAAGGTTAATTTCTTTATGGTCAAAGGAGGAGGTAAATATGTTTGACTTTTCTAAAAGTGTCAAAAACATATTAGAAACACAGTGCAGGAATCGTTAAGTCTGGATGTAAGTAGAATTGTTTAAAACGTAAGTTTAGTTTTGTACTGCGCTGAGCTTATTTGGTAACATTAAAATGAAATCCTAAAAATTCTCTAATTAATTATGAGTGATCTAAAAATTTATCTGATGCGAGGAAAATTGACAGAGTTGGTTTTCGTTATGCGCGTGATGACTAAATGGTGCTCCGACCAAAACGAAACTTCAAGACGATGTTTTCTTAATAACTTTTGCGAAAATGATCTAACGGTTGTCGAACTCTCAGGTCATTACTAAAATAATTTATCCTACGAGAATGTGAAATAAAAATTTCGGGAGTGAATAGTAAAAAGTGAATAGTAACAGTGAATAGTAAAAAATGAATAGTGACCCGAAAATGCGAATTGTTACAATTCTGTTGTGGTGTTCTAGCAACACTAAACTGTCTTTCTATACCCTTAGCTACACAGAACTAATTCATCACATCATTCTTAAACTCAGTTCCATTATCACATCTGATTACCTTGACCTTATGGTTTACTAGATTTTCTATCTTAGTAATGAAACTCTTGAGGATCTCACTAGTCTCACTCTTAGCAGCCAAAAAGTATACCCAAGAAAATCTACTATAATCATCAGTGATAACTAGGCAGTACTGCTTATGGTTCAAACTTTTAACAAAGGTAGGTCCAAATAAGTCCATATGAAGCATAAATAGTGGTTGTGTGATGGTGTTTACAGTTTTGGACTTACAAGAAGCTCTATGTTATTCTCCTTTTTGACAAGCCACACAAAGTTCTTTACACTCAAAAACCTTATAAGGTAACCCTCTCACTAAGTTTCCCTTTACCAGTTTATTGATTGTTTTGAAATTAAGGTGACCTAGCCTTCTATGCCACAATTTAGACTCATCTACTGATGCCTTAGCAAACAAACAAGTTAATGACCTATTAGGAATAACATCTTTAAGATCAAAACAATATATGTTTTCCTTCCTAGGAACCCTAAGCTATACACACTTTTCATCAGGCATTTTGAAATCAGGAGACAACACCACACACTCAGTTTCTCCAGAAAGTACCCAGTTTTTCTTATCACACATTTGAGAAACATTGAATAAATTATACTTTAGTCCCTGTACCAGATAGACCTTTTCAAAGTCTAATTTCCATGTTCTGATTGTGCCTCTGCCAAGTATCTTTCCTCCCTTTGGATCATTGCCAAATGCCACATATCCTCCATCATAAGCTTCAAAATCCTCCAGGTTGCTCTCATCCCATGTCATGTGCCCAGAGCAACCACTATCAAAAATTCCTTTGTCTTTTAGCTCATCTTGTAGATTGCCATG
Source organism: Chrysanthemum seticuspe (assembly GCA_019973895.1). Classification (NCBI taxonomy): domain Eukaryota; kingdom Viridiplantae; phylum Streptophyta; class Magnoliopsida; order Asterales; family Asteraceae; genus Chrysanthemum; species Chrysanthemum seticuspe. The sequence goes on along the minus strand of BPTQ01000003.1, from coordinate 15,912,267 downwards.
CACATGAATTTAACCAAGTTAGTTCCTTTTGTGGACCCAAGCCAATACTGACTTGGGTCTGCCATGTGCATCAACATAATCAAACTTCTTTAGGTCCATTAATGCACAGCTGGCATGATGTAAAACCTTGGTCTTAGGCTTCCATTTCCAGCTAGCTGAGGCCTTAACAGCATAAAAATGGTTTCCAACCACTGCGTCAGTTATCACCTTTGGAATTTTTAAAACTTCTTTTGAATCAGTGGTGATATTCTGCTTAGCAGTGGAAAGATTTTGCTTAGCAGTGGTTGGAACCCATTTGGGTGCAGCAGTGATTATAGATTTTGTTTTACCATTCCTCATTAACACTGCTCTGGGAACCATATTTTTGTTAGGATGAGGGATTGTATTCTTTGAAAAGTTTTGATGATTTACCCTCCTCCAATGGTTCCAAACTTGTGGTTGATTTTTATAACAGTTTCTCTGTAAATGCTCAAAACTACCACATTTAAAACAAGCCTTTTTAACACATTGAAACTCATCTCCTAATCTATTTGAAATTAGTCCATTGAAGTTTCTCTGATTTCCCCTAGGTATGTATCTTCTCATCTGGTCCCTATGTATCTCATTGTAGTCTACCACTTTCCTAGAAATTGGTGCTCCAAATCTAGGAATAAGGTTGGCTTGTTTAGAATCAACTTTCTTAACATTTTCAATCTTCTCAGGCTGTGTTGATTCAGATCTAACTTCCTCAAAATCTGATTCCCAGTCTTCAATAGTAGGAGCATCAGATGACTTAACCTATCTTAGTTGTTTCAGTCTTACTAATCTCTTCAACAGGTTTGTTAAAACTGAATTCACTACTAAATGACAGTTCTTTTGTAGGTGGTGCATGTTTCATAAGAGAGGGTGGTGGCACATTGTTGTATCCAAGACCAGTACCCTCCTTGAATAATTTTTGACCAATTGGCTTATTTACTAGATCAGAAGCATACCGTGTTTTAGCAACCCCAACAACATGTTTTTCTTTTTCTACTAGGGCCTCTTGTTTTACACTCTCTGCCTCTTCAAGTTTCTTTTTAAGCATTTTAATTTCTCTGTCCTTAAGATCAATTTCCCCACCTAGTATATTAATCTTATCAACATACTCAAACTCACATTTAATACAGAAATTAAGTTTTTCTTCAACACTCTTAAGACCAACTTTATAACCTAAGTTATCTAGTGAAAGTCTATCTACTTCTTTTCTCAAACTCTCAATAATAGCTTTTTGAGATTCTAAGTTATCTTGACATGATTTAAAAGAACAAGTAGAATTTTTAGAATCATTAGATACCTCAGAATCTGAACCAGAAGATGAACCATAGGCCATTAGAGCAAAGTTATGCTCTTTAGAAGCTTCACTAGCAAGAAAAGCTGCATTGGGACCTTCTTCAATCTGATCACTCCAGTCATAATCACCAATACCATCTTGAGCAACCAATGCTGACGAAGAAGCAGGCTCTTCAGTGGTCTTCTTGATACCTTCAATCCTCTTAGGAGCTCGACATTCTCTAGCAAAGTGACCCTTCTTCTTGCAGTTAAAGCACTCCATCTTGCTTTTGTCAAATCCAGCTCTTCTTTGACCATCATATTTGACCTGTCTACCAGTCCTCCTCAAGAACTTCCTAGCTTGCAGTGTTAACATTGCCATTTGCCATTGAAGATTGATTTCATCAAGATCATCAGGATCAATTTGATCCAGATCTTGATTCAGTACAGTAACATTGGTTGTAAGATCAGCTAGGAAAGCACAGATGGCACCATCACTAACACTATCACTAACAGTGGTATTATTAGCAATGGCAGTGGATACTTCATAAGTAGCAGTGGAAACATCCTGAGAATTCCTGTGCCCTGTAGATACAAAAGCAATGTTTTGTGGTGATGAGGATGAGCCAGCTATGTTCTTTTCACACTCATAAACTTTCAGATTGTTGTAGAGATTGTCCAAAGTCGTCTTTTCAAAATCATCTTTGTTCCTCCACACAACAGTATGCACAGCCCATTCTGGTGATAAACTTCTGATGAACTTAAGATTTATATCTTCTTGAGCAACTTTGTAGTCCACCAATTTCAGTTGGCTGATCAGTTTCTGCAGTCTGTTATAAGTGCCATCAAGTTTTTCTCCACTGAGAGCAGTGAAGTTTTCAAGCTGATGCTTGAGCATGTTTTTCTTGGATTTCTTGGTGGCTTCATTACCAACAAACCTTGTTTCAATAGCATCCATTAACTCTTTAGCAGTCTCATATTGTTCAAAGTCCAAAGCATACTCATTAGGTATTCCCATGGAGAGAATACTATGAGCTTTAATCTCCAGCTTCCTTCTAGCCTTGTCAACCTCACTAACAATGGCTATCTCATTACCATCATCATCCTTCTTGGGAAGAGTATCACCTTTTTCAACAACATCCCAGATTGTGTAATCTATCATGCGAATGTATTGCCTCATTCGCATTCTCCATACCTGATACTCACCCTGCTTCAGCATGGGCACCTTTGATGCAGTAACCATGTGAGTTTCGTCAGACATCTTAACTTTCTTGAATTGAACTTAACTTGACTTCTTCTTGATTACAGTTTCTAGATCACAAGCTCTGATACCACTTGTTGATCCCAGTTGAGCAAACGATCCTGATAGAAACTGACTTGATAATAACTTGTTAAATATTACGCGGAATTTAATATTCAACCTTAAGAAGAAGAACAATAACAATAACTCTTAAACACCTCAATTATATTAATAACGAATACTCTAACCAGTATTAGGGTTTTACAACCTTGAAGTGTATCGACCTTAGATATAAAACATACGTATATCTAATCTAACCTAGGACCTCCTTTATAGGCTAAGGAGTCCTTTACATAATACAATACGTAACCTACAAGATAAATATATTTTTCTTATTTATCTAATACAATATTAAACCGACTATACAAAACTAGCAGTGTTTACAATACAATAGTAGTGGTTTCACTTTACTACTAGCCGCGGTTTAACTTCAGCAGTAGATTCATTCTTCTGTCAGTGGTTTCATCAACTCTATCCGTGGTTCCAACACTTAGAATAATTCCTGTTCTGAGGAACCTAAAACCCAACATCATATTTCATATATATTGAATGAGTAGTGATTGGGAGACCTAATTATAGGCCTAATTTTATGCCTAAAATTGCATGTCACTAATTCATTGGTTGTAACAACGGGGCCCACTGCTTCACAATCCAATAAGGTAACTCCACATATGTTAGGCACACAATTAGGCACAAGTTGTAGGTCTCTAGATCATTTTCCATATTGAATTAACAAAAAGCGTACATAATGAATAAGGTTAAAAAAACTATATTTACAAGCTACGCTAGGCCTTACTTGAGCCTTTCCATAGCTTCTCATTTATTTCTTCATGGGCTTGCTTTTGGACCTAAGCCCATATCATCACTAAATGACAAATCACAGAATGATAATAAAATTATAGCGATTATGATCCACATCAACACATCAACACATCAAACAACAAATTAATAATACTTTTCTGTAGTGTGTTAGATTATAAATGCGGGACCCTCTACTCATTAAGGAAAAACAATGGTGACAAAACCCGAAATTTAGTGTTTTTTTCATCATGAAGGCTGCCGCTTCTCTAATCAACACATTTTTCATGATTAAAGCAACTACACTTAACATAACCTTACTACTTTTTTACGTGAGTGCTAAAGCAATCAAATCCTCCAACAACAAAAACTTAAACTAAAACTTACACTTTTATATGCATGTTTTAATTATAGTTCAGCCTAATTTACCTTTATAGACAGTAACATAGATTTAACTACAACTTTATCTAGAAATAAAAGTGCGTATATATGCTAGCACACAGTTTCACATGTTCACTTCACAAGTGCACGCTTGTTTAAATATTAAATAAATAAATTCATTTTTGCTTGCTGCAACTTGTATTCTTCCCTTGTGCAAGAGAAGTTGCATCCTTGAGCAAGTAATGTTCTAACTCCATATAATGTTAAAATGTAGTTTTTTTTAATATGCATGTGTTTGATGAACGTACTCTATATGTGTAGTGTCCACAAGTGAATGCAGCAGTTTGAAGTCAAAGTGCGGGCTGGAAAACATAAGAGAGGAAGGTGCCGAGAATTGGCTTCCGGTATCATGTCCACTGCCAGAAACCCCAACAGAGTCTATGGAGTTCCTTGGGAGGTCATGGAGTGTTTCTTCTGTTCAAGTATCGAAAGCTCTTGCTCACACTTATGCTGTTGTTGAACCTCAGCATCTTCAAAACCTACCAAATTTATCTGCTGATCATCTTGAGACCTCCACAATCTCAGTAAGATCCCTTTCTCCTTGTATTTTTCCAAACGCATGCGTTAATCAGAAAGGAATATTTTGAAACGTTCCCAAAAAAAATCATTATTTGAGTCGTATTATTTGCAGCAACCGCAACCATTAGCAAAAGAAGATAGCCCTCCAGTTTCTCCTAGAAAAAGTGATGAAATGAAGGTAAGCACTACTCATTGTTCTAGGTATCACCTATGTTTGAATTGCTTGGTTGGAACTCATGCGTAACATGGTCAGAAGTCCATTTAGCTGAAAATTATAACTCATGCTTATATGCCAATCCTTGCTTCTTAGGGAAAAAAAATATTTCAGAGAATGCGGAGGGGGGAGGCAAAAAGGTCATCAGTGAAAAGGCCAGTTCTTTAAGGCAAACTAAAAATTCATACATCCATTAAGCTCCACATTAATATCAAGTAATACTTTGAACCATGAACCCCTTTGGAAAGAACCCATAAATGTACACTTTCGCGCGGGTAGGTTAACATCTGTTAGGTGAAAAAGGCAGATCATTTGTAGAGCAATAGTATAAAAGATATAGTGTACTAGTAACCATAAAATAGAGTACTGATACTCATCATGGATCAATATCAACCCAATTCAACAAAAAAGAATCACCACCTACAAACTGTTTGAACCGTTTGATCTGTTTACAGGTTCCGTATTTAAGCTAATTCTTTTATATTTGACGAGTTTTACAGCCTGAAATGACTCATTCATATATAAATTGCAAGAGATAACCATTATTAGTGGGGTCTTAGAATTGGAACATCAGCATTAAATGAACTCAATGCAAGTATACAATCAACAATACTCATCTCAAGCAGTATGCTGATAAACTGAAACATAATCTCAAAGGGTTAGCACTGGAACAACTTTCAGTAGCCTGAAGAATGAGAAAATAGTACATAAAACAAAAATCTATCTTGAGCATATTTTTTGTATTTCGAGCACTATTGAGCTACAGTTTTTCAAGTTGCAGGAATTGTATCTAATTCATCAAGCACTGAATCAAGATTTTCTCTCTAACCATCAATTACTCAAAAATGGGGTATGTAAACAGGCGACACTTACTGACCTTAGTTATACTGACAACCATTTTAAGTATGCGTACTAATAATAGCTTATGAATCAATATTCTACCCAGCTTTACAGGAATATTATGAGAGGACGGACAATGGGTAGATGGATAAAAGACCAGAAAGAAAGGAGGAAGCACGAGCTTAGGACACACAACGCTCATTTGCATGCAGCGGTATCCGTTGCAGGGGTTGCTGCTGCTGTGGCTGCTCTTACTGCTTCATCGGCAACATTAAGCAATAATCCCACTAAGGAACAAACAGCGCATACAAAAGCAGCAAATGCAATAGCATCGGCAGCAGCCCTAGTAGCATCACACTGCATAGAGATTGCAGAGGATATGGGAGCTGAGCATGAGCAGATATTATCAGCTGTAAATTCTGCAACTACTGCAAGGACTAATGGTGACATAATGACCCTAACCGCAGGAGCAGCCACTGGTATAACTTTTCTTTTTAAATCATAGACAATCGTTGTGTTATAATGAAGTACAGTGAATCGTCTCCTATATGACAATTACTCATTAATATCTTTATTACTTAGTCTTTCTGTCATAAAAATAGACCTCAAAAGAAGAATCATAATCTAAGATCTATAGTTGGAAAAAAAACTGGCATTCTAATTTTCTCGGATATTCCCAAATATCCACGCTTGGTTAATTCCTACCCCTGAATGAATTTTGACCACCATCCTGCAGAACTTGAACCCATCTTTTCACTATTATATATTTATTCACAGTACATACTCGATAACTAACACTTGAGGGTGACTGTACATTACAAAAAAAAATGCACAGCATTGAGAGGAGCGGCTACATTACGAGCACGGCTACAAAAGGGCACTACAACAATGGCATTGGGTGAACAACAGGGTGAAGAAGGGAAAGAAGTAAGCGTATTGGAAGCACTGAACTTTGTTTCTAAAGGGGGAGAACTTCTAAAGCTTACAAGGAAAGGTAATTCCACTTAAATTATGTAAAACAGGCATGCACAGATGAATTACAGAAACAATATTGAATTATTCAATGATTGTTCATGCAGGAGATCTTCACTGGAAGCAAGTTTCTTTCAAGGTCAATGCAAAATTGCAGGTAATTTTAAATAAAATTTCCACAAGGAGTAAAAAAGAATTTTAAAAGCTTGCACCTGTCAAAAACATTAAAACTAGCAGTTCTGGTTCTTATAAAAGTTCAATCTCTTTTTACAATTCAATTGCTATCACAGAGGGTTCCCTTTTTACAAGTTGCATGTTTGTTTTAGCATCTGCTAATTTTAGATGAACAACAGGTGGTAGCAAAACTGAAAAGCAAGCACATGGCAGGAACATTCACAAAGAAAAAGAAGTGTAAGAATATATATTGTCATAGGATTTAATGTACCTTTCTTGTTCATATAAAAGTAGCGTATATTGATACTCCTACAGGTGTAGTCAATGGAGTGTATGTTGATGTCCCAGCATGGCCTGGAAGAGAGTTAGATGATAGCTTTGAGCAGAGGCAATATTTCGGGATAGAAACCTCCGAAAGAATAATACAGTTTGAATGCAGTACTAGAGATGAAAAACACAAGTGGATAGAGGGCCTGCAGCATTTGTTAAACTGCCGAGTTAATATGGCACGGTTCACATATTAGAAACCCAATTAAAGAAGAAAAATGAAGAGAGAAATTACAGTGTTGGGTTTGTACAGTGTGTGGATTTTATCTATCTAGAGCGAGTGAGTGATTGTGTTTACAAATCAGAGTGGCACGCTTTATTCAGTTAAAGAATTGCTGTTTAAGCACGACATTGATTTTTGGATATTAACTTTGTAAATGGATTTGTGAATGCTTGATGACTGCCGAGCTTCTACTACATCAGTGAGGTTTCCTCACTCTAGCTCTTTGATAAAGACATGTTATCAATAAATACCTGAAACATGGGATACAGTTAACTGCGATAGCTAAATAAAACTGTTACAAATATTCAAACTTAAAATTTTTGTAGTGTAATATTCCTGCATTTAAACTACCAGTAATTGATAAAAGCAGCACAAGTTCATATTGATTCATGCCAAAATAGGTATGGGTGAAATAAATATAAAACAACACTAAACAAAATATTGCTATTGTAATAAACACCTAAACTATCCCAATTTTGGCATTGCGGGTCTAATGTGAAGGTGTACTACAAAATCATAAAACAAAAAAGTAAGGGTAATTACAAGAGCGAGTCGTTTGGATGATACACTGTTATTAGCAGCATTATCACTCATCGGTATGCCTAAACACCGACACTTGCATCGTACTCTAAGGATACAATAAGCCACCCAAATTCACAAAAACAATACCCAATCATGTGGAGCGGGTAGACACTCTACCCCTACCTAAGGGTAGAGAGACCTCCAGCAAAAGTGTATGTGATAAACTGACCAAATTTGTTGATCACAAATACGTCTCACCGACATAATCACTACCTTTAAGTAAATAATATTTAAAAAGAAATGCAATGGTATACACATAAAGCCTATTACAGTAGAAATCCGAGCGGGGGGGGGGGGGGGGGGGGGGGGGGGGGGGATTGAGCCTTAAGTTTTTCAAATTCTAAGGCTACAACTAACTCGTAACTTTCAAAAGTTTCCTTTTTTTCTTCTACTAGCGAACTAGAATTTGTCTGTTGTTGGGTATGTAGGCACCAAAGATGCAGGCAGAGACACAGAAGCATAGTCATAAGTACCGTATCCATCACCACGTGTAGCAGTAGCATCTATATCTTGAGAAGGGTAGGCATACTGAAGCCTGTGGTTGCCAGAAGTCTGAGAGCTAGGGTGTCTGTAGTCAACCCCATACGAGCTATACGGGGCAGATAATGTACTGGCAGATTGCTGATGTGCTGATTCAGCGAGGAGTTTTTTTCGAGCTAATGCTAACCTTACAGCTTTAGGCGGTCGAGACGAGCCACTACCACCCCTTTCGCTGCGGGACCGCTTGTTTAAGGGGGTGCTTGTGGATGTTGTTGTAACAGACCTTCTCCTAGATTTAATCTTATCCAGCTCACTGAGACGCGTCTGCAAGTCGGCAGTGGTGAATTGGGATTCAAGTTTGTTGTCTTCTATGCATTTTATGACTGTTCTAATGACACTCATTTCATTGCTGACATCGTCCTGAAACAGTGAAACATATGCAATTAGGAATTAGAATTCTATATTTGTCTTATGATTGGTTTATTTAAAAGAAGCAAGTTGACTTTTAAGAGTCAAACCTCGCAATTTTGAGTTTAAGTATGATTGCAATCTTTTTACAGGTTCATAACCATCTTTATGCTTGTTACCAAGTTCAATTCAGTTATCACCAACATGTAATAAGAACTAAAATCAATCTTCTACTGGCAGCAACCGCAAATTAAAGAAAAAGGTAGCAGTAAACTATACCTTTGTTTCTAATCTGGTTAAAGGACTTCAAAGTTGTTACTAGACCCATCCAATTTTCAAATGATCCATTATATTTTACAACCAATCAACTTCTGTATGAGAACAAACGTACCTTCTGAAAAGCATTATAATACCATTTATGTTCGTCACCATGTTACAAGGTGTTTAATCGAAAATTCGACATTCGTCATACAATAAAATAAAAAATAAAGACTTTAATGACCAATGACGATATTATCAATTAAGTAGAGTATATTGCTATTTATATCAATTACCTATTACCCAAATTACTGTGGGAAAATGCATACTCAACAATGAGAAAATCCATCTGGCCTAGGAAACAGGGTGTTAAGAAATATACATACCAACGAGGAGGAAACCTTGCAAGTGTTTTCTCGATATTTCTTAAGACTGGATTCGAGTAGAGGAACTGGGGGAAACTGCTCAGTCAGTCCAGCCTCGTGAGCAAAATATACGGCCTCAATCTCCTTGCCCTTCTTTACCAAGTCTTCAATTATATCTGCACAAAGAAGACACAAAACAAGTGTGAATCATAAACTCGTTCCATTGTTTTATTAATTTACCCTTAGTTATCTGTAAATAATAACAACTTGAAAACTTTTGAACCAAACAACAATGATCTCACTGCAACCGGTTTCATGGGGCATGAAAGTATGTTGCTGGGGCATGAAAGAGGTTATCAATATCACAGGGTGCATGCCCCTCGTATTGGCAAGACCATATTTTTAATCGAAATTTTGAGAGAACTTAGAAAATGTTGTTCATGGCATCTAGCAAGAAGCTTCTCATAGATCTTAATGGTTGTGCTTCTCATATTTGATATAAAAGGTAGTTTAAAGCTGATATTGAGTTGATTTACCAAGCTGAAGCTCTACCCCACCCTAGACTGTGTTCTTGTTATTTTCCATGGAAACTACGATCCAGAGTTGGTATCGAAGTTTTGATTGCTCCTAATAGCAACAACTCGACTGAGAATGCAAAAAGGGTGAAGACTTTGTGGCATTGTCAATCTGATCATAATGAAGCAAATATTCACAACCAGCTACAACGGGATCCTTTTTTTCTTTAATTCTTTTCTAATTTAGTAGTTTTATTTTTCAGGTTAACTTTCTAAACTCCTTGCAATTATTGTTGTAGTCATTTTATCAACTTTGTACTTCTATTAATGGTCTATGAATCACATACCGTATGGTGGGAATAATTTTGGGTTATACTTATTTATTCGACAAAAGGATGATCACACTATCATCTAATATGTTAGTGAATATTAAAAGATGAAGTTGTATAATCAGACCAGACATATAAAATTCACTAACATCTTCATAATTTCGATATTTTCAAATTGATATGACCTTGCTTTTAGTACTATATTCAAATATTCAATTGCTTTCTGGATATATGCATGAGTAGGGCAACTTCTAGTGAAATTAATATTTTCCGTAACAAAGTGCACCTTTTACACTAGTGAAGAGCTTTTGATATCAAAACGACCCAATTTATTTTAGCAACACTACAATAGATAACCAACTACAAGTAACACGTCATATTCACAAATCAAAAGTTGACAATTAAGCAAATACCAACCTCCCATTGTTTCTCCGAAACCTAACGCCAATGCAAACTTAGCCATATCCCTCCCACCCGCAAATTCCTTAACCATATTCATCAAAAACCGTTCATCAAACTTGTGCTTCAATCCAAAAGCAATCACAATTTGCAAAAACATGGTAGCTTCCCCTGAACCCGTCCCGTCACTACTACTACCCAACAAAACCCCTTTCCAAGTCTCCAAAACCTTAAACGCACGTTCCTTCAAACTCCGAGCAACCCCGTGACTAGGCAACGCCAATGCAGTATGTGTGAGTAACCCATAAGCCCAACGCCTATCCGTCATCCCTTTAACTTTCACCACACTCATTTTCAACCCAACAAACTCCTCAACAGCATCCAACACAAACGTTAACAAATCGACACAAACCAATGCAGCCTTAGCTAAATCCTCCCTGGCCAAAAAAGACTCTCTTCGCTTTTCCAACAGAAACTTAATCAACCCATGTGAATCCATTCTCCTAAAAAACATTTTAATCAAAGTGGTGTCATCACAAGATGATTCCTCAAAGATGGTTTCAACAGAGGCTGCTAAAGTAGCTTCTCTTTCGGGGATGGTTTTCGCTCGAATATCGAGTGTTTCGAGTGTTTTTTGTTGGTTAATTTTGAAATCAGCGATCTGGGTATCTAAAAGATGTGATTTTTTGAAAAGGGTTTCGTCTAAAGATATGAAAGTGTTGATTAGTTTGGTGTGGGTGTCAGTGATGGTGGTCAGAATGGTTTTGTGACTTTCTAATTCTTTGAAGAAATTCTTCAGTCTGCTGTCTGGGTATTCAATCATGATGATGATGATTCTTCGCTCCGTTTGTTTGTGTTGTGGGGGAGAATGAATAATAAGATTCCAGGGGTGTTTGTGTAAAGCTTATCGAATAAACTCATTTTTTTGGATTTGGGGCTTTTTGGCTTTATCATAAGCGGGTAAATTTGCATTTTTGCAAGCTTGTTTCGCAAATAAGCTTAAGCTTAGGTTTATTATTGCAAAATTACTAAAAAGAATATAATTAAATGAGTTTTTGTATATATTAGATATTTTTGTGGGTAAATAAGTAGTTTATTGTTTAAAAGCCTCGGGCTAAAGTTTTTAGCTATTTTTATGGTGCTAAAGTTTTAACCTCTTTTTAAGGGCTTATGATTTCATAAGCCCGCATAACAAACAAGACTTATTTTATAAGCCGGCTTATTTTAAAGGGGCAATTACATCTATATCCTTAGAAAACTTCAATATTACACCAATATCCTTGTAAAATTTAGAATTACGTCAATGTCCTTCCAAAACATTAAAATTCTCATATTTACCCAAATAATACATTTTGACCATTAAAAAATAAATTTAATATATGAAACTCGTATTTAATAATTATTAACAATTTAAATTATCTTTTTAGCCTTATTGGTGTTATCCAAAGTTCCAAACACATGATATCCTTTTCTTCTTTTTTGAACTATATCACCTGCATTCATCTACAAACAAGTTGTTCTTTTTAATTTTAGTTTCATTTCACTTTTACTCATGTTTCTCCAATTTTCAATAAAATATGGGTGCTACTTATGTTAATCAGCGAATGTTGGTTTGTGAAGGGATCTTGTAATTGATAAAAAAAGCAATGTATTTCTCGTTGCTAATTCTTGAGCCAAGTGGAATGTAAAAAAAAAAATCGAAACAATTACAATCAGCAACCATTAATGGTGCCACCTCTAAGAATAAAATATAAAAGAAAACTATTAAGCTGATAAATGGGTCGTTTGGGACGTGATGAGTGATGGTCAAGAAGGGCAAATTCTTTATTTAATTCATTTGTTATACTTAATTGAAATGATATAATGAAATTGAGTTATAAGGATTAACAGGTTCTGCTTATGAAAAAAAAAAGAAGCATGGAGAGTAAACAACAGGTATACTTGACGTTTATAAGGAAGAGAAGGGTAGATAGGTAATAAGACATGATAATAAATACTTTAATACATTAAAATTGATGAGTTATATTTATGTTAATGATTTGGGTATTTATGAGTATTTTAAGTTTTTTAAAGGATATTGATGTAATTTGAATTTTCGAAAGGATATTGAAGTAATTTGCAAGTTTTGCAAGGATATAGATGTAATTCTCCCTATTTTAAAAGCCTAAGCCCGATAAGCCTGTTGGGTTCAGTAAATACCCAAACCCCTTAATCTAGGATTTGAATAGAAAATAGCCCAAGTGTCTAGTCCATTAAACACTAACAGGTCACTGAGTGCATAGTCTCTCAGTGAGCCATCTTCAGGATATTCAATACGAGGCAATAAGATAGTCTCTCCACTCAGCAAGGCGGAACTTAAAGGGTGAAGACTGAGTCAAGAAGAAGATGGTGGATTCAGTGAGTGGTGACAATAACTCACTGAATCCCTAAGACTCCTCGCCAACTACTTACACTGAAGACAAACTGAAGTAGAAGACTGAAGGATATGAAGACTGAAGAATGAGCGGGACAAGGCGGGATAAGTTTGAATCAGATAAGTCGAAGTCCTTATCAACCAAAGTCAACTTTCCCTAAATGGCTAAAGATCAGGCTCAGTGTCATCACTGACTTTTGGAAAGTAGTCTTGTCTCTTACCTAGAATAGTCTTTGTAAATAGAGACAAAATACATCAGTATTTTGTCTTCTGTATGATGTCAGTTTGTCACTTAGGAAAGAGTTAAAACTCATGCATGTATAAATAGCATAAGAGATGAAGTGAAAAGGTTAAGCTTGTGAATTGTAAAAACACACATACACGCAAGCCATCTTTTCACTCCTCCAAATACAACTTAGTTCCTGAGATAGCTCAGTGAGCTCTAAGAGTTGTGCTCAGACTTAGCCTGAGCTTAGAGAGGAGTCACCAAACTTTGTTATTTCAATCCCAAGTACTATTCCGCAAGTACTTGGGTAACGTATTCTTTTTGATTAATTTCTAATAAAGAATATGATGTTGAAAATTACCTTGTGTGTTTTACTTATGTTAATTTCAGTCATTGTTCACTATTAACTTGTTTTTTATTCTAAAATTGTTTTAAACGATAGTGAACGGGGAACAACAAGTGGTATCAGAGCAAGGCTAATTATAAAACATTTTTTTAGGCCGCTCTAAAAGTTTTTAAATTATGATCCTAAAGGGTTGAAATTGATGTACCCCAACTAGTCGATAAAAAGGGTGGAGCTTATTCAGCTGTTGCCCCTAGACTTGAAGTTGGCAAATTCAACAAATGGAAAAAGCGAATGCTTTGCTATTTGATTGGGATGGAACCTTATTATATCAAGTATATAAATGAAGGTCCATTTGTCCCAAAGACTGCTGAAGGTTTGCCTAAACCTGAAGCTCAGTGGACCCAAGATGAAAGGAGAGTAGTCAACCAGGACCAAAGACTCAAAAGTATCATAATATCTTGTCTTCCTGACGATATTATGGAGTCAGTTATAAGCTGTAGTACAGCTAAACAAACCTGGGATGACCTAGTTCATAGTCATGAAGGCCCATCTGATACCAAGGAAAACAGGATAATGGACCTGAAACTTGAGTATAACACCTTCAGGGCTAAGGACTCAGAAACTCTCTCTCAAACTTACACCCGGTACAAAACTCTTTTAAATGAACTATCAAATGATGGTGTTAAGTTGTCCAAACATGAAATCAATGTTGGTTTTGTCAACAGCCTCCCTGAGAAGTGGTTGAATTTCTCTCAGAGACTTAGGAATGCTAATCATATCCAGAATCTTGAGCTTCCTGAAATTTATGGGAAATTTGTCTATGAGGAAAACCTCATCAACAGACGATACCCTGACTTAAAGAAGTCTCAGGAAGTCAAGAAGTCCCTGACCACCACCTCATCACCAATATCAACTGCTTTTTATTCTAACAATGTTGTTCAAGATTTTCAGGAAAATTCTGATGATGAGCCTGATGATAGATCAAGTGAGGAGTACCTAAATGACCTGAACACTGAATTTCAGGAAAGGGCACTCCTTGCTAACTCTCGAAGGTTTATAAAAAGAAACAAAGGTTTTTCAAATGCCAAAGCAAATGAGGACATTGAATGCTTTAAGTGTCACAAAAGAGGTCATTTTGCAAAAGACTGTTTTTCAAAAACAATTTCTGAACCCTCTTATAAACCATCAGGGTCAAATCAGTCCTCAGGCTTTAGCAAATTTCAACCAAAAATCTATCAGTCTCATCAAAACTTTCAAAACAAATCTGATCAAAACAAAACTATTGATTTTGAAGCTAAGTATAAGAAAGTCAAAGCTAAGCTTGCATTGCTCGAGGCCAGTCCCTCAGAAACAACAAAAAGTGTTCAATCTGTGCAGGGTAAAAACAAAGGCCTTGTTGCTGAGACCTTCGACTGGGATGAAGAGCCAGTGTCATCAGATGATGAAATGGTGCATGTCAGTGCACTGATGGCCCTCTTAAAAGAGGACAAGCTAGTTGTTGGAAAGAATCATGCCAGGAATGGAGAATGGGTCAATATCACAATGAAGAAGGTAAATATTCTACTTTCTATGGATGATGACTCTGATTGGCAGTCTTACATGAATTATCTTAATGTTGACCTTAAGTTCGTAGAGGAGCAAAGACTAAATCTTTTTTCAAAATACAACAAGCTAAGTTTTGAATTAAACAAGTGTAGGGATGAACTGCTTCTTTTAAAACAAGCTAAGCTTGAGGCTGTCACTTTGCAAATTCAAAACACTGAACTAGTTAAAAGGAATCAGGCTCTTCAAGACGAACTCAAAAAGGTTCAAGATATTCTTGATAGTTGGACTGCCAAGAATCCCAGGGTCTTTGATGTTGTGGGAGCCCCCAGTAGCAAGAAGAGAGTCTTAGGTGAAGATCATCTTCCTGACTCTCTCAACAAAGACCAGGATCCTAAGCCATTTGTGTCTGGTGGTATGATTACCAATATGTTGACTACTACCAAACCGAGTGATTGGATTGAAAGGGTCAATCCTGAGAGTAAGCTTCCAAATTTCGATTCTGGAAGGATTCTAGAGCCTGAAAGCCAAGCTCTAAAGAGCATGCTTGGACTCCCGTATGTGCCCAGTAGTACTGAACACATCTCTGAGTCTGAAGTAGAATCTCAAGCACCGCTTCCACCACTGAAACCTCTTCAGGGTGCTGCACCAAGCTCTGAGCTTACTCCATTACAATTCAATCCTCACTCACCAAAAGAAAGGTCTGGACTTGGTAGAACCATCCTGAAAAGACCAACAAAACCAACTCAACAAGAGTCTACTCCTACTGAGACTTCAACATCCTCTGTTCCCACTGAAGCTGACCAAATTCAGCAACTAACTGAGCTTGTGAGGAAGCTGACTGAAAAGATGGAATCCATCGAAAAAGCTCCTGATTCAATCAAGGAAACTAAGTCAGCCTCATCTAGTTCATAAAAATCAAAATCCACCAACAAACCCAAGCAGAAGTGTGAGCTGTGTCATTACACCAGCCATACCACTGGCAACTGCTATAGAATCCTTTTTTGCATGATCTGCAAAAAGGATGATCACAGAACTGCAGACCACCTACAGTATATCAGTCAAGCAAACTATACCAAAGTTGGTCATCAGTATGCTTCATCCTCCAAAACTGCTCCCAAGAATAGAGCAAAACCTTTTCCTCTGTGCCCTCACTGTGGGTTTAATGATCATCATCATGATGATTGTCTCATGAACACATGCTGTGATATATGCGGTAATCCAGCTCATGAGACATACCAACATGACAGTGTCATTCATGCAAGGAGAGGTACAAAACAACCCAAAATCACTGAGTCATCCTCAGTTTCTAAATGCAAAACCTGTGGTAGCACAATGCACTCAACCACTGACCATGAGTCAATTACCAAATTCAAAGAGACCTTGAGACCCAAGCCCACTAGTAAGTGGGTCACTAAAAGAAACTAATTCAGTTTACTACTTGTGCAGAGACACGCCAGGGAGCCTATTTGGCATCTAGACAGTGGATGCTCAAGAAGCATGACTGGTGTGAAGGAGTATCGGCACAAGTATGTAGAGGAACCAGGACCCAAGGTAGTATTTGGTGATAACTCATCATGTCCCACTGAAGGTTATGGTTCAGTAAACTGCAATGGAATAGTTTTCTCTAGAATAGCTTATGTCAATGGTCTAAAATACAATCTCATCAGTGTCAGTCAACTATGTGATGCTAAGTACATTGTGCAATTCAATGACAAACAAGGTACCATCTTCAATGCCAACAAGGAAGTTGTGTTGATAGCTCCTAGGGGAGATGATGTTTATGTGCTAGACATGTCAACACTCTCCCAAGATGGAACTTGCCTTTTTGCCAAAGCCACTGAAACTATCAATTGGCTATGGCATAAGAGACTCTCACATTTAAACTTCAAAAACCTCAACAACTTGGCAAAAAAAAAACAAGGTCCTTGGCTTACCATCATTGGTTTTTGCAAAAGACAAACTATGTTCTGCCTGTGAAAAAGGTAAACACCACAGAGCATCATTCAAAACAAAACAAAACTTCTCTATCAAAAGCTGTCTTCACCTCTTGCACATGGATCTCTTTGGACATGTCAGTCCCAGATCAATCCAGCATAAGAAGTATACACTTGTCATTGTTGATGAGTTCTCAAGATACACTTAGGTATACTTTCTTTCCAAAAAGAGTCAGGCAGCTGATACAATAATGTCATTCATCAGGAAGATTGAAAACCAGAATGACATTACTGTTAAACAAATCAGAACTGACAATGGTACTGAGTTCAGAAATCAAGAGCTGATGAAAAAGGAATTTCTCAAAAATTTTCATCTCCTTATACCCCTGAACAAAATGGGGTTGCTGAAAGGAAAAACAGAACTCTCATTGAAGCTGCTAGAGCCATGTTAAATGGCTCAGCCCTCTCAAAGCATTTCTGGACTGAAGCAGTCAAAACTGCCTGTTACACTCAAAACATGTCAATCATTGTCAAAAGACATAATAAAAACCCATATGAGATCTTCAAAGGTAGACTACCTGACATCAGCTATTTTCATGTATTTTGATGTCCTGTGTTCATTCATAACCACAAGGATCATCTAGGCAAGTTTGATGCAAAAGCTGATGATGGATATTTCTTAGGCTACTCACTGATCTCCAAAGCCTTCAGGGTTTTTAACACAAGGAGACAACAAGTTGAAGAAACCTTTCATGTCACCTTTGATGAAAGTGCTGAAAGCATCAGGTTCACCAACACCTCAGTGGAGGAAATAGGAATTGATAACTCATCAAGATATCCTCCTGATGAGTACAACACTGAATTCAATTCCTCATATCAAGCTGATGCTGACATCTCATTTTATGTCTTGCCTCACAACCTTCCCCAACCAACTATCAGTGAATTCATTGATAATCAATCAGTCCCTACTGGGATAGGTAATACTGGACCAAATGTTCAAGAACCTGTGAATCAAGAAACCCAACCTGAACAAGACATCTCAACAGATGTTCTGAATGATTCTGTGGCTCAAGCACCAGAACTCACTCCTGAGTCTCCAGTGACCTCTTCAAGCTCAGATCCTAGACCATAATGTAAGTGGACAAAATCTCAGGACATAGAGCTTGTAAACATTATTGGTGAACCCACTGAGGGCATGCTCACTAGAAGCATGGCTGCAAAGTTAACTGCAGCTTCAGCCAATGAATGTCTATATGATGATTACCTATCAGAAATAGAACCCAAAAGTGTCACTGAGGCTCTAAAGCACCCAAGCTGGGTTCAGGCTATGCAAGAAGAACTGCAACAGTTTGATAAAAACAAGGTCATGACCTTGATCAAATGTCCTCAGGATGTCGTTGTCATAGGAATGAAATGGGTTTTCAGAAACAAAACTGATGAAAACGGCACTGTCATTAAAAACAAAGCCAGACTTGTAGCCAAAGGTTACAGTCAACAAGAAGACATTGACTATGATGAGACATTTGCTCTTGTTGCAAGAATGGAAGCAGTCAGGATCTTCCTTGCATATGAAACATATATGAACTTCAGGGTCTACCAAATGGATGTTAAAAGTGCATTCTTAAATGGTGATCTAAAGGAAGATGTGTATGTTCAGCAACCTCCTGGCTTTGAGAGTAGTGAATTCCCTGACTATGTCTGCAAGCTTGACAAAGCCCTTTATGGTCTTAAACAAGCTCCCAGGGCATGGTATGAAACTCTCTCAGCCTTCCTGATACAAAACAAGTTTGTCAAAGGAAAGATAGACAACACACTGTTTGTCTATAGAACAAAACAGGATGTGATACTGGTCCAAGTGTATGTTGATGACATCATCTTTGGCTCAACAAACTACAAACTTTGCAAACAGTTTGAAAAACTAATGACAAAGAAGTTTGAAATGAGCATGATGGGTGAACTCACATACTTCCTTGGACTACAAATCAGGCAAACTGATAAAGGTATCTCCATCAATCAAGAGAAATACACCAGAAATCTCTTGAAGAAATATGAGATATCTGACTGTGCCTCAGTGAAGACTCCAATGGTCCCTCCTAACAACCTTGGACCTGATCTCACTGGCAAATCAGTCAATCAAACCCATTTCAGAGGGATTGTTGGCTCACTGATGTATCTAACTGCTACTAGACCAGACATACAATTCTCAGTCTGTTTAATAGCAAGATATCAGTCCAATCCCAAAGAATCTCACCTCACAGCAGCCAAAAGAATACTCAGGTACCTAAAGGGAACCCCAAATCTTGGACTCTATTATCCAAAGTGCTCAGGGTTTGATCTCAAAGGTTACTCTGACTCTGATTATGCTGGCTGCAACATGGACAGGAAAAGTACCTCAGGGTCCTGTCAATTCCTTGGAGGAAAACTAGTTTGTTGGAGTGCTAAAAAGCAATAGTCAGTAGCTATGTCTTCAGCAGAAGCTGAGTATGTGGCTGCTGCAGGATGCTGTGCCAACGTTTTATGGATGAAAAGTCAACTCAGTGACTATGACATCCATTACAAAATGGTACCCATCTTTTGTGACAACACAGTGCAATTGCAATATCCAACAACCATGTCCTTCATCAAAGAACCAAACACATTGATATCAGATATCACTTCATCAGGGATCACATAATGAAAGGAGACATAGAACTCCATTTCATCCCTACTGAATATCAACTCGCTGATATCTTCACCAAACCCTTGGATGAACCTACCTTCAGGAGACTGAAAGCTGAATTGGGAATGCTTGACATTGAAATTCAGGCATCTGAAAACCAATGTAAGTTCTCTGAAATGGTTCTTCCTCCCTGAACACCCAAAATTATTCTCACTGAATGAGGAAGACTCATTCAGGGACCCTGACAATTGTTATTGAGCATTGAATGAGTAACTAAATGATCCAAGTATTAATTACTTAAATGTCCTAGGTTGGTAACTATGCCAATTTAATATAGGAATATATGTCTTACTGTCAGGGGTCTCCTCACCTCATCCCACTTGGCATTAAATGCCTTCTCTCACATGAAATATCCTATGGATATTTTATTACTGCAAAAATGCACTTTTGCTGTGCACTTCAATTGCTCCCTTGAAATACGGGATTTTACTGCGGGTAGTGGTGGGTGGCATTAAATGTGGAGATTTAAAACGTTTTCATAAACTGACTTTACAAATTCCCATTTATGCACATTTTACCCCTCTCACCACTCTATAAATACCCTCTTCCAAGACAAACAAACACACACAAATTATTTTCTGCAACAAAACTCTGTCAAAATCATTTCTAAAACCCAGAAATATTTGTGTGTTCTCAAAAAACTCTTCAAACCTCTTTTGGAAAACCCTTCTTGTAAACATTTACAAAAGTTTTTCATCACAAACTTGAGAGATCTAAAAACCTTGATTGTTCTAGTCAAAATAAATTATTTTTTTTTCAAAAACCCTAAAACCTTTAATGGAAACGGCTAGAACACAATCTCTCCAGTTTGCTTCTCAGTGGGTAGGGGATCTTACAAATGTTGAATTTAAAACTAATAATGTCATAGGCAATTTTGAATACCCTGAAACTGTCCTAGCCTACAAAGACATTATGAAATTTTTATTTAACTGCCCACTAAAAACGGCCTTTGTGAAATGTCCCTCAATTCTGTACCAAAACCTCCTCAGGGAGTTTTGGGCTACAGCCACGGCCTATGACCCGACACCCTCAACTAATGAGACTGACCTACGACCTCTCAGGGAGTATCTCATTAAGTTCAGTCTTTTCAATGGGGAACAGTCACTAACCCTAGATTATAAAACCTTTTGCACTTCAACAGGGTTAGATTACAACAATGGAGTCTATGTTGCCCATCCTGAACCCTCAACAGTTAAGGATGGGTTAAAACAAATTGCTTTAGATCCAAAATTTTTGGACAGAACCCCAGTCACCAAGAATTCATTTCCTGTGGCTTGGAGGATCCTGTTCACTTTTGTGATTCAGGTCCTCGGCGGGAACCACTCGTCCACTGAACAAGTTAATTCAATTCAGTTGATGATGGCTCACTGCTTGATGAATGGGGTCACTGTCGACATGGGAGAGATCATTTACAGTGATCTCGTAACCAAGCTACTGAGCAAAACTAGGGCGAAATACGTTTCGTACCCTAGGTTTGTCTCATGTGCTTTACAAGTTTTACGGGGTTGTAATTATCCTCAGGAGTACAAATACACTGCTTTACCAAGTACCCTGAGTCAATCTAATTTTCAAAAGGACCCATCCCAAGTCTCTAATATTGAATTAACGGCCCATATGGTTGCTGTAAACAACCAGAGGGATTCAGTGTCTCCTAACCCTGCTCCTAAAAAGAGAAAGGGGAAGTCTCAGACTGGGACTAAGACCAAACCCAAGTCTCAGGGCCCTGAGGCTTCAGGAACACTGGACAAAAGGCAAAGAAAACCCAAAACTGATCTGCCACCCACTGGAGACCAAGCAATACCCACCCAGGTGACAACGAAGGACACTGATAAATCACAGTCAGTGCCCTTGGTCCCAACTACTACTCCCCAAGATCCAGAGGGAAACATACAACCCGCTGGTAGGGGAGCGCCTTCCATTTCGCCCAAGGATGACATTAGCAAATCACAGCCTTTGTCTGAGGGCACACTGATCGATCCCAAAGACTCAGAGGGAACCAAACAACCCGCTGATAGGGATATAACTGTCAATGACTCTACTAAAGGCACTGGGAAACACCCACCAGTGTCTCAGGGGTCACTGGGGGACAAAGACTCAGAGGGACAGGAACAACCCGCCGATATGGAACCCAAAACCAATCCTGACTCCAGAGAAGACACTAGGAAACGCCCACCAGTGTTTGAGGGGTCAACGGGGGACAAAGACTCAGAGGGAAACATACCACCCGCTGATATGGAACCCATCACCAACCCCTTGTTAACCGTTGCTGATGTTACTGGAATACTCTTTTCGGAAGATGAGCTTGCTGAAACTGATGATGAAGTTTTATCAGCTGTGGAAGAAGTGGACGCTGAAGTTCAATCTGAACAAGAGCCTCAGCCTGATCCACTGGAGCATACTGAATCACCATTCCAGCATGAAAATGATGACTCCTCTTCCTCCACTGATGAATTTGCAAGATTTGATAATGTTCTCCCACTTACTGAACGGCAGCTTGTTCAGTGGATCACCAAAGCTTCAAGAAGGTTATACTCTGGGGTCACTGAAACATTGTGGGAACAACACACTGAGGCTGCTGCGAGTTATGCTGATCTAAAGGCTGAGGTACAAGGCTTTGATGAAAATGTTCATGAGCACAGGGATCTGATGTATGACAACCTTCACCGACTGGATGACAACTTGGCTAAATTCCTCAGGCACCTTCAGGGTGTAGGTACAAAGATAGATGAAATCAGGGAATTTGTCAAAGAAGACCCAACACTCAACTCTAAAGTGCTAAAGGCTACTGAGGCGTACTTGAAACAATCCTCAAGCCTCACTGAACTGCTCGATATGCTCAATTATGCAAATGTTCAGGGTCTTCCATCCTCAGTCCAGTCTCTTCAAGCTACATTGAACTCCTTGAATACGCAGGTGGCTACTTTGGCTCAGGCATCCTCATCTCTGGCCTGGAATCTTGGGCCCAGAATGACTGCTCTGGAAGTTTCTCAGGCTAATTTGGAAGCAAAAGTCACTGGTATTCAAACCGACACTTCAGATATCAAGGTTATGATCTCTGAAATTTATCAGGCCTTCAAGGGTCAAGCAGCTCCATCTCCCTCAGCACCAACTCCAACTCTTGCCCTCACTGACGCTCCGGCAATAGTTGAGGGGGAGAAAGATGAAGAAACGCCTCTTCACACTGAGGGGGAGACAACACCACCAGTATCAGTAGCTCCAATCTCATCATCACCACCAGTCTCAGCAATACCTATCTCATCTTGCTAAAGAAGAAAAGAGATTGAAACAAGCTGAAGAAGATAAGAAGAATAGAGAAGCACTGGCAAAGGTAGTCGCTGAAGAAGCTGAGAACATGGGAATTGATCCAAAGAAACTCCAAAAAGGTCAGGCAGGACAAAAGTTCAAGGAAGCTCAGGCTGCTCAGATGGCTGAAATGAGAAAACAGTTGGAAGAAAAGAAGAAGAAAACTGAAGCCATCAGGCAAAGCAGAATTGAGCATTACAACTGGACAATGACAAGCCGAAGGCTTCCTGAAAAGATCACATATGTCAAAATCATCCCCAATACCAAACCACTGGCCATGAACGTTTACACAGGGGTTGATAAAAGACACTTCGAGGTTCATGATCCCCTCAAATTCACCGACTTTGGGATCACTGAACTCGATGAGCTTGGTCCAATTATTGAAAAGAAGAAGATTGCGGTGGTTAAGGACCTGATGAAGATGCTCAGTAAAAGATATGAAAGACTGAGGGACTGTCCAGCCCAACTGGGAATTTAGCCCGCCTTAACTGCACCTCAAGGATCTCAACCACAATCATCCACTGGCAAAAGGAAGAGAGTTGATTTCCAGCCTGAGATTAAAGTGCCTGGACTTGAGTGTAATAGGGAGCTGTCTGAAGGAGTGAAATTTGTGAACTGTCTAGTGATTGAAAAGCCTGAAAGAGGGCTATTTTTCATTGATGTCTATGGAAACCCAGCATTCCAAAGGTGGAGTGATATCGATCAGGCAGGAGTGGCTACAATGATCAGCTATATTCCAGTGGCCTTTCAAATTCAGACTCCTGCGAATATCAGGTTCTGCACTGACTTAAACGCAAAGATAAGAGACCATCCTGACAGGGAAACACTCATCACCAAGAAAGTCAAGCTTGAAGCTCTGGGAATCCATCTGGACTGACATCATTTTGAATTATCTTTTGTACTAGTAATAGGAACCTTGTAATTTGATCAATAAACGATGTATGTTTTTGTTAAAATATTCAGTGTTCCTGATAACACTCAGATTGTGCATGTTTTTAGTAGCATTATGTGTACTTTTATATCTGTTATTTGGTTATATTTGCGTGATTTTAGTACTTTATCGTATCTAGAGATGTTCGTCTAGTATTTATAACCAAGTGCAGGGAAATGGAGGAAATGTGGAAATATGCAGCTAATCGAAGATTCCCGTCTCAGTAAAGCTAAATCCCTAGTACCTTTGAAGACCTTAGTGATTGAAGAACCAAGTTCTACAAGTCAGAGTGAAGAGTGAAGATCAAGTTATGTATCTCAGAAGATCCAACCGGATCCGGTTACACCTTCAGCCGGATCGGTTGGAAGTTGGTCGGAATTAGTATTTTTTGCCATAGCCAACCGATCGGTCGCAACCCGCAACCGGATCGGTCGGCGTGTTATTATTGAAGACCAGCCGGATTGGTTGGTCGTATGACCGATCCGGTTGGAGAAGCTGTAGTTGTCAAATCTTCATCACTAAGCTTCCCCTTTGCATCCAAACGATTCTAGGTCCTTCTCTTGGTGTATTCTAGTCCCTTCCTTACTCCTTGGAGGCCAAGTTAAGCATTTAACACCCTAGGCCTTGGAATTAGTATAAATAGAGGCCTTTGCAACCTCATTTCACACACCACAACTTGAGAGATCTTCTCTCACACCTATCTTACCACCACTACTACTCTCTAAAAGCCTAAATTCGTCCATAAAGTTCCAGGAAACTTTGGAGGTCCAAGAAGTCATCATTTGGAGGTCAAACCATCAAGAAGTCATCACCAATACTTGATGCATCATTACTACATCATTTGTAATCTCATTTCAATCATTGTAAGACCTTTAATCATGTTTTCTAATGTTCAAAGTTCTGAGTTTATGTTTATGTTTGCTATGAGTGGCTAGTTTCTTTATACACTTGCTTAAATGATGTTGATTATCATATGATTAGTTAGTGATTGTGTTAACATGTTTTAATTCAATTTCAAGTTGATTCTAAGATCCAATTGTGCTAAAGTTTCATAGTGACATTTGTTAATCAAGTTTGGCTAATTGGTAGTAATCGTTGGGGTCGAAAGAACTTCGTGTTATTCAACTAGTCATAATCATTTTGTCTATGGATGATTGTTTTTACCCATTATTCTTGATTATACAAAGGAACTAAGGTGTGGTTGTAATAGAAACGCTTTTTGATTATCAAATTGGATTGGTTGGAAACATCTAAATGGTCGTAAGATTAGTTGTTGAGAATCAATTGTAGCCTTTTGTCTATGATCGGTTACCTTTTGTATTGACCATTTCTTAAGCAATTTGATGAACAAGTGGATGTTTTTGTGTTTAAGTTTATGTATGTAGACTTATGAAACTTTAATTGATCTTGAATTGATTGGCTAAACTTAATGCTTGTTTTTATAAACTAAACTCTTGATCAAAGTTTAACTTGTAAGAACAATAGATTAGTACACCAACTAATTATCATAACCAATATGTTAAGAGGTTAACACAATCACATTAATCTATGATATGAAACTAGTTTAAGCAAGTGTAGTTTTTAATCATCTGAATTTCATTATATCTATTTGCTTTGTTATATGTTTTGGATAGACTCCGTTAATTCAAACTTGTGTTTAGATTCACTCAAATCCCTGCGAACGATCCCGACTTACCTTCATAATCTTGCTATAACGGACGAGTATACTTGCTCGTATGTGTTATTGGTAATATTGGTAATTCACCTTTTAT
This sequence comes from Chrysanthemum seticuspe, assembly GCA_019973895.1. Classification (NCBI taxonomy): domain Eukaryota; kingdom Viridiplantae; phylum Streptophyta; class Magnoliopsida; order Asterales; family Asteraceae; genus Chrysanthemum; species Chrysanthemum seticuspe. The sequence continues at coordinate 15,886,647 of BPTQ01000003.1, read as the reverse complement.
AAATTTAAAACTTGCACCAACCGGGCACATCAAGTTTTTGGCGCCGCTGCCGGGGATTTGATTGTGTTTCAACAAGTTTTTGAATTTCCCTCAGCCGATTCTACAAAAAAAAAAAAAAAAAAAAAAAAAAAAAAAAAAAAAAAAAAAAAAAAATTCTCAGAAACCTTAACCGGATTCGGTTGCCCCTCAACCGAATCGGTTACAATTTTTACCCATAACCCATCTGGTCTAACCGATCGGTCGCAACCCGCAACCGATCCGGTTACCTAATCTGTATCTGGAAAACTGTTTTCGTTGTTTGTCCGTGTGTTTAGATATTGCCTGGATTCTCTAGGACATTGTATGAACACTCGAGCAGCGGGAATAGAACCAATTACACCTCTTACCAACCCCGAACGTTTGATTCGAAGAAGAAGAAGAACACGTTTCATACCATTAGAAAATCGTGTGCCAAGAGTACCTAACCCACCATTTGATAACCTCATTGAAGCCAAAGTTGTTTACAACCCTTTCACCAATTTACCTTTTCCCATGGCGGACGATCAACCCATGTGGGGAACCAACCGAACCGTAGCACCAACTCCCGAAAGTGCTATTGTTGCTATTAACCTTGGTGACAACTTCACCGTGAAGGGACATCACCTTTCTATGATCAAAGACCGACAATTCGATGGCCGTGCGCGGGCCGATCCGCATAAGCACATTGCCGAATTCATCGAAATTTGCGGCATGTTTCGTTATGGCGACACCGATGTCAATGCCATCAAACTCAAACTTTTCCCATCATCACTCGCCGGAGATGCTAAAGTATGGTACAATGAATTAACCCCAGGAATCATCAATACTTGGGACGAGATGAGGCAAGCTTTTGTGAGCCGATTCTTTCCACCTGCCATGTTTGATCGATTAATGGGAGAAATTCGTGCTTTCAACCAAAACCCAAACGAATCACTTGTTGAAGCTTGGCTTCGAATGAAAGATTTTCTTCGTAGTTGTCATGGACATGGACTATCAAAAGGAACCATTATCCAAATCTTTTACCATGGACTAGATGAAATCTCTCAAGGCATCCTTGATGCTGGAGGAATTTTTCTCTATAAGACTCCCAACGATGCACATCAATTACTCGAAGATCGAGTACTTCTCAAACTTGATTGGTCCAAAGATTCCAAAACTAAACCTCTCCGGAAAACCGTTGCTTTTGTCGAAAACACCGATACCTCAAAACTCATGGAGAAGATGGAAGCGTTAACCTCAAAAATCGACTCGCAGTACAAAGATATCAAAGATGAAATGAAGGAAATGCGAGACGGATGCAACAATTGTGGAGGAAATCATCCATCGTCCGAGTGCGACGATAAACCTATGGGTGGACCGAAGGAAGGAGATACGAGTTACACTCAAGGAGGATACCGTGGAGGAGGATATCGTAGTAATTATTACGGTCGAAATTCTGGAAATTGGCAAGATCGCCGACCAAGGGATGACAACCGTGATTCTCAACCACGAACTGACGATCCACCACCACAAAATCCCGACAAAAAGATGGAAGAAACCGAATTCGAGAAAACAATGAAAGAATTCGTGGCTGCTCAAAAATCTGCAAATGATTTTATCAAAAATCAATTTTTCAATCTCAAAGCCAAAGTTGAGCAAGGACAGAAAAATCATCAAGCATCTATCCAAGATCTTGAAAACAAGTTTGGCAGATTTTCTGACCAACATTCCTCTAGACCATTTGGTTCATTGCCAAGTAATACCCAATCCAACCCAAAACCATCAAATGATAAGACGTACCATCCACCACAAACAAGAAATGAGTATGTCAACGCTATCTTCACAAGTAGTAATTTCTCGAACGATTCCAATCAGAATATCGTTGTTTCCGCCGGTGGAAGCAACATCAAAACCGATCATGCCTCATTGATCGAGAAATTGGAAGCTCTCTCTACAAACATCGATACTCAATTCATAAGCATACGGAGGGAGATGATGGAACTGCGAAATAATCACCACGCTTCAAACTACGATGCTGAGGATGACACGCCGATGTGTGATCACATGGAAACGAACCTAGTCCAACATGAAGGATATCACGGAGGATATCACCACCAAAATTCCAGAAATTCGTACTCCTATCCATATCACAACCCAACCCAAACATATCCTCGATATCAGCCATGGAATACAATACCACATCCATCACAACATTTCAATACACCTAAAACCTCAGCGGAGGAGATGATGAGAGAATGGATGGCCAGTCAAACAAAAGCCAATGAGAATATGACGAACCTGTTGGTTGAATTGGAACATAAAGTCGATCAAGGAAGAAGGAACCAACAAGCGATAAGCCAAGACTTGGAGAGGATGATAGAAAGATTAAGTAAGGAACAGAAAGTCCATCACGCTGAATCTCTTCCTTACACCACAGATTCCAACTCGAGACATGAATTTGTCTACAAACCAACCTCAATTCAATACGAGAACGATAAGGGTGAGGATGAATTTATCGAAGAGGACGAGACCGATTACATTCCAACCACGCCAAATCTGAACCAAATCATGTCTAACTCACCAACCGTGTTACCTTTTCTTGAGGATTGCACCATGCATATCCCAATGACGCAATTAAAAGGTCCTGAACACAATCATGTTGATGATGAGAAGTTCAACAAAATCAGTGACAACTGGAATGGAGAACTGGAAAGAAAGATAGACAAATGGTCTGAACAACAAAATCTAGTTTCTTTAAATCAAAACGGTAGGACTAAGCCACCTCCTTTAACTCACTTTGAGAATGTGGATGCAATATTCACTGGGAGTGGAAAGTCCGATGATCCTCCGAAAAATCATAAAGATCCGCCACCTGTCCTCATTTCTAATGAAATCGACCAAATGTTCGAGATAACAAAGAGGGACTTTCACTTGGTCAAACCAAAAGAATCAAATGTATTCCCATCCATTGTGGAGTACAAACCAAAGATTCCATACCCTCAATGTTTAAGAGCTGAAATTCCCCATTTGAAACGTATGGTCAAAGTATCCTAACCCGGGGAAGATTCGAGTCAGGCTGATGACTCGGTAATAAAACAAGCGCTTCTCGGGAGGCAACCCGTGTGTGTTTCGATTTTCTATGGTCACTCCCCAAAGTTTTAACCTTTGGTTGAACTTAAGTGTGGGGGGGTGCCATCCTTTTAATAAAACCTTTTGTTTGTTTATAAGATTGTGTGCAGGTGATGATTTCTCCAGTGGACGCCATGAATGAAGAAAGAATTTTAAGCTGATAAACTCGTTGACATATCTGGTTTCATCTCTATTTTCCCTATTTCTATACTTTGAAGTTCGTTTTTCATTGAGGACAATGTCTAACTTAAGTGTGGGGGGGTGAATAGGAAAAATTAGAGTTTTCATGCTTAAATTTAAAATTTTGTTTGCCCTTGTGATCTAGTTGTTTTCACACTTTTAGGATTATCTATTAGAATAACTAGATCATTCCACTAGTAAATCTGGTAATATTTGAAACTTCGAGATGTGTTCCGATTACTATTGCAATCCATTCTGGGATCGATAAACATTTGCTAGCACATATTATACCCTTTCTACTAAATTGTGAGGATTTGAGCCTATTTCTTATTAGCATACATCTTTTATGCTTGAATCTTTTGCTATGAGTGTGCCGGTGATTTTATTTATTCTAGAACTTGTGCTTGTAAATCATTACCAGACCGCAGTGAGATTGCATTCGTGCGATATAAGTGAATTCGTGTGATAAAGAGGCACCTTAGGATTTAACCCAAATGGCCTTCCATTTTACATCTAATGATATATTAGCTAGCCTCATTGGTTAGTTAACCACCCACATGGACCCATTTGTAGTGTTCATTTTTAGCACTAGATACCCCTAGTTACACCTTCTGAGCCATCCCTTTCATTTTTGCTTCACCCAGAAAATACAAAAAGATTTTACACTTTAAACCTTAGCTTAACCCGTATCAATGTCTAACAGTTGGTTGCTAGTTACCTGGAAGGTAAAGATTGTTCAAATGATTATGAGTACCACATCCTATGTGATTGATTGAGCCATGCGTTATGTTATGTTAAAAAACAAAAAAAAAATGTGTTGAAAGTATGGAAATAATAGCCAATGAGCTATGATCGTAGAACAATTGTCATGGCAAAGCAAAAAGCTGTGGAAAGTGGAAAAGAAGAAAGCAAAGCTATAATCGTTTATTTGGTTCGTGGAATGTTTGGTAGCTAGCAACACGGGTATTAGACTTGATTTCATTTTTATTTTAACACCAATTTCATAAACATTCCCATGCCTTATCCATACCCTTAACCCTTAGCCATATCATTATAACCCGAATAAAAGCCCTCTTTAGATGTTTTTACTTGGTGCTCACGCCACGTCGGTGGAGTTTTGTTTCTTGTACAAGCTTATGGTAATAATCTAATCATGACTGAGCAATGAGTGTGATTTATCTTGTTACTCCACTAAAAATGAGTGAATTATATTTCGTTCCTTTTTCGTGAGGTGTTTTGAAATGTTAATCATGCAAGAAAATCATTGGATATTGTCAAACATCTTGATGTTTCACCTTTATAAGCATAATTGATGAATCTTCTCTCGTATTTATACTTGGTTGATTTGTATCACATTTTTCATAATCACGATCTGGTACCAGTGGATGTTTTTCCTAGATTTGCTTGAGGGCAAGCAAAGTTTAAGTGTGGGGGAATTTGATAACACTCAGATTGTGCATGTTTTTAGTAGCATTATGTGTACTTTTATATCTGTTATTTGGTTATATTTGCGTGATTTTAGTACTTTATCGTATCTAGAGATGTTCGTCTAGTATTTATAACCAAGTGCAGGGAAATGGAGGAAAATGTGGAAATATGCAGCTAATCGAAGATTCCCGTCTCAGTAAAGCTAAATCCCTAGTACCTTTGAAGACCTTAGTGATTGAAGAACCAAGTTCTACAAGTCAGAGTGAAGAGTGAAGATCAAGTTCTGTATCTCAGAAGATCCAACCGGATCCGGTTACACCTTCAGCCGGATCGGTTAGAAGTTGGTCGGAATTAGTATTTTTTGCCATAGCCAACCGATCGGTCGCAACCCGCAACCGGATCGGTCGGCGTGTTATTATTGAAGACCAGCCGGATCGGTTGGTCGTATGACCGATCCGGTTGGAGAAGCTGCAGTTGTCAAATCTTCATCACTAAGCTTCCCCTTTGCATCCAAACGATTCTAGGTCCTTCTCTTGGTGTATTCTAGTCCCTTCCTTACTCCTTGGAGGCCAAGTTAAGCATTTAACACCCTAGGCCTTGGAATTAGTATAAATAGAGGCCTTTGCAACCTCATTTCACACACCACAACTTGAGAGATCTTCTCTCACACCTATCTTACCACCACTACTACTCTCTAAAAGCCTAAATTCGTCCATAAAGTTCCAGGAAACTTTGGAGGTCCAAGAAGTCATCATTTGGAGGTCAAACCATCAAGAAGTCATCACCAATACTTGATGCATCATTACTACATCATTTGTAATCTCATTTCAATCATTGTAAGACCTTTAATCATGTTTTCTAATGTTCAAAGTTCTGAGTTTATGTTTATGTTTGCTATGAGTGGCTAGTTTCTTTATACACTTGCTTAAATGATGTTGATTATCATATGATTAGTTAGTGATTGTGTTAACATGTTTTAATTCAATTTCAAGTTGATTCTAAGATCCAATTGTGCTAAAGTTTCATAGTGACATTTGTTAATCAAGTTTGGCTAATTGGTAGTAATCGTTGGGGTCGAAAGAACTTCGTGTTATTCAACTAGTCATAATCATTTTGTCTATGGATGATTGTTTTTACCCATTATTCTTGATTATACAAAGGAACTAAGGTGTGGTTGTAATAGAAACGCTTTTTGATTATCAAATTGGATTGGTTGGAAACATCTAAATGGTCGTAAGATTAGTTGTTGAGAATCAATTGTAGCCTTTTGTCTATGATCGGTTACCTTTTGTATTGACCATTTCTTAAGCAATTTGATGAACAAGTGGATGTTTTTGTGTTTAAGTTTATGTATGTAGACTTATGAAACTTGAATTGATCTTGAATTGATTGACTAAACTTAATGCTTGTTTTTATAAACTAAACTCTTGATCAAAGTTTAACTTGTAAGAACAATAGATTAGTACACCAACTAATTATCATAACCAACATGTTAAGAGGTTAACACAATCACATTAATCTATGATATGAAACTAGTTTAAGCAAGTGTAGTTTTTAATCATCTGAATTTCATTATATCTATTTGCTTTGTTATATGTTTTGGATAGACTCCGTTAATTCAAACTTGTGTTTAGATTCACTCAAATCCCTGCGAACGATCCCGACTTACCTTCATAATCTTGCTATAACGGACGAGTATACTTGCTCGTATGTGTTATTGGTAATATTGGTAATTCACCTTTTATAAATTTAAAACTTGCACCAACCGGGCACATCAGTTCCTTATTGTATTCATTAGTACATTCAGTGTAAGAAGAAGCCAATTGCTCACTTACACTGATCAAACACTTAGGCTATTTGTATATCCAAATAGGGGAGACTGTTGGGTTCAGTAAATACCCAAACCCCTTAATCTAGGATTTGAATAGAAAATAGCCCAAGTGTCTAGTCCATTAAACACTAACAGGTCACTGAGTGCATAGTCTCTCAGTGAGCCATCTTCAGGATACTCAGTACGAGGCAACAAGATAGTCTCTCCACTCAGCAAGGCGGAACTTAAAGGGTGAAGACTGAGTCTAGAAGAAGATGGTGGATTCAGTGAGTGATGACAATAACTCACTGAATCCCTAAGACTCCTCTCCAACTACTTACACTGAAGACAAACTGAAGTAAAAGACTGAAGGATATGAAGACTGAAGAATGAGCGGGACAAGGCGGGATAAGTTTGAATCAGATAAGACGAAGTCCTTATCAACCAAAGTCAACTTTCCCTGAATGGCTAAAGATCAGGCTCAGTGTCATCACTGACTTTTGGAAAGTAGTCTTGTCTCTTACCTAGAATAGTCTTTGTAAACAGAGATAAAATACATCAGTATTTTGTCTTCTGTATGATGTCAGTTTGTCACTTAGGAAAGAGTTAAAACTCATACATGTATAAATAGCATAAGAGATGGAGTGAAAAGGTTAAGCTTGTGAATTGTAAAAACACACATACACGAAAGCCATCTTTTCACTCCTCCAAATACAACTTAGTTCCTGAGATAGCTCAGTGAGCTCTAAGAGTTGTGCTCAGACTTAGCCTGAGCTTAGAGAGGAGTCACCAAACTTTGTTATTTCAATCCCAAGTACTATTCCGCAAGTACTTGGGTAACGTATTCTTTTTGATTAATTTCTAATAAAGAATATGATGTTGAAAATTACCTTGTGTGTTTTACTTATCTTAATTTCAGTCATTGTTCACTATTAACTTGTTTTTTATTCTAAAATTGTTTTAAACGATAGTCAACGGGGAACAACAAATCCTTTCGTCAAACACAACCTTAATTTTTGGGCTTATTTTGATGTTTGTGGACTTATATGAGTTTATCATATTGTAATAGACTTATGGAAGCCCATAAATCTCAAAATAAGCTATAAAATTAAGCTTATGTAATATAAATCTAAAAACAAATAAACCCATGTAGGTTTTCCTTCAACCATTATTGAGAGAGAGAGAGAGAGAGCGAGAGAGAGAGAGAGTAATATTACTATGTGAAAGAACACTTACATAACCATTTCCAACCACATCCCTTACCATGAGGTAAGGGATATTTATACTACTCTAGTCAGAGAGGTAGACTGAGACAACGAGGTAGAGTTCTGACATTAATGGGTCAGACTCTTACTTCGTTACAATTGGGTTGCCTACCTCACTCCTTATTATATTATTATTATTATTCTAAATACAAGATTAAGACTAATTACATATTATAAGACCTAGGATAATAACACTTGTAGAATGAATCCTAACAATATCTCCTAAGGTTTGATTATTCAGGTCTTGGCTAAAAAACATCATGTCTTGATCTTGTATCACCTTGGTTTCCCATCATCACATATGTAAACAAAGCTTGATACGCGTCTATGAAAAATCCATGCTAACATAGCCAAAATAATCCACATTTCTTCGTGATTTCAAAAATGTATGTTGAAGTGATTCCCGTGATCTTTGTTATTAACTTTCTCCCCCTCAGGAGTACCATTTACTTGGTGGTCCTGAGAAGGTTCTTCGTGTTCGCTCTAATGTCTTGTCTCTTGATCACTGGAAGCACTTTTCTTTAAAATTTCAAATAACTCGGGATCTTTGACTTGTAATGCAGGATTGTTGAGCATGTAAACGTACAAACTTCGTCTTTTCTCCGTGAAGATCTCCTTTTGCACCACCTCACTCATATGCTTATGTACTTCAACAGTTATGACCTTTCTGATTCCGTCCGATAACTGATCATGTTGGTCTCTAGTGATGAAGGTATCTCTCATGACATTTCTTATTTGCTCAAGTTAAGCGGGAGTGAAGTTATGTTGAGGCGATGTTGGTGGTGGTGATGAGTGAGATCCCGTCGGTGGAGTAGTTAGGGGTGTAGTGGGTGGTGCAGTAGAAGTAGGCTGAGACTGCTCATGTGCGGTCTTAGTGGCAGCATCGTCCAAGTTCTCCGGTACCTGTACCAAATCCAAAGGATTCGTTTCTAAAACTAGAGAGGGATCATGAACCTCCGAATCATGGACGAGTAGATCTTCTCTAATATTAATATTAGGACTCACACAAGCTTTACATGATTTCTCAGGATTTCCTCCCGATCCCGGTAGACCGGAGTCCACCACAGGAGTTGTTTTGCTTCAACAAGATGGGTATCATCTTGTGAGTCGTTTTCCTAGGGGATCTAAGGTTGAGAGAGCTAGATTTTTCTGCACTAGACTATTCTTCGTTATGAGGTATGATGTATTGATCTACATCATCATCATATTTTTTCTCATATGAATCATAGTCTTCATCTTCCGGTGTCATTTTACTTTTTCCCATAGCCTTTGACACTTTCTCCCCTTCTTCAACCATTTCTTCTACATCTTCAAACAACGTGGCTTTTTCGATGAGTTCTTGTTTTGCTCGTTTTCTAGCATCACGTTTGCTTATTTTCTCAGCAATGCTCAAATCTGTGGCTTCTTCAATATCAAGTTCTTCAATTTGAGCAGCTGTTAGAATAGAGGTGTCAATCTTTCTTTCCTGTTTCCTTTTCAACTCTGGGATTTTTCTTCTTACACGTCTCCTTAATTTCCCTAATTTTGACTCTCGCACTTGATTTCCTTCTCTTATCCCTAGGGGTTCTGGATTCTTTCATATTAGTTCCTTGGGTAGGCGCCACCAATTTCGGTCTTGCCATTGGAACTTCTATACCAGCTCTGTCATTCACATAGTCTAAATATGCCTTTGTATCTTTTACAACATCAACTAGTAGTCATTCAAGAATTGCCATTCCTCTTGCCTGGGTATGAGTTGCTTCAATCTTTATCTTTGTTACCGTTAAGTCATCATTGACGTTATGCTTTGAAGCGTCAGCTCGTTTTGGAATGTTCGGGTGAGTGTTGAGGACATAGGCAATAATGAGCTTTGTGGATCTGACGAATGGCACAATCTTGCCAAACTTTGACCTCTGGAATATCATATCTTCCCAAATCAATGAGGCGTGGTCATCATGTTTATTCATCACCATTCCCCAGAGCATTCTTAACGTGTTAAGTGTTGACCCGTCAAGCCAGGTAACCATTGTTGTAGTACATCGGTTGAGAATTATGAATAGAGTGTCCACGGCTGAGGAAGAAACTTTCTCTTGAACTCCGAGATACTAGGTTCTTTTGGATCGTCAAATTCAAGTGATCTAAAAAAATCCATGATATCATGCTTGAATGGAGGAAGTGCAGCAAAGTTTTGATGTTTATTTGCTATTTTAGCGGGTAATCTCAGTATGGCTCAGAATTCATCCAGGGTGAGTTTGACATTAATAGTTCCAAGTTTGAATGTACAATGAGTTGGGTGGAAGGTTACAGTGTTCCAGAATTTTTTTTATGTAAATGACTAGTATGGTTGCGGAGTTGGTGAGTGTGGAGGCTATTGGGTGATTTTGAGGATTTCAGGAATGATCTGGTACTTAGCATTGCAGCTTATGGTGTCATGGTTGACTCTGCCGTTGCAAGCTGCAATTCTCATGAGTGAATGTACCGGTACTAGTTGTTGTGGAGCTTGTTGTGCCATTTGAGTTCTGAGATTAAGACATGAATGAATTAGATTCATACTGAATACAAGGGATTTTGATTCTTTTCTTTTCAATCTGTTTGTTTTTATACGTTATGGCAATTCTTTTTCGAACGTATTTTTCTCATTTTCTTTCCCGTGTGCCTTGTACTTGCTTTTTCTGACACACGATGTACGCTCTTTTCTTTTCACGTACGATTTATTTTATTTTTCTGTTTTTGCTTTCTTTTTTTTTGAACTTTTCTGTTTTTGCTTTCTCTCTTTCTGTTTTCATATATTTCTCACCAAAAAAACATAAAAATTAGTGATACTCTTTCCAAATTTGAAGTGATGTTTTGTTTTGAATTTATGAATCTCATTGATATAAGAAAATTCAATAATCAACTCCGCATTTGAAAATATGTTTCTGTTTTCATATATTTCTCACCAAAAAAAACATAAAAATTAGTGATACTCTTTCCAAATTTGAAGTGATGTTTTGTTTTGAATTTATGAATCTCATTGATATAAGAAAATTCAATAATCAACTCCGCATTTGAAAATATGTTTTGAAAGAGAATCATTTATTTACTTTATTCATGAAAGCACACCAGATATAGTTTATTACTAAAGAGCCTAGTGTTGGAAATGTATATATTTACAAAAATGTGAATGTCCGGATTCGAACTCGTGACCACGGGATTGCACACATTAGCGAATGAGAATTAAAGTTAATAATTAATGTTTATGTTTACGATTAATTATTACACATTAAGTCCGGTTAACGATCGTTAAGTATTTAACGGAAAAATGACTAACGACCGTTAAATAGAAAAGAGAATGACTAGAAATGGAAAACTTGGAAAGTTATGGGTTTGGCTTTGGGCTTGTGTACATGGCCGGCCATAGGGCCTCTCCAAGGCCTAATTCCCTAACTTGTTCCCTAAGTTTACCTACTAGTATATAAGGAGGGTTAGGTTCTAGGGTTTCATACACTTGTGCATTGAATTAACCCTAGATCTCTCCTTCTCCTCTCTCTTGTCCCAATCGGCCGAACACCCCATTTGTAAGGGAGTTTGGTTTCGTTTTTCTTAAACGAGGACTTGTGTTAGATCTAGCAATCGCTTGATTCGTTTGGTTAATTCGTGTGTACAAGAACGTGGTTGTAAGACATTATTCTTACACCAATAAGTACTTCTTTGTTTTGCTTTGCTCGAGGGTTGTTTTGCTTTGCTCGAGGGATTTGACATTCGCAAGAGGTACGTTACGCATACTTTCAGTTAATTAATTTATTTGTTATGATCTTAAGTCTTCCGCTGTGTACTCTTGATGTCTTTATGTTTTATTGTATTTTATATATCATAAACTAAACACCTAGGAGGGACACTTTTACATGGATAAACTAACAAGAATAAATCTAATTAGCTATCGGAAATTATTACCTATTGTAGGTCTCTAGAGATAAGAACAAATCTAGGTTTTGTCATGGTGAACATATTTTTCACTGTTTCTTTGAACTTTAAGAGAATACGTAGTCAGAAAAGAGTTGGAGCACAAAGTATAAATTTCATCTTAATGAATCTGGGAGGGACACACTTACATGGGTTGACTAATACAACTAGGTCATCTTAATCACCGAAATTTATTACCCGTCGTAGATTCAAAAAGAAGAAATTTAAGCTTTTAATGCTTTTTGTCAATGAGAATTTTGTGAGAAAAACTGAGGTTTTGTATAAGATCATGCTAGACACGTTTACATCACTGTTTAAACACGAATTCCATTACCAACTTTGAGGTGATAACTAGTTTAGATTAAACGGCTTGAAATTATTACCCTTCTAGATACTTATTAAACCACATTTTTCTCAAAAGAGGTCCTTTTGAAAACAAAATCCATGTATTTGAATCACACTTTTCCTCAGTTTGAGTTGTGTCTTAATCTTTGTATCTCAAGAACTCCATAAACTTCGTTTTTTTATCTGAATCATAGATATTTGAAAAACGAGTTTATTGTGATTTAGAAATTTTGAAAAGCCTTTTGATATTTTGGAAATGATTTTTCAACAAAATGTTACCTCTTTGATTTAAAGTTCTAAGTTTGAAAAACTGAGAGTCAAATAGTCAAAGTCAAAGATTGCCCGTTGACCAGTGAGGTAACAAGTTTGACTAAAGCAGCTTGGTACAAAGTTTTACCGTTTGACCAACGATGAGCTACCTCGCTTCAGCTAGCAAAGTAAAATCAATCCATTTAGTCAATCAAGCTTCCGATAGTAGTTGTTGTGGAGCTTGTTGTGCCATTTGAGTTCTGAGATTAAGACATGAATGAATTAGATTCATACTGAATACAAGGGATTTTGATTCTTTTCTTTTTCACTGTGTCTGTTTTTATACGTTCTGGCCATTCTTTTTCGAACGTATTTTTCTCATTTTCTTTCCTGTGTGCCTTGTACTTGCTTTTTCTGACACACGACGTACGCTCTTTTCTTTTCATGTACGATTTATTTTATTTTTCTGTTTTTGCTTTCTCTCTTTCTGTTTTTCATATATTCCTCACCAATAAAACATTTAAATTAGTGATACTCTTTCTAAATTTAAAGTGATGTCTTGTTTTGAATTTATGAATCTCATTGACATAAGAAAATTCAATAATCAACTCCGCATTTGAAAATATGTTTTGAAAGAGAATCACTTATTTACTTTATTCATGAAAACACACTAGATATAGTTCATTACTAAAGAGCGTGGGAGGGAAGTAGGTCTGTAGAGATAAGAACAAATCTAGGTTTTGTCTAATATTGTGACACGTACTCCCTAAATATCTTAGATTTAATGAAGGTATAGATGTCACAAAAGTGATTGGTGCTTGGTAGTTAGATTATTGACATGTATCATACAAGTTCACGACCCTTTTCTCTCGTTGTCTCTACATATGTCGGTTGCCTCCATACGTTGACACTCTCCCCGTCCTTTCCGCTTATACTTCTGTAACGGCATTGCCAACAATAACACAAATCACACCTATATCTTTTTTTCTTTTTTCTTTTTTTCTTTTTTTTTAATGTTTTGACGTGTAAAAAATATAATTCACTTGTACTTAAGCTATTTCATGTCGTAATGTCTAAGGTTGGTGTAAATGACACTACTTGCAAAGTAAAAAAGAACTCAAAGAGGTGAAGTTTGCAAAAGTTGAACTTATATCGAATATTGATGATTACATTGAGCCATTAAAACTAAACATCAGTTGAAATATATCAATCGATGGTACCTAAAAAATTATGTCTCGTTACTACTTAATATATGTAGATACATAAAAGATGAGTTATAAAATATTGCAAAATACAACGTTTTAGTGTCAATTGTATGAAAAACCGATTCGTCTTGTTATTAAACGCAGTGTGTGCCTAAAGAATGCGAAATTTATAAATCTTGACAAACATTTATCGAACCTTAAAGACCAAATCGACCCAAATACGTAATTAGTTTCCAGTTTAAGATGTTTTACCCATCCCATATTGCCAATCTTGTAAGAATTGCATTACTCTCACGTAACACGATCCCATCATATGGTTTGAACACAACTCTATTTGCACTTCTTTGTTATTGAACACATTGCGTTTAAACGCTTCAACGAAATAGTTTCCATTTAATTAAAAACTACTTCTCAGGTCACCCCAACAAGTAGACCTGGCAATCTAAACCCACGTGCGTTTATATGAAAAAAGTGATAACTTGAACGTTGATAAGACATGAGTCATGGCAGGCTATACATGCCAAATAAGACATGAGTGTTTTTGCAAGTTTTTTCAACAGGATCCAACTTTGATTCAATGAACCCATTACTTAGCAAGTTGTCTTGATGATTGATCATAACCGTTCTTAAAAAGGTCTATCAGAACTCTTGCATCGCCATGGTTTTCAAACCTAACATCTATCCTAGTTCAAAAAGTACTAATCTTGGACACAAAATTCATCAAGTAACTTTTTTTCTGGAATACATAAAAATATTCATCCTATTTGATCAGTAATGTTTCTTTTTACCTCTGCTCTTGTTACTCTTCTTCCCCTTGTTTCCTTTCCTTTTCTCGTTGTTACCATCCTGAGTGTTCTCACATTCACTTTGATTTTCTAACACCACTGAAGCGTCATCACCTGTTTCTTCAACCTTTGTTACCTGACTCGTGACATGACGGTTCAATAATATATCTATGTTTCTGAAGAATTGATCTACATAATGCCTTGCATTCTCCAGCGCATCCACAGTCATTCTCAAATTCTTCCATATAACTGAATGATTATCCGCAACAACATGGGCCTCCTTGATAAAAATTGCAGTACTGTTCTCAACAATTCTCAAATCCTTGACAGTAGAAGAATTCAATGCACGTGAATAAAAATCTTCTGGCACACTGAAAAGATCGGAACAGGAAAAAAAATCTTAATACGGATTCTAGTTTAACTTGGTTTAAAGAATAACTACTACAAAATTTACGATATTGCAAGTCTAACCGTGTGTCAAATGCAAATGAAAGCATCTTCAGACCTTCATTTACATGAAATACAAATGTTTCGAAATTTGAAAATTCGTATGGAGTGCAAGAACTTTGAGCCGCAACAGCAAGAAGGAATATGGCCCTACTTATATCAAGTTCATTCTGGAAAGAAAACAGATAAATGAAAAGGAATCAAACTTATAGTAATGATGATATAATTAACAGAAATCATTCAACACAAACACAATGATGTACATTACCATAATCCTAGTTGCAGCAGGTAACTTGTTCGGTGCCACTCCTGTCTTCTCATTAATAGCCTCAGATATTTCTTCTATAACTTTCCAATTCATTCGCAGTTCCACACGATTTATATCCATGACAGTATCTGGTAATGTTTCTGAAGACGATCCCTCAGGAATTACAGTACTTGAAGAAGTGGACACATTATGTGTATTTTTCTTTGGAAACAGTACTCTCATTATCTCCTCTTTAGATTTTCTAAGGTCAACAAATATAGCACAAGGAGCTTTGATTTTGGGACTACCGTCTTCGGAACTTATAATCAGCAAAGGATCATCTATGCTAGAAAACGCTTCTGCAACAACTTCTGGATCCAAGTTCAGTTTTTCATTCTTACTTTTCCTTAAAAGACCAGATACAAACTTCTTTGGAAGAAAATAAGCATAATTGCCGTAACCTGACAGATGCTGAAGTAGCCAACGAGAATATTCTGGTAATTTCAGACATATTAGGGACAGTATCATAACCATCTTTAATACTAAAAGTGGATAATAAGAGGCTTCAATTTTTGATCTTTGAATCATTCCTATACCAAATTTACTACAGGAGAGGATATCATCGATTCTTCTAATCACAACACTTAGATCCAAAGAAGACTGTTGGACAGATAAAGTTGAAGCAGAGTGAATATGTGTAAACGATCCAACAAAACAAGATCTTGTTGTGTAAGATTTTCGTGATGAGAAAGACTGCATTAAAAGAAGACGGTCCAATAGATACCCGAAACTATGAAGTGATAGGAAACTGGAGGTGGCTCCAAAGCTATTGTCTAAAGCAAGTTGAAGTGCTCGAGCAACAGAAACATCTTTCAACCCACGATCCCTAAATTTCTCAACAAATGATTTCCATCGATCTTTATATTTTAGCTTATTAGAGAGATTCTTGTAAACTGCTACCGATACTCTTGAACATAGACATATTATAATCACCCTTTCCAGAGCCTTGATGTCAACAGTTTGAAGAATAATCTCCTCAAGTAAGTTCACCGAAAGATCAGTCTCCCTTAGGGAAACCAAGTCCTCGTCGACTGATTTCCGCCAGTCTAATGGAATCACAATATCAATGTAACTTAATGAAATTCCGAGGAAATACTGCAATCTCTTTTTATAAGGATTTGTGAGGTTATGACACTGAAAGTCTAAAAGAAACTTGGAGACCTCAAAAATGTGTAGGAGAGATGTGCTTTGGTGAAATGCAGAACCGTTTGACTTTGACTTATGGAGGGCCTCAAGAGTTTCAAGTACCTTCATACTCACAGAAAGTAATTCGGACTGCCAATAAGACCGAATAGCAGACACCATCTCCCTGCCATCAAAATGTATACGCTTCTCGTCCCTCTGAAGACCCTTGTTACAAGTGTTTCTTATCCAATCGGCGTCCTTATTGAGTGACAAGTACAACGTGTTTCCTTTTGGGAATTGTTTCCTCACCCCAAAATAATATAAACAAAAATCAGCATGCCCCGAGGCTTTAATTGGTTCCTCAATTTCCAGACTTTCAATACTTCTTAAAATATCCAAAATATGCTTCTTCCACAGATTCCAATAAAAAACAAGAGTTCTAACAGAAACTCGGTTCTGAAATATCTTGTCTTCACAGAACTTATCTATATCCACGGGTAATTTATCCTCCCAATCATAATTTGAGGAATTCATTTGAAGATGCTTATCTAAGATTTTCCTAATCAACAAGATTTCACCCCTTAGACTTCTATACTTCCGAGAAACGTATAAATCTTCCTTCAGATCAGTCAAACTCTTGTGCTGATCAGAGAGTATCTTAAGCTCGCTACAAACAAAATTATACATAACACCAGAATCGCTTTTTGCAAGCAACTTCACTTTATTACAGAGTTCTTCCTTTTGAGGAAACTGCTTCAGTGGCCAACTTACGTTTCCGTCTCCCCATAACGAGCTAATAAACATATACCAAAGTAATAAAAGAGCAGCCTCCTTGAATTTTCCAGCCTTCTCCAGAAGATCAGCCTCTTTTAGAAGAGCGCCTGATGACCTCGCCAACTCAGCATCTTCAAGAAAATGACCCGATTCCTCTTTCAACAACAAAATTTCATGGTAACCAAGAGCACAATTCTCCAAAAATTCTTCTTCCAACTCTTTACTTTTCAAACTAAGATGTTCTTCTAATTCTTTATCAAAAAGTTTCTCACTTTTGCAAACTATCTGACAATTGGAGAACTGATCTCCTTTGGCGTAGGCTTCTGCGGCTTCACTATAACACCCAGCTAGAGTGAAACACTCCGCTGCTGCATCAAACTTTCCACACTTATGCATATAGATTTTTCCTGCAGAAACCCATTCCCCTATTAGTTAAAATGATAGTATTAACAGTCCAAATGTTGAATCAACTTCTTTTTGTATAAAGGTACTTAAGAAGTTAAGATTAGATAAAGATATTACCGGCTCTTTCATACTCCCCCAAATCACAATAAGATGATGCAGCAGACTCAAATTTCCCAATAGACTCGAACATTCTCGCTGCTTCTCTAAGATAATCAAAATAAGATTCAGGATGTGTTGCCCGTATTTGATCAGCCGATGCTCTCAGCCCACAAGCCTTCGCCAACGTCTCCCACATTTTGTCTCCCGCTCTTTCAAAACAAATTGTTGCCATCCCAAAATTTTTCTCATAAAAAAGCTGAAAACCATATAAACATCATGAAGGCGTGTCAAATAAGATACTCAAATAATCATACAGAACTACCTACGAAATCAGTGGCACATATCTCGTTTATCATGTACAAAATGAATTAGTAACTGAAGAAACAAGTTGAACGAATAAGTAATGAAATTCATAGTTCTTGTATGTTCACGCAACCTATATAAACTTTTGGCCTGTTGAGCATTGGAAAATCATTCGACCTTCTAACTCAATTTATGGGTATGTGTTAAAAATTTTAGTTAACCTGTTTACCCTTTCATATTTTTACTATAAGTTAGTAAGTTTGAATCTAATCCACAATAACCAACATGTCCTATTTAAAGAGATTTTATATATTTAAACACGAGTTAACTTTTTTAGTTAAAGTATATAGAGACAAAAGTTGGTTTGGGAATGGAGGAAGTATTAGGCAGAGTTGCCTGTGTCAAGTATCTTTAAACATATATATCTTAATTCTATAACCAAATAGGAATAACATCACAAATATGAAAGCATGTCAAATAAGATAATAAGATAACAAAAGCAGAAATACGGAAATAAAAAAACTGGCCTTTTTCCCATGTTCCTGCCACTCCAGAGGGCTGCTTGCAACCTGCATAGCCTGTGCCATTGAGTCATCCAGCTTCCGAATTTGAACGAGTCCCTTCCTTTTCCAGTAGTCAAACATTGGTTTGGAGAGCTCCTCTTTGTTCTCACAAATCCATAGCCTTTGTCTTGTTCGAGTTATGGCCACATACAATTGTTTCAGTTCAGAACACAAGAGACTATGTCTTGCTTCATCGAATGTCGGGAAAGACTGTGGAAGTTTCTCGTCGAGCCAGTTATGTTTTTTCATGTATCCATATATTACTCTCCATTGGTCTTTCAAAGGGGATGTCCCAAAAAAGTTGTAAAGCAATACATCCTAAAATAAATAGGGCAATCAAACATTAGAAAACATTTTTGACAATTTGAGATCACTAAAATGATACTATCTTTGTAAAATAAAGAATAAGAAACTGACCTGAAACTCAAGACCCTTACATTCCAATATAGTGAGAACAAGAGCTTGTCTTCCAACGTATTCAATAATTTCAGTTCTTGCACGATCGTCACGTACCAATATAACTTGTTCAGCACCAAACCCCACAATTGCTCCACCACTTTTACGACCACCAAATATTGTCCTGATTGCATTTTCATCATTACAAGACTCCAAAAAAACAGGAGCTTCCCCAGAAATAAGGCTAGTTTCAGGCTCTAAATTGTCAATTGAGTGAACAAAGTAACAATATAAAATGTCAATTACACTCTGAGCTAAATCGAGCACACCAGCATGCGTTCTGAAATTCTGTTTCATCTGTTTTATCTCGGACACAACACCTTTTTCTTCTTTTCTAGATTTTCTGGTGCTTAAGAACTCTTTATAGAACAAAGATCGTATATCTTGAAACCTGAAATCTATTCCTTTTGCAATGGTCTGTGCAGTGTCACCCGCAAAAACAAAACCTTCATCGACATTTTGGCAAATATATTTAAATAGAGAAATTTGCCTCATACTAAGATCTTGCACCTCATCGATATAAACAAAATCTATTTGGTCCCCTTCGTAGTTCCCACTTCTAAGCCTTTGATGAATGTCATTCACGAAATCACCCAAATCAAACTCCCCACGCTCAGTTTTCATCTTTTCATAGGCTGTAAAGAGTGTGTAGATAATCTCTCTTTTTTGTTCTGTTAAAGTGGAAGAACGACTTTTGGCCAACAAAGAATAACCCTCAAAGCTTAACTTTCCTTCACTGCCTCCTTTTATATGAGATATAATCTCGGTGAACACTCTTGAGGGGTCAAACTTTTTGGTTAGACTTGAATTGAAGTGTGGCCAGTAAAGTGAACAAAACCTATCGAAGGTAACCTCCCTTAATCTTATAAAAGTTTGCAACGCAACAGATCTTGAACGTATACGGTTACCATCAAAACCTTCTCTTGCCTCTAGAAATTTTTCAAAGAACGAATTTCCCAATGTGCCATCCAACATCATTAAAAATTTATGAAATGTGATAACAAGAGGGTATATATTCCCGGGGATGTCAATAAATGTGTCTTGGATATCATTGAACTCTGATGTAATATCCACATCGTCAAGACCGATCTCTGCTGATGAATTCCCATTGCTTGAATTACTGTCAAATACATATTAATTCTGGAAGTTAGAAGATATATTCGTAGCAAAATAAAATAGAAATAAACAAGTATTTTCGCACCTTGTTAGGTGGGAAACATGTTGTTTAACAGCATAACACAATTGTGGGCTGACTGTCACAAAAAGCTGGCGAAGAACAGTCGGTTTGTTAGTTTCAGGATCGTGAACAACCTCAGCCTCTCTAAGTTGGTTGTTTTCTGCAGCATAAGTCCCTACAGAGTCGTTGACGACACACTGCTCGTTTCGTAACAACTTCCTAGTCAAAATAGTTGTTTTCCCGGTCCCTGATCGCCCAATTATAAATGAACTTTTGCTAAACAATATTACATCCATCTGTTCATCAGTCACTTGCAAGGGTAGATCAACTTGTCTACCAGATAGCAAATGGCACACCACTTCATACGACAATAAGTAGAACTTCATCAGCAATAAGCTTTCACTCACCTTTGAGTTTTCAACATAATTTCTACCACCACCAGGATTTACACTCACTTCATTATGACTTTCATCACTGACTAGATGACGAAAGCGGGTCATTACTTGAGATGCTGGCCAACAACTAGGAACTTCCAAATACCTGAATAACATTAAAACAAAACAGCAATATTATTAAACTGGAATGAGTATGTATAAATCCTAGTCACTACTTCAAAATTAGTAGACTGGAAAATGAGCATACCCCTCAAATCGATTTTCTGTGCAACGATTGATATACTCTTCCGTGTATGCATAAAGAATGTTCTCAAGTCGTTTTGTCAATTTGGGAATCTCTTGAAAAGGTAATATATCCCAAACCTTCAAAACTTGTTCATATTGGATATCCTTGATGATGTCAAGTGTACAAATAATATACAACCCTTCAACATTAAATTGTTTTAATCCTTTTGAGGAATTTTCGTGGCACAAGCCTAAGCTTCTCTTAGGGCGCCATCCAGTAGAAAGTCTCAATAAAAGATTTAAAACCAATTTCTTCAAGCGATCACATGTAAGCATTCCAAATGATCTTCTAAAGGCATCACTGAAGAGAACCTGATGGCATAAAGTCCAATAAATATGAAAAACATGTTACAGATCATCAAGTGATTCTTTCTCTTTTTCATATTGTGGTTAAAAAAATAATAATACTTAAATACCTTCCATTTTGCATCCATATAAAGTACATTATTCCTGTTAACCAGATCATCAAGTGATTCTTTCTCTTTTTCCACCTACAAATGATGCATCAAGTCATCAAAAAGATTCAAGTAATGTATAAACTATCTAAACAGTACACGAACTCAGTTATATAGAGCAGTATTTAAACAACGTTCATGTTTTTTTCCCCAGCACAAATGGGGTTCTTTAGGATTACTTCATATATCATATAAAGTGATTATTGGCTTAAAATTGCATAAGTGCCAAACTTCAGCGTTAAATAAGCAGATAAACAGTGTTTGCCAAACCCTTTAATATGTACATAAACAGATAAGCACTTATACAAATAAGCCCAAATACCCTCATAATCAACAACTTTCATGTCACTAAATCAACAACTATCATGTCACTAATATGGGAAAAATACAAAAAAACAACCTAGTGCACGTCAAGGTTGTGTGTCACAGATACCCTCAATGCTATGAGAATCCTCACATTAACGGAAATATATCTATGAAAGCTTGCCCAAACCCCTCAACTACTTATAAGCATAATCAACGGCCCACAAGACTAATCCTAAGTAAGAAAGAAAATAGCCATCCAGATTGTGCCATTAGGTGCTAAATTCAAATAACAGTTGTGAGACTAGAAGCAAGTCACACATCAAAACCATCGGTGTACTTAAGAATAAACACTATCATTGCGGCAGATAAACTTCCAAATATCAGACCTCTAACAATAAACACACAACACAGAACAAAAATCAGCCAAGTGAAACAAATTAAAGAGTTAATGCAAACTCAGAAACTAGCATGTCGACATATCTTAATATAAGTGTGCAAGACGTATTTTCATATCTCAATTTTAGGATAAACGCAGAAGAACATCAGCATTGAAAAATCAATTAACACAACCCGGAATCAAAAGTTGAATCTAAATCAAATTTCACTTGCAACTTAGGTAAACAAAACCACAGGTCAAAAAACCAAAGCAAATTAATCGCAGAGGTTGAAACCGAGCAATTTTACCTCCAATTCAGATGAAAAATCATTAAAGCCACGACCCATAGGAACATCATGTACACCACAAACCCCAAACAATATTTTACCATACACAGGCTATAAGTCCTAAAGCTTAGAGGCTTAAGCTATCAGCTTGCTTAGCAAATTGTAAGACGGTAAACGCAATTAAAGTGACAATCAAACAGCTTAAAACCGGCTCAAATTATAAGTCTTGCATAAGCCAGGCTTTAAGAAGCTTATCTGTAGAGAAAGATGGCCACATTTGTACTCTGTATGCATGCACAGATGCTAACACTGACACATTCAACAAGAAACTTTGTACGAACAAAAATACTGTGAAGTAAACAGGT
Source organism: Chrysanthemum seticuspe (assembly GCA_019973895.1). Lineage (NCBI taxonomy): Eukaryota > Viridiplantae > Streptophyta > Magnoliopsida > Asterales > Asteraceae > Chrysanthemum > Chrysanthemum seticuspe. The sequence continues at coordinate 15,864,208 of BPTQ01000003.1, read as the reverse complement.
TAATACTTGATAGTGACATAACATAGCTCATGTTACAAGTCAAGGTACCACAAACAACTGCTAGAAATCAATGATGTATACATTAGATTCAGTATAATCAAGTAACATAAATGAATAGTTAATTTACCCTGCACGCAAAGATGCTATCACATAACATTCAGCAAAAATCTCAAAGTAACCAAAAAGAGCATAACGTAGACAATAACCCACACTAACATAACACAATCAACAAGAGTAGCATAAAACATCAACAACATACCCGATCCCGCCAAAGCGGAAGAGTAGCATAAAACTTGCACAAAATGAACGTTGACTTCTAAGTCAAATGAATCAAGCGTCAACTTCAATAAAATTAAGAAAAATTAAGAGTATGTCTCAGATTGCTTATCTATTCCGCTTATTCTTCTGATACAACTAAAAGATAAGCAGTTCAGGAATAAGTGCTTGGATTTGCCTATATAGCCTAAACTGCTTATCTGCTTGAAAAATAAGTAGTTTAAGCATAAAAACAAAAGAAAACGTAAACACACTCTAAACTTACTTTGGTTTCATACAGCAATAGTAGAACAATGTTGATGTTTTTTTCTATTTCTCAACATAAATGTGGGTGTTTCCGATTACTTATCTTAAAGTGTTTATCAGCATAAAAATACCATACTTTCAGTGTAAAAAAGCAGATAACCAGTTTTTGTTTGTAAAAATAAGCACTTATATGAACAATTCCAAATACTCTTTTAAGTCAAATGCGTCAAACCTTGACTACAAAAAAGCTAATACCAAGTAATGGTTTTAGGAGGTGTTGTCTAAGCTTATCAGATGAGCTTGTTGAAAAACTGATAAGCTATTTTTATATGGCTTATGAGCTCAAATAAGCTATAAGCTTAAGTTTAAAAGGTTGCAAGTCCATGGAATAAGCTAAAACAAACACCCCCTAAAGTAACCTTTAGGAATATAGCTTAAGTAAACATCAAGAGGGTGTCTCGGATTGCTTCTTTTTTCCTTTTGATACAAGTTGAAAATACGAAATCCCAAACAACCACTAAGCTAACTTTTTTATTATTTTTTATAAAAACCACTTGAATACCAATATTAATAAGATAAACAGCTTTAAAACAAACACCCTCTAAACTCAAAAACAAAACGGTAATATTTCATCTCACCAATAATAAGTTGATATACAAACAAGAAAAAAGTAATAACAACAAAACAATATACATAAATAAGCAGTTAAGCTTAAAAATAAAGAGTTCATGAATAAGTGATTGGATTAGCTTATTTAACAAAAACAGCTTAAAAATAAGCAGTTAAGCTTAAAAAAAAAAAAAAAAAAAAAAAAAAAAAAAAAAAAAGTTTACACACTGTACATAATATAAGAACAAAAACAACTCCAACAATAACTTTTTTTTTTTCAATATATATATTAAAATTAAAAAAAAAAAAAAAAAAAAAAAAACAGAAGTTTACACACTGTACTGTAAGAACAAAAACAACTCCAACAATAACTTTTTTTTTAATATATATATTAAAATTAAAAAAAAAAAAAGGTACCCACAAGTTATTTACATTATTATGTTATAGAAATGTCATACAAGTAAAAAAAAAATGTTAAAAATAAAGACCTTGTAGTTGTTGTGATGAATAGACCATGAAAATATCAAGTTTGTAAAATCTTGCTCAGAAAAACCTCCTTCCTTCATCATTCACCTACATAAAAACTAGTATATAAAATTATAAAGTCAGTTTTGTAAACATATTTATTTAGTTTATAAAAAATGAAAAGGGTACTCCTTACAGCTTAATCAAGTGTTCAAAAACACATTTTGAGGGTTTTGAGACAGGGATGTGTATATAATAAAGGATGTGCAACTGTATAAGCGTTTTGTACAACTTCACTATGCACGTCAGGGTTTAGTCTTCAATTTTGTCTTCTTCTGGGTTTCGATCATCCTTTCATCTAGTGACACGTGTTTTCTTTTGCCTTTGTCTACACGTTTATGCACCTATTAAATTTTAGGGAAAATTCTCGAAATGCCCCAGTTGCCCAACTTTATTACCTCAAATGCCCCATTTTTTTTTCACTTCTTAAAATGTCCCATGGGCAACTCTCCCAAGTGAATATTTGAGCAACTATCTTAAATACATGACATGTGTCCCATTTTGTGGGGCAATCTTTTACTTATCTAGTACAAGTGTACTAAAGTTTCAGTTGGGCAACTTTGACTTTTAATGTTGGGCAACTGACAATTTTTGTCTTTTAGCAAAAAAGTAAGGTCTTTTTTTTATTATTAAAAAGTACATAAATATTGGGCAACTGGGTCCCACAAGGTTGTACTTTGGGCAACTTTTGATGTATAAAGTATAGAATGCATTGAATGTATAAAAATATTTTAAAAAATGTATAAGTAGTTTAACCTTTATACCTTTATACATTAATACATTTATACAGCTTAGATAAACTTCCTCAACACACTTCTTATTTGAAACCATCACATCGCCACGACACACTTCCTCGACACAATCTTCCTCAACACACTTCTCAGCAGCAAGAGCTAACACAGTGTCCGATCACATCGGCGGTACATCGGCACAACACTGTACGATCTAATGTCTATCAGAAAAACGTTTTGGGCTAGGGTAAGTAATTTAACGTATTTTCATCTATTGATTTATGGTTTTCTTAATTTATGTTTTCGCTAGTTTAGGGTTTCGATAATTTATGGTTTCGCTAATTTAGGGTTAACTTTTACGTAATTTTTCTTGTTTGATTTTGGATTTCGATATTTTAGGGTTAACGTATTGGGTGATTAATTGTTTCTGTAAGATAACTGGTAACCTATTGGTCGATTAATTGTTCTTGTGGTTTTAGTGATTTGTTGCTACTTATTAAGTTTGACAAACCACTGTAAGATAAGTGGTAGTAAGTGAATAAAGCACTCTAATGATGGTGCAAACTGGTTGGGTTAACGAAACAAAATACACTGAAAATTAAATTGCGACACAACTAAATATAATCCGGGTGATCCCAAGTTTGAGAGTTGTTAGAGTCGTAACCATCGTCGTAAAGATACTCAGAGCAACCTTCAAATCTGCGCTCATCCCACTCTGCATACAATGCATTGAATTCTCTGTCCCGAGCAGCTTCCTCCATCTCTAACAGCACTTCTTCATCTTGGAGCATAAGTCGCTCCCTTTCGGCTTCCTTCTTAAGAGCAGCTTCTGTTTCTGCTATCTCCCATTCTTCTTCCTCCTTAATAGCAGCCTCCTCCATTTCTATTAAAAGTTGTTCTTCATCAATTTGTTGGCCAAAGTCTGTTTGTTCCGGAAACTGTTGGCCGAAGTCTTTTTGTTGCCGAAACAGTTCCGGAAATTGTTGGCTGAAGTCTTTTGTAGACATTTTTGATAGAATTTTGTGACCTATTTAGCAACACCACTTGAATTTAAATTCACACATATAAGGTGGGTAAGTTTGAAAATTTATTACCCTCAATATGTCAATAAATGTGGTGCAGGTGGAACCTCTCCCATATAGTTGACATGGGCCCGCATTGTACTTACGTAGCTGATTTATTGGGCAACGTTTGCTTATTTATTGCCAATGTGTATTTGAGAAGGAAGGTTTAAAATGTATTTTGTATTTAGTACATGCAAGAGGCCGTGATGATGATTATCTTATTCGATATGCAAATGATGTGATTTACCGTATGTTGGCATGGCAATTTTAATACATTATTTTGCAGCCACGGCGGTTATATCCTGATGTTTTTGTGTTTATCAAACCTTTTACAGATCTGAGCCTTGCTAATGCATATAAATAGAAACTCCTAATTGGTATACTCACATAGATGATTAACATCTTCTGGACAATCATGTTTCATTGTGGCTGGCATCCTATGGCAACACATTATGTATATATGATGTTAATTGGTAAGAGGCTGTGATGACAAGTATCTTATTAAATCATGCAAATGATGCGATATTCCGCTTCATGGCGCGGCAATTGTATACTATTGCAGCCATGATTGTTGTATCCTGATGTTCTGTAAACTATTGATTTATACAGATCTGAGCCTCCGTATTATTTTACGAAACTAACATATCAATGTTCAAAGATGGATGTACGGCACCACCGTATTATGTTACGAAACTAACTTAATATGGTGCGTTCTAAGAAACAGAAATTGGATGAAGGGATGGAGAGGGAAGAAAGAATGGATGTGTATCTTAAGGTCAGTGGTATACAAGAGCCGATTAATCGTACACCACTAAGCGCAAGTCAGCCAGTTAATGATTTGAAAATAATCACTGAAAATGGTAGAGAAGTGATTGAAATAACAAGAGCAGATGGATGCAGAAGTACATACGTAGATTTTGGAAGATTGTTGTTCTTTCTATCAAAAGAGGATTTGGAACAGTTATGGAAAGTCATTGATTTTAGATATGGAAAGCATGGGCCAACTGAAGGATTAGCAAGGTTCGTGTGGAGATCAGTGAAAAACATGTGTCAACCTAATCCAGCGGACAAATTATGGAAACAATTTGAAGTAGTTGAATGGATGCTTTATGATCATTCCAGAGTACATGCTGTACAATCTACTAAGGATAAGTTTTTCATATTTATTGATAAACCCTATCCATTGTCCAAAACTGTTGCCAGGAAAATGTTGGAAGCGACGCTTGATCCACAAGGAACCATATCAACAAATCCAATGGTAGATCAATTACTCTGGAAGATTCAAAAGATTGCTGGTGTACAAGGTCCTTTGGCAATAAAACTCTTAAGGAAGGTTAAGTAGAATGAGTGGTGTATCTAATAAGAAGGCTGAGGAGGATGGTGGGTCAAACCATGGATTGAATTATTGTTGGAACCACGGGAAGTATGAAGAAACCACGGTTAGAATAACTGTTGAAACCACGACTAGTTGAAAAGATACCACGGTTGGTTGAGAAGAAACCACGGCTACTTGAAAAGATACCACGGCTAGAATGATCAAAACCACGGCTACAAGCACTGTTGAAACCACAGCTAGTTGAGTAGATACGACGACTAGTTTAGAATAAACCACGGCTAGTAGAAGATTGGAAGCTGGTTTAAATGTAATATCATAATTTATATGTAATCAGTTTTGAGTAGTGATTATCATAATTTAAACAAGCAATACTAATATCAACTAATAGTATTTACAAACATTCACAAAACATTTTGGATATTTACAGATTTATCATTCGAATAGTTACTATAATTGATTATACATAGACAAAGAATGACCATTCCTTATGAGTTAACACCTTTATGTACCAATTATATACATACTTAGTCAATGAGAGTTGACAATACCAAAACTTGTAATAAATATTGTCAATGACCAGCATACTCAATCTTGTATTTTCATAGGTACTCAAACATTCTTTCGCGATATGCAATAGCTGTTTCTGCAGGATCGTCAGACTTTAATGGCATGTTATGACTCAGCCTATATAGGTTAATGCAAGACCATATCCCGCAGTCACCGTATTGACCTGTTTGTTTGGGGACGTCAACACATTTTTGAAAGCTAATCTGATAAGTCTTGATATCTATGCCTTTTGCTGCAAAGACTCCCGTTTCGTCTAGTAATTTTGGCAGCCAATACTGAAATTTTGCAGGCATGGTATCCTTCCACCAAATCCGTTTGGTTGTAAAGGCTGGAAACGAATCATACAATGTCAAAACACCCGTACTGATATGCAGCTCTCCTATCGCCCAATGCTTCTGAAGTTCGTTTATTGGAAATAGTACCTACATCATTTACGACATCAGCATAACGGAGCCGGCTGAACAATCTATACGTACGGCAATATGGAAAGAAATAAATACCTTTTCGACATCAGCCCAAGGCACCGGGTACTTTACACCATTTGCCCAATAGGTTCGTACCATGTCATTAACTACTTGAGGTGTGAAAAAGGGACCCACCATAGCCCAGTCGGCATCTGATGGTCGGAAATGCCACATCAAATCTACCCATAGGTCAAGGTGCTGTTTACACATTCGGGGACATTATTAACACATAACGGGAATCACAAAGAAACAATTATGGTACGATACTAACGACTGATTTTATACGCACCTCATCCCTCAGCCATCCATCCTTGTTACCACCCGTTGCCAATAAACAGTCCCAAAACCGGCGATCAGCAAATGTGTCTTCATTTCCCCATGGGAAGATAAACCTAGTTCCGTTATTGTCTTTCAAAAAATTTTGAACGGAACATGGCACAGTTACCTTTTTTGTTTTTTTTTCTTCCCAGTTCCAGTTCTCGACAGATTCTAAATTAGAACAAATTAACTCTTTTAATTAATGTTAGTATTACAAAGTAAGGGACATATAAGTTGACACAGTCAAATACCTCCACAAACGGTTCCAACGTATCATCAAAATCTGGAGCGTTAGGAGGGGATGGGGTTTGACAATTAATCTGTGCTGAACGCCTTCTCTTTGGAGTAGTGGCTGGTGGAGTAGTATAGGGTGAGGTGCAATATCTCCCTAGCTTCCTCTTACGTTTAAGGGAGTTGAAAACTAATCTGATATTTGCAGCCTTAAAAAAAACGTTGCATCTTTTAACAAACAGCTCGACTATCCAACAATTAAATAACTTCAATACTCAACTTGGTTTCTACGGCATAAATTTTTTTAGTCATGACTTACCAATGTTGTGGTAATTGTTTTAAGGACATGCACAACAAATCATGACTGTTTGTTCAGGGCCCTTTATTATTTTCAAAAGTAAATCCTCTGCAAAGTTGACTATGTATGTTTAACTGTTTACATGTGACTTAGCACGTGGTGTCTATTTAATAGCGAAACCATGATCTTATTGTTCACCATATTTCCATCAAATATTTGCTCCTATTCACTTTCAGTTTCATAACCATATTTCCATCACATTAATTGATTTATGTCGAGTTCTAAAGGAGTTAGGTTTGAGGAAAACCACGATGAAAGGGAGTGGTCGATAAAGGTAGCAAGAGAGGTAATGTTTCCTGAAATATATGAATTATATGGACCAGATGCTGAACCTACTTACCGATTACCAGCTAAAGTGCTAGAAGACATAAGAAGAGAGATATACGGTATTGAAAAAAAACAAGTTATAGAACCAACTGGCGGTGGTAACTCTAAGCAATCACAAAGGTTGGGACCCAATGCGCAAGATGTTGGTCCTAGTAGCCGTAAAACTAATGTTCGGAAGCAAATGAATTGTCATAAGACACTCAAACAGTCAAGTCAACCATAAGTGAAAAAGAAAATAGTTGGCATGTTTTCTAGTTTGTAAAAGTGATGTATTAATGTATTAATGTATTAAATACAAATAAGTGAAAAATGAAAATTTATATTTTAATAATTATATCAATTGTAGCACATTGTAAAGATAAGATAAGATTCTTTACACAGTGTAAAAGATAGTATTTTATTCTAACTCAAGTACAGCAGAATGTAAAAGATAAGATTCTTGTTACTGCTACATATCCTACTTTATTATCTCTTATCCTAGTTTCTGCTCTCTTATTATCACAACTCTCACTTTATTCTCTCTTATTCTCACTCAAGAACAATGGCAACACCAAATGGAAACTTTCAAAATGATGAAGAAGAGTATGAGTTTGTCTTAAACAACACTTTGCTTTTTGACGCAGTGTTAGATGCTTTTGGGGAAGAACCAATGTCAGAATATGGTTCATATAGGCAAGTGAGTGTGTGGATGAGGACAAATATCCTTACTTGGCTGCGTCGCCAAGACTTCTACTGGGATGAGATTTATGGACTTGATAGGGAAGAGGAGGAAGAAGATGAAGATGAGGAAGATCTAGAGAATGAGGATGAGGCTGAAACTCAGGTGGTGCAGCAAGGTCAGATAGTGCAGCAAAATGAGGTAGAGCAAGAGTTTCAAAGTGAGGTGATGCAGCAAAGGGAGGTGGTGCAACAAACTGAGGAAGATGATAAAAACGAATTGGAGCAATATGTGAATAATCCTACATTATTTGAGAATATGTATAATTTGGAAAATAGGATTAGTAGTCTTGAAATACTGTTTCAACGACTCAAGGAAAATAAGAAACGCAAGGGAGAGAGCTCTGGAACTAAAATGTAGATTATAATGATGGTCATTTATGTTTTTAGTATCATATTTGTTTTTTAGGTGTCCAAATTGTTTTAATGTGTGTTTATGTGCTATCTATGCAAATGTATTATTGTATATAGTAATCAAATAAAAAGCAGGGACTTGTTTGTCGCTAATAATGTCTTTGCTCAGCTTATTTTTTGCCATGTCTGCTCTGGGATTGTACTACCATTATGCATCATTTGTTGTTAACAAATGATAAGATAATTAAATGTACCTTGACAACATCCTGCCCATCCTCATAATCAAGGCATATCACTTCAACAGGTTGTGTTTCTGCCCCTTTCATAGCCGTTTCCTCAACCTCCATATCCAATGTGTCTACTTGTGCAGCACCTTGCGCAGCGGGATCATAAACGTTGTCTACCGGTAAAGCCCCCTGCTGCAGCCACCGTTCTAACAATGTAAGAGTAAACTGCACAAACCATTCCCACAAAAGAGGTGGCCGCCACACAAAAATTTCTTTACCCTTCGCACTGTCATTTTCTTTTTCCGCACCATTCACATCCATCGATTCCTAGATAAAGGGTATGTGGGTTTAATATTGAAATAGAAAAAAGTAAAAGAAGGGAAAAAAACAATATATATATATATATATGCGTACGTCAACAGGAGTTGGATCAAACCCATCGTAAGCAATGTCTGAGAACTCATCATTCAAATTTGGTAAGGCAACACAATCAAATTTGTTAACCACCTGCATTATATTGTTGGAATGATGAGCATCGTCAGGACCTCCCGATAAAGCAGCTTTAATAACTTGGGTCATAGGCCCGGTAAACTCATCAGAATCGGTATACAACAGGTTCTGCTTGTCATCGGATCCTACGTTGGTCCTGATTGGGGTGTGTTCATCAGAAGTAGCCAACGGTTTGTTGGCATCAACACTATCCACCTGTAAAAAAGTTAACTTACTTAGGCACTCAAAGAGACCATTTTGGTGGAATGAAGTAACAAAAATTCAAATAACAGCTTTTTACCTTAATATCACCAACATCATCTTGTGACTTTATTCCTAAAGCTTCCTCAATTACCACAATTCTCTTTTGTACGCTGTGTAACTCACATAAGAGCTGTGATACACCAACTACTCTTACACGTTCTTCTATACAACCCACCATGGACTTAAGGGATTTAAGCTCGGCACGAAAGTGATCTTTATCTAAGGTATGTGACGATTCCGCTTTGTCACATTTGATCCCATCTGCAACCTCAACATTACCGGCTACAACATCTTCAACCTTCTCAGGCTCATTCTTATTCAACATTTCACCAAACCCAACAACATTCTCTTCTTCAACACCTTTGTCATTGACACTAGACGTTTGACCTTCTATAACTACTTCATCGGCGTCACAGAAAGGGACATTTAAATCGGCTTGAATTCCACCGCATACATCCACACCAGCCATAGTTTCCTCTTCTTCCACTATCAGTTGGTCAGCCAACTCTTCTCTTCTTTCAACAAGTTGGGAATCTAGTTGACGGATGTACTCCATACTGCGAATGTACCACGGACAACTCAGCTCGGCATTTGTTGGTACAATCTTTTGTAGTGGTCTGAAGGCCTAAATAACAAAGGAGATAAGCTGATATGCTAAATGCAATAAAAACATACAACGGTAAACTAATTTTGGGTTTTTACTTACCGGATCAAATAAAATTGTGTAATGTTTTTTTTCAAAGTTTTTTACTTTTGACCAAGCTAGACAACGTGGGATCTTCTCTGGGTCTTTGGTCCAGAACTGGGAGCTGTTTGGGAATGTCTCCATAATCCAAATCTGAAAAAACAAATACATCGAATTAAGAGTTAGTGATTGTGATTATAGTGGTTGTGATTATGGTTGCAGTGGTTAGGATAGCATTGGCTGTGTATGTAGTAACAGGGGATACAATTACATAACGTGTTGTTGCAGCAGTGGGTTCTTCTGAACTAGCTGTGGATGAAGACACATTGTCAGTGGTTTCAACCAACCGTTTACAAATCGTTTCTATGTATTTATCTAGTGCGAAACCATCAACCATAACATCCTTAAATCTACACAAACACTTACACTCACTACAGAACAATGCCTAGGAAACCAAGCCAATGCCTAATGAACAATCCCAACACATTATTTAGATTAACCATCAGAATATATGCAAGCATAAATAATGTATGTTACAAGTAAAATCTAACCTTCAACACCCATGTAAATCCATACAGAGTGTATGTTTGTTCTTTTTTTGGATCTTTTGGAACGGGCTTCTTTGATTCTGCCTCAAGATGCATAGGAACAACATTCACCGTTCTTTTATAAAGATGAGCCCACATGTATTCGCCCCATGGATACTCATTCCATACACAAAAATCCTCAACATTCCTTAGCAAATGGTCAGGAACATTAAACCTTCCTTCCCGACCAATAAATACAAATGTTGCAATCACCAACAAAGCAACCCTCACAGCATCTTCATCGGATAACAATTCCCACCTTTCCGCCGACTTTACCAACACCAAAAGGTCATCACCCTTAACTTTTTTGTTCTTAGTTTTTTTTTATCGGGAAACAACCGATCAAAAAAAGGACTATATGTTAAACCCTTAACAACATGGCCGGTTAGAAGACTAAATTGTTCACTACCAAAATCAAAAACATTATCACCTAGTACAAATGTTAAAGGTGGACAACAATCACTAACTTTTGACATCTGAACTGCATTTTGATATAAATAATGGTATAAGTGGTTGTCAGGGGAATACTTAGGAAAATCTAACCAAGGGCCAAAGACAGTTTCTCTAAACAATTTGGTTCTATTCACATTCAATGCACCTTTAATAGTAGCAATATGTTCTAATCTAGATCTGACCGTTAGCTTTGCATCAAACATGTTCGTGGTTGGATTCTTGAGATGTTGAAGAACAGCGATTGATTGTACGAATATGCGTCGGATTGATTTGAATGTACGAATATGCGTCGTAGGATTAGGGCGTTGGATTATTCAGTTTGAGAGGGAAGGATATGTGATTCAACTTGCAGATGATTTTTGCCTTTGAGAGGGAAGGTGTGTGTGGGGTAAACCAGTAGTGTGTGTGGGATGATTTGGGTAATTTTTGTTTTGTATTTAGGTGTATTTAGGTGTATTAGGAGAATAAATAATTATTTGAGATGTGTAATTTGGTTTATTAAAATTTGTATTTGTATGGTATAAAGTGGTATTTAAAGAGAGTTGCCCCAAAGTACATATGTGTGGGGCCAAGTTGCCCAATTTATTTGTATTTAAAAATTTAAAAATAAAAATTTTGCTTTTTCACTAAAAGACAAAAAATGTTAGTTGCCCAATATATTAGGTCAAAGTTGCCCAACAGACAAAGTGTTAGATTTGTACTTTGTAAGTACAACGTGGGCCCAAATATTTGATAGAGTTGCCCATGGGAGAGTTGCTCATGGGCATTTTGAGAAGTGAAAAAAAAGTGGGGCATTTGGGGTAATAAAGGTGGACAACTGGGGCATTTTGAGAATTTTCCCTAAATTTTAAGGCAATACTAATAGTGCGGTTGCCCTCCGACCAATCGAATAGATGACTGAGTTCTCCCTGTTAGCTCAATTGAATTGGTGATCGATCACCTCTAACTTTTTCAAAATTATGTTTGGCCTGGCAACCACAAGTTTCATTCTCTTTTGTGTGTGTATTGTTTTTTATTAGTTTTTGTGATGTATGTTTTTTGTTGTGTTTGCGGTCGTCTTATTAACTAATTGTGGTTGGGTGTTATCTTGGAGAGAGAAAACTGATGTGTCAGGGTGTGACCACAATAATTATGGTTGCCATTAACATTGGCCTAACCGTCAACAAAATAAATAACAGTCACGAATTGATTAACCGAAGAGGAAAAATAATCTAAGTCCGACTCAATTCACTTGTTCTTTTATTGGCTAATCGAACCGATGGCTACTTTGGATTTCGGTTGAACCCGCTGGACCGGTTTTCAAAATCATAAGTATCATCAACTTGTTAGCATATAAATTAAATTGTATAAAATTTTGTGTGTTTTATTTGTTTATACAATTTGTATAATAACATATATTTTTCATCATAGGGGTATTTAAAAAATAATATTAATTAGTATGTATAATAACATGTTTCTTTTAATTATTTCAAATGCTCCTTAAGAGAAAAGTTTCATACGGAACAATTTTTCCAATGAAACAAACCACTCGATCCTAGCCACTGATTTATCATTCATTCGACGGCTCCTTTTAATTTACATCTCGTCATTTTAAATTAGCTGAATGGGTAGTTTTATAACTTTTATGATATTACTTGCCCATCATTTCTCACCGCCCTCATTTACATCTCACTACTTTCATTTCTCATTATGGTGTTACAACTGACGATAGAGTGGATATAGGTCAATTCAGGATACTAGTTGCTACTTTGTTCAACAGCAAAACAGGTTCATGAACATGATGATTGCTTATTTCTAAAACCTGAGTTTTGTTAGAGTAATTTTCGAACTTTACAAGTGAAAAAGTGTCATATTTTCTTAATTTGTAACTCTACAGGGAGAAAAGAAAGAAAAATGCTACACCCACATAATATTTAGAGCATAAGGTATCATTTGGTGCCATAAGATGGTACCATAGAAAAAGTGGTGACACCTCAACACCTTTTTCCATAACACTAGAATCTACCATAACACCAAAAACACCCCTCCCTCGAATCACACCAGAATCTGGTGTCATGTTGCACCTCTGACCCCGCATTTTTTTATCATTTATTTAAATAAAACAACACATTAAATTAAAAATCAATTTTTTTTAATAAAAAAATACATAAAAAGTTTTAAAAAAAATATATATATAAAAAAAATACAACCAAAATATATCAATATCTCGGCCCAGTTTTATTTCTCAAAACTTAGCCTACCTGCCCACAATCTTATTATTTTGTGGTTCATTTAATGTGAAAATTATAATCTACCTAAAAATAAGTACTCCGTATACTTAATAGTCAATTTAATATAACTCAACTTTTTGAGAAAAAAAGAGACAAGAAAATAAAAAACATTAGTGTAAGTCTAGGAAGTTGAATAGGCTATTATTTTAATTTACTTTTCATCATCCAAGGTTGTAAAGGCATTAATTTACTGTTCATCTTCTTCAAAGGCATCTTTTTCCTTTGGTAGCTGGGCAGAAAAAAAAAACAAAAAAATACAAACACAACCACAACTACAAACCACAAAGAACAGAAAAAACACAAGCAAATCACAAAAAATATATTAAAAAAAAAGTCTGACCTGGTGGTTACTGTGCCACAGCCCACCAGCCGAGCTCCGGTGTGATTCCTCGCGCCATTGACTCGTGCCATCGATGATGGCTTGAGCCATCAACCACCGTAACATGCTCTCTTGCAAAAAGAAATCCTCACATACATGTGTCAAATGACTTGTACCAATAGAATTAAATTAAGTTTTCTCTTTCTTATTTTTACTCTCAATGATTAAGTGACACATGCGTGTGTGGATTTATTTTTGTAAAAATTATGTAAGTGTAGCACCTCTCGAAAAGAAATCGCTCAAAGTCAGATGACCCTCACGCCACAGGGAAGAAATCATTTGCATATGTGATGAGGAGGTCACATTATTTTTCTTTATCTAGTCATTTCAAATACATAAAGCCATTAAAATTTTGGAAATTCTAACTTAATCAAAAATGTATTCTTTTTTTTGTTGTTGTAGACCCAAAAGAACCATGGTGTTCGACCATCACGTGGGGAGATGTATTGTTTGACTTGTTGGTGGTTATTCGTCCCAAAGCAGGGTGAAGATAATCAATTCAGTAGAAATGTGCAACTCTTCAGCAGAAACAAACAAACTGTTAGTAATAACAGATACCACTTGGTGGTTACCGGATATCACTTGGAATCGTGTGATCACTTTCCAAAGTAAACTATTCGACCCTAATGCCTGGGTATCACGAATATCTACTTGGGATAAGACCAAATGCAGTTAGAGAATTAGGCACAATTCTATAACCCTTGCGCTTATAAGTGCTTAGTGTTTTCTGTGTGTTCTTCATGCATGTTTCAGATCTCCTATTTATAGGAGGTTACTCTTGACCGTTCCAATGGAATTATGAGTATTAATCGGCCCATTAATAGCCTCATAATCATCCCCATTATAGCCGTTAGTGGTTACATGACCAATTAAACGTGGTCATAATGATGCAGTTGTAACTGTCATTTATCAGTACTTATATCAGTACTTTCATAGTGCTTTCAGTGGTTACACTGCTTCAGTGGAAACGCCACTGCTTCAGTGTAAGCACAACATCAGTGAGATACCACTTCAGTGGAAACACCACTTCAGTGGAAACACTGATCCTGCTGAAGTACTGCTTCAGTGGAAACACTGATAATCAGTGTTAACCACAACAGTACTTTCACCAAGCACTACCAACACATACCACTATTAGAGTCAGGGTGTTCATGGACCTTATGGGTGTACACTCCGTACCTCCTAACCCATTACAAGGTGTGAACCATCCCATAAGTGCACTAAATTTTCCAAGTACTCATAAAGACGGGAGCATTGTGAATGCTACAGCTGCTCAAGTTGATAAGATTAATACAAATCAAAGCTATTTAAATTAAAATACCGCCTAAATCATGTTATGGTAGGGCTGAGCAACGGGTCAAACTCGACCCAAACCGATTTTTAAAATAACGTGAACCGAGAACCAAACCGAAGTTAACGTAGCGACACTGAAAACTGATTTTAGGTGTATGATTCTTGGTTTTGATCTGAACCGAGCCGAACCAAACCGAGTAAAACTGAAACTGAAAACCACAATTATGTAAAACCTAAAGCAAACCGAATAAGGACGTTTCAGTTCAGTTCGGCTCGGTTTATTGGTTCGATCCGGTTTTTGGTTGATTTTGTTAATACAAATAAACCGTAAAAACGTTTATTCATATTTAGTGATCTCATTATGTTTTGTTGATAACAAATATAAAGTTATCATAAGTAAAATTATAAGAATACATGTTATTTTGTAAAGTATATACATTTGGTCATTCACATAAAATTTTGTAATAATTTATTTGTTGTAATAGTTTATGTAATAGGATGGGTAATATCCAAAACCCATGACCCATACCCATGGAGCTAATCCATAACCCATGACCCATTTCATGACATCATGCATGGAATCATGTTGGTTATTATCCATGACCCATGACCCAATGTCCATGACCCATGACCCAAGACCCATAACCTGTTGGGAATTATATTTTGTAATGTTTAAGTCTTGTTTAGTGATTAATTCTGGTAGCATTAATAGTTATGTCTCGTAGATTAGACTTAAGTCTGTTAGTAGTTAAGTTTGCCGTACTAAAGATGTTAAGTTTGGCAGAACAAAGTGTCGTTAGTTAAGTCTGTTTATGTCTAAAATAGAATAGTTGTTAGAGTTATATTAGGAATAGATATGATCGTGTAGAGATATCTTAGGAGAAGATATCTTTACCCTTCTACAAGTTTGTTAGACAATTAGGGTTTTCTTGGTGTATAAAAGGATTCCTAAGGTGTTAGGTTAACGCACGAGTTGTATGCATTAGCCTTTGAGCAAGTTAATAGAAAATACGAAGTTAGTAATTCTTGTGTTCTTCATACTTGTATGTTAATATTCCGCATTAACACATTAAGCAATTGCAAAGAGTTCTTCATATAGTAAATTGAATTTATTCAAGTTTACTATTAGTCATTTAAGGCTACTTAGATCCAGAAACTTTTAGACCTACAATTGGTATCAGAGCCTGTTGAAGGACTCTGAATTGAAGAAACAAAACTCACCAAGAACGCTCATCTCATCTCTCTTATAAACCCTTAAGAATGTCTCTTCATGATAACTTCTCAAATCATCATAGTGATGAAGATGGCTCTGAGCGGGAAACTGAAGCATCAGAAGCAGGATCTTAGAAACAACAAAAGAAACAGCAACAACAACAACAACTATCTCCAACCTCAAACTTCCTATTCTGAAAAAGGAAGAAAATGACATATGGGCTATGGAGATGGAACAGTACCTAGAATATGTAGATTATGAGGTCTGGAAAGTGATCCAGAATGGGAATTCAAAGAAGAGAATTTCCAAAGGCAAAGATGGCACAGTCAGGATCCTTCCACCAGTCACAGCTGCAGAGATACTTGCTGAAGAGAAAGAAAGAAAGGCAAGAACTCTCCTAAAGATGGCCATACCAAAGGAACATCTCAAAAGATTCCACAATTTAGATGATGATAAGGAGATATGGGAGGCTATTAGGACAAGATTTGGAGGAAACGCCAACTCCAAGGAAATGCAAAAAGCTGTTTATAAACAACAGTTTGAGAAATTTACCATCAGGCAGTTCTGAAGGCTTAGAGAAAGGCTATGAAAGGTTCCAACTACTCTTATCAAAGTTGGAAGCACATGAATCTGAAGTGTCTAATGAAGATGCAAATATGAAGTTTCTCAGATCATTGCCCAATAAATGGTCAAATCTAGCAATGATCATGAGAAATAAAGAAGATATTGACACCTTGTCAATAGATGACTTGTATAATAATCTCAGAGTTTATGAACAAAACATCAAGGGAAATTCAAAAGCTTCTTCAAGTGACAACAATGTCGCCTTTATCTCTCATTGCAGAAACACTAAAACCAGAGTTAAGTCTCGTAGTGGTTTTAGTTCTGGTAGCTATACAGTTAGTACTGGTGTAAAGGAAAAGGATGAGGCTGCTGGTTTTTCTGATAAGATCATCTACTCTCTATTTTAAAATCAATCTGAGAACATTCTAAATGAAGAATTGGATCAAATTGAAGATGAAGATATGGAGGAAATGGATATTAACTGGCAGTGTGCCATGATTGCATTAAGGATGAGAAAATTCTTCAAGAAGACTGGTAGGCAAGTGCGCTTTGATGGAAAGAGACCAGTAGGATTTGACAAGTCAAAGTTGAAGTGCTACATGTGTCAAGAAAGGGGTCACTTTGCTAGGGAATGCATAGTAAAGGAGGCTAATGAAGAAAAGAAAAGGGATTCCTTCTATCCTAGGCATGCTGAGAAGGAAGACAAGAATCAGACTGGGCTGCTTACTTTGGAAGTTGGTGTAGTTAACTGGGGAGAGCATCCTACAGAGGGGACAGAAGTCAAGCATGCTCTCATGGCCATAAGCTCCAGCAGTGAGGTAACTTTATGCTCAAAAATATGTACTGATTCATACAATAAATTGCAGTCCCTTTTATGATGAACTGTTGGGTTCAGTAAATACCCAAACCCCATAATCTAGGATTTGAATAGAAAATAACCTAAGTGCTTAATCCGTTAAACACTAACAGGTCACTGAGTGTATAGTCTCTCAGTGAGCCATCTTCAGGATACTCAGTATGAGACGAAGAAGGAGTCTCTCCACTCAGTAAGGCAGAACTTAAAGGGTGAAGACTGAGTCAAGAAGAAGATGGTGGATTCAGTGAGTGATGACAATAACTCACTGAATCCCTCAAACTCCTCACCAACTACAAACACTAAAGACAAACTGAAACTGAAGATTGAAGACTATGAAGACTGAAAAATGGGCGGGACAAAACGATTATGCTTGAAGCGATAAAGACAGAGTGCTTATCTTCAAGAAGTCAACTTTCCCTGAAAGGCTCAGCATCAGTACTGACAAGTAGAAAGTGGCTTGGTCCCTTTTTCTAATATAGTCTTTGTAAACAGAGACAAAATACATCAGTATTTTGTCTTCTGCAAATTGTCAGTTTGTCACTTAGGAAAGAGTTAAAACTAATACTTGTATAAATAGCATAAGAGATGGAGTGAAAGTTTAAGCTTGTGAATTGTAAAAAACACACATACACGCAAGCCATCTTTCACTCCTCCAAATACAACTTAACCCCTGAGATAGCTCAGTGGGTACTTGTAGTTGTGCTCAGACTTAGCCTGAGCTTCGAGAGGAGTTACCAACACTTTGTCATTTCAATCCCTAGTACTGTTCCGCAAGTACTAGGGTAACGTATTCTTTTGATTCATTTCTAATAAGAATATGATGTTGAAAATTACTATCTGTGTTTTACTTACATCCTTCAGTCATTGATTCACTATTAGTTTGCTTAAAATACTTTTAACTGTTTTTATACTATAGTGAATAGGGAACAACAAGTGGTATCAGAGACAGGTTGATTATAAAACTGTTTTTAAGCCACTCTAAACGTTTTTAAATCAGGATCCTAAAATGGCTGAATTTGATGTACCCCAACTAGTCGACAAAAAGGGTGGAGCTTATTCAGCTGTTGCCCCTAGACTTGAAGTTGGTAAATTTAACAAATGGAAAAAGCGTATGCTTTGCTATTTGATTGGGATGGAACCTTATTATATCAAGTGTATAAATGAAGGTTCAATTATCCCAAAGACTGCTGAAGGTTTGCCTAAACCTGAAGCTCAGTGGACTCAAGATGAGAGGAGAGTGGTCAACCAGGACCAAAGACTCAAAAGTATCATCATATCATGTCTTCCTGATGATATTGTGGAGTCAGTTATAAGTTGTTGTACAGCTAAACAAACCTGGGATGACCTAGTTCATAGCCATGAAGGCCCATCTGATACCAAGGAAAACAGGATAATGGACCTAAAACTTGAGTATAACACCTTCAGGGCTAAGGACTCAGAAACTCTCTCTCAAACTTACACCCGGTACAAAACTCTTTTAAATGAACTGTCAAATGATGGTGTTAAGTTTTCCAAACATGAAATCAATGTTGGTTTTGTCAATAGTCTACCTGAGAAGTGGTTGAATTTCTCTCAGGGACTTAGGAATGCTAATCATATCCAGAATCTTGAGCTTCCTGAAATTTATGGGAAATTTGTCTATGAGGAAAACCTCATCAACAGACGATACCCTGACTTAAAGAAGTCTCAGGAAGTCAAGAAGTCCCTGACCACCACCTCATCACCAATATCAACTGCTTTTTTTTCTAACAATGTGGTTCAAGATTTCCAAGAAAACTCAGATGATGAGCCTGATGAGAGATCAAGTGAGGAGTACCTAAATGACCTGAATGCTGAATTTCAGGAAAGGGCACTCCTTGCTAACTCTCGAAGGTTTATAAAAAGAAACAAAGGTTTTTCAACTGCTAAAGCAACTGAAGACACTGAATGCTTTAAGAGTCATAAAAGAGGCCATTTTGCAAAAGACTGTTTTTCAAAAACAATTTCTGAACCCTCTTACAAACCACCATCAGGGTCTAATCAGTCTTAAGGCTTTAGCAAATTTCAACCTAAAATCTATCAGTCTCATCAAAATTTTCAAAACAAATTTGATCAAAACAAAACTGTGGATTTTGAAGCTAAATACAAGAAAGCCAAAGCTAAGCTAGCATTGCTTGAGGCCTCACCCTCAGAAACAACACAAACTGTTAAGTCTGTGCAGGGTAAAAACAAAGGTCTTGTTGCTGAAGTCTTCGATTGAGATGAAGAGCATGTCTCATCTGATGACGAAATGGTGCAAGTCAGTGCACTGATGGCTCTCTCCGAAGAGGACAAGCTGGCTGTGGGAAAAAAATCATGCCAGAAATGGAGAATGGGTCAACATTACAATGAAGAAGGTAAATATTTTACTTTCTATGGATGATGACTCTGATTGGCAGTCCTATATGAACTATATCAATGTCGATCTTAAGTTTGTAGAAGAGCAACGATTAAATATTTTTTCAAAATATAACAAGCTAAGTTTTGAACTAAACAAGTGTAGGGATGAATTGCTTCTTATAAAACAAAATAAGCTTGAGGCTATCACTTTGCAAATTCAAAACACTGAATTAGTTAAAAGAAATCAGGCTCTTCAAGAAGAACTTAAGAAAGAAAAAGAAATCATTGCTAGTTGGACTGCTAAGAATCCAAGAGTCTTTGATGCTGTGGGATCTCCCAGTAGCAAAAAGAGAGTCATAGGTGAAGATCGTCTCCCTGACTCTCACAACAAAGACCAGTCTCCCAAATCATTTGTGTCTGGTGGCATGATTACCAATATGTTGACTATTACCAAGCCCAGTGATTGGATTGAACCGGTTAATCCTGACAGTAAGCTTCCTAATTTCGATTCGGGAAGAATTCTAGAGCCTGAAAGTCAAGCTCTAAAGAGCATGCTTGGACTCCCTGATGTGCCCAGTAGTACTAAACACATTGAGTCTGAAGCAGAGTCTAATGCAACGCTTCCACCCTTGAAACCTCTTCAGGGTACTTCACCAAGCTCTTAGCTTACTCCAATGCAATTCAATCCTCATTCACCAAAGGAAAGGTCTGGACTTGGTAGAACCATCCTGAAAAGACCAACAAAACCAATTCAACTAGAATCTACTCCCACTAAGACTTCCACATCCTCTGCCCCTACTGAAGCTGACCAAATTCAGCAATTGACTTAACTTGTGAGGAAGCTAACTGATAAGATGGAATCCATCGAAAAAGTCTATGAATCAATCAAGGAAACAAAGTCAGCTTCCTCTAGTTCCTCAAAGTCAAAAGCCACCACCAAACTAAAGCAGAAGTGTGATCTATGCCACTATACCAGTCATACAACTGATAACTGTTATAGAATCCTTTTTTGTATGATCTGCAAAAAGGAGGATCACAGAACTTCTGATCACTTACAATATGTAACTTCTCTCAGTAAAGCAAACTATACCAAAGTTGGTCATCAGTATGCTTCAACCTCAAAATCTGCTCAAAAGTTTAGAGCTAAACCCTTTCCTCCTTGCCCACACTGTGGCTTTAATGATCATCATCATGATGATTGTCTCATGAACATATGCTGTGATATTTGCGGAAATCCAGCTCATGAGACATCCTAGCATGACAGTGTCATTCAAGCAAGGATAAGTTCCAAGCAACCCAGAATCACTGAGTCATCCTTAGTCTCTAAATGCAAAACCTGTGGTAGCACAATGCACTCAACCACTGACCATGAGTCGATTGCTCAATTCAAGCAGACCATTAGACCCAAGCCCACTAGCAAGTGGGTCAGTAAGAGAAACTAATCCACTTTACTACTTGTGCAGAGACACGCCAGGGAGCCTATCTTTCATCTAGATAGTGGATGCTCAAGAAGCATGACTGATGTTAAGGAGTATCTGCACAAATATGTAAAGGAACCAGGACCCAAGGTAGTATTTGGTGATAACTCATCATGTCCCACTGAAGGTTATGGTTCAGTATACTGTAATGGAATTGTTTTCTCTAGAATAACATATGTCAATGGTCCAAAATACAATCTCATCAGTGTCAGTCAACTTTGTGATGCAAAGTACATTGTGCAATTCAATGACAAACAAGGTACCATTTTCAATGCCAACAAAAAAGTTATTTTGATAGCTCCTAGAAGGGATGATGTTTATGTCTTAGACATGTCAACACTCTCTAAAGATGGAACTTGTCTCTTTGCCAAAGCCACTAAAACTGTCAACTGGCTGTGGCATAAGAGACTCTCTCACTTAAACTTCAAAAATCTCAACAACTTGGCAAAACAAAATAAGGTCCTTGGCTTACCATCACTCGTTTTTGCAAAAGACAAACCATGCTCAGCCTGTGAAAAAGGCAAACATCAAAGAGCATCTTTCAAAACAAAACAAAATTTCTCAATCAAAAGCTGCCTTCACCTCCTGCATATGGATCTCTTTGGACCTCTCAGTCCTAGATCAATCCAGCATGAGAAGTATACACTTGTCATAGTTGATGAGTTTTCAAGATACACTTGGGTATACTTTCTTTCCAAAAAGAGTCAGGCAGCTGACACTATAATGTCATTTATCAGGAACATTGAAAACCATAATGACATTACAGTTAAACAGATCAGAACTGACAATCGTACTGAGTTTAGAAATGAAGAGCTTGAGATGTTCTATGATGAAAAGGGAATCTCCCAAAAAATTTCATCTCCTTACACCCCTGAACAAAATGGGGTAGCTGAAAGGAAAAACAGAACTCTCATTAAAGCAGCTAGAACTATGTTAAATGGCTCAGCTCTTTCAAAGCATTTCTAGACTGAAGCTGTCAAAACAGCCTGCTACACTCAAAACAGGCCAATCATTGTCAAAAGACATAACAAAACCCCATATGAGATATTCAAAGGTAGACTTCCTGATATCAACTACTTTCATGTGTTTGGATGTCCTGTGTTTATTCATAACCACAAGGATCATCTAGGCAAGTTTGATGCTAAAGCTGATGATGGATACTTTCTAGGTTACTCACTGATCTCCAAAGCCTTTAGGGTATTTAACACAAGGAGACAACAAGTTGAGAAAACCTTTCATGTCACCTTTGATGAGAGTTCAGAAAGCATCAGGTTCACCAACACCTCAGTGGAGGAAATAGGAATCGATAACTCATCAAGATATCCTCCTGATGAGTATAACACTGAAATCAATTCCTCATACCAAGCTGATGCTGACATCTCATATTACGTCTTGCTTCACAACCTTTCACAACCACCTATCAGTGAATTCATTGATAATCAATCAGTCCCTGCTGGAATAGGTAACACTGAACCAAATGTTCAGGAACCTGTGATTCATGAACCCCAACCTGAACAAGACATCTCAACAGATGTTCTTAATGATTTTGTGGCTCCTGCACCTAAACTCACTCCTGAGTTTCCAGTAACCTCTTCAAGCTCAGATCCTAGACCACAGTGTAAGTGGACAAAATCTCAGGATATTGAACTTGTAAACATCATTGGTGAACCCACTGAAGGCATGCTCACTAGAAGCATGGCTGCTAATTTAACTGCAGCTTCAGCCAATGAATGCCTATATGCTGATTTCCTATCAGAAATAGAACCTAAGAGTGTCACTGAGGCTCTAAAACATCCTAGCTGGTTTCAGGCTATGCAAGAAGAACTTCAACAGTTTGATAAAAACAAGGTCATGACCTTGATCAAATGTCCTCAGGATGTCATAGTTATAGGAATGAAGTGGGTTTTCAGGAACAAAACTGATGAAAACGGCACTTGTAGCCAAAGGTTACAATCAACAAGAAGGCATTGACTATGATGAGACATTTGCTCCTGTTGCAAGAATGGAAGCCATCAGGATCTTCCTTGCATTTGCTACCTACATGAACTTCAAAGTTTACCAAATGGATGTAAAAAGTGCATTCCTAAATGGTGAGCTCAAGGAAGATGTGTATGTTCAGCAACCTCCAGGCTTTGAGAGTAGTGAATTCCCTGACTATGTCTGCAAGCTTGATAAAGCCCTTTATGGACTGAAACAAGCTCCCAGGGCATGGTATGAAACTCTCTCAGCCTTCCTGATACAAAACAAGTTTGTCAGAGGAAAGATAGACAACACATTGTTTATCTACAGGACAAAACAAGATATGATACTAGTCCAAGTATATGTTGATGACATCATATTTGGCTCAACAAAATACACTCTTTGCAAACAGTTTGAAAAACTGATGACAAAGAAGTTTGAAATGAGCATGATGGGTGAACTCGCATACTTCCTTGGACTACAAATCAGGCAAACTGATAAAGGAATCTCCATCAGTCAAGAGAAGTACACCAGAAATCTCTTGAAGAAATATGAGATATCTGATTGTGCCTCAGTGAAGACACCAATGGTCCCTCTTAACAATGTTGGACCTGATCTCACTGGGAAATCAGTCAACCAAACTCATTTCAGAGGGATTGTTGGCTCACTGATGTATCTCACTGCTTCAAGACCAGACATACAATTCTCAGTCTGTCTAATAGCAAGATATCAGTCCAATCCCAAAGAATCCCACCTCACTGTAGCCAAAAGAATACTCAGATACCTGAAAGGAACTCCAAGCCTTGGACTCTACTATCCAAAGTGCTCAGGGTTTGACCTCAAAGGGTATTCTGATTCTGATTATGCTGGCTGCAACATGGACAAAAAAAGTACCTCAGGGTCCTGTCAATTTCTTGGAGGAAAACTGGTTTGTTGGAGTGCTAAAAAGCAACAATCGGTGGCTATGTCTTCAGCTGAAGCTGAATATGTGGCTGCTGCAGGATGCTGTGCCAATGTATTATGGATGAAAAGTCAACTCAGTGACTATGACATCCACTACAAAATGGTACCCATCTTCTGTGATAACACTAGTGCCATTGCTATCTCCAACAACCCTGTCTTTCACCAAAAAACCAAACTTATTGATATCAGATATCATTTTATCAGGGACCACATAATGAAAGGAGACATAGAGCTTCATTTCATTCCAACTGAATATCAACTTGCTAATATCTTCATAAAACCCTTAGATGAACCTACCTTCAGGAGACTGAAAGGTGAATTGGGAATGCTAGACATTGAAAGTCAGCAACCTGAAAACCAATCCCAATCTCAGTGAGTTTTCACTGAAATGGTTCATCCTCTCTGAACAAATCCTAATTCCATCCTCTCACTGAATGAGTAAGACTCATTAAGGGACCCTGACTCTAGATATTGAGCATTGAATGAGTAATTAAATGCATCTAAGTATTAGTTACTTAAATGTCCTGGGTTGGAAGTCACACCAACTAAATATAGGAATATATGCCTTTGTATCTTACTGTCAGGGGTCCTTAATACTTACCTCATCCCACTTGGCATTAAATGCCTCCTCCCACATAAAATATCCTGTGGATATTTTATTACTGCAAAAGTGCACTTTTACTGTACACTGCAACTGTTTCCTTGAAAAACATGATTTTACTGCGGGTAGTGGAGGGTGGCATTAAATGTGGAAATTCAAAACGTTTTCAAAAACCGACTTTACAAATCCGCAAGTATGCACAAACAACCCCTCTCATCACTCTATAAATACCCCTCACAAAATCCCTATAACACACACAAAAGATTTCTGCTAACAAAACTCTGTCAAAATCTCTTTCAAACCCAGAAATCTTTGTGTTCTTCAAATATATTTTGAAAAATCTTCTCTATAAACCTTTACAAAAGTTTTTCATCACAACTTGAGAGATTCAAAACCCTTTGATTGTTCTTGTCAAGATACTTTTCTTAAAACCCAAAAAACATTTTAATGGAAATTGCAAGAACACAATCTCTTCAGTTTGCATCACAGTGGGTAGGTGATTTTAGCAATGTTGAATTTAAAACAAATAATGTCATAGGAAATTTTGAATACCCTAAAACTGTCCCAGCCTATAAGGACATTATGAAATTTTTGTTTAACTGCCCACTGAAAACGGCCTTTGTTCAGTGTCCCTCTATACTGTTCCAAAACCTCCTTAGGGAGTTTTGGGCAACAACTAAGGCCTTTGACCCGACACCCTCTACTGATGAGAATAACCTTAGACCACTCAGGGAATATCTCATCAGGTTCAGTCTTAACGGGGGACAACAATTCACCCTGGATTATAAAACATTTTGCACTTCAACAGGGTTAGACTACAACAAAGGAGTTTATGTCGCCCATCCTGAACCCTCCACAGTGAAGGATGGGTTAAAACAAATCATTTTAGATCCAACATTTTTGGACAAGACCCCAGTCACCAAGAGTCCATTTCCTTTGGCTTGAAGGATCCTATTCACTCTTGTGATTCAGGTCCTCCACGGGAACCACTCATCCACTGAACAAGTTAACTCTATTCAGTTGATGATGGCATACTGCTTGATGAATGGGGTCACTGTCGACATAGGGGAGATCATTTACAGTGATCTCGTAACCAAGCTACAAAGCAAAACTAGGACGAAATACGTTTCATATCCTAGGTTTGTCTCTTGTGCTTTACAAGTGTTACTGGGTTCCAATTATCCTAAGGAATAAAAATATGGTGCTTTACCTGGCATCTTGAGTCAATAAATTTTTTCAAAAGGACCCATCCCTTGTCACTAATATTGAATTGACGGCCCATATGGTTGCTGTAAACAACCAGAGGGAATCAGTGTCTCCAAACCCTGCTCCTAAAAAGAGAAAGGGGAAGTCAACCAAACCCAATTCTTAGGGCCCTGAGGCTTCAGGAACAATGGCCAAAAGGCAAAGAAAACCCAAGACTGACTTGCCACCCACTGGAGAACAAGCAACATCCACCCTGGTGACAATGAAGGACACTGATAAATCACAATCAGTGCCCTTGGTCCCAACTACTACTCCCCAAGATCCAGAGAGAAACAAACAACCCGCTGGTAGGGGAGCGCCTTCCACATCGCCCAATGATGACATTAGCAAATCACAACCTTTGTCAGAGGGCACACTGATTGATCCCAAAGACTCAGAGGGACCTAAACAACCCGCTGATAGGGATATAACCATCACTGACTCCGCTAAAGGCAATGAGAAAAACCCATCAGTGTCTCAGGGGGACAAAGACTCGGAGGGATAGGAACAACCCGCCGATATGGAACCCATCACCAATCCTGACTCCAGAGAAGACACTGGGAAACGCCCACCAGTGTTTGAGGGGTCCAAGGGGGACAAAGAATCAGAGGGATTAAAACCACCCGCTGATACAAAACCCATAAACCCCACCTTGTTAACTATTGCTGATGTTACTGGGATCTTATTCTCTGATGAAGAGCAGGCTGAGATGAAATTCTATCCGCAGGGGAAGAAGTGGACGCTGAGGTTCATTCTGAACAAGAACCTCATCCTGATCCACAAGAGCATACCGAGTCACCATTTAAGCCTGCAGACAATGACTCTGACTCCTCTTCATCCAGTTCTGATGAATTCAAGCGGTTTGATAATGTTCTTCTACTGACTGAAAGACAGCTGGTTCAGTGGATCACAAAAGCATTGAGTAAGTTATATGCTGGAGTTACTGAAACATTGTGGGATCAACATACTAAAGCTGCGGCCAGCTATGCAGATCTGAAGGCTGAAGTTTCTGATTTCAACATCAACACCGATGAACACAGAGATATGATGTATGAGCAACTTCACAGATTGGATGATAACCTGGCTAAATTTCTTAAACATCTTTAGGGCTGTTGGTCAAATATTGATGAGATCAGGGACTCGGTCAAAGACGACTCATCACTCAACTCAAAAGTGCTGGAGGCTACAGAAGCATACTTGAAGAATTCCTCAGACCTCACTGAACTGATCACTATGCTAAAGTCTGCCAATGTTCAGGGTCTTCAATCTTCGGTTCAGTCTCTTCAGGCAACACTGGGCTCTTTGGATGCTCAAGTGACCAATTTAGCTAAGGCTTCCTCATCAATGGCTTGGAATCTTGGGCCACGCATGACTGCCTTGGAACTTTCTCAAGCTACTCTGGAAACAAAGGTCACTGGTCTCCAAAAGGATACATCTGATATCAAGGCTATGATTACTGAAATCTACCAAGCCTTCAAAGGTCAAGCCACCCAAGCTCCCCCAGTGTCCGAGCCAACTCTTGCTCTCACTGACGTTGCCGCAACAGTTGAGGGGGAGTGGAGCACTGAAGAGACTTCCTCTCACACTGAGGGGGAGCCAACACCACCAGTATCTGCAGCTCTAATATCATCATCCCACCTGTTTCAGCTACACCAATCTCATCAATCCCACCGCCAACATCAACAACAACAACACTGACAGTCACAACACCAATCATAACAACAACACCGCCCCTGGTAGCATCTTCTTCTTCAGGCCAGGACAAAAGGAAAAGGCATTATGATAACACCTTCTGAGCCTGAGAAGATTCCCTTTAAGATCGGCAACACTGAGTACCTACTCACACCACAACAGCTAAATGCATACCTTGCTAAGGAGGAAAGGAAAAAGAAACTTGCTGAAGAGGAAAGAAAGAGCAGAGAAGCACTGGTACAAGTCGTTTCTGAGGAAGCTGAAAACATTGGAATATATGCTAAGAAGCTTGAAAAGGGCCAGGCAGGACAGAAGTTCAAGGATGCTCAGGCAGCAAAAATGGCTGAAATGAAAAAGAAATTGGAAGAAAAGAACAAAAGAACAGCAGCCATCAGGCAAGCAAGAATTGATCATTACAACTTGTCAATGACTAATAGAAGGCTGCCTGAGAAAATCACAGATGTCAAAATCATCCCCAAGACCAAACCACTGGCCATGAATGTTTACAAGGGGGATGATAAAAGACACTTCGAGGTTCATGATCCCCTTAAATTCACTGACTTTGGGATCACTGAACTCGATGAACTGGGTCCAATAATTGAAAAGAAAAAGAATGCGGTGGTTAAGGAGCTGATGAAAATGCTCAGTAAAATGTATGAAAGACTGAGAGATGCACCAGCACAACTGGGGATTCAGCCTGCCTTAACTGCACCACAAGGATCTCAACCTTAGTCATCACAGGGCAAGAGAAAGAGAGTTGAGTTCCAGCCTGAGATCAAAGTGCCTGGACTCGAATGCAACCGGGAGCTTCCTGAAGGGGTAAAGTTCGTGAACTGTCTGGTGATTGAAAAGCATGAAAGAGGGCTATTTTTCATTGATGTCTATGGAAACCCAAAATTCCAAAGGTGGAGTGATATTGATCAAGCAGGAGTGGCTACAATGTTAAGCTACATACCGGTGGCCTCTTAAATTCAGACTCCTGCAAATGTCAAGTTCTGTGCTGACTTAAACGCCACGATAAGAGAGCATCCAGATAGGGAAATACTCATCACCAAGAAACTCAAGCTTGAAGCACTGGGAATCCATCTGGACTGACATCATTTTGTTTATCTTTTGTACTAGTGATAGGAACCATGTAATGTGATGAATAAACGATGTATGTTTTGTTAAAATATTCAGTGTTTCTTATTGTATTAATTAGTACATTCAGTGTAAGAAGAAGCCATTTGCTCACTTACACTGATCAACCACTTAGGCTATTTGTATATTGATAAGGTTTTAAAAGGTACCATTTTGAGGGGTCGGTTTAGCCCTTATTTGATCACTTTTGTATCCGTTATTGCTTAATATCGTTCCTTTTCACTTTTTAGGTCTCTTGAAGGCAAAATGCTGGAATGGCACTTATTTGGACGAAAAGACGCGAATATATGAAGAAAATGGCCAAAGTCAAAATCGAGACACTCACAGATGCTGAAAATAGAAGGCGACGGCGTCAGGTGCTAATTGCGACGCCGTCCGAGGATTTTTGTGACGGTTCAGAACCCAAAACTCTTATTTTCAAGTGACGACGTCCAGTTGTAAAAGAGTAGGCCGTCGCTACTTAGACGGCCTAGATGCAATCCAGACGACATCAGAAGCTGAAGAGGACGGCGTCACGGACATAAGGTGACGCCGTCGCAAGGTTAACATGGCCAAGACGAAACCCTAATGACGGTGACACGACGGCGTCACGAAACATAAGGTGACGCCGTCGCATATGTAATCTTATATATAGAATCCGAATTTTTCAGTTTTAGAGAGAGTCTTTTGGAGTGAAAACCTAAAACCAAACCTAAGGTGTCTTGTACAGTATTTTAGGGTTTTAAACCCTATCTTACATCAAGATAAGTATTTACTTCATTAATTCAATTATGTCTTTGATTATTTGTGTGTATGCTTGCATGTTCTCCATGTCCGGCTAATTTATTTGTGTGTTTGCTTAGGAAGTATGAAACTTAATTATTGAATATTGATTGGTTGTTTCTTATCTTAGTTGATCAATGATCTAGTAATGCGATAGATCATTCGTTGTGTACTTAATGCTTGATTCATCTTTGTGAACCTTAGAATATAATTACCTGAGTAGTTGTAAGCTAAACCATCCAAAGAGTGCCTTAGAGTAAGAGTTTATTATCCCTAGTGGGTTTTGTAGACGAGACCCTTTGGTAAGTTCAAAGAGTTAGGGAGAAACGCATACCCTACAACCTTAGACACACAACGCAACTAAGAATAAGGACGTGACAACTCAACTATAAATAGGAGATAATTAAGGAGTAGTACAACCTAAGTAAACACATCTTTAAACTATCATACAAGCACACATTAATTAGACATAGACTCCCACAACCTTAGTTTAGATAATTAGATAATAGTAGAGTAATCGGTAGAAATACCAACCCCCCAAATCCAATACCCGAGATTCGTACCTTTCCATTTCATAAAATATAAAAATACAAAAATAATCTTCCTCAACCTTAACCTTAGCGTAGTAACTCCTTACTAGCATTCCTATTCCCCTAGAGAACGATATCAATACCCGTGGCTTACCCTAATTACTACACTACAATGATTAGGTTCACTGCCTAGGGTGTTATAAAACTTGCTCGAAGAAAAGGAAGTTTCCTTGACCCCGAACGACGCGTGTAGCGTTATCATATATCCAAATAGGGGGAGACTGTTGGGTTCAGTAAATACCCAAACCCCTTAATCTAGGATTTGAATAGAAAATAACCTAAGTGCTTAATTCGTTAAACACTAACAGGTCACTGAGTGTATAGTCTCTCAGTGAGCCATCTTCAGGATACTCAGTATGAGATGAAGAAGGAGTCTCTCCACTCAGTAAGGCAGAACTTAAAGGGTGAAGACTGAGTCAAGAAGAAGATGGTGGATTCAGTGAGTGATGACAATAACTCACTGAATCCCTCAAACTCCTCACCAACTACAAACACTAAAGACAAACTAAAACTGAAGATTGAAGACTATGAAGACTGAAAAATGGGCGGGACAAAACGATTATGCTTGAAGCGATAAAGACGGAGTGCTTATCTTCAAGAAGTCAACTTTCCCTGAAAGGCTCAGCATCAGTACTGACAAGTAGAAAGTGGTTTGGTCCCTTTTCCTAATATAGTCTTTGTAAACAGAGACAAAATACATCAGTATTTTGTCTTCTGCAAATTGTCAGTTTGTCACTTAGGAAAGAGTTAAAACTAATACTTGTATAAATAGCATAAGAGATGGAGTGAAAGTTTAAGCTTGTGAATTGTAAAAAACACACATACACGCAAGCTATCTTTAACTCCTCCAAATAAAACTTAACCCCTGAGATTGCTCAGTGGGTACTTGTAGTTATGCTCAGACTTAGCCTGAGCTTCGAGAGGAGTTACCAACACTTTGTCATTTCAATCCCTAGTACTGTTCCCCAAGTACTAGGGTAACGTATTCTTTTGATTCATTTCTAATAAGAATATGATGTTGAAAATTACTATATGTGTTTTACTTACATCCTTCAGTCATTGATTCACTATTAGTTTGCTTAAAATACTTTTAACTGTTTTTATACTATAGTGAATAGGGAACAACATGAACATATGGGTCAAATGGGTGATCAAGAAGTTAAATTACTTGCTTATGAAAGTGCTGTTAAAACATTAGAAAAACAAATTAAATAATCTTCAAAAACAAAATGCATCTCTTAATGAAAAGATTACCTTTCAAGGTAATTAAATATTTGAAAAGGATGAGAAGCTTAGAATATATAGGAGAACAGGAATGAAGGCAGTTAAAGATAAAGAAGAGCTGCAAAAGATAGTTGAAAAATGGCAAAATAATAACAAAAATCTGTGGAGGCTAGTGAATTGAGGAATGAGTTCTACAAGTAAAATTGGTTTAGGGTATGGGATAAAATCTGATACAGAGGTTCTAGGATATGAGGAAGAGGTGATGGAAAATGTTTTTGTAAATTCAAAAAGTGATTTTGAAGGTAAACCTAAATATAACAGATTTGCTAAAACTGACAATTACAAGGGAGTTCCACCACCAATTAATGATGATTATACTCCTAAACCTGAAAAAGAATATGATGAGTCCTTATTTGACTATAGCAAATGGAAGAACCCTGAAACTTTTACTTCTCAGGACTATTCCATTGAATTTACTGTCTGTCAATCCAATGACAGTAAAGGATTCTGTGAGAAAAGTTCTGACACTAGTGTCTCAGAAGGTAAGACCAATGAATACTCTTCCTATCAATCTAATGACAGAGAAGGATCCACTGGAAATATCTCTGAATGTTCTCTAGAACTTAAGTTTGAGCCTATAAGGATCTCTAAACCAGTTTCAAAAAGTGAACCTTTTGTGTCTAAACCTGAACCAGTTAAACCTAGTGTGTCTCCACCTAATCTAAAATCAGATTCACCTAGCTTTGTTCCTCTAAGAACAACTCCTAGGCAGAAAATAAAGATACATAGCACTAATAAGGTTAACTGGAATGCTAGAATGGAAAAGGAGTTAGGTGCAGGTTACTCATTTGATGTTAAAAGATGTTTTGTCTGCAATAGCTTAAGCCATCTGATTAGATATTGTGACTTCCATGAAAAGAAAATGGCTAGAGAAGATGAGGAAAGAAGGAAAAAGGCTGTTAACACTGGGAATGGGGTAAATAAACCAGTGTGGAATAATGTGAATAGGATTAACCATGCTAATAAGTTTACTACTAGACCAGTACCTGTTAATACTGGTAGTACTTATGTTAATTCTGTTAGAGCAAGGGTGGGTACTTGTGGTCAATTTAGTTCTGGTAGGCAAAATGTTAATACTGGTAATATATTAAGAGTTAATACTGGTCATGTTAGACCTAGCCAAACTAAAGTTAATTATGTGTATAAATCTCAACCTACCAGTCCATCACCCAGTCCCAAGTTTAGAAAACCACAGGTGAACCAGTTCAATCAAAGACTTCATTATGGTTCTCGTTCACCTGTGAGAAGACCCATGTCTCAAAATGCAGCTCAAATGTTTCAATCTTATGCTGCAAGGAGTACTTGGGGGACTGCTATTAAGCAGTTGGCAGGTTATACTTGGAGACATACCAGACCAAACTTCAAGTATAATAGTGGACCAGTTTCTTTTAATGCTGACAAATCTAAAGGTCCACAAGGCAGACCCAAGCCTCTACAGGCCTGGGTCCCCAAGAGAAACTAATTTCTCTTCTCTATGCAGGAACATCCTTATTTGAATATGAGCAATACAGGAATCTTTAACAGATGATGTTCTGAGCAGATGACTGGTAACAAGGATCACTTGGAGGAGCTTGAGGAAGTCCAAGGAGTTTTTGTTACTTTTGGAGGCAGCATATGCTAACCTATACATAGTTAGATTTTTATGGAAGTGTTATGAACAATTGTGTGTTGGTGAGTTTTGGTGATTTAGTGGACATCTTGTGATTTCTATGGTTGCTACAATATCTTTGGTGTGCTTGAACAAGTTTATTTGGTTTCATTATGGATTAATTCTGGTGGTTTTGAGTTAATTCTGCTTGTTGTCCTGCATATTGTATTTCTCTTGGTTTTAGACTAATTTTTTTAGGGAAATGCACTATCTATCAAAGATAGAGGAGGTATGGAAGCTATACTGATGGAAGTGCTACTATTCAGAGTTAAAACTGGTGATGTCATACTTAAGTCTGTTTGACTATTTTAAGTCTGGTAGTGCAAAAATATTACCGTTAGTGCTGGTCGAGGGAAAATCTATTTTTAATGTATCAATAGTACCGTTACCTACTCTAAGTAGGGATGGCAAAAGCACCCGAAACCGATGGGGAAAACCGAAACCCAAGCCGGTTGGGTCGGGTTCGGGGGTTTGTATACGGGTTCGGGTAGATATATTCTTTTCTTTTCGGGTACTGGTTCGGGTACGGGTTCTAGTAATACCCGCCCATTTACCCGTACCCGTATCCATACCCGTATACCCGAATTTGTACCCGCTTTTTTTTGCTAATTTATATAAGGTCCTAATAAGTTTTGAGCTCTTAACCTTGTACAATTTTTTTTCTACTCTACTCTTTAATAGCATATATCTTGGTAATTACAAACTATTAAATTAACACTTACGCTTGGCGCTTTAATTCTCACACACATGACACATTAACTCTTTAATCTTCAAACATTACGAATATTGAAGTCGTTTTCTTTAACTTCTAAAAACTTTGAATATATTAGGGTGTTTTGTTTTTTTTTAGATTGAGTTGTACAACGATAATTTTAATTGGGGATAACCGATAACCCGATGGATAATAATAATCGGGTACCCATCGGGTATTGGGGCGGGTTCGGGTTTAGATATTATAAACGGGTACGGGTACGGGTTCACTAAAACCCGCCCTGAACCCGACCCGTTGCCATCCCTAACTCTAAGGCGGTAAGAAGTATATATATGGATATTATTTAATAAAATCTATTTTTATCCATTATTTACTTTCTTTAAAATCTTTATAAAGTTCAAATCCTTTCTCTCGATAAAGTCTATTTCACCAGCATTAACCCTAACTTGCGCCGCACTACCAGTACTTGAAATTCACCACTTTCATGGCTCAATAGAAGTTTAACGACAAGCACAACCAAGTAGGCTTCCTCAAGAAGCCAAATGAAAGCACAGGTTTTGAGAAAATTGTGGATTTCTTGAAGGGATCTTATATTCGGTATGCACTTACACATAATCCAATTATTTATATCTCTGCTATCAAGCAGTTTTGGCAGTCAGCAACTGTTATCACTCTTGATGATGGAACTATTGCTTTAAAAGCAACCATTGATACTTTAAATTATACAGTTACTGAGGAATCAGTCAGAAGTTATCTTCAATTGGCTGATGCCTCAGGAACTTCTATGCTATCAAATGATGAACTTTTCAATGGACTTCAAAATATTGGATATCCCATTGATGGATCTTTTACTTTCTGGAAACATCACTTTACTCCTTAATGGTGTTTCCTTGTGCATCATATTTTGCATTGCTTGAGCTTTAAAAGTGGTGGATGGGATCAATTTGGAAGCACCATTGCTTCTGCATTGGTTTGTCTATCCACTGGCAGACTCTTCAATTTTTCAAAAATGATTTTTGATGCCATGGTTACAAATGAAAATAAACAGAAAAGGTTTTTGATGTATCCTAGGCTTTTTCAAATGATTCTTAATGTTGAAACAATAAACCAACAACAATACATTACTGTAAAATTTACCAAGAAAATCTCTGCAAACATGAAAAGAAACTTTGAAGGGGTTGACAGGCCTTTGTTGCCTGCTATGTTGTCTAGTGTTCTAACCCTGTAGGTACATCTGCTGCTGTTGAGCCTGAGGAACAAGATCAACCACAAGAGTCTACACAGAGGGTACCCACTCCATCACCACAAAGAACACCAACCCCATCACATCAAAGGAATCCAACACCATCACCACAGAGGACACCTACTCTACTTATACCTTCCCCACCAGTATATGAGGAAGAAACACCTGAAATTCCTCATTCCAAACCTTCAACTGCTACTGCATAAGATCCAGCAACTCTATCTCAAGAGGAGCTCATTAGTCTAATTCCTCAACTTCTGACTAGAATTGAAAGATTGGAAAAGGATCTACAGACGTCATCTAAGGCTCAAGCTGATACTGTGGTTAGATTAGTTCACAAGGTCAAGAAGTTGGAGGTAAATTTCAAAGCCAAAGGAATTATAATCACTGATTCTAAAAGGGAAGAAATTTCTCCCAAACAGGGGAGGAATATGGAGGAAGAAGGAGAATCTGAGTTCAGAACACCAATAAAATCTTCTAAAGAGACCATCAGTCCTCAAGGTCGAGAAGCTGCTGAAATCTTAGCCAAGAGTTTAAGTCATAAGAAAAGAAAATCAGAGAAAGAGGCTACAGGTTCTGAAGATAAGTCTGGTGGTTCTTCTGCAGTTAAGTCTGGTAACGATCTTGGAGTTAATTCTGGCAATGAAAAAGGTAATTTTGGTGGAGAAATTCCTCAAAGAGAAGGAAATGGAATATTACAAGAGTCTCCTAAGCCTAAAAGGACCAAGAGACAGATCAGAGAGGATCAGGTAAGTCTGGCAAAGATTGCCAGGATTAATGCTAAGGAAGAAGTTGTTGCAGCCAAGCGTGAAAGACAACAGATGGATGATGAATATTTGGCTAGATCCTTGAAGAAACCTTCAGTATTAACTGAGGAATAGCAGAAAAGACAGGCTGAGATTTTAGAATCTGCTAAGTACTACACTTGTGAAGATTGGGATACTACCAGGGCAAAGCTGGAGGTAAACATGGATATTTTACCAGACATTGGTGCTGAGGACTTTGCCAATAAGATGGTTGACATGATCAATGAGAAGAAGAGGCATCTTAGAGAACAAAGCTACAGGGAAAGGAAAAACAAGCCTCTTACCAAAGGAGAACAGAGGGAGTATATGATAAAATTCATCAAGAGTCAGGGAAATCCTACTTGGAAGATTACTCAATTGAGGAAGCTAACATCTGATGACCTTAAAACATAATTTGAGAGGGTGGTTGATCAGGTCAACAGGTTTGTCCCAATGGATTCTGAGATGGAAGCTTCTAAGGTCAAGAGAAAAGGGTTTAACCTTTAGTCTGAAGAAGCAAAAAAGAAGAAAGTGGATGAAGTATCTGAAGCAGAAAAGGTTGAAGATAAGCAGGAAGAAGAAGCTGAAGTCAAAAAGCCTATCATCAAGTAGACTAGAAGGAAATTTCAAGGTCAAAAGAAACCTTCCAAGACAGAAAAGACTGAGTCAAAGAAGGAAGTGGAGGCTTATATGGAGGACAAGGTAGAAGAGCCTCCATTTGAGGAATTCACTATGGGTACTATCCCTGAGGGTCCAATGGCTGCAAAGATTGCTAATATCAAGATCATTAAGACTGACAACAAGGCATCCTATCAGGTAATAAGGGAAGACAATACCAGTAATGTATATGTGAATTTCTCATGTTTGCTGAGTGATATGTCTAGGGATGACTTGAAGTGTTTGTATACACTAATGGAGGAAAAACATGGTGAAGAAAGGCCTGAAGAAGAACATGAGAGAGTCATTTGGGGAGATTTGAAAACCATGTTTGAAGCACCAGATGCAAATGATGAAATCTGGAAGCTGACTTGTCAGGAACAAGTGATAAAATGGAGATATTTCCATACTTGTCAAGTGCATTGTCTGGTATTAGAAACTGCAAATATTTATATGCTAAGAGAAGTGGAGTATCCACTTCCAAACAGGGTTTGTAGGATCATGCTTGAGAAGAAGCTACTTGGAGAAAGAAAGGATGATTCATGTTTTCAGCTTTTGAGGTTAATTGAATCAAAATCTCAACAACAATAATTTTAAGTGTTTGGAAGAATTTTCTAAGTGTTGTTGGGTAGGTTTTAAAAGTTGATAAATAAAATGGATTTTGAGGGGAGGCACTTGGTGAAAGTACTTTGTACTGTCACAACAAATGGTAATTAGTTCACCATGTCTAACCCACACAAGAATTGACTAATCCATGAGCAAACTGCTATGGTAAAGATAAATCAAATCCGTTTATGGCTGACAATTTGCCAAAAATTGTATGGTGTTCAACTCACCATATCTGTGTGAATAAAGAGTTGGCTAGCCCACAAGATCATGGCTTGTGGTAAAGGCTGTGGAAAACCATGACTAGTCTAAAAGGGTACAACTTTTGGTAAAGACTTAACAAATCTGTTGATAGCTACTGGTTTGCTAAAAATCTGATGGTTATCAATGTACCATGGTCTTATA
This sequence comes from Chrysanthemum seticuspe, assembly GCA_019973895.1. NCBI lineage: Eukaryota > Viridiplantae > Streptophyta > Magnoliopsida > Asterales > Asteraceae > Chrysanthemum > Chrysanthemum seticuspe. Next base: position 15,826,677 of record BPTQ01000003.1, on the reverse strand, counting down.
CACCAAAACATTGGCTACTCTAGTAGTGATGGCTAATTGGTAAAGAGACATCAAATCCATTAAATTTTCTATGATTCACCTCTCACAGAAGTTTACACATCTGGAAGTGATGAGAATAGTATAAAACTTTCATGTTTTGATGTACATATAGTCATAGTTGCTGAAAAGACCAAGGAGTGCTAAATGTTTGCTGATATGATGCTACACATACCACATAATGAAGACAATCTCAAGGATGCAGTTTAAAGATAATTCCAAGATCCTCAAGAGTTTAAAAGAACTTGAAGTTCACAAGTGAAGATCAAGTTAGGGGAGGATTGTTAGGAATTATATTTTGTAGTGTTTAAGTCTTCTTTAGTGATTAAGTCTGGCAGCATTAATAGTTAAGTCTGGTAGATCAGACTTAAGTCTGTTAGTAGTTAAGTCTGCCAGTACTAAAGATGTTAAGTCTGGCAGAACAAAGTGTCGTTGGTTAAGTCTATTTATGTCTATAACAGAATAGTTGTTATAGTTATATTAGGAATAGATATGATCGTGTAGAGATATCTTAGGAGAAGATATCTTTACCCTTCTACAAGTTTGTTAGACAATTAGGGTTTCCTTGGTGTATAAAAGGATTCCTAAGGTGTTAGGTTAACGCACGAGGTGTATGCATTAGCCTTTGAGCAAGTTAATAGAAAATACGAAGTTAGTAATTCTTGTGTTCTTCATACTTGTGTGTTAATGTTAGGAATTGGAAATTCCATAAGTTAAAGAGTCGGTCACCCCAAATGATATCTAGCCTAAGTTAGTTCGTAGACTTGTTATTATTTACGTTATTTAGTAGTTAATTAGTAGCTTAGAATAGTTTAGTGCATCACCGTGGAGGAAGGACGGGTCTTTACCCATTGTATACCTGATCCACAGGTCGTTTAGATTGTAACCTATAAATACCCTCTATCTTGCAAGGTAGAGGGTTGGATGTTCTTTGGTAATCTAATATTCCACAAGTTTCTCTTTCTAGAATATCCCACTTTCTCTCTCTCTAAAATCATCTATACGCCTAAAGTGTTAATGTTATGATGTGTATGTGAAATCCAATATCTTACAATTGGTATCAGAGCCATGGTTAGATCATCTCTTACACATCTTTGGATTTCTAGTGGTTTTTAGGTGGTTTTTGAGTTTGAAAAAGTTTAGTGGTTTTTGCATCATTTGGTTGATTTCTAGTGTTAAAGTTTGAATTTTGTTAGTACTTTTGGGTTTAGAATCATCACAAGTGTTTAGGTTTTGATTTGGTAAGCTTGAATCATCGTGGTTGGGTTGTTTTTGGATTAATAAGTGATGTTTGTGAGTTTTTTCTAGCTAGCGACTTGACCCACGAAGTGACTTTCTTGTTAGCGACTTGCTTTGCAAATTGGTAGCGAGTTAGAGTTGAAGTTGTTAGCGATTTAGGCTTAGCGACTTGTCTAGTGAGACAAGCCGATAAATAGTACACTTAGTGGATTCTCCACTACGGGTAGCGACTTGGTGAAAGTTAGCGACTTGTACCTTTGTGTGTTAGCGACTTGGTGTTAGCGATTTGGTACCTAGCGAGTTGCTATTTAGCAACTTGATAAATTAGCGACTTGGTTTGTAGCGACTTGCTGTCAAAATTTTGCTAGTGACTTGGTACTCTGATTTGGTGCTTAGCGACTTACAGTTAATATTCTTAGCAATTTGGTGCCTAGCGACTTGGTCTTTAATACCTTGGTGAAGTGAAGCAAGTTACCTACATCTAATTCCCATAAACACACTCTTCCACATAATGTCTTATATCACTGATCCTTTAATCACCAAAGTACTTGCACTATATGATACCTCGCAGAATAATGATACAGACTGCCTCCCATAATACCCTTCAGTGAATGAGTTTGCAACTTATAATCAAAACAATTCTGTGTTAATACTGGCAAATGATGCAAAGCAAATGGAATACAACAGTGAACCCTTTCAACTACTTCATCAGCATCTCAATCTACTTTTATCTACAGCTATGGATCGAACAAGCAGTGCTATTCTTCGTCAGGACTTTCCCACCTTGACTAGAACTGTGTTACTTAACTTAGAACAACTGAGGTTTCAAATTACAAATGAAAATTTCACAACTGATAAGTCTAATGCAGCTCTTCAAGTAATCTTCAATCAATTTCAGCCACTTATCCGAGGAGAATATTCCTCAGATTTTGATGATGACATGACTGAGATTTCATTCAAGAAACACACTGGAATGGAAATTCATGAGTTCAGAAACACCTTTATTCAACTCATGGATAATGTGAAATTATACATTAAGGAAGCTGCTCAAAAGAATGACATGCTGAATGAAGTGGATGAATGTCAAGTGATGCTATGGGAAGATTGTGATAGGTCATGCAATAAACCAGTTGAACCAATGAATGATACCGAATGCAGAACTTCAGTTGCAATAAAAGAGGATGAAGACAACTGTAATGATCTCAATGATTCAGAGTTAGAAAATATTTCAGGTGATGAGGTACACTTAACTGATCATAGTAATTCATATGTTAATGTACCTGACTCTAACTCTGAACATAACACTATGAAATCGATCTTGATTGAGCCTGAATCTAAAACTATTAAAGCTAAAGACATGATTGAAAAAGGGGTATATGATGAACTTTCAAACAAATACTCAATTCTTGAAAAACATTGTATTTCATTGGAAATTGAAATACAACAAAAGGATGAAAGCTTTTATGCAAAAAAATCGTGTATTAATCAGGAATTTTCATAATTTCGAGAATTTTTTGAAATTAATCAACTGAAAACCCAGATTCAGGACAAAGATTCAACCATATGCACTCTGAAATCACTCATCTCAGATGTGCTGAAATATGACTGTCATGAGATGAGTGATACACTTGAATCTAGAAATACCGAACTAGCTCTATGTGCGTCCAACCTATTAAGAGAAAATGAGTCATTAAGAAAGAACATAGAAGAGACCAATTCCAAGTTGATCAATCAATCTAACATCTTGTTGAAAGACATTGATGACCTCACAGCCCAAACTCAGGATAAGAGCTTCAATATTGTTACTTTAAAAAATGAGCTTAGGAAATTTATTGGAAATAGGATGAATACTAAGTTTGCAAAACCATCAACCTTGGGAAAGTCAACTGTTCAGAACCAATCTAAACGTACAGTAGTTAAGCAGCCTAATGCCTTTATAACTGAAAGAATTAAACCATCGAAATCTAGGCTTGCCTCCCAAGTTGATGAGAATGTTGTTTTGACAAAACCAGTCACTTCATTGCGTCATTCCGATATGATGAATCTCAAACTCCAGGGAAATGTTCAAAGCTCAAAGTTCAAAAATACTAGAAGTATGACTAGTTCGCATAAGAAACATCATTTGGCTGATCAATCCCCTAAGAAACCAACAAAACACAAAAGGACCAATAGTCAAAACAGGGAAGTGCACACATACAAATCTACTAGTAGCTGCTTCAAATGGATTCCCACTGGCAGATTATTTAAGTTCACAGAATCCAAACGGACTTACATACCTAGATCTTGCCTTAAGTGGATGCCCACAGGAAAACTCTTCAAGTATATTGAGCCTAAAAAGATCTCTAATATTGATACGTTTGTATTAACCAGTGTTACATCAAATAGTGAGATTACTCATGTTACTAACCCATCCAGCTGCAATTCTACATGTACTTCTAGTACAATGTGCTCTCAGTCTTTTTCAAGTACAATGCTCAATTCAATCAAGAACTTTATGACTTGGTTCCCATCAGAAATGAATATAGCTCATTCAGGAGCTATAGCTTGCCAGAATTGATGTACCTCTTACTTTGACTCCTATTCATCTTGAATCAGGACTCGCTCTGTTAAATCTGTGTACAAATCTAGTTTTTACTTATCTTGAATCAGGACTCGCTCTGTTAAATCTGTGTACAAATCTAGTTTTTACTTAATATATATATATATATATATATATATATATATATATATATATATATATATATATATATATATATATATATATATATATATATATATAAAATCCGGATCGGTTGAGAAGGTTTTTATTTTGAGAAGATTGAGAAGGTTTTCAAAAACGATAGATTTGTAACTTTGATTCATGTTTTTCAAGCGTAAAACTCATTTTAATGTGATTAAAATTCAAAATGTGTAAAAAAAATTTTGAATCAATGTTAAAAATCTCTCGATTTTGCGATATATGTAGAATACTGAATCATCTGTACAAATGTATTGAATCATCATCATAACTCGATTTTAACATTGATTTGTGAATCAAATTTGTGATTTATAGATTCGATTCACCATAAAATGATGTTTACTTGTGAATCGAATAAAAAACATGAATCAGTTTGTTCAAACGAAGATTTCTCAATCTTCTCAAAATAAAAACCTTCTCAATGGAACCGGAGCCTATATATATATATATATATATATATATATATATATATATATATATATATATATATATATATATATATATATATATATATATATATATATATATTTATATATATATGTATATATATAAATTATCATTCTTTTTAGTATTTCATTCTTTTTAGTTCATATTTTTTGTTATTTTTATCCATCTAATAAAGGATATATTCTTTGGAATCGATAACATCTACGATCTTAGAAATATCATTCAATAATGATACGGGATCATAGATGAAGTTCGAACAACTGATATATTCCTATTTTAAACGGGTGGGTTAAAGTCAATCAATGGTCTTTGCTGACATTGATTGAGGGGGAGATTTTTTTGTTTCAAGATATCTTGCTTATATCTGCTTCAGTGCTAGTTATGGTGTGTGTTCAGTTGCAGGTTGTTGTCTTGTCTTGCCTTTGTGGTAATCTTTGTGTTCCCATGTATTGAATGTTTATTTGTTTCATGGTGATCATTGTGTTAGTGTGCTATCTGTGTTAGTTATGCAATCTGATAAGTTCATGAAACTAATGAGTCTGTAACACATAATGTGACAAGATAGCAACTTACTTTGTAAAGTCTTAGCAACTTGGTTTGGTAAAGTTGAGGTTAGCAACTTATTATGATTCTAGGATAGCGAGTTGCTAATCAATCACATAACTACAGGGACTAAATGTGACAACTTGGTTATCTTGCTTAAACCCTCCTTATACCTTAGCGACTTGCCATTTTATATCTCAAAAACTCTAAAATAATCATCTCTTTCTCTCTCGATTCTTCATAGCGACTTACGTGTGGTAAGGCATTATTGACTTGTCTCTTGTCTCCAAATATGAACAATATAGGCGTTTCCTAACTCTTATTCCTTAACAGATTCCACGGACCTTGATAATCATCCCTCGCTTCCCTCGTAGAGGTTTGTTGTTGGATTTGTTGAATGGAACATTTGGGATATATGTTAATGGTTTAAGGGTAGTTTGGATGCACTAGGGTTGTTGTAAGTCTCGTGAATTTATGTATAAATGAATTTGAGAGCGTATTATTTGTGATTCGAGTTAGGCTGTGTTTCTAAAATTGTTTGTGTATATGGATTTTCTGAATGGGTTGGATTGCGTTTCAAAAAATTAAATGATCTGATTATGTTGAATGGTTTGCAACGTTAATTGAATGATATGATTGGGTTCTTGGTGGCGAGTTATCTGCTGTGATAATGTTCTTGGTAGCGAGTTAGTGTTCAATTTCTTCGTGGCGAGTTGTTTCTTTTTAGTGCTCTCAAGTTAGCGACTTAGCGTATTAAATCGTAGCTACTTAGCAACATTACTGTTGATGGCGACTTGTCTTAACAAGTTAGCGACTTAGTAATTGTAGCGACTTAGTGAACTGATTTGTAGCGACTTGGCTGAGTTACTGTTGATGGCGACTTGTCTTTACAAGTTAGCGACTTAGTAATTGTAGCGACTTAGTGAACTGATTTGTAGCGACTTGGCTGAGTTACTGTTGATGGCGACTTGTCTTTACAAGTTAGCGACATAGTATGTTTTTCAGGTAGCGACTTAGCCTTGTTTAGCGACTTGTCCATCTATGATTAGCGACTTAATTAATTTATTTTTCATATGGCGACTAGGGTTATTAAAATGTTTTAAGGCAACTTGCTAGGATAATCTCAAGCTTACAATCTTGATTCAGGATTTCCTGTAATTACTTGTATTGACAACTTACTCTTTGTAACCTGCTATAACATTTCTGCTTGAGCAAGTTGTACTTGGATTCCCTTGTGGCAACTTAATGTTACAACTTGCTTCATTCAATCTGTTATATCATTTCTACATTAGTATCTTGTTTCATGACTTTACTTCTTTACAAATGTGCGTTTTAACCTTTTAATTCCAAATCAACTCGTCTCGTGAAATCTTTATCCTTAATGTCTCGCTAATGCCACTCAATCCTTCTCTATATGCTTATAGGAACCCTGTCTATGCTTATAAGTCTGAGTGATTATATCATAAGGGTGTACTCTATGCTGTCTGACTAACCATTTATAATCTAACTCGTTCCCAATCATTGCTGTTGGTTGAATTTATCTTCAGATCTTCAATGGCAAGCACAATCTCAGCTGAGAACGTTACTTCTTTTGCACCACCCGATGTTCTCTCAGACGAAGAAATCCTTCCTAAAAGTCAATGGGCAGAAATTGGAAAAAGTAACTGTTATGTGGACTTACAAAAGTTGCAACAAAATCCTATACTCAAAGTGTCTATAGATATCCTCAAAAACACAAACTTCTTCGGTGCCATTACCAAGCAATGCACAATTCCCACCATTTACATACAACAATTCTGGAACACCATTCAATGGGACAAAATCTCAGCTCAATACTCCTGCAAACTAGATGATAGGGAATTTGTGATAGATTCTGACATTCTTAGGAAGGCTCTAGGAATCATTCCCTGTAACTCCAACATACGATCTGAACATCCACCTGGTGCTGACGATCTAATTGTCTTCCTGATTGGTTTGGGATATCAGACTAGCATTACAAGGGCTTCTGATATCATTACCGGACACATGTATCAACCCTGGAGAGCAATGACAACAGTTCTCAACTTGTGTTTATCTGGCAAAACATCAGGGTTCGATAAAGTGAGAATTCCCATCTTGCAAATCCTATGGGGTATCGTCAATGGGGTAAATGTGAATGTCTCAGAACGGATTTGGGAAGAATTCTCATTATCAATGAACACATTCATATCTGATAGAACTAACTTTCAGAATAAAGCTCAGGGTTGAAAGAAACTGAACAAGCTTGTGATTCCTAGCATCAGATTTTCAAAGCTTGTTATCCAGTACTTGCAACAGACTCACAACTTCAACCCCAGGATATAATCAGCTCTACATAATGCAGAAGATGAATTTGTTTTAGGAAATCTTAAATATGTTCCTAGAGGTATGGATAAAGAAATCTTCGGATTGCCAATTCCTGATATTCTACTCACGGACGATATCAAAAGGACGGATTACTTCAAACAGTACAAGAAAAAATCTTCCAGATCTTCTGATAATGTCACACCCACTCCACCACAACCCAAAGATCCCAAGTCCACTTCAGCCTCACAAGCGTCTTATGCATCTCTTCCTAAAAAGAGACGTGAAAGGTCACAACATTCAGACACCACATCCAAGAAGCAGAAAGGTAAGAAGAAGAAAGTGGAAAAGGAAACTGTTGAAGAAACTGAGGTTTCAAGGGGTAATACAAGGTTAATTGATGAAGATGATGCTGCACTCCAACTTGGAATCCAGCAAAGCCTAGAAATTCAGAATGTGAGAGCACCAGTTGGAGGAGTAGTGATAAGAGAGACTGATCAATTGCCTCAACAAACAACACCAATCACACAAGACAAGGGAAAAGGGATTGTTGGCGAAGAACAAGCTCCTCACACACTCCTCACCTTCTCTTCTTCACCATCAAGAACCACCACTCAATTCGAACTGAAGAAAAGAAGTGTTGAATCTTCATCAACCCAGGAGCCATCTGGATTGGAAAAGGAAACATCTGTAGCTCATGAAGAAAATCTTGCGTCACGTGATACTCAATATGACCATAATGTTGATGAAATAGTGCATAAAGACTCACAGGAGAATCCTGAGTCGAAATCTGATGAGACTATGCCCTTGGAAGAACCAAATCTGTCTACCGGTTCTCTATCGTCATTTAAGAACCTTGATACAGACTTCACTTTCGCTGACCAATTCTTAAACGACAAACCCATTGATACTGAATTTTCCAAGCAAGATAATGACAAGGAGGATGTACAATCCATGTTTACTGTCATTATTCAACAAGACTCATCAACCAATCCACCCATGTCAGCATCCTCTCTTGCAACCGTACTTCCACCTCCCAAACCTGCTCAAGTAACCACACTTTCACCACCTGAATCTGCAAAGAATCTATCCCTTGAACCAGTGGTTACAGTTGCTGATAAGGAAACTCCACCTGCTTCACCACCTCTAATTCTTACTTCAGATCAACTGCTTGACAAAGTAGTAAAAAGAATTGAAGCTCTTGAAAGGCAACTACCAAAATTTGTTGATTCCCTTGAGGATCGTGTCTATAGGTTGAAGCACCTCAACTTTGATGAAGGGGTTGCAGAAGCCATTGAAGGCGAAGTTAAGGATGCTGTGGAATGGGCAATGGAAGCTCCACTTCTTAGACGGTTCAAGGATCTACCTATTGCAGATATGAGAGCTGCACTTTCAGATAAGATGTATGATGCTGACGAGCATAAGCATGAGGTCCACAAGAAGCTTTATGAGGCTCTCGAAGAATCAATTAAGTTCGACAATCATGAACAGTTCTTGATTGACATCAGAGAAAAGGAAGCTAAGAAGAAAAGGAGGACCATAGTGTTGGAAACATTGCGTAAAGGTCCTAAAGATCCTCCTCCACCTCCACCTCCAACTGGGGGTGCTGGAACATCTGGAGTTGGTGGATCTTCTAAGACAACCTCCACACCTCCACCACAACCACCATCATCACCACCAAATCCTGCCAATCAACCCAGTTCATCTGAAAATCAAGGAACGCAAAAGAAATCAGCAGCATGGTCCACGGTTGATTCTAGGTTCACGTCTACAGTCTCCCCTATCCCTGAAGATCAAGTTGTTAATGAGGAATCGCTTGTCATAGCAGAGTCAGAATCAGATGAAGATGATGCATCCACCAGGTTTATTCCCAGGCCATCTGAAGATGATTGGTTTGATACTTATATGTCAGGTGAGCCATCTAATCCATCCAGAGCTGCACCTTCAAAAGACACCATTCGAAGTTGGCTCTCTGAAGAAAGACCTCATACTCCTGAACCCTCCTGGTCCATCCCAGAGACAGACACAATGATTCCTGACAACAATTGGGCATCAACTATCACCAATAATTATGAAGTTCCAGCAGAAGACTCTCTTTTGCACTTCACGGGTGATATGGGAAGCTTCATTAGATGGTTTTGTGAACAGAAGAACATCTCATCCATCACACCAAAGGATCTTGAGGGACAAGCTTTTGAAATTGTCAAAGTCTTTCACTCAGATGCCATCCAACTTCAATACCAGATGGAAGAATGCCATAAGATGCTGAATGACCAAGTCAGTGAGCAAATTAGTCGATTCGATGTCAACAAGCCTCTTCCTCTAGGCGGTGAACCTGGTCAGATGACCATACAGGCTGAATTCTTCTTCAATCATGACTTGGATTATCTGTGTGCTCGTTCAACTGAAAGAAGACATGTTCTATCAATTTCTAAGATGAAAGCTGCAACCTACTCTGATCAGGGACTTGAACAGATGGTTCCTGATCAATTCTGGGCTGACAAAGAACAAAAGTATGACATTGCCGCTTCTTATGGTATTTCTCACTGGTGGTATAAAAAGAAGAACTTCTACATTGAGAGACATGGTGCTGATAAAAGACGCAAAGATGTTCGATCCAAGTTACAAATCTTAAGTGTTGTACGAGTAGAGATCTTCCCAATCTACGGCTATCAGTATTTGAAGAAGGTAGTTCTTAAAAGAGCAGATTTGAAAGAGTACATTATTGAAGAAAACGACTTCAAACATCTGCTACCAAATGACTTCGAAGATCTCTATCTCTTGAATCTCCAAGGACACCTTGAGCATTTGCCTGTCCGTGAGAAAAAGGCCCTCTCTGCTGCAGTCAACCTTTGGATCAGGGGCTTAGTCATTCGAAAAAGGGTTGAGGACTTTCAACTTGGAATGGAAAGCTACCAGACTCGGGTCAACTTAACAAGGCCACAATGGGATGCCTCAGGAAATGAATTTCGTCATGACTATAGAGTGCTTGACACACCCAAAGCCGTCCTCTTCCACTACAGATATGGGACTCACATGCTGATGAGATTGTGCGAGCTCTACAAATTCAGTGATGGTACTCTCAAGATGATCGAAGAAGAACTGAACAACAGAGTGAAAGAAATCAGAATTGATCTTAAGCCGTGGAACAAGACTAAATTCTGGACTGATGATGACTTAAAGCGGTGTGAAGATTTCATTGCTGCAATCAGGCGAAGACTCAAGACTCGAAGGATCTTCTGCAGCCTTGAAATTTTTGTTGGTGGTAGACTTCGTGATGGTCATTACAAACTTCTTCAAAGAACTGAATGAAGACATCTTCTAGAAGTAGTTTCTATTTTGTATTGATCTTGTGTATAATATGGTGTACAAACTATGAATAACTATAATGAATATAATAGTGCTAGGTTGTGTTTTGTGGTTTCCCTTTTGTACAAAAAGGGAACTTCAGTCTTGTCCACTTTAATCTTATTAAACCGGACACATTTTTCTCCAACAAATGTTTTGTTTCATACATATTTAAATCACTTGAGATCCAAAATCTCAAAGGATTTGAAATTTTTGATCGGGGGAGAAAATGTGATATAAATATGAAAGATGATAAAAGATGACCATTTCAATGTGCATACTGCTCTCTCATATATGCTAAATTACTTTTCAAATCTCAAAGCATATATCAAGGGGGAGCATTTCAAATCGAAAAGAAACCTTCAAGGTACAAAGATTTATATGTTTCATCATAAAATACCTTGATTGATTTTCATTTGGTTTCTGTATGGGGGTGTGATCAATTTGCAGGTTCCCTCTAGTATGTGCAAAACTCTTTTCAAACCTCGAGGCACATATTGAGGGGGAGCAAAATTATGAAAACTTCATCCTTCCCTAAAATGCTTTATCTACTTGATTTGATCTGGGAAGTGATGTTGATATCTTTTAGAAAATGATAATCAAAGAAGTTAATTCTTCCTCTTGCCTCCGTGTGCAAAACGACTTCAAACATTTGATGCACATGTTGAGGGGGAGCACTTGTTCTAAAAATATCAGAAACAATTCAGGTACAAAATGCTTTGATAATATATCACAAGTATCTGGATTGATTTTCAAATGGTTTTCAATTGGTTCCAATGGCAGATGAACAATACCAAATAGATCGACCAAATTTACTTTATGTACGGTGATATAAGGATGATAAGGTTAGGTATTTGTTCCCATGATCCGCCAGAACCGGAGGGATCTACCCAGGGACAATCCACTAGTTAGTGTAGAAGTCCTTAGGTATGATGATAAAAGGAGAAAAATGAGATATGGAAAGAGTGCGGACTGAGACAGAGCTAGTACTGGAATAAACCCAACAAGGTTCTAGCTATGAAGTCTCGGTAAGCACTGAAGGGGTTGAAGAATGAAAAAGAATTGAATGAGAAAAGGGTGAAAAGAAATAGCCCTCCATTTATTCAACCATAGGGCATAAACCGGGTACAATTCATATGCTACTGATGGTAACATTGGTATTGAAGACAAGACGTCATGGACCCAGTGACGCTCTGCACTACAACTTCCCAAACCACTCAAGTTCCTCTTAAAACGGATTGTTTCATTCTCACAGGGAACCTACATTATCTATCGACTTTCTCTTAGAGATTGCTGATATTAAAGAAGGAGACCCTCTCCCTAGTCTCCGATACAGGATCCAAATATGCACAAATTGAGTCTAGAGCCACGAGATCATCTATAAATCTCATTAGGACACTTTCAATGAAGACTCTCTTTTTCACACAATGTGGAAAGAGAGATTATATCTTGAGTCCTACGCATTATCCTTGTGGTATTGCTAGAACATCTGAGTGATATGCAAACATATTCACAATGAAGATGGAAAGCCTTCTGGAGCCAACATCAAACAAGCTCCTGGTGGGTGGCATGTGAGATCTATCAAATAGATCAACCATGTGACAACTGAACATAAACAATGGGGCGATTCAGTCTTTTGAATCAATCCTGGTTCAAGTTATGGATTGACGGATACCTTTGAAAAACCGGTCATTGTACTTAAAAACCCTTTTCTTTAGCACATCGACCGTGTGCGAATATTTCAAATCAAAAGGTGTTTTATGATTGATACTTGATTTTCATTAAAACCTTCGTTGTATTGCAAAAACAATTTCTATTGAGCAATACACGATTGTTTTTCAAATATCTTTTCATCAATCAGTGAATCTCTATTCGCTGGTTCACTCACTCCATGTTGTCTTCTTTGAGACGTTCTGGTTTGAGAACAGCTAGAGCAGCTGCGAAACCCTGTCAAGGAAATTCTTCGGAATTATACCTGATCACAGGCAGTACTTGTACTCATCAACGGGGAACCGTAGGCCGTGTACCTCAATTCAACGAAAGTGATCAAAGACACTTTCGTGCGCTTTATTGCTAACTGTTGTATGTCGGTACACCCGACGTTTGCAGCTGATCAGAATGAAGTGGTCAATCCATAGCCGCATGCTCACACAATACATTCATCTCTCAAGAAATCATGATAAGTGCATCAATGACTCTGATATTTTCACTCCTTGCTTCTGCTACGCTGCTGCCAATATCATGAATCAACGAAAGCTTCCGCTACTCTGATGAGAAGATTTCATGATCCAAAATGTGAGCATGTCGGTCCGATTTGTCATTTTATCATATGCTGGCAACACTTCAATGTATGATGCTGAGCTTTACTGTGGCTGATGATCTCTTATAATGCTCAAAGGTTATCATAGTGGATCAGACACTGAACCTCCACGAATTATTCATTTCAGTTGTTCAATAATGTACTCTCCACAGATGCACTTAGTTTGATTACTTTGTTGAAGAGAAGTCTACGAGCTCAAGAACGAAGATTTATTAGAAAGATAGGATTCACAATGTAATTTATGGGGTGACCTCCCTTAGGGGTAGATTGTTAGGAATTGGAAATTCCATAAGTTAAAGAGTCGGTCACCCCAAATGATATCTAGCCTAAGTTAGTTCGTAGACTTGTTATTATTTACGTTATTTAGTAGTTAATTAGTAGCTTAGAATAGTTTAGTGCATCACCGTGGAGGAAGGATGGGTCTTTACCCATTGTATACCTGATCCACAGGCCGTTAGGAGGTCGTTTAGATTGTAACCTATAAATACCCTCTACCTTGCAAGGTAGAGGGTTGGATGTTCTTTGGTAATCTAATATTCCACAAGTTTCTCTTTCTAGAATATCCCACTTTCTCTCTCTCTAAAATCATCTATACGCCTAAAGTGTTAATGTTATGACGTGTATGTGAAATCCAATATCTTACAGTTAAGATTCCGTATTAACACATTAAGCAATTGCAAAGAGTTCTTCATATAGTAAATTGAATTTATTCAAGTTTACTATTAGTCATTCAAGGCTACTTAGATCCATAAACTTTTGGACCTACATAACCCATTGTCTAGATACATTGTATCTTGTTGGATACCCATGACCCAAAGTCCAAGACCCATAGCTCATACCCATAACCCATAACCCGGTTTGCAACCCAAAATCCGGACTAGTATAACCCAGACTGCCGGATCCCATGTTTTGCACTGGCCGGATCCCCCAAGTGAGGGATCCGCCAGAACCGTGGGGCAGAAGACTTTTTGTGCCTATAAATAGTGAGCCATTTCTTTATTGTTACTCACCCTTCTTCTTACAACTCTCTCATATATTATCGCACTCTTCTAACCTCTGATCATTTGGTCATTCTAGTAGTTCTTCTATCTTTTGTTGAGATTCTCATATAGGTCCTTCTTAAAGGCGAGATCACGCTATACCACAGTCATCCAAGCAAAGGGTCCTTGATTGATTTGTTCATCCACAAGATTTCTGTAGCAAGATCTTGTAATTCATATTTCACATAGTTGTTGTGTAATAGTTGTGACAGGTTTGGTTCTACCTCGTGGAAGAACTCGGTATTTAGCTTTGTACCGGAAAAAGTATAACCGACGTTGTGAGGCTTCTCCACCGTGTTGAAGGAGCTTGTTGACATAGTGCTTATAGCCGAGCCACTATAAATCACTTGTGTCGCTACTTTCTATCCTTTACTTTACTTGCTTTCATTATTTACTTTACTTGCTTTCATTATTTACTTTACTTATTGTTTTATACTATCTATCCATCCATACGAATTCACATATGATCGAATCTAAATTTTTGAAACTTAAATTAAATTCGGTAAAACTATTTAACCCCCTTCTAGTTTTTCACAATTGGCATCAAGAGCAAGGTTTACAAAAGTTTTAAAGTAAATTGTGTTTTAAAAACTTTTCGATCACAATGAGTTTTGAAAATTATAGAGAATGACAGTCTATGAAACGACCTCCACTACTTGAAACTAATGGTTTTATTTATTAGAAAAATAGATTTGAAACTTATGTGAAATCAAAAGATATTGATCTTTTGTATATTATTGTTGAAGGTGATTTTCAAGCTACTATAAAAGATGATAAAACCGGAAACGAAGTAAACATCTCTCATAATCGTATCATCGACGACCAAAAGAAAAAGCTTTCCAAAAATAGTGAGGCAAAAATTGTTTTATATAATGCCTTACCTAAAAAAGAATTTGAAAGAATTTATATGCTTAAAACCTCTAAAAAAATTTGAAATTCTTTAGTTGTAACACACCAAGGAAATCAACAAGTTAATAACAACAAAATTGATTTATTTGTTCAACAATATGAACAATTTTCAATATTGGATGAGGATGGTATAGATATTCTTTTGCTAACTTTAACACTATTATTACTTCATTACAAGCACTTGATAATTCTTTTTCTTGTCGTAATCATGTCAGGAGATTTCTAAGGGCTCTTCCATCAAAGTGGAGACCGAAGGTGATGGCCATCAAAGAATCCAAAGACTTGTTGTTGGGAATTATGTGAAGTTTGGATTATGCTGAAATTACTGCCGAAGTGTTTCTACTGAAGAAGAGTGGATTCTGCCGAAGACATAATCTACTGAAGTATAATAGTTATTAGTTTGTTTCTGCGAAAGTGTTTATTCCGTGTTTAGTTTATTTAGTGTGGATATACATGAGCTTTATTAGGAAGTGATTGTGTATATCTTATTTAGTTTTATGATTATACGTTTCTTGGAAAACGGTTTAGCGATATTGTTTAGGGTTCCTTGTCTATAAAAGGAACACATTAGAATGAGTTATGTACCAATTGGAAAACTCAGTTTTAGTTAATATAAAGATCCATAGAGGATCAAGAAGTTCTTAGTTGTTTGTTACTTGTGTTTATATTCCGCTGATAAATATAAGTAGTAGAGATTGTCTTTTATTGTGCTTGTGATTACATAGGCATATATAACGATCCACGAGCTCAAGATCTATCTAGGTCAGTTTGTTTCAACAAGTGGTATCAGAGCCTCGTGAGAGTCTCTACGATACTAAGTACAAGTTTTTCTGAACACCTATACAACCAAAACAAAATCAACATGACTGGTTCAGATGTTGATACTGATATCACCAACAGCCAGAACTCCACCCATCTGCAACATCTAAGTCTCTCTAATAGCAATGCTAAGTTTCCTTACCTTAAAAAGGAGGAATATGATCTTTGGGCGATGAAGATGCAGAACTGGATCTCCAACATTGATTGGAATCTATGGGATATAGTTATGAAGGGGAACAGTTTGAAGAGAACTACCACGGATGCTACTAGTAAGATGATGAATGTTCCTCCCAAAACTGCTGAAGAGTTGCTGGCAGTTCAGAGAGAAACCAAGGTCAGAACTATTCTTCTGCAAGCTATTCCTGAGGATCACTTGAGTGATTTTCACTTCATGCAAGATGCTAAGGATATATGGTTAGCAATTAAGGCGAAGTTCGGTGGGAATGAGGAGTCTAGAAGACTGAAGAAGTCCATGCTGAGACAACAGTTTCAGGACTTTCAAATCTCTGAAGAGGAAGGAATTCACAAGGGCTATGATAAGTTTCACAAGATTTTAAGTCAGTTGAATCAGCTACAGGAAAAGCCGGATAATGATGACTGTAACTCTAAGTTTCTGAGGTCATTACCTCCATCCTGGCTACATGTAAGCATAGCTTTAAAAGCTAAAGGTGGTTTGGACATGATTACCTTTGATGAGCTGTACCACAAACTTAAAGCTCTTGAACATGATGTAAGAAGCCCTTTTCGATCATCTTCTTCTGCTAGTCATACTGCATTTGTTGGAGCCTCTACTCCAAAGTCTAGCTATGGTCCAAGCCTATATCCGTCATCATCTCATGCTGCTCCTTCATCAAGCTCTCATCCTAGATCAAGTGGAATTATGGAAGATGTTCTTGGATCTTTCTTTGCTGATTATGATCCTCAGCAGGATCTGGCCTATGAAGATTTTGATCAAGTGGACCCGATTGAGATGGAAGAGATGAAGCTGAAGTGGCAGGTGGCCATGCTTTCCATGGATATCAAGAACTTTGAGCGCAAAGCTGGCAGAAGGTTTGGATTCAAAGGACGCGATCCAGCAAGGTTTGACAAGAGGAAGGTTAAATGCTTCACATGCCAACAGATGGGTCACTTCTCTAGAGAATGCAAAGACAGGAAAGCTGGTGATGAGACAAGATACTTTTCTTATCAGCAGTATCAGAAGGAGGCAGGAACTTCAAAGGGATCAGCTGCTTTGGTCACTCTGGATAGCAATGTGGACTGGAAGCAACATGAGGAGGATGATAATAATGGCCCTGATAATGTTGGGTTAATTGCAAGCTGTACTTCAGAAGATAGGCATGATCAGACTGCCTTGATGGGCATCTCTCAGGTACAACACTGTTTGTTTGGTTGTAGTGAACGTTATAATGAACTCAAACAAGCTTATGATATTTTGGAACCTAAATATAATGAATGCTATGTGGAAGTAGAAGCTTATAAACAGGCTTTAAAAACACTAGAAAGACAAAAGGTTTGGTTTCAGAAGAATCAAATAGCTTATGATGAGAAAATAGGTGTTTTAGAAAGGGATCTCGAATGTGCTAAAAATGAGTTAATATGGTCTGAGAAGTTAAGAGCAGATGTAGAGTCCGAAAATTTAGAGCTTAAGGAGAAACTTAAGGAGGAAATTGCTAGGCATAAAGAATGGATGATGAATGGAAATAAGTTAGCTGGTTTCATTTATAGTAGTCAAGCTTCCGATTCTACAGTGGCTTTAGGCTTTAAGAAATATGTAGGCTTAGAAGCTAGGGATGACACACGTAAATCTACATCAGCAGGCCTAGCTAATTTTGTGAAAGAAGGTGACCTACATGCTGTACGTGGACCAATTAGAGGTGAGCACATGCCCATTGACCTTTCCACTCTTAATGACTTTGATGGATCACACCATCTGTATGGCAAAAAGTCAAGAGACATGCCAGACCCTAATACTTCTACTAATGACTTTGTCTCTTGTGTTAACAGTGACAAGTCCTCCAAGCAAGGGTCTACAGAGTGTGATTTAAATGACAAGTCTGACCTTCCCAAGTCTGCCCTTCCCAAGTCTTCACCCCTGCCTGCACCCAAGACTACCAATAAGCATGTCAGAGTTGCTGCCAAGGAATCCACTTCCAAGACAGTTGCCTCTGAAGACTTGCATTTTAATTCTTTGCATAATAGTACTGTTAAAAACAATTCTTTTCATGGTTTTGGTTTGAATACTTCTGCTTGTAAGAATACTTCTTTTGGTTTAAATAAATCTTCTAATCAGAAGAAATGTTTTGTGTGTGGAAGTAAATCTCATTTAATTAAGGATTGTGATTATCATGAGCAAAGGATGAGTAGGTGTGGTGCTTCTAGGAAATCTAGACCAATGTGGACAAATGTGAATGATATACCACCTTATGTTCCACAAGATACAAATTATAATACTCCTTTTTCTTGGAGGAAACCAGTTGTAAAACCATATGTTCAACCAACCAGTGAATATTTTAAAAATGGTTTTTGGCCTCGATATGTTAACCCTATGACTGATGGGAAAGGGTACTGGGATACTGCTGTCAAGACCTCAGCAGGTTGTTCTTGGAATAAACAGGGACCTAAGTTTCATTGGAAACCCAAGAACAATAGTGGATCTTATACTTATACTTGGCACAACTCATATGATCCACAAGGCAGGTTCAAGTCAGCAATGACTTGAGCCTCCATAGTGTACTAATTATCTGTATATTTTTGTTGTTGTAGGATCATCCCCTTAAGCATAAAGATGTTGGAATTGTTGACAGTGGTTGTTCTAGAAGTATGTCAGGAAACAGGGACATGATGCATAACTTTGTACCCATTGAAGGAGGAGGCAATGTAACCTTTGGAGGAAGTGATGGACGAATTACTGGAAAAGGGACCATCAAAACACCTCAGCTGGACTTTGAGAATGTTTATTATGTCAAGGAACTTCAACACTTCAATTTGTTTTCAGTCTCACAAATCTGTGACACTAAGAACAAAGTACTCTTCACAGAGGATGAATGTCTTGTGCTGTCTAAAGACTTCAAACTCCCAGAAGAAACTTCAATTCTGCTGAAGGTTCCTCGCAGTCACAATCTTTATACATTCAACTTAACTAATGTTCAACCAGCAGGTGACTTAACATGTTTGGTGGCTAAAGCATCTGTGGATGAGTCCACCAAATGGCACAGAAGGATGGCCCATGTCAATTTCAAGACCATAAACCAGCTGTCTAAACTGGGCCTAGTTCAAGGTCTTCCTGCCAAAGTATTCACCAATGATCATAACTGTGTTGCATGCAACAAAGGAAAGCAGCACAGAGCCTCATACAAAGGTGTTCCTGTTACAGCAGTAAGCATTATTTCTGAACCTCTTCAGCTGCTTCATATGGATCTGTTTGGTCCAACTAAAGTGAGAAGCATTGATCATAAATATTTTTGTCTGGTGATCACTGATGGTTATAGCAAATTTTGTTGGGTATTCTTTCTAAGGACCAAAGATGAAACATCTGAAGTATTGAAAGACTTCATTACCCTTATTGAGAATCAGTTGAACAAAAAGGTGAAAGGAATTAGGTGTGATAATGGTACAGAGTTCAAAAATGCAATTCTGATAGAACTCTGCAGGTTAAAGGGAATCAAAAGGGACTATAGCACTCCAAGAACCCCTCAACAAAATGGGGTGGCAGAAAGAAAAAATAGAACCTTAATAGAGGCTGCAAGATCAATGCTGGCAGACTCTAAACTTCCAACCATGTTTTGGACTGAAGCTGTTGGTACAGCTTGTTATGTACTCAATAGAGTGTCCATTACTAGACCACATCTTAAAACACCATATGAACTTCTTTTTGGAAAAGTTCCTGTTATTCATTACCTTAAACCGTTTGGCTGCCAAGTGACAATTTTGAATACCAGTGATCCATTGGGCAAATTTGATGAGAAAGCTGATGATGGTTATATTGTGGGGTATTCTGCTCATAGTAAGGCATACAGGGTTTACAATGTATCTGCTAAGAAGATTGAGGAGACATTGAATCTGAGGTATCTAGAAGACAAGCCTAATGTTCAAGGACAGGGTCATGTTTGGTCATTTGACCTTGATTACTTGACTGATTACTTGAGTTATGCTAGACATATGGCTAACCAAAATGCAGATTCTCAAGCATCTCCAACTACTAGTGCAGAAACTTTGGATGCACATTCTGACAGTGGGTCTGATGATGATGAACAACCCATTGTTGTGCCTTCCTTCTCCCCTAACAATTTTGTAGGTGACACTTCTAAAGATTATACTGATGTGGGTGAAGATGAATTCTATTATGCTGAGGATCTGGCCAGATTGAAGAAACAAGAATATGCAGCCACTTTAGAAGCTGAGAGGAATGTTGAAAATAGTATAAGTGAAGCAATCAGTGGAAAATTCAATTCTGCTGAAAGTGGTTCTGTTTCTCCTCACCTCTCCAATTCGGCTGATAGACATGTTGACTCTACTCCTATGTCTACTAGAGTGTCAACAGATCTTGGAGAACCCTATACAAGGTTTCCAAAACCTTCAGATCTTGGTCATCATCAACCTAAAGCAGGCATCTTCAACACACCTTCCTATGATACTGACTTTGAACCTACTGTGACTAATCTTGATTCTTCCATTGATGTCAACACCACTACTACTACAAGGATCAACAATGTTCATCCACAGTCTAATATTATTGGTGATCCTAATGCACCTGTTAGAACAAGAGGTACTGTGGCGCGTTCTAAATATGGTCAGGTGGCTTTTATCTCTTATGTCTCAAATCAGCAAAGAGACAATCACACAGACTATGAACATTGTCTGTTTGCTTGTTTTCTCTCACAAGTGGAACCAACCAGTGTTACTCAGGCTCTTGAAGACTCAAGTTGGCTTGAAGCAATGCAGGATGAGATGCAACAGTTTCAAAATTAGCAGGTTTGGATATTGGTACCACTACCTGATGGTAAGTATGCTATTGGGACTAAATGGATTCTGAAGAATAAGGGAGATGCTCGAGGTGTTGTCATTAAAAACAAAGCCAGATTAGTTGCACAGGGGTATAGAAAAGAGGAGGGGATCGATTATGATGAAGTGTTTGCACCAGTGGCAAGAGTTGAGGCAATACGGATTTTCCTAGCTTATGCATCCTATATGGGTTTTATGGTCTATCAAATGGATGTTAAAGGAGCCTTCTTGTATGGTGAAATTGAAGAGGAGGTGTATGTCACTCAACCTAAAGGATTTGAAGATCCAGATCATCCTAATCATGTTTATAAGGTAGTCAAAGCTCTCTATGGACTACATCAGGCACCCAGAGCCTGGTATGCTAGGCTCTCTACATTTCTTCTAAAGCATGGTTACAGAAGAGGTGCAATTGATAAGACTCTTTTCCTAAAAAAGAATTCCACTGACATAATTCTTGTGCAAGTGTATGTGGATGACATTATTTTTGGATCCACAAAGGAAGCTTGGTGCAGGGATTTTGAGGAGCTTATGAAGGGAGAGTTTCAGATGAGTGCAATGGGAGAGATGACTTTCTTTTTGGGTCTTCAAGTTCAGCAGAAACCTGATGGTATCTTTATCAGTCAGGACAAATATGTGAGGGACATCTTGAAGAAGTTTGGTATGGAGGGTGTAAGGACTGCCACTACACCTTATGAAGCTCCAAAGACAAAGATCAACAATGAAGCTGATCCACCTGTGAATGTTCATTTGTACAGGTCTATGATTGGCTCTTTGATGTATTTAACAGCTTCAAGGCCTGATATTACTTTTGCTGTGAGTGTTTGTTCACGACATCAAGTTACTCCACTGACTTCCCATCTTAATGCTATTAAGAAGATCTTTAAGTACCTCAAAGGCCAACCTCTTCTAGGTCTTTGGTACCCAAAAGAGTCTCCTTTTAAGTTGGAAGCATATAGTGATAGTGACTATGCTGGTGCTAATCTGGATAGGAGGTCCACCACTGGAGGTTGCCAATTCCTTGGAAAGAGATTGATTTCTTGGCAATGCAAGAAACAAACTATTGTGGCTACCTCATCTACTGAAGCAGAGTACGTTGCTGCTGCAAATTGCTGTGGACAGGTTCTTTGGATTCAAAATCAGTTGTTGGATTATGGGTACAATTTCATGAACACAACAATTTTTATTGATAATCAAAGTACCATATGCATTGTTAAAAATCCAGTTTTTCACAGTCGAACAAAACATATTGAAATCAGGCACCACTTTATAAGAGATGCATATGATAAAAATTTGATAAATGTGGTCAAAATTCATACTGATGATAATGTGGCAGATTTGTTAACAAAGGCTTTTGAGGGACCAAGGTTTCAACACCTTGTGGTCCATATTGGCATGCTTAACCCTTAACTGCAAAGTTTAAGGGGAGGCATAGGCCTCAGGGGAGGCATATGCCTCAGGGGAGGATTTGTGTATAACTTTGCATTTTGCTATGTAATTTTGTATATTTGGTTGATTTTAACTAACTCTAACCTGCTAATGTAATCTTAGTGTGTTTCTTTGTCGGTTTGTGTGTTTCTCTGTGTTTGTTTTGTTTTTGCAGAGTGTCTGTTCTGTTCAGTTGAGATTTGGTTAGAAGTACTAAAGCTTGTTCCTACTGAGTTCAAAGTGCTGAAGTGAGTCAATTGTTTCTTCTGAAGATGATGTACTGAAGTTAGATGATTCAATCAAAAGAAGTACTGAAGCAAATTGATAATTCATTCATTCAAGAAACAGTTTACAGCTTACAGCTTGCTTACAGAGTACTAGCAACATCAAATGCATCTACATGATCTACTAGTCCTAATCTATTAAGTATCATCCGTTCCAACATCTAACAGGCTGTTGGATATGCATGATCGCTCACATCTTTCACACTAAATGCTGGCTACGCTTTTGTGACGTGCATAACCAACCCTAACAAGATGCTAAGGATCAAAATGGAGAGGATGGATTGATGCAAACGTTGATGATGACAATGACCACATTTGATGATGGAGAAAAACAATGTGTCCTTTGTGCTTCATCTATGTATTTCAACCAAAATGCAACCCATCTACCCTCTTTAAGTTCTTCCCTTATACGATATGTGATGATGCACCAAAACCTGATGCAGAAAGACCAAGAACCACCTCTCTATCTTCTGGAAGTGGTGGATTTTTTGCTCGTGGCCTTCGTTGAGGCCGAGGTGCTGGGGGTTGGGAGTAAGATGTTCCCTCCTTATAGGAGTCATCAGAATCATCAGCAGATTCACTTGGATTCACCACACTTTCATCTTCTGATGAAGGGAGAAAGGGTGATTTCTTAGGTCGTGGATATGGTTTTGGAAAGTAATGATTGGTATCTTCACTAGATGATGATGATGATGAGGATGTTGTTGTGAGATCTATGATCTCAGGTTTGGTACTCATGATCTATGATGGCTAATTTTGGAGTATTGGTGGAATTAGGGTTTGGAATAATATTTGGGGGTTTTTGATGAAGAAGTCTGTGTGCTTTGGGATTGTTTTATAGACGGTTTCGAGTGGTAAGAGATTTAATGCGTGTGGGTGAAATAGTAAAAAGATATTTACTGAAGCTTCTTGAATAAGTAATCTGTTTCTGCTGATTGTTCTACTTCAGCAGAATGGTTTCTGTTTCCACCGAAGTTAAAAGTGAATATGAGTAAAAGTAGAAATCCACGTCATCGTTGGTCAACTTTGACCAAAATTGGGAAATTTCTATTTATTCTCTACCGGCATATATTCGTTCCATATTAAACGATTTGATTATTACTCTCATTCAAAACACTTCCTTTTGTGCAAATCGTAACCCTAATCTTCAAAATCTCTAATGGCGCTTCAATTTAAACATGATCATAATAAGGTTGCTTTTCTCGGAACTGCTCGGTGAGATGAGTTGTATAGGCCGATGATTTCATTCTTACAAAGATCAAAGATTCAGTATGCATTAACGCATTCTCCAAATGCTATATATGAATCCTTGGTTACTCAATTTTGGGCGTCGGCTGAGAGGAGAAGTGATACTGAGATAGCTGCAAGGGTTGATGGAAGAGAGTATGTGGTGACAGAGGAACTGATTAGAAGACAACTTCGCTTGGATGATGAGAATGGAGTTTATCATTCTGATTCTACGATGGTACTTGAAGGGCTCAGGGCGATTGGATATCAAAGTACGAGGACTGATATGTGGTTAAAAAATAAGCTTTGTCCTATGTGGAGGTTTTTGGTTCATACGTTGCTCCAGTGTGTAAGCAATAAGTCTGGAGGATGGGATCAGTTTTCAACCCAAATGGGATGTGGTATTGTTTGTTTATCTAAGGGTTTGACTTATAATTTTTCTAAGTTTATCTTTGATAATATGGTGGAAAATATAACTAGGAAAAAGGGTAAGTTTTTGATGTACCCTAGGTTCTTACAGATGATATTGAATGTTTCTACACAAACTCAAGCTTTTCATCCCATAAGTGTTTTGACTTCTAAGTTATTTGCAACGATGAGAACTAAATTTGAGGGGACACATTTTCCTTTGTTAGCTGCCATGTTACCTCAGGAGAATGAGCCTACTGATAAGGTTAATGTTGTTTTACCTTCTTCCAATACTACTGATGGAAATCTTTTAGTTGATGTTGATGAGGGTCCTTCTGCTGTTAATGAGGCATCCATACCTTCACCTAGACCATGTCCTAGTCCAGCACCTACACAAGTTCATATTGATGAAGTTCAGGTTGATATTGATAGATTGCCTACACCGAGTCCTGTTAGGACTCCATTTGGTGAAGGATGTTCTAATGTTGATCAGGTTACTGTTACTCCTGAATGGACGAATGAAGTTCCAATTCTAACTGAGCAATCAGTTGATACAGATGAGGATCCTGTTACACTTACCTCATTATATGCTCTGCTGAATAAGTATGCAGGTGAGGTAGCTGATATTAAGAAAGAACTTGCAGAGACCAAGTCTATTCTTGGTAATAAGATTGTGGAATTGGAGACTAAAGTTGAGCACTTGGAGGAATTACTAAGTCAGAGTGGTAAAAAGAGAAGTTTGATTTCTTCTGAAGAGGAGGACGAAGAGGATCTTCATACATCCCTTGGAATATTGGCTGATGCAGCACTTACATCTGATGTTTCTTCTCCTATTGCTAAATCTTCAAGGAGCAAGGAGCCTATTATATATGCTAGCAAAAGAAGAAGACAATATTTGAATAAGGTATCGGCTAACACTTTAAAGGAGTCAAATGTTGTTGATGCATCTGCTGATGTTCTAGTTGAGGAGGTTGCTTCTGATCATGGTCAAACTTCGTCTATACAAGAACAACCAAATGTTTCGCCTTCCGCAGATGATGAAGAGGTTTTTATTGCTGGGAGAATGTATAAGTTGAATTCTTCATCTGAAGTTTTCTCTACACCTGTTGAGGAATTGTCTCAACCTGTTTCCTCTGATGTGGGTTTGAGTGTTCTTTCTGAAGCTCACATTGGTTTTGCTGAAATTGGTTCTACTGAGACATCTTCTGACAAAGAACAGGACCCTGTGATTGATGATATGCTTAATTCAGGTATAGTGACTGAAGAAGAAAATCAAGCTCAGGCTCGGATGTTTGCTGATTATGAGAATATGCAGAAGAGTCGTATTGTGGCTAAATTTCTTCAAGATCAGTCTGCTTCTAATTTGTCTCCTGAAAGGAAATTAGAGCTTGATGCATTACTTCCTAAAATCACTGATGATCAATGGGATGCTTATACTTCTCAAGCTGCATCTGATCCAAATCTTGCAAAACTTATATTAGGAGTATCTTTTGATGATGAGAATTTTGTGGATAAAATGGTGGAACTTGGTACTCAAAGGAAGCAAGAATCTGCTGCAAAGAGAAGAACTCTTATTGATCAAAGAAATAAAGCCAAAAGAGAAAAACCTATGACTGTTGCTCAGAAAAGGAATTATATGAGGCGAGTTGTGAAGAATTCAGCTATGTATAATTCTGGCATGTCAATGAAGCAAATCTATGCTTTGTCTGATGATGCTTTGATTAGACAGTATAATATGGTTATGAAGTTTTCTTCTTCTGGTTATACTTCTTCTTCTCAATTGGAAAGCATTGCTTTAATGTCTGATGTTCCTCAAGCTAAGAGACTGAAAACAGTTGAAATAGTAGATAATTTTGATACTGTTTTGCCTTTGGTGATCTCTCCAGTTGTTACTTCTGCCACAACTTCTGATGCTACTCTTTCTTCTGATGTGGTTGTTTCTGCTGAATCCTCTTTGGTTTCTTCTGAAATGTTGTCTAGTGTGGAGTTGAGTGCTCCTCTGAGTCAAGAAAATGATCTACAGCTTGATATTGATAAAATTGTTGGTACGGGGCAGCAGAGTTTGGTTAAAAGGAGTTCTGATAGATTGGCTAGGAAACATTCTTCAAGGCATACTGATTTAGATCTCAAGGCTGATGAATCTACCTTTATTGAAGTTGGATCTGTTGAAGTTTTTCCTGAAGGAACTCATGTGGTATTGGTCAATTGGAAAGCTGGAAAGCTAAACACTGTTTATAGGCTGGATAATACTGTTCTTGAGTTCAACTTCTTGAAAGACATTCTTCATTTGGTGACTAGACATGATTTGAAGATGCTGTATGAACATGTCATTCAGTATTATAAGTTTCATTCAGCAACTGGTTCTGGTTTATATTTGTTGGGTGATCTTCAGGTTATGTTTGATTCTCATTCTCCAAATGGTAAAGGGTATTCTATTTGGAAGAATTCTCATAAGTGGGAGATTGAGAGTTGGAGATTTTATCCTCTGCCTTGTGTTCATGTGGTTCAGACCACATGTGGAATGATTTTGTGTATGCTATCGGATAAGCTCTATCCTTTATCGGTTACTTTTATGGAACGGTTGCTGAGACAAAAGTTGGAAGTGCCTCCTAATCCTGTTGGCAATGATGAACTTCATGCTTCTCAATGTGTTGGTTTGATTAAAAATCAGCTTCTGTCACATAAAGGTTCATCTTGCTTGTAATAGTTTGTTTACTTTGTAATATTTGTTTTATTTATTTCTTAGTTATTTAAAAAAAAAAAAAAAAAAAATTTGGTTTTATCTAACTTTTCTTGCAGGTTTGTTGTATATTTTTTTCTGGTTCTTGGCTCACCAGATATACCTTGTGTATGTTAAAGAGTTAGCTAGTCCAAAGGGTACAGCTTTGGTAAAGACACATCAAATCTGTTGATAGCTGTAATGATTTGCTAAAAATCATAGGGTTTGCAACCACCCATGCTTCATTGCTGAGTGTTGTATGGTTTTCAATTCACCATGGTCTATTCCTTTTTGGAATCCAAGAATTGGCTAGCCCACATGTATATGGCTTGTGGTAAAGGCAGTGGCATTTCATATTTGGTTCTCAATTCACCAATTCTAAGAATTGACTAGTCCTGAGCAAACGGCTACAGGTAAAGACATTTCAAATCCGTTTATATGGTTGTTGGTTTGCCAATAAATCAGATGGTTATCAGTGTACCATAGTTTACGAACTTAAACATATGGCTACTCCAGTAGTGATGGCTATTGGTAAAGAGACATCAAATCCATTATTTTCAATGATTCACCTCTCACAGGAGTTAACACACCTGGATGTGATGAGAATAGTATGAAACTAATTTGTTTTAATGTATCTATTGTCATTTGTTGCTGCAAAGATATGGAGTTTCAGAGTTTCTTCATCTTAGAGATGTTCTTATTTGGATTCTTTGTTGCTGGTGTTCGTATACAATCCTCTGGAGCTATTTTTGTTACAGATCTATCAAGAAACTGGAACTTAACCAAGTCAAATTCCAGTTTAGGGGAGGATTGTTGGGAATTATGTGAAGTTTGGATTATGCTGAAATTACTGCCGAAGTGTTTCTACTGAAGAAGAGTGGATTCTGCCGAAGACATAATCTACTGAAGTATAATAGTTATTAGTTTGTTTCTGCGGAAGTGTTTATTCCGTGTTTAGTTTATTTAGTGTGGATATACATGAGCTTTATTAGGAAGTGATTGTGTATATCTTATTTAGTTTTATGATTATACGTTTCTTGGAAAACGGTTTAGCGATATTGTTTAGGGTTCCTTGTCTATAAAAGGAACACATTAGAATGCGTTATGTACCGATTGGAAAACTCAGTTTTAGTTAATATAAAGATCCATAGAGGATTAAGAAGTTCTTAGTTGTTTGTTACTTGTGTTTATATTCCGCTGATAAATATAAGTAGTAGAGATTGTCTTTTATTGTGCTTGTGATTACATAGGCATATATAACGATCCACGAGGTCAAGATCTATCTAGGTCTGTTTGTTTCAACAAGTGGTATCAGAGCCTCGTGAGAGTCTCTACGATACTAAGGACAAGTTTTTCTGAACACCTATACAACCAAAACAAAATCAACATGCCTGGTTCAGATGTTGATACTGATATCACCAACAGCCAGAACTCCACCCATCTGCAACATCTAAGTCTCTCTAATAGCAATGCTAAGTTTCCTTACCTTAAAAGGGAGGAATATGATCTTTGGGCGATGAAGATGCAGAACTGGATCTCCAACATTGATTGGAATCTATGGGATATAGTTATGAAGGGGAACAGTTTGAAGAGAACTACCACGGATGCTACTGGTAAGATGATGAATGTTCCTCCCAAAACTGCTGAAGAGTTGCTGGCAGTTCAGAGAGAAACCAAGGTCAGAACTATTCTTCTGCAAGCTATTCCTGAGGATCACTTGAGTGATTTTCACTTCATGCAAGATGCTAAGGATATATGGTTAGCAATTAAGGCGAAGTTCGGTGGGAATGAGGAGTCTAGAAGACTGAAGAAGTCCATGCTGAGACAACAGTTTCAGGACTTTCAAATCTCTGAAGAGGAAGGAATTCACAAGGGCTATGATAAGTTTCACAAGATTTTAAGTCAGTTGAATCAGCTACAGGCAAAGCCGGATAATGATGACTGTAACTCTAAGTTTCTGAGGTCATTACCTCCATCCTGGCTACATGTAAGCATAACTTTAAAAGCTAAAGGTGGTTTGGACATGATTACCTTTGATGAGCTGTACCACAAACTTAAAGCTCTTGAACATGATGTAAGAAGCCCTTTTCGATCATCTTCTTCTGCTAGTCATACTGCATTTGTTGGAGCCTCTACTCCAAAGTCTAGCTATGGTCCAAGCCCATATCCGTCATCATCTCATGCTGCTCCTTCATCAAGCTCTCATCCTAGATCAAGTGGAATTATGGAAGATGTTCTTGGATCTTTCTTTGCTGATTATGATCCTCAGCAGGATCTGGCCTATGAAGATTTTGATCAAGTGGACCCGATTGAGATGGAAGAGATGAAGCTGAAGTGGCAGGTGGCCATGCTTTCCATGGATATCAAGAACTTTGAGCGCAAAGCTGGCAGAAGGTTTGGATTCAAAGGACGCGATCCAGCAAGGTTTGACAAGAGGAAGGTTAAATGCTTCACATGCCAACAGATGGGTCACTTCTTTAGAGAATGCAAAGACAGGAAAGCTGGTGATGAGACAAGATACTCTTCTTATCAGCAGTATCAGAAGGAGGCAGGAACTTCAAAGGGATCAGCTGCTTTGGTCACTCTGGATAGCAATGTGGACTGGAAGCAACATGAGGAGGATGATAATAATGGCCCTGATAATGTTGGGTTAATTGCAAGCTGTACTTCAGAAGATAGGCATGATCAGACTGCCTTGATGGGCATCTCTCAGGTACAACACTGTTTGTTTGGTTGTAGTGAACGTTATAATGAACTCAAACAAGCTTATGATATTTTGGAACCTAAATATAATGAATGCTATATGGAAGTAGAAGCTTATAAACAGGCTTTAAAAACACTAGAAAGACAAAAGGTTTGGTTTCAGAAGAATCAAATAGCTTATGATGAGAAAATAGGTGTTTTAGAAAGGGATCTCGAATGTGCTAAAAATGAGTTAATATGGTCTGAGAAGTTAAGAGCAGATGTAGAGTCCGAAAATTTAGAGCTTAAGGAGAAACTTAAGGAGGAAATTGCTAGGCATAAAGAATGGATGATGAATGGAAATAAGTTAGCTGGTTTCATTTATAGTAGTCAAGCTTCCAATTCTACAGTGGCTTTAGGCTTTAAGAAATATGTAGGCTTAGAAGCTAGGGATGACACACATAAATCTACATCAGCAGGCCTAGCTAATTTTGTGAAAGAAGGTGACCTACATGCTGTACGTGGACCAATTAGAGGTGAGCACATGCCCATTGACCTTTCCACTCTTAATGACTTTGATGGATCACACCATCTGTATGGCAAAAAGTCAAGAGACATGCCAGACCCTAATACTTCTACTAATGACTTTGTCTCTTGTGTTAACAGTGACAAGTACTCCAAGCAAGGGTCTACAGAGTGTGATTCAAATGACAAGTCTGACCTTCCCAAGTCTGCCCTTCCCAAGTCTTCACCCCTGCCTGCACCCAAGACTACCAATAAGCATGTCAGAGTTGCTGCCAAGGAATCCACTTCCAAGACAGTTGCCTCTGAAGACTTTCATTTTAATTCTTTGCATAAAGACTTCAAACTCCCAGAAGAAACTTCAATTCTGCTGAAGGTTCCTCGCAGTCACAATCTTTATACATTCAACTTAACTAATGTTCAATCAGCAGGTGACTTAACATGTTTGGTGGCTAAAGCATCTGTGGATGAGTCCACCAAATGGCACAGAAGGATGGCCCATATCAATTTCAAGACCATAAACCAGCTGTCTAAACTGGGCCTAGTTCAAGGTCTTCCTGCCAAAGTATTCACCAATGATCATAACTGTGTTGCATGCAACAAAGGAAAGCAGCACAGAGCCTCATACAAAGGTGTTCCTGTTACAGCAGTAAACATTATTTCTGAACCTCTTCAGCTGCTTCATATGGATCTGTTTGGTCCAACTAAAGTGAGAAGCATTGATCATAAATATTTTTGTCTGGTGATCACTGATGGTTATAGCAAATTTTGTTGGGTATTCTTTCTAAGGACCAAAGATGAAACATCTGAAGTATTGAAAGACTTCATTACCCTTATTGAGAATCAGTTGAACAAAAAGGTGAAAGGAATTAGGTGTGATAATGGTACAGAGTTCAAAAATGCAATTCTGATAGAACTCTGCAGGTTAAAGGGAATCAAAAGGGACTATATCACTCCAAGAACCCCTCAACAAAATGGGGTGGCAGAAAGAAAAAATAGAACCTTAATAGAAACCTCATCTTCAAAAAGTGATGACGAAGAGTATGCAATGGCGGTACGGGACTTCAAGAAGTTCTTTCGGAGAAAAGGAAGATATGTCAAGCAACCTTATGATGACAAGAAAGGGTTGTGGACAGGCAAAGACGACAAGAAAGTAAAGGACAAACGCACGTGTTTCAAATGTGGGGATCCTAATTACTTCATTAGTGAGTGTCCCAAACGTGATGAACAAAAGGCGTTCGTAAGTGGATCGTGGGGAATGAATGAGGATGAGAACGAAGAAATTTGTCTCATGGAAAATGTGACAACCCGTACTTTCTGGTCATTTCTCAAAACAATTCATGCTTCACCATTTCAACATTTATCGTAAACTAGGTTTGCGTGTTCCAAATTCGCGTAACCTTAATGGTTTAGCGGCGAATTCATGATCATATCATCACTAACATTTCATATGGACTAAGTTTAGTCTACATTTCATTAACATCATTTGCATCATATTAATTCATTCATGACTTTGCATTTCACATTAAACGCGTAAATTTTATATTAAATAAACGTTATCGCGTGAGTTATTATTTTGAATATTTAATCCGTTACTTCTAAAAATGATCCCGATATATTTTTTTATACTTACATTTAGTTATAAAAACTATATTTTGAGTTTACCTAGTATTTTAAACTTATTTTGTATATAAATCGTTAAAGTTATATTATTACGACGTTTTTCTTAAAAATTACACAATAATTATTATATCACTCAAATTTTACAAGGAATATATTTTTACAATTTTTATGATCTCATTATACTCTACTTTGATCTATTAAAAATTACTTTTACCTAAAACTACCTTAAATACACTAATGTATGTACAATTTCACAAGTTATCTTTTACTTAATTACATTTTACTTACAAACTATTATATACATAATACATAAAAGAAAGAAAAAAATATATTTTTTGATATACCTCCCCCCTTGGCCGACCAAGGGGGGGTTGCCATTAATTAGTTGGTAGCAAATTTATTGAATGTATATATCTTTACTCAAACTTCATTCACTTCATTATTCATCACAAATAATTCAAAGAGTTAGTAGTTTTTCTCTCTTCTTGTTCCTCCTCTACAACCGGTTCTACCAAGAGTGTTACAAGGGATCACACAAATTTTTCAAGCTCAAGTTAAAAACAATCTAGATTACACTCTTATAAAGGTTTTGAAATAAAAACCTAGGGTGTTTAGGTTAATCCTTGTTCTAATCACCTCATCATAGTAGCTTGTAAGCATATTACTTTCATTTTTCATCTTTCATTTTCATTTCACATGTATTTCATCATTTTCTTGGCAAGCATGCAAGACTTATTGTTGTTTATACCATTTTTACATTGGTTTTTAGAGTTTGATATATATAAAGTCATCCTATAATTATCCCCTTGGTATATATTGGTCTTGATGATGTCTAGGAACCCATGACACCCTAAGAAGGTGTATGGTAGGATTAGATTAGCTTTGGAGTTGATTTGAAGGGATTGGAATAGGTTTAGTACAAGAAAAACTATTTTCGATAAGTATAAAAAGTGATCTGTCCTTATTTTGTTTTTCTGGAAAATCCGACAGTAGGCACGAATTTTTGGCCTTGATATTTAGAAAATATACTTTAAAACGAATCCGTGGCCGCTTGAACGGATTAAAACGGAGTTATAACGAAGAAGTTATGGATTTTACAAGTTTGAAGACGAAATTTACATTTTCTGAAAATTTCAGCATACTATTTTTATTTTGTACGAGTCAAAACCGAGTCTTAAGCTTCACAAATTATTTCGACTTATCAAAAATATATTAGTATACTTTGATACGAAGCTAAGGACGTATTATACGTAGAAAACGGATTTATAACGACAAAGATATACACGTTTTTACAAACTTGCCGTAACTTTATTATTTAAGAAAAACTATATTATTTTTACGAGACAAGTGTTACGGTAACTAAAACGACCATGTTGAAGGCTGTTTTTAACGATGATGTGGAACTTTTTGTAACGAAATGTCTTCTAATGAAATTAAGATCACCAAGCATATTTTCCAAAACGACCAACCGTTTGTATAGCGGAGTTGTAGTAAATTATTTACGGTTACTTAAACTTTGCCGAAACTCACTTTTTACACAACATTTAGACAAAATCACCATCTTTAACCTCCATTATCTTTATGTTCGAGACCTCTATGACGAAAACTCCTGTACTAAAACTTCTAGATTTTGATACAAGCTTTCCAAAACCGTCGAGTTCGTTTCCTAACGTTCGACGTACACCATTTTACGACTAGTTTTTCGAAGCCATTTTTGTCACTTTCATGAAATTTCCGACGACATTATTTTACGACGAAAAGTGAAAATTTCACAATAAATCATTACGAAACCATTGTAGGATGACATTTTGACGTAAATACTTGTAAAGTGATTTAAGAATGGTCAAGACGTCAAAAGAGTATTTTTCGACGATAAGTATTATTTTCAAAACTCACAAATGGTATAAATAACATACGAAATGCATGCATAACATTACATCATAACTCATTACATATCATATCATTCGTAATAGGTCCAGATTAAAGTTTCCCGCTACATGCATACCAGTTTATCAAGTGAGTTCATAGCCCCACTTTTACTCTTTTAACTATTTTACAAACTCTTGGGGGAGATACATGCTACATTTTTAATCGAACACAAATGCTTTGAACTGTATGCTATATCCGAATGTTTTATTGTCACTAAGTATTTGCCATGTTCGAAGTCCCTACATCATGAACCATTAGTCACTTTCGAGTGAGCGCGAATATTGTGAATAGGCCTATTGGAATTAACACTCCCGCTCTTATTGACCCAGTTAGGGGAAATCGAGCGCACTATATTTGAACCAGTAAGGTAAATTGGCAAGTTTACCTATTAGGGCGGCGATGAAACGATGATTACCAATTTTTATTGGTGCGATGTTTACGCTTTGGTGTCATGAACTTAGTGAAATAAATACGATTTTGTTTTCAACGATGAGTGTGAAACAATTTAACTCACACTACGATGATTGTGTTCAAACGAATTAATTAAACCTATGGATTTCACTCAACCTTTGTGTTGACCTTTTTAAGCATGTTTTATCTCAGGTATCTATGGCATTCAATTCATGGCATGCATTTGGACACATCATAGAGTCGCGGTGACGACGCGTCTCACTTGGGTTTTACGTACTTTAAAGCATCGTTTGAATTGTAACAAACTTATTTTCCGCACAAGTTGACTTTCATTTGGGACCTATCTTTGTAACTCTGAATGTTTTTATTAAATCAAGCGATGTATTTTCCAAACGACACTTTAGGTCGTTCAATATAACTGTGATTGTGATGCTATGACAGTCAATCCCCAGGAATTCCATTCCGCTGCAAAACAGGTAATTTGGGGGTGTGACAGATTGGCATCAGAGCTTCGGTTATAGAGAACTAGGTTGCATCATTGACCCTAGACTATAACTACATCATCATAGCATCTCATCATTTCATCATAAGTGCATGTTCACTTTACATGCGGTTTATACGTACATTTTTCAAGTTATTTACTCTCATTTCATATCGATTGTCACATGGATGCCTTTAAATGCCCATTCCATTATTCTTTCTTCATACTCTAATGTGGAGAATACTTTGTCATTCCCTATCGCAATTTTAATATCAGCTGATTCATCACCGATAACGTCGAATGCCGAGATAAACCTTTAAATAGGGCGAAGTCACTCTCACTCCTTTGTTGCACCACTAACATGTCGAGTTACACGTTATTAACACATTAAGTCACTAAACCACCATACATTTGAAACATTTACAACACCTCATAACCCATCTTTTCGGAAACCGTCGATCATTTTGAAAAATAACCTCAAACGTATCATTTCTTATCACCTCTCTTTAGAGCGCATATTTTTAACATGGGATTTTGCTACGTCTCACATTTCCTCTTGTTTTGAAGAAGATATGGCACCGAATAAAGCTACACCTGAAATGACTCAAGCGGCTATTCAAAAGTTGGTAAGGGATAGTGTAGCAGAGGCATTAAGGATTGAAAGGGAAACGGTGGCTGCTGCTGAGGCCGCGGCTGCTGCTGAAGCCGCAAGGCTTGCTGCTGCTACTGGAAATGCAGGAGGATCCGGAGTTAAGAGCTGTTCTTACAAGGATTTCAAAAGTGGAGATCCCACCAAGTTTAAAGGGACTGAAGGAGCCACTGCCATGGTGCGATGGTTTGAGAAATTGGAGTCCGTGTTTTTGCTATGTAATTGTCCGGATGATAGTAAGGTCAAGTTTGCTACAAGTACATTACTTGATGGAGCATTGTCGTGGTGGAACTCATATGCTCAACCGATTGGAATGGAGAATGCTTTCAAGCTTACTTGGGAGCAATTCAAAGGTTTGGTAACAAAGAAGTTTTGTCCTCGTACGGAAGTGAAAAAGTTGGAGACAGAATTCTATGAGTTGGTAACTATTGGGTATGACATTGACACTTACATTCGGAGATTCCAGGAATTGGCCGCGTTATGCCCGTCTATGGTTTCGGATAACGAGAAGTTACTAGAGGCTTTTATCGGGGGACTTCCCGAGGTTATTCAAGAAGATGTGACTTCGTTTGATCCACAAACAATCGAGGAAGCTATTAGGGTGACTCAAAAGCTCATGGCCCAGGTAGTGAAGAGAGGTAAGTACACCAACACCAACCAAAATAACAACAATACCAACAACCGCACCAACTACCACAATAACCAAAACAACAACTACAACGACGATAACCAAATCAACAACAACAAAAGAAAATGGGAAAATGACCAAGGAGGTTATAATAACAACAACCAAAACCGTAACACTAACCATCATCAACAACAGAATAGAAGGCAAGAAGCTGCTATGGTTTATGTTGCTGCACATAGAGAAGGTAGAGGTTATGCTGGAACACACCCACTATGTAATCGATGTAATTTTCATCACTCGGGTCCTTGCCCTGCCAAGTGCCACAAGTGCCAAAAACCGGGACATCTAGCCAGGGATTGTAAAGGTAAAGCCGTAGTCACATGCTTCGGATGTGGGGAACAAGGACACTATCGGAATCAATGTCCTCAAAACCAAGGCCAACAAGTTGAAGGTGCTCATGGAAATGCATACATGTTAGGAGGAGGAGAAGCTCGTCATGGTCACAACAACGCGGAAGACTGAAGAAGTTGGAAACTAACAGTCTTAATTTTCCTTATGTACTATGTTGTACTAAGTTTATGTCTTCCATCATATTCGGATCTTATGACTTAAAATGTACTACTTTTGCTAAACCACTCGTTGTAAAATATTCTCATCTATCGTACTTATTTTCTTTCCGACTTGTTATTACTTACGAGAATTTTACTCCCTTTTACTTTAACTACCATTTTAATGACACGGTTTAAATCCTTGTAAACATTGAGAGTTATAACAACTAAACCGAACGTCACATTATCGTTCCTTAATTATACATAGCCTAGCTAACTATGTCTAATTCTGGAGGGATCATGTTATGTTGGGAGCGGTTATTTATAAATCTTAGTGCAAGCAAAATTTTCACATATTTCAAAGTCAAAGTGTTACTTAGGAGAGATTCATCCGATATTTCCTTTACTACGATGTTTTATACGTCCTCAATCATCGATAACCGTAACGACACTTCTCCATGTCTTTTCTCCTCGTTATTCACCACAAACTCAAAAAAATTCGATAGACCAACACGAATTGAATTCAGGGACTGAATTCCTTTTTGGATGGGCGAATGTGACAACCCGTACTTTCTGGTCATTTCTCGAAACAATTCATGCTTCACCATTTCAACATTTATCGTAAACTAGGTTTGCGTGTTCCAAATTCGCGTAACCTTAATGGTTTAGCGGCGAATTCATGATCATATCATCACTAACATTTCATATGGACTAAGTTTAGTCTACATTTCATTAACATCATTTGCATCATATTAATTCATTCATGACTTTGCATTTCACATTAAACGCGTAAATTTTATATTAAATAAACGTTATCGCGTGAGTTATTATTTTGAATATTTAATCCGTTACTTCTAAAAATGATCCCGATATATTTTTTTATACTTACATTTAGTTATAAAAACTATATTTTGAGTTTACCTAGTATTTTAAACTTATTTTGTATATAAATCGTTAAAGTTATATTATTACGACGTTTTTCTTAAAAATTACACAATAATTATTATATCACTCAAATTTTACAAGGAATATATTTTTACAATTTTTATGATCTCATTATACTCTACTTTGATCTATTAAAAATTACTTTTACCTAAAACTACCTTAAATACACTAATGTATGTACAATTTCACAAGTTATCTTTTACTTAATTACATTTTACTTACAAACTATTATATACATAATACATAAAAGAAAGAAAAAAATATATTTTTTGATATACCTCCCCCCTTGGCCGACCAAGGGGGGGTTGCCATTAATTAGTTGGTAGCAAATTTATTGAATGTATATATCTTTACTCAAACTTCATTCACTTCATTATTCATCACAAATAATTCAAAGAGTTAGTAGTTTTTCTCTCTTCTTGTTCCTCCTCTACAACCGGTTCTACCAAGAGTGTTACAAGGGATCACACAAATTTTTCAAGCTCAAGTTAAAAACAATCTAGATTACACTCTTATAAAGGTTTTGAAATAAAAACCTAGGGTGTTTAGGTTAATCCTTGTCTCATCATAGTAGCTTGTAAGCATATTACTTTCATTTTTCATCTTTCATTTTCATTTCACATGTATTTCATCATTTTCTTGGCAAGCATGCAAGACTTATTGTTGTTTATACCATTTTTACATTGGTTTTTAGAGTTTGATATATATAAAGTCATCCTATAATTATCCCCTTGGTATATATTGGTCTTGATGATGTCTAGGAACCCATGACACCCTAAGAAGGTGTATGGTAGGATTAGATTAGCTTTGGAGTTGATTTGAAGGGATTGGAATAGGTTTAGTACAAGAAAAACTATTTTCGATAAGTATAAAAAGTGATCTGTCCTTATTTTGTTTTTCTGGAAAATCCGACAGTAGGCACGAATTTTTGGCCTTGATATTTAGAAAATATACTTTAAAACAAATCCGTGGCCGCTTGAACGGATTAAAACGGAGTTATAACGAAGAAGTTATGGATTTTACAAGTTTGACGACGAAATTTACATTTTCTGAAAATTTCAGCATACTATTTTTATTTTGTACGAGTCAAAACCGAGTCTTAAGCTTCACAAATTATTTCGACTTATCAAAAATATATTAGTATACTTTGATACGAAGCTAAGGACGTATTATACGTAGAAAACGGATTTATAACGACAAAGATATACACGTTTTTACAAACTTGCCGTAACTTTATTATTTAAGAAAAACTATATTATTTTTACGAGACAAGTGTTACGGTAACTAAAATGACCATGTTGAAGGCTGTTTTTAACGATGATGTGGAACTTTTTGTAACGAAATGTCTTCTAATGAAATTAAGATCACCAAGCATATTTTCCAAAACGACCAACCGTTTGTATAGCGGAGTTGTAGTAAATTATTTACGGTTACTTAAACTTTGCCGAAACTCACTTTTTACACAACATTTAGACAAAATCACCATCTTTAACCTCCATTATCTTTATGTTCGAGACCTCTATGACGAAAACTCCTGTACTAAAACTTCTAGATTTTGATACAAGCTTTCCAAAACCGTCGAGTTCGTTTCCTAACGTTCGACGTACACCATTTTACGACTAGTTTTTCGAAGCCATTTTTGTCACTTTCATGAAATTTCCGACGACATTATTTTACGACGAAAAGTGAAAATTTCACAATAAATCATTACGAAACCATTGTAGGATGACATTTTGACGTAAATACTTGTAAAGTGATTTAAGAATGGTCAAGACGTCAAAAGAGTATTTTTCGACGATAAGTATTATTTTCAAAACTCACAAATGGTATAAATAACATACGAAATGCATGCATAACATTACATCATAACTCATTACATATCATATCATTCGTAATAGGTCCAGATTAAAGTTTCCCGCTACATCTCAGTATACTCACTCTTGTCATCATACCAGTTTATCAAGTGAGTTCATAGCCCCACTTTTACTCTTTTAACTATTTTACAAACTCTTGGGGGAGATACATGCTACATTTTTAATCGAACACAAATGCTTTGAACTGTATGCTATATCCGAATGTTTTATTGTCACTAAGTATTTGCCATGTTCGAAGTCCCTACATCATGAACCATTAGTCACTTTCGAGTGAGCGTGAATATTGTGAATAGGCCTATTGGAATTAACACTCCCGCTCTTATTGACCCAGTTAGGGGAAATCGAGCGCACTATATTTGATCCAGTAAGGTAAATTGGCAAGTTTACCTATTAGGGCGGCGATGAAACGATGATTACCAATTTTTATTGGTGCGATGTTTACGCTTTGGTGTCATGAACTTAGTGAAATAAATACGATTTTGTTTTCAACGATGAGTGTGAAACAATTTAACTCACACTACGATGATTGTGTTCAAACGAATTAATTAAACCTATGGATTTCACTCAACCTTTGTGTTGACCTTTTTAAGCATGTTTTATCTCAGGTATCTATGGCATTCAATTCATGGCATGCATTTGGACACATCATAGAGTCGCGGTGACGAATCGTCTCACTTGGGTTTTACGTACTTTAAAGCATCGTTTGAATTGTAACAAACTTATTTTCCGCACAAGTTGACTTTCATTTGGGACCTATCTTTGTAACTCTGAATGTTTTTATTAAATCAAGCGATGTATTTTCCAAACGACACTTTAGGTCGTTCAATATAACTGTGATTGTGATGCTATGACAGTCAATCCCCAGGAATTCCATTCCGCTGCAAAACAGGTAATTTGGGGGTGTGACAGAAAAAGACTCAAACGAGGTGTGCCTAAAGGTTGACTTAGATCCAGACGAATGGATCAAGGATAGCGGGTGCACAAGACATATGATCGGTAATAAAGACTTGTTCTCCACATACGAACCCTTAAATGCAGGAAATGTGGTGTTCGAAAATAGCAAAAGCAAAATCATCGGTAAAGGTACAATCTCTCACAAATCCTTAACCATTAACGATGTATGTCACGTAGAAAACCTAAACTTTAATCTACTAAGTATAGGTCAAATATGTGATAAAAAGTGCATCGTACTTTTTAGTGAAACCGGTAGTAAAATATTGAAAAATGGTATTACTATAGGAAGAGGCATTAGAAAACATGGAGTCTATGTCATTAAAATCGGAAATGAACCAAAAGACAAACTTTGTCTTACCTCAATGGATGATACTTCGACCTTATGGCATCGAAGATTGGGTCACGCCAATATGCGACTTCTTCAATCGCTATCATCCAAAGAACTAGTAAGAAACCTACCCAAACTAAAATACGAACATCATTTTTGTGATGCTTGTAACATAGGAAAACAAGTCCATGCTAGTCATAAAGCTAAAAATATGGTTTTGACAACTAAGTGTCTAGAATTACTACATATGGATTTATTTGGTCCATCCGCTATTCAAAGTTACGGAGGTAACTTCTATACTTTGGTTATAGTGGATGATTACTCTAGGTATACATGGACTAAATTTTTAAAGAATAAAACTGAAACGTTCGATTACTTTGAAATATTAAGAAAGAAAATCCAAAGACAACTAGGAAGTCCTATTGTGTCAATTAGAATGGATCATGGTCGGGAATTTGAGAATGAAGTGCAATTCGGAGCTTTTTGTGATGCTAATGGTATTACCCACAATTTCTCGGCTCCTCGCACTCCACAATCAAATGGGATAGTTGAAAGGAAAAATAGAACCCTACAAGAAATGAGTCGTACCATGATTAATGAACAATCTATTCCTCAAAAGTTTTGGTGCAATGTCGTCGACACATTAACCTATATACTAAACCGAGTCCGAATTAGACCATTCTTAGGAAAAACTCCATACGAGTTACTACGAGGCAAAAATCCTTCGTTAGAATACTTTCGAGTCTTTGGTAGTAAATGTTTCATACTTAATACTAAAGATTATTTAACTAAATTCGATCCTAAATCAACCAAAGGTATCTTATTAGGATATTCTCCTAATAGTAAACCATATGTAATACTAAATAAAGAAACCATGAAAGTTGAAGAATCTCTAAACGTAAAATTTTTGACGAGAGTCCACCTAAAACTACCCTACCTTTTGTCGATGACGAGTTAATCAAAAGTGAATTCCTAGAAATCAAAGAAAATATAAAGAAAGAAGATGAACCATTAAACAATGAAATCATCAACATTAAAGAGTCTAAAGATCATCCCGTAGAAAAGGTTATAGGAAAGTTAAATGAAAGAACCTTAAGATCTCAAGTCCAAAACCAAAGTAGTATATTTTGTTTTGTCTCAACCATAGAACCTAAAAACACTCAAGAAGCCATAAAAGATGAAAGTTGGGTAATGGCTATGCAAGAAGAGTTAAATCAATTTGTTTCTAACAATGTTTGGACACTTGTCCCTTCACCTAAAAACCAAACCATAATCAGAACAAAATGGGTATATAAAAACAAGTTAGATGCAAATGGTGTCGTGTCTAGAAATAAAGCTAGACTTATTGCTCAAGGGTATAACCAACAAGAAGGCATAGACTTTGATGATACATATCCTCCCGTAGCTAGATTAGAGTCTATAAGAATACTTCTTGCTTATGCTTGTGCTCATGATCTTAAGCTTTTTTAAATGGATGTTAAAAGTGCTTTTCTAAATGGTTTTATTAATGAAGAATTCTATGTAGCTCAACGTCAGGGCTTTATCGATTTCAAAAAACCTAATCACGTGTACAAACTAAAGAAAGATCTCTACGGTCTTAAAAAAGCCTCAAAGGCTTGGTATGATAGACTTAAATCATTTTTAATCAAAAACGACTTTACCATAGGGTTAGTTGACAATACACTTTTCACAAAGAAAAAGGACTCACAAATAATTATTGTTCAAATATACGTGGATGATATTATATTCGGATCGACTTGTCAATACATGTGTGATGATTTCTCAAGAATTTTGCATGATGAGTTTGAAATGAGTATGATGGGAGAATTAAGTTTCTTTCTTGGTCTACAAATCAAACGACTAGAAGATGGTACCTTCTTTAATCAATCCAAATACATAAAACAAATGCTAAAGAAATTCGAATTAGAATAGTCAAAACCAATAAGAACACCAATGTCATCCGATACCAAACTCACCAAAGATGAAGACGGTGAATCCGTTGATAACACCAAATACCGTGGCATGATTGGTAGTCTTCTCTGCCTTATGGCTAGTCGGCCGGATATCATGTTTAGTGTATGTCTTTGTGCTAGGTTTCATGAATACCCTAAAACTTCACACCTAGAAGCCATCAAAAGATTATTTAGATATATTAAGGGTACTACTCAATTGGGATTATGGTATCCCAAGGGGACGGGGGTAGAAACTATTGTATATGCGGATTCTGACCATGCAGGTGATTATGTTGACTGAAAAAGTACAAGTGGTGTTTGCACTTTCATGGGGTGTTGTTTAACATCTTGGTTCTCAAAGAAGCAAATGGCATTGGCCATATCAACAATCGAAGCTGAATATGTCTAAGCCGGCAAAGCATGCCAACAAGCGCTATGGATGAAACAAGCGTTAGTTGACTACGACATCCATCTAAGTGACATTA
This sequence comes from Chrysanthemum seticuspe, assembly GCA_019973895.1. NCBI lineage: Eukaryota > Viridiplantae > Streptophyta > Magnoliopsida > Asterales > Asteraceae > Chrysanthemum > Chrysanthemum seticuspe. Next base: position 15,783,842 of record BPTQ01000003.1, on the reverse strand, counting down.
TCATTTTATGCGACAACAAAGGTGCTATTGATCTAAGCAAAAATCCGGTGTTGCATTCTCGTATCAAGTATATAGAGATCCGTCATCACTTCTTAAGAGACAATGTTCAAAAGGGGAACATTTTTACTCAGAAAGTGTCATTCGAAGACAACATAGCCGACGTTCTCACCAAACCGTTGAAGCGGGAAGAATTCAACTTGCTTCGTCTAGGTCTTGGTCTTATGGAACAATCGCCATGAAATATTTTTCTACAAGGTACGTAAACGTTTTCTTACCTTCTTTTATGAGTCTAGGATCTCTATTTCACACAACTCACAAACAATACGGTGATTTATTTTGAAAACTCAAGATATTTTTTTACAAGAAATTCTTTGAAACATTTTCTAAAAAGATATTTCTTCCCATATCATTTTCCTTAAATCACTCTCACGTCTAGGACAAACATTTTCTTTCATTATTAATACAAAGTAAAAACCTTTTTCATTGCATATCATGTCTTTTGAATGCTAAAGGGAATACATAACTAATATGTGTTTTCGAGTACATTCAATTAAGCAAAAATGAATTAAGGAGCACTCGGGTTATCTCACGTAAATATATATATATATATGCTTTTTCACTTCTTTGTTTATTTTCCTCTTTAAAAGGAGTCAAGATAACCGCAACTCCACATGGTTTTCATATAGGCACACACTAGGCACTATTTTTTCCAAAAGCAAAATTTTAAGCTGCCTGAGAACACCAGTTCCACGGATCCCAACATTTATGCTGGACGGATCCCTAAAGTGTCGGATTCCGTGGGAACCATGCCACAGTAGCCAAAATTTTCTCTTATTTTTCTCACTTTGACTAGAAACTTTCATATTTTCAACACTTTAGCTTTGTCCATAATGAATATGTTACTTAATGCTTTTGTTCTCATGATCACATGCCTTAAATTCATATCTAATTATTAGATTATAGTCCACATTTTGGTTTTAGCATTCATTGCAATGCATTATTTGCTCTATAAATAAGGTTCCAAAATGCTTGCATGTCAATCACTTTCAACCTCACAAACAATCATCATCATGTCACCCAATAGATCCTCAAACATTGATGAACCATCTAGTGAAAACAATCCTTTTCAATAAATCCAAAACTTCATCCTACCACCTTCCGTAGTACCACCGGCCTTGTTGCGTAGCTAAACCATTGTCAAAAAGCCCATCACCAACTACTCATTCACGACCAAATGACTCCATCGTAGCACCTCCATCATCTCCCACAAGTTCATCATCACAATCACCTAACGAGTCTTAACTTGACACCCAAATCACCCTATCAGGACTCTTTAAGACTCCAAAAACAATTCCACTACCCGTGTCTAGTCCACCACCCACTCCACTTCAACCATAAAAAACTACCCAACTAGCCTCCAACTTAAACCCAAAATAACTAGTCTTTTTAACACCTCCAACATCTCCAAATACACTATACAAAGAGCTTGAAACATTACCACCTCTACCTCCCATCACCCTACAAGAACATCTAGGTTCTTATCCACCACCACTCACCAACATCATGGACTTTGATCCATATTTTTCAACATTCCCACCACCTATTCCGCACTCCACAAATCAAACCTACCCGGAAACCATCCACCAACACCTCCCTCACCATCTCTCATGCGAACATTGTCAATCCACTAGGGATCTCACAATGGAAATAAGAGACGAGATGTGGTTCATACTCAACCATATCCTTGATCGCATCAACATTATCACTCACCAAAACTTCCATAATTAACCCATATGCAAGCATGGAAGGAATGATAATATATATATTTTTTTCTATTTTGTTTCTTTTCTTTTGAGTCATTTTAAAGAACAATCCTTGTTCTTAGTTTTACATTTTGTATGTAGCATATATACCACTACACTTTGATATTTCATTACAAGGCTTTGTTTACGTACCTTGGCTTTCTATCTTTTTCTCATCTTATACAAGATTATATTACATGTTACTACTAACATTTTTTTGTAGGTATTATATTTTCTCATTTGACGCCCAATTCTAGGGGGAGCTACCGTCAAGGGGGAGCTAGTGCTTTGTGGATCATACTTATTTTTATTCCACAATTTACATCTTCACTAGGCTCACTTTTTGTTTCGATAAAAAGAGGGAGAAGAAGTAAAACTTACATATACTTTCAAACGTACATCTAATCATAACGTTATGTTTTATCATCAACAAAAAGGGGGAGATTGTTAATATAAATAAACCGTAAAAACGTTTATTCATATTTAGCGATCTCGTTATGTTTTGTTGATAATAAATATAAAGTTATCATAAGTAAAATTATAAGAATACATGTTATTTTGTAAAGTATATACATTTGGTCATTCACATAAAATGTTGTAATAATTTATTTGTTGTAATAGTTTATGTAATAGGATGGGTAATATCCAAGACCCATGACCCATACCCATAGAGCTAATCTATAACCAATGACCCATTTCATGACATCATGCATGAAATTATGTTGGGTATTATCCATGACCCATGACCCATTGTCTACATACATTATATCTTGTTGGGTACCCATGACCCAAAGTCCAAGACCCATGGCTCATACCCATAACCCATAACCAGGTTTGCAACCCAAAATCCGGACTGGTATAACCCAGACTGCCGGATCCCTTGTTTTGCACTGGCCGGATCCCCCAAGTGAGGGATCCGCCGGAACCGTGGGGCAGAAGGATTTTTGTGCCTATAAATAGTGAGCCATTTCTTCATTGTTACTCACCTTTCTTCTTACAACTCTATCATATATTATCTTACTCTTGTAACCTCTGATCATTTGATCATTCTAGTAGTTCTTCTATCTTTTGTTGTGATTCTCATATAGGTCCTTCTCAAAGGCAATATCACGTTATACCACAAGTCATCCAAGCAAAGGGTCCTTTATTGATTTGTTCATCCACAAGATTTCTATACCAAGATCTTGTAATTCATATTTTACACAGTTGTTGTGTAATAGTTGTGATAGGTTTGGTTCTACCTCGTGGAAGAACTCGGTATTTAGCTTTGTACTGGAAAAAGTGTAGGTGAGGTTGTGAGGCTTCTCCGCCGTGTTGAAGGAGCTTGTTGACATAGTGCTTGAACTCTCGAGTGGGGAACTCGGGGAGTGGAGTAGGGCAAGAAAGGTGTCCTTGTAGCCGAACCACTATAAATCACTTGTGTCGCTACTTTCTATCGTTTACTTTACTTGCTTTAATTAATTACTTTACTTATTGTTTTATACTATCTATCCATCGATACGAATTCACATAAGATCGAATCTAAATCTTTAAAACTTAAATAAAAATTGGTAAAACTATTCAACCCCCCCCCCCCTTCTAGTTTTCCATAGATTTTCTCAGCCATATGTTATGGTATGATAATGTAATGATAAGGTTTGTGAATATGTGTTGTGTATGTTAGATCAGGTAGAGTGACACAATATATGCAATCAATTTAGTAGCTTTGTAATACTTGAAAACATACTTGTCAATTATAAATATCAAGTAATAATTATCTCAAAATGATTGTATACATTACATAAAGAGATAAAAACCATGGGTGAATCTAGCACTCATCAAGAGACAAGGAAAAATGGGTCTTCTTATTGGATTGATGATGATTTATCTATAGTAAAAGGACTTGAATGGGGAGTAATGTTCGTTGTGTGGGAAAGTTCTCGGGTACAAGAAAATAAGAGGTCAGGATCCCCAGGTTCCTTTACTAAAGGCTCAAGTGAAAGGTCTTTGTAGGTCCAAAGTTATGGATCTTAGCAGCATTTGTAAGACAATAATCAACTTGAATAAATCCAAACTAATTATATGAAGAACTCTTTAACAATAAGTACTTGATGCTAATGCGGAATATTAACACAAGCAAGAAGAACACAATTGCTATTTTACTATTAAAATTTTACTAAACTTTTATTAATCGTTCTAATAAACTTCGTACATATTACAATGCCTTAGGGTTCCTTTTATATACATTAAGGAAACCCTAGTATCTCTACAAAACGTGTAGAAGGATATACATATCTTTTTCTAAGATATCTCTAACGCGTACATATCCTTCCCTAATATATTTCTAACAAACTATTTTGTTTTTCATAAACAGACTTAACTACAAAATACTAAACAAAACTAACTAGGTCTGCCAGACTTAACATTAGTACTGGCATACTTAACTACGAATAATAACCTACCAGACTTAACTAATAACACTAGCAGTATTAAGTCTGATAATGCATAATTCCTAACAATCCTCCCCTAACTTGATCTTCAATTGTGAACTTCAAGTTTCTTCATTTTGAGCTTTCTGAGGATGTTGTAATCTGCCTTCTGGGAATTATTTGGTACTATTGCTATGTGAATCTTCAATTTTGACCTTTGCAGCATCTGTATGATAAGTATCAGCACTCCATGGTTGTTCTTCAGTTCTTTTCAGCAACATTGACAATCTGTACACCAGTTCATAAAGTTTCATACCATTCTCATCCTTTCTAGGTGTGTTAACTCCTGTGAGAGGTGAATCATTGAAAACTTAATGGATTTAATGTCTCTTTACCAGTTAGCCATTACTCTGGAGTAGCCAGTGTTTGGTGAATAACCATGGTACATTGATAACCATTTCAACTCTTTGTACGTGAAACATGGTGAATTGAAATACCATATGATTTTTAGAAAATCATCAGCTATCAACGGATTTGACTTGTCTTTACCAAAATCCGTTTGCTTTTGGACTAGTTAATTCTTTTGTGGAATTCGCTATCCCTGACACTTATGCGGTGAGATACTAACCATCCAATATCGCCCACAAAGCTAAGAGGCCACTGGCACCGAATAAGACCCATAAAGAATGCTAACAGTCATCACCCTGGTGAATTAATAACCAGTTCAACTTATTCAACAACAAGCTTTGGTTAGTTGACAACCATCTAACTTTTGGTAAACTGTCAACCATATAAATGGATTTTCCACTGCCTTTACCACAAGCCATAATATTATGGGCTAGCCAACTCTTCACTATCACAGATATGGTGAGTTGATTACCATACAATTTTTGGCAAATTGTCAGCCATAAACGGATTTGAGATATCTTTACCAGAGCCGTTTGCTCATGGATTAACCCGTCCTTATGTGGATTAGACATGGTGGACTGATTACCATTTGTTGTGTTAGTGCAAAGCACCTCCACCAAGTGTAACCTTCTCAAAATCCATTTTATTTATCAACCCTCAGTACATACCTAACAATACTTAGCAAATTCTTTCAAGCACCTAAAATTATTGATGTTGAGCTTTTGATTCAGCTAACCTCAAGAGCTGATAACATGCATTATCCTTCCTTTCTCCTAGTAGCTTCTTCTCAAGCATAACTTTGCAAACTCTGTTTGGAAGTGGATACTCAACCTCTGTCAGCATATAGATATCTGCAGTTTCCAAGACTAGACAATGCACAGTACAAGTGTGGAAATATCTTCATTTGACCACTTGTTCTTTACATGCCAACTTCCAAATCTCATCTCTAGCATCTGGTGTCTCAAACATGATCTTTAAGTCTCCCAAAGAACTCTTTCATATTCTTCTGTGGGTCTGCTATCACCATGTTTCTCCATCATTAGCCTGTACATCTCCTTCAGATCATCCATGGTAAGACCACTTAGTAAAGCTGGAAAATTAACATAAATTGTATCAGTGTGATCTTCCCTTATTATCTGGTAAACCCTTTTGTTCCCAGTTTTGATGATCTGCCACTTCACAATCTTTGTTGTAGGTGCTGATCCTTCAGGGACTGTTCCCATTGTGAACTCTTCAGAAGAGGGTTCATCAACTTTATCTTTCATATATTCTTACACCTTTTCTTTAACATCAGACTTATCCTTTTTCTTACTTTTCTTTGCAACTGACTTTCTCCTAGTCCACTTCACAATTGGCTTTTGAACTTCAGCTTCTTCCTCTTTCTTAAAAAATTTAGGCTTAGCAGTATCTTCAACATTTGCAACCTTATACTTTTTGGCTTCCTCTGGTTGTAGTGTTATACCTTGCCTTTTTAAGTTTTGAAGCTTCCGGTTCTGAATCCTTAGGCACAAAGCTTTGGACTTGCCTTACTACCTTTTCAAACTCATAATTCAATTCATCAGGCTTCAATTTCTTAAGCTGAATCATCTTCTAGTTTGGATTCCCTTGACTCTTAATGTAATCATGTACTCTCGTTGTTTACCTTTAGTCAAGGGTCTGTTCATTCTTTCCCTTTCTCTTTGTTCTCTGAGAAGTCTTTTCTTTTCATTAACCATCTCAACCATCTTCCTAGCATAGTCCTCACTCCCTATATCAGCTAGGATGTCCCTGTTGACTTCTAGCTTAGCCCTTATAATGTCCCAATCCTTATCTGTGTAGAACTTAGCAGCTTCCAATACTTGAGCTTTTCTCTTCTTTTGTGCTTAAGTTAATTCTTGTTGCCCCTGCAAGTTCTTTGCAATCATTTCATCTTTCAGTCTTTGTTCTGCAAGTTTAGCTTCTTCAACTTCATCTTCTTTTTGAATTCTTGCAATCTCAGCTAAGCTAGCTTGCTCTTCTCTGATTTGCTTTTTAGATTTACTAGGCTGAGAAGTCTCTTCCAGTATTTCTTTTCCTTTCCTCTGCACAGAAGTATCACAAGTACTAATCCTAACACCAATATTAACATCACCAGACTCTGCTTTATCCCTACCAGTATTAATATCATTACCAGCATTAACATTTGAGAAACTAGTATTAATATCTTCAAAACCAGGATTATCATCAGCAAAGCCAGACTTAACATCACCACCAGTATCAACTTCAGTAAAACCAGTACTAACTCCCTTATCAGGATTAACCTCTGTATCTAATCTCTTTTTGACTTGTTTCTTTTGACTCAGATCTTTTACCAGGGTTTCAACAGCTTCATATCCTTGAGGACTGATATGAGTTTCCTCAGAATATTTCTCCTTTGTAGGTGTCCTAAAAGTTGATTCACCCTCCTTCAAATTCCTCCCCTATTTGGAAGAATTTTCTGCTTCCTCACCCTTTGAGTCAGTAAGTAAGATCCCTTTACAATACCTTCCAGCTTCTTAACCTTTTTCACCAGTTTCACAATAGCCTTTCCCATAGTATGTTTAGACTTCTTCAAATCCTTTTCCAATCCATCTATCCTAGTCAGTAACTGAGGAACCAATTGAAGAAGATCATCCATTGACATTAAACTTGGTGCTGCTTTAGGAGTAGGTGTAAGAGGCTGGGTTTGTGGAATAACGTGTGGTTCTTCCTTATGCTTTTGGTTTAGGTTGTGACTGATCTGCAGATGGAACTAATGTACCTGCAAGTTCATTAGTAGCAGGCAACATAACAGGTAATAATGGCCTATGTACCCCTTCAAAACCCCTTTTCATATTCCCAAAAATCTTTTTGGTCAATTCTACAGCTATGTAAGGGTGTTTGCTCTCAGTTTGTACATCTAAAATTATTTGTCGAAAGCGAGGGTACATTAAAAACTTTTTCCTGTTGTTCACATTGGCAACCATGGCATTAAAAATCGTTTTTGAAAAGTTAAAAATTCTGCCAGTGGAGAGACAGATCAATGCAGTAGCAATATTGCTACCAAACTGATCCCATCCACCACTTTTAGAACTCATACAGTGTAAGATGTGATGCACAAGAAAAATCGCCGTTGGAGTGTAAAATGACTCTTCCAAAATGTGAAAGATCCATCAGTTGGATACCCTATATTACCCATTCCCTGAAAAAGCTCATTATTTGGCAACATGGATATCCCAAGCTTGCTTCTGACTGATTCCTCAGTGATTGAATACTCTAAAGTATCAATTGTTGCTCGAGTCCCATCAGCAAGAGTTATGGCAGTAGCAGTCCGCCAGAACTGTTTGACTAGGGAATCATGGATAGTAGGATTGTGTGTTAAGGCATACCTTATGTGACTACCCTTCAAAAAGTCCACTATATGTTCGAAACATGTGCTTTCTGCAGTCTTCTTTAGAAACCCCACTTGGTTGTGCTTATCTGTTAGGAATTGGAAATTCCATGTTAAAGTGTCGGTCACCCCAATTATGGTCTAGCATATGTTAGCTCGTAGACTTGTCGTTATTTACGTTATTAAGTAGTTAATTAGTTAGTTTGAAGCGTAGTTTAGCGTAGTGCAACACCGTGGAGGAAGGACGGGTCTTTACCCACTGTATACCTGATCCACAGGCCGATAGGAGGTCGTGTATTCTGTAACTATAAATACCCCTTCCATCCATGGAAGGGGTGGAGCTTCTCAATCTAACATTCCATAATTTACAAAGCAACTCTCTAGCAAGAAACTCCCTCTCTCTACTTTCTCTCTCTAAAATGGCAAACATGTATTTTGATCATCCAGGACCACCTGAATCATCATAACAACATAATATTACGATCCTACAATTGGTACCAGAGCCATGGTTATTGTGTTGTGTTGATTCTTTGTGGTTTTGATTCTTGTAAAAAACTATTTTTTTGTACTTTATGATGGTCGGAATAATTTTTTTCTAGTTTACTTTGGTTAACATTTCTTTTACATGCTTTTGTATTCTGGTTTGGTTCAAAATGTGTCATGGTGTCATCTTTATTTCTGTCTGGTGTCAAATACTAGTCCTTTTTGTGTCAAATACTTGTCCTTTTTGCACTTAAAGCTGAGTTTATTAATGGTCAAACTGGTTTCTTCTTAGTCAAACTGGGCAACATGGTATATTCATATGCTGTCTTTCTGAGTTTTTGAAGCTGAACGATTCTTTTGGTCGGAATACTCGCCGGAAAAAGTCAAATGGTCAAATATTCTTGTTGGCGAGTTGGTCTAATCTGCTAGCGATTTGTCATTAACCTGTGTAGCGAGTTAGGTCAATCTACCTAGCGACTTGTATTTACAAGTCGTAGCAACTTGTTGGCTATTTAGCGACTTGTATGTTTTGAAAAAGGTAGCGACTTGGAAAAACCTTTGACCTAGCGACTTGCTTTGGAAAAAGTGGGTAGCGACTTGCTTTGAAAAAATGGGTAGCGAGTTGACACTTAAAGGCTAGCGACTTGACTCAAAATAACTCTGCTAGCGATTTGCTTTGAAAAGGAACAAGAGCTAGCGACTTGGCTTATGACTCAGTAGCGACTTGGTGACAGAAATGAAGAAGAAAAGTGACTGAACCAAGACTACGACCACAAAAAGACTTAAACCATATATCAAACGACTCATCACAAATACCATCATCAAAACCAAATGACTCACGACCTCAACCATTACTTCATCAGTCCTGGTCTACATCTAAGATGGTCAAGTTTCATACGACTCAATCAATACCAATCACCAAACCCTTCATCTAGACTCACCAAGACCCTCACCATTCTCTCCTTAACTCTCATTCAATTCCAAGACTCAAAACAAATACGAAGATAGATCTCAGAATCATTATTCGTGGGTTTCAAAGAGATATCATGCCTCAAAGGGCGTTCCACATGAATAAATTAATCATCACAGATCTATTATGAAACTTTGTTTCATTTTCTATACGAATCAAGAAAGAAAAGACTAATAACAAAACTATTATTCCCTTTTTCTTTGGCTCGTTTAATGACCAAAACACAAAACTAAGACATAAAGAACCTACCTTGAAGTTATCTCAAAAGAGCTTGTGCCATCTCGTGGCTATCTCTTGTTTCTCGAAGCCATCCATGTGGCTGAGATTTGCTGAAAACGATTCTTGGTGAATAATGGAGGCGTCCACTTTTGTGTTAAGGTTTGTATTGAATGTATTTTGGAGTTGGTGGATATGGGGGCGGACTGATTATCTTGAGAGAAGTTTGGGGTGAAGTGAGAATGTGGTAGGCGGAAGTTTTTGGTGAAATGAATTAGGGTTTGTGTAACTGATGAAAAAGGGGGCGTAAGTTTTGAGGTTAGGGTTAGTAATGGGAGAAGTTTTAGGGCAAGTGAGTGTTAAGTGTGTTTTTATACTCCCCGAAATTTAGGGTTGTTATGATGTGGATCCGGGTATCGTGATTAAGTGGGCTTGGACATGCCTTGTTTTTTGAAAGTCTTATGCAATGGGCCTAGTATTCATACATGATTGGTGCTTATCTACTTGGTCCGTATCTTATCTATGGACAAATGCTTAATGTTTGGGTCTGGTAATATTACTTCACTTATTCACAAACGTGTACATTATCTAAGGAGTTGGCCATTGGTTTTTCATATCACGTGGTTTATTTGATGCTTGGAAATGGGCCTCAATGATAACTAGGCTTTTAATATGTATCGGTTACGTTAATATCTTGCATGTTAAAAGCTTGGAAGTCCTTCACGTGACATTGGAAATGGACTTAATGATCTTGACATAATCTACAATGGCTTCACGTGACATGATAATCAAAGAAATTACATTTAACTTGAAGAAATTACACGCACCTTGTATACACCGTTTTATTGGCATGTCACATGATCAATTTAGTCAGGAGGAATTTTAGCATGTCCCGTGATCGATCTTGATATCATGATACATGCGATTATTTCTTCCTGAAAGTGATTTCGTGGGGTGGTGGTGTATTATGTGGTTTTTCGGGATACAACTAGGCCTGGAATTGGACAATATTGCATTTGGGCTTGACAGATTTTAATTTGAAACTAATTTCATGGTCCGAAGTGATTATGGGCCCAATAAGGCTTTGGTTCATATTTTACTTTGGCTTTGAATATTGGAACAGAAGCGGGCTTGAATGTAAACCGAATGTGTGAGATTTGATGTTGATATTTGTTGTGGTGTGCTGGTTGATACGTTGGTACATGCATTTTCACGAAAATTCTATCACGGCTCGAATTGATGGTTGAACTAAGTTGACTACGGGGTTGTTTGTATTTGGTATTTATTATTTGGATTTGAAGAGAGGTTTTCCAGACGTGTTTACTTATTTCGTCATCTTTCTTTCTACCCATCCGCGAAGATGACTTGTTTGGGCATTTATTGAGTGTGATAAAGACCTGGCTATTTAGTTTCGTTTGTGATTCTTTCTCGTTTAACCCACAACGTAACTATCACTTCGGTGCCTCACGCAGTTGAGGATATTTCAAGAGGTTTTGTACATTGGGTACACCGTTTCTTTTTCACGAGGATTAGTGCAAGCTTAAGTAACAAATCCGAGGAATGTTATGTCTTGTTCAATTTTGGCATATCGGGTCTATTTCTCCATATGGGCACTTCAAATAGCCGTCAGAATGTGTGATTGATGTATTTACCAAAGTGTTTAATTGGATGGTTGATGATGATGTTGATGTTGGTAAATGAATCGTTGATGAACCGCTGCACGTTCCCCTAAAACAGATATTCACCGAAACCAAAGTTGTCATAAATCATTCAAGCTGATATTGTTTACGGTTTTGTCTTGATTTTGTAAAATCCCGCGAAAGAACCTATTTCTTGGTTTAAATCATAGACTTGTAAAATCCCGTGACAACGGAAACATCCTGGTAATTGTAAAGTGCATTTTCGGATCTATCTTACGGTTTATTCTTGGTTTTGTAAAATCCCGCGAAAGAAACTATTTCTCGGTTTAAACAATAGAGTTGTAAAATCCCGTAATGATGGAACCATCTTGGAGAAGAGAAAGTGTAATTCTGGATCTTACTTGATGCTGGTGCTACGGTTTCTGCTTCGAAGAAGGGATAAAAGGGTGTATTTCATGAATTGGATGTGTGTTTGGATATTCGTCTTGGCAGTATGGTTATCATATGGTTTTACGGGGTTATGTGCTTATTACCATGGTCGGGATGAAAACCATTATCATAGTTCACTCAAAACGTCAAAGGAGGCTAGATTTGAGTTTTAACCAGAAGATGTGACAACGGAGTTAATTCACTATTATTTATTTGAGGTTGAAGTGAATTATCACGGGCGAGTGTACTTAGTATCTGAAGGTATCGGGGATGGTTGGATGAAGATTCTTCATGATCCTTGTTCGTGCTTATTATCAAAAATGAAGACTTGGAAATCTAGTTATTGTTGGGTGTCTTTTACCTTTTCTTTAACCACTTGGGGGAATTGGGCTCTTACCACTACAAAATAACTATCACTTTAAGGAGTTATGTTGTAGTGCTCAGTGTCACATTCAATTGTGGATTTTCAAGAGGTAATGTACGTCTTATACTTGATGGTTGGTTGGTTGAAGAGTATAGAGTACATAGAGAGTACTTAGAGATGCTAATGGAAATCGGCACCGCTCTTTGTTACATATGTGCAAGTTTAAGTCACGAGTTCGGGGTAGTTTACTTCAGGGTCAAATTCATTATATCAGGTTTTCTCCAGCAGCTATCACTACAAAGAGCCTACTGAATGATAATGGGGTAGATTACATGTTTTGCCAAGAGATGATGAAAAGAGAGAGACTATGACGTCTATTCACATCAGTTCAGGCCTCGTACTCCAAAGAAAAGAAATGTATACGTTTCAGTGCGCATTATCTTCCGAAGAAGAGAAATCTTTTTATGACGTATGAACACATCAGTTCATGCCTCGTACTCTAAAGAAAAGAAAAGTGTACGTTTCAGTGCGCTTTATCTTCTGAAGAAGAGAAATCTTCTCACTTATGACCATTCTCATCAACATGCTTCATGCTTTTTCCATGCGCTTTTAATTATCAAGTGAACCGGGCTACGTTGTTTTCTCATTCCACTTGCTCGATTATAATGAAGATGGCGACATCACTTGCTAATTTTGCGAGGGAGAAGTGTGAATAGAACATTTGAATGATATTCACTTATTTAGTCAAGAATGGCAACTTCGTCTGCAATTCTTGAGGGGGAGAAAAAGTGTGATAATTCTGCATGTTTGATTGATTTCTGAGAATTAATGGTCATACGGCTCCAAACTCATGTAAGAACCGAGCTTCTTCTTATCGGGTCATCTTTACATGGAGTTTCTTTTTAAGAGCCGTTGGTTGACATCTTCATACGGACTGATGAGTTTAATGACAAAGTGCTTCTAGTTGCTGGGTTGATTTCTTTGATGAACATCTCTCTGTTCTTGTTTGATTGGGAGGGATTTTAGTTAAGGGGATTTGCTATTTCAAAGTTAACGGGAATGCATTTGGTGAGTTGAAGATGTTAACTATCTATTCCCCAACTGGACAATCTTGAAGAAGGTCGAGTCTACAGTATGTTCTACATTTTCTGATGCATGTTAGAAGACTAAAGACGAGTTGCATTTCATTATCTAAAGACTTCTTCTTAATTCAAGCATTCATCATAAAGATTGTCGGTTTAGGGGAGAGCACTAATTGGGGGAGAGTGAAAAGTCAGATTTTATCCCCAATTAGACTTGCTCACATTCTTCAGCATGTTGATTCTCACAGATATATCTGAGCTAATGATGGTCTTCTCAAAAAGATTCCAAGTATCTGGGCTTACAATATGTTGCTGATTCTGAAGTGTCAAAACCAGCAAGGGGGAAGGAGACTCATATCTAAACACAAAGCGAGTAAACTTGATGAACTTAATTCTTCTAAGTGATTGAAGATATCCTGGGAAGACAAATGTTATTATTGCAGAGAAACTCAAGGTTTGACTCATGGCGAGTAAACTTGATGAACTTAATTCTTCTAAGTGATTGAAGATATCTCGGGAAAACAAATGTCATGACCGCAGAGAAACTCAAGGTTTTACTCATCAATGCTTTTAGTGTTATTATTCCAACGACGTGGGGGAAGTGATGTAAAAGAAAGTTTCTGAAGATAAAAAGAGGTACACAAGTGTGTGATGATTTCGATGTTATCGCAATCATCAGGGGAGAGAGAATTATGTACATTGGGGGCGCTCAGCTATCTCACTTGAGAGCTTAATCAGTGATTCAGAGATTTAATCACTTATTCCAGAGTGGACATCCGCAGAGATTGTTATCCGCAGAGATAATCAGTGATTCAGCATGCTTCTTCAATGTTATCGGTTATTCTCTCTTTGGGCATTCGGGTTCTTGAGCTTCATGCACTTTCTTTAGGGGAGAGAAAAGTATACATCGGGGTATTCTTTGGCTATTGGACTTCATCTGCTACTTCGATGGTATAAGTTTCTTTGTCTTCGGGTATGTGTATTTGGGTTCGTGAGCTCTAGTCTAAGAGACTGACTGCATCAATTCATCTACTTGAGGGAAGTTGTCTCGTGACACCTTTTGGAATGGATTGCTTCAGACTTCAGTGGAAATGGAATTTGAGAATATTATTCAAGTGTGGGATGATTCTCTGTTCTTCTACTTGATGATATAACCCCGAACGGAGACTTACAATGATCCTTCTTATATGGAGCAGCAAGATCGATGATATGGTGTGCGTCCTTGTGCATCTGGCTAAGGCAAGCTTGAAAGAAAGCTTAGAATCTGCTCAATAAGAAGATTTACGGTTTGGGGGGAAGCTACCAAAGTCTCACTTTTAAGTGGCTCAATTTCTCTCTTCGATTCAAGAGTCTTGGAAGCTTTGGTGGTGAATGTTTAAGAGATGACGAATTCTATCTTCTACGACGTGTTGTTCGATATCCTTATCTCGGTACTCGTATCATCATTCTCTTAAACTATATCATCTACTCTATCTGTGTAAATATTTATCAAAAACAAAATACAAAAATAGAAAACCAACAAAAGAAAATAGAAAAATATAAAACCTTCAAAAACCCATAAAAATCAGAAAAAATGTAAAAGACCAAAAAATATTGTTTTTCTAAGACATGTCTTCTGATATCGATAACATCTTCAGTCTTAGAAATGTCATTCAATAATGGCACGGGACCATAGATGAAGTTCGAGCAGAAGGTGTAAATATTTCTTTTCAAAACATGTCACAAACTATGGCTTACAGTTATTTCAGACTGTAACCCGGGCTTTAAAAAATGGCTTACAGTTATTTCTGACTGTAACCCGAGCTTCAAATAATGGTTTGCTATTATTTCAAATAGCAACCCGCTCTTCAAGGAAGGAAAGTGTTGTGCTAAACCAATTTTCTAAGAATTTTCGTGCACTTATCCTAAAACTAATTGAGGAAAGTATGTCGAAGGACTGCTGTTCCTACACAAATGTTTTTCCGTCTATAAATTTTTTAGAAAAATATTTGTTGTTTTAACAAAAATGGTGGTTAACGAGTTGCTTGAAAATCAATCAGTTTCAGAGTTTTTGTAAAAATTGAAAACTCAATCAATGACTTCAGCACGTTTAAACTTTTTCTAAAAATAAGTCATTGATTGAGAGGGAGAATGTTTTCAAATTTATATCATCTAACGGACTTATCTAATTATCCTATATACTTAACTGAAAAATGATGTTAACCTACGTTGAAGGACTAGGTGCCTAGGATAAGATTGTTAAGATTAGATGATTATAGTTTGATGAACACATATATCCCATACCTTATATGATCTGATTGATATGTTGGATTGACTTTTATTAGTCGATTGTTGTTTGGGTGTTGTCGACCACCATATATCTGTTTGTATGTCTACTAACGTATGCAGATATCATGGATTATAAGAATGTTCCCGATCCGGATCCCACAGTTGAATATGATTGGATGCCGAAAGGAAAGGGTAACTATATCTTGGGTTGACAAATGAAGAAACGGAGCTTAATTGGACTTCTATGGAGAGTTGGCATGGAAAAATGCAACGTAAGAGGTCTCACTGCATCAACAGATGGTTTTCTTCTAAGGGATTGAAGAAACGGAGCTTAATTTGACCTCAGTTGGCATTAAAATGCAACGTAAGAAGTCTCACTGCATCAGCAGACGGTTTTCTTCCAAGCCCTACAGCAACAACATAAGCTTCTCAACCACCTAACGTATCTTTGTGCAGGACAAGTAGTGAATAATACCATTTTTTTAAAACAATTTTGAAAATTTTGATTAAAATTGTTTTGAAAATGGAAAAATATTGTTTTTGAAAATAAATTGGACTAAATTTTGAAAATCACCGGACTTCATTTTATCAAAAATATAAGTCACTCAATCATCGACTAAGGTCATCGATTGAGGGGGAGAGTGATTTAAAATAAATTATTTCCAAACAATATTTCTTCATAAAAGTCCGTTTGTACGTTAAAATGTGGTGATCTAAAGATTTAATGTTATGTCATGGTATGATTTTCTTTAAAACTCAAAGATCTGTCAAAATGAATTTTTTTTCTGTTCTTGTTTGATTGTGAAATTGTTTTATTTTACTAAACGATCTCTTAAAGCAATCATACCTGACACTAACAATCTTTAATGTCTTAAAATGGTCCTTATCTATCATTTTTCAAAATCAAATCTTGCCACGTCTTTCCCCAAAATTTTCTAAATGATTTAAATCAATCGGGATCCAAAATCTCAATTGGTTTGAAATTTTTGATCGGGGGAGAGATCGTGATTTAAATCTCAAATCAGGTTTTAAAGGGTAATTGTTTCAAAACACTCCTGCCTCCATGTGCCAAACGATTTCAAATATACAATGCACATGTTGAGGAGGAGAATTTAACCAAAAACCAGAAGAGTATTTAAACCAGGCGCATTTTCTCCCATGTTTTCTAAACCTGATTAAATCACTTGAGATCCAAAATCTCAAATGATTTGAAATTTTTGATCGGGGGAGAAAATGTGATATAAATATGAAAGTTGATAAAAATTACCATTTTTGTCTCAAAGTGCATACTGCTCTCCAATATGTGCTAAACTATTTTCGAATCTCGAAGCATATATTAAGGGGGAGAATTTCAAAACAAATTCAAACCTTCAAGGTACAAAGTTTTCCATGTTTCTCTTATATGGTACCTTGATTGTGTGTTAAATGGTTTCTAAATGGCTTTTGTGTTCGTGGATGTGTTTCAAAAGACATCTTTCCTCTATGTGATAAAATGATTTCACTTATCCTATGCACATATTGAGGGGGAGAATTTACCAAGAAAATCAAATGGCTTTTTCTATGAAAATTGTGATCAAAGAAAATATTTCAAAATCCTCTTGCCTCCATGTACTAAACAATTTCTAAATCATATGCACATGTTGAGGGGGAGGTTTTCTAATGATCAAAACTATTAAGGTACAAAATGCTTTGATCTCGTATCACAAGTACCTTGATTGTTTTTCCAAATGATTTTTCAATTGGTTTCAAGGAAGAATCAACTGTACCAAAAGACCGACCATTTTACTTTATGTATGGAGTTATAAGGATGGTGAGGTTAGGTATTAGTTCCCACGATCCGCCAGAACCGGAGGGATCTACCCAGGGACAATCCACTAGATAATGTAGAGTCCTTAGGTATGATAAAAAAAAGGAGAAAAATGAGAAATGGGAAGAGTGCGGACTGAGACTGAGCTAGTACTGGAATAAACCCAACAAGGTTCTAGTAATGAAGTCTCGGTAAGCACTGAAGGGGTTGAAGAATGAAAAAGAATTGAATGTGAAAAGGGTGAAAAGAAATAGCCCTCCAATAATTCAACCTTAGGGCAGTAACCGGGTTCAATACATATGCTACTGGTGTTTACTAAGGTAACGCCGGTATTGAAGACAAGACGTCATGGACCCAGTGACGCACTGCACTACAACTTCCCAAGCTACTCAAGTTCCTCTTAAAAGGGCTTGTTTCATTCTCACGGGGAACCTACATAATATATCGACATTCTCTTAGAGATTGTTGATATTGAAGAAAGAGACCCTCTCCCTAGTCTCCGGCATAGGAAACCAAATGTGCACTATTGAGTCTAGAGCCAAGAGATCATCCACAATATCTCATTAGGACACAAAATTAATGAAGACTTGTTGTTTCACACAATGTGGAAAGTAAGAATATATTAAGAGTCCTACGCATTATCCTTGTGGTATTGCTAGAACATCCGAGTGATATGTAAAAGTATTCACGATGAAGATGGAAATCCTTCTAGAGCCAACATCATACAAGCTCTTGGTGGGTGACATGTGAGATCTTCTCGTAAGATCAAGCTTGTGACAACTGGATTGAAATGATGGGGAGATTCTGTTGGAATCACTCCTAAACAGTATTTCAAGTATTTATATTTCATATGTAATAGGTAGCTTTATTATGGCCTTTATGTTTGTTTAAGGTCAAGCTTATGTAGAAGGCCCATAAGCTTAGGCCCAAGCCCACATAAGAAAGGATGGGAACTAGGAGTGTTGCCCTAGCTTCCCTCCTATAAATAATCTTGTAAACCCTCATTTGAGGGTTGGTTGTTCAAGTTATTCTCTTCACATACACTCTTTCTTAAACCGTATTATTGTTAACGTGTGTTTGTGTGTGTAGCTTGTTCATCCGCCTTCATCTCTTTCTCTATAACTTGTGTTTGTAAAACTAGTGACCTAACAGTGGTATCAATCGCCAAATAGTTGGGTGTACTCGTTTGTTTTTGAAGTTTTTGATTTTGGGTCTTACGCGTAAGGTTAACGCATTCTTTAGCTCTTTTAAAAACTTGTTTTTTGCACTTTTTAATCCAAGATTCTTGTACTTTCAACGTTTTAAGGTGTTAAAATACTTGTTTTTTGCAAAAAGTTTCAAACTTTATGCGTGGATCATTGTTTTTGAACTAGTTTCTATTCGTTTGTGTATTTCTACGCATAACTGTTTTGAGTGCTTTGGATCATCAAGTTTCACACTTTTGTGTTATTTTGGTGTTATTGAAGCTATTTCATCACACAAAAACTGGTTTAGAAACAACTTTGGGCAAAATCAAAATTACGAGTAATCCTACGCGTATCAAAACCCTAAAATTACGCGTAAGATTTTTCCTTGGTTTGATCTTCATTTTCCTGGTTTATTCCGTGTTTTCTTACTTGGATAAGTTTGAAAATACGTCAACTTTGGATATCTTTTGCACTGTGAAGTGTAAAAGATCATTTGGGCAAAAACCCTAAAATTACGCATAAGCATAAGCTTATGCGTAGAAATTCTACGCATAAGATTCACTTTACGCGTAAACTTAGGTCTACGCATAAGGTAATCCTACGCCTAACTTTCTACGCCTAACTTTTGTCTACGCATAACTTTAGTGCTTTTATCCTACTTACGCGTAACTCCTTATTGTTACGCGTAACTTTTGGTGTTTTTACGCATAAGTGCTACTTGGTTCTTGTCTTTTCTACGCCTAAGGACACTTCATCAACAAAGGTTCATTCGACTACAAAGATCCATTTTTACCACACAAGTTCTTCACCATGTCTCAACCACCATACTCTAACTATTTCCCTCACACTTATAATCATCAACAACAACAACAATTAACTCCACAACATCAACAATGGAATCAACAACAAGCTATTTATCAACAACAATTTAATCAGCAACATACTCCACAACTTGGTGCAATTCCACAACCACAAATGGTTCAACCATCACCAAGTCTTCAAGCTCTACCCTACATAAACGATTTCAATCAACATCCATCACGAAGCACTATGAAGGAACCCACTTGGTTTGCAAAGATGTGTGAAGCTTTAAGCAGCCAACAATCAATTCATGAAGCTGGATCACTTGATAGACCTCCAATGCTCACTCCATGAAACTACGATCAATGGGTGATAAGGTTCTTTAGGTTTTGTGATCTAAAGAAGCCACATGGAAAGTTCTTAAAGAAGGTTATCTTGGAAGGTCCATTTGAGATGCCTACTGTCATTGTACCCGGAGATCCAACTGCTGTTCCACCAAGAGATGAACAAACCAACATTGCTACTGTTGCAGATTTAAATCCCACAGAACTTCTACACTATGAAGCTGATGAACTTGCAATGGAATACATCCTCTTAGGATTACCAAACCCAATTCTTCGTAGTGTTGATGCTCAAAAGACTGCACAAAAAATGTGGGATCATATTCGTCTTCTTATGGAAGGATCTGTACTCAATCAGGAGGATTTGGAATCCAAAATTTACTTGGCTTATGAACACTTCATGATTGAACCTGGAGAGACACTAGAGTCCTATCATCATCGATTTTCAGACATCATCAATGATTTAGATAAACACAACATCATCATGCCACGAATTGCAGTGAATACTAAGTTCCTGAGTAGTCTTGGTCCTGAATGGGAGAAGTATGTCATCTTTCTCCGTCAAGCGAAGAATATGCATCATTCTACTTATGGATTGTTGTACGATTACTTGAAGCCTCATGAAAAGGAAGTTGATCGGGAAAGAATTCTCCGTGCTCAAATTGCAAAACAGTTACAACCGGATAATCAACAACTTGCCTTGTATGCTCAACAGAACTATCCCTCTCAACCAGCAACTCAACCAACTGCTTCAAACACACCTTCACAGCAACAACCTCAACAAAATTAATTGGTTCCATACAGCAACATTGCTCAAGCATATGTCAGTGAAGCGACTGAGGACATCGATCCATTCGAAGCATTACAACAAGGATTTGTGATGATTGCTAATGCTTTTGGCCGTTACACCAACAAATCCAACAATCGTATTCGTTCTTCATCTAATACACGGACTCAAGCTGTTGTGAACAATGGACGTGTTGAAGTTCAGAATCGTGATTATGGTTGTCAGATGGGCGGTGGTCAAGGGTTTAATGTTGTGGGTAGGAATAACAACAGAGCTCAAGTGGTGGAACAGGGAAATGCTCAAAATCGGTTAAATGGTCTTAGATGCTACAACTGCAATGAGAAGGGACACCTGGCTAATGCATGCCTAAAGCCAAGGACTTGGGGCAGTGTTTATTTCAAAGAGGCTTTACTTTTGGCTCTTAAGGATGAAGCTGGTGGATCTCTCACAGACAAAGAACAGAGCTTTATGGCAGATGCAGACTCGGATGATGATATGGAGGACTTGCAGGCCAATGCAGCTGTTATGTTGATGGCTAATATGCAAGAGTTACACATGAGTGAAACAGGCCCAATGTATGACATTGATGGCTTGTATCAGGTACCCGAACAAACCATCATCATATCTGAACTAATATCTCCATCAATATCTGAATCCGGCACGGCTCAGAATGTTCAAAATGAGTCATCTACATCTCATTCTGACGATTTTCAAATAAACCCCGTAGTTACATTTGACGATCCAGCAGACCTTATGGTTTCCCTTGATAATCAAATTGACTCTGTGGTTATACTTGAGGATCTAAATAATGATCATGTTGTGACTCACGTTGAACAAGATGAACCTTTGCCCCATCCAGATCTTGTTCTGTTACTTCAAGACCAACAATCCCAAATTGCTGCATGTGTTGCATTAAATCAGTCCTTAAAAAGTAAAAATGCACTGTTAACCAAGGATTTTGAATGTTTACAAATGCAACTCAACTTTATCAAAACTCAAGACAACCGTGAAAAAGGTTTTGAAGCCGCTTTTGCAAAATCTCAACAAAACGAAAAATATTTAGAGAGACAGATGCGTGATCTAGCCGCCTCGAAGAATGCTTTGTTGTCTGAATTAGAACAACTGAAACACGAACATAAAAAGCAAATTAACGCTCTCACCTTGGAAAATCAAAAAGCTAAGGCTGAGTTGTTAAATTGTCAAAAACAGTTCTCCGCATACAAAAAGCATTCAACGAATCGGGTAGATGACCTTCTTGAAGAAATTATCGGCTTGCAAAACAAACTTAAAGAGTTTAAAATTGTTGTTTACAAACATGGTGAATCAGTAACAGCTATTGAAAAGTTTACCTTAAAACCCAATCCAAAAGGATATGGAAAAAATCTAGCTGATTACAAACCAAAGCTTTCACTAAAAACATTCAAACCAACTCCTGAAGTTTCCAGTGCAGAATACAAAATTGATAATACTGTCATGAGTGTTGTTGAATATCATCGTCAAGAGGAATTAGATGCAGAAGACGAGAGTCGATCAAAATTAAAAACCGTTGTTTACAACAAACCTTTTAACTATAAAAACGCGGTCACTTTCGTCACACCAACGGATTCTTCAAACACACCAAGGGTTATCATCAAAACACCTAAGTCTTTTATTGTTAATCCCAAAACAGACTTTGCACAAACTTATGGTCCTTTACCTTCCATTAGTGAAGTAAACTCACAACCTAAAAATCGAAAAATTCTTCGATATTTTGACATTTTCATGGCTGACCTCAAAATTTTACAACATGAGATAGAATATCGATCTGAAATCAAAGTTGAACATTTTCAATCGCCTCTGGCGCGAGAACAAAGAGACATTTTTCAGAAAAATCTTTTACCTAATGTTAAAAACTTGAAAAGTTGTGCAATTTCCTGGGAAAAGGATTTTCATAAGGAACTTGGGGTCATGAAAAACGTTTTCGAGAAAACAGAAACATCTATTTCTAATACTAAACGTAAAAAGAAACTCTTGAGAAAAGATGTTGATCGACTCTTGGAAGATGTTATTTGTGCTGATATCCATAATGTTGTGTTATTCTATTCTTTGCCATATGCATCTGATCATATCTCTGCTGATATTGTTGAAACTGTTGTTACTGTTGAGAACACCGATAATGTGCTTCAGATCGAGTCTTTAAAAGCTGAAAATAAACGATTACTCACTGAAGTTTACAATGCAAAACGTCGTCTTCATTGGTGTGAAAAAGATATTCACAACCATCAACTCAGTTTTCAAAAGAAAATCGCTCAGTTGAGTGCAAAATCTTCTGATCCTAAAATTGAGCAACTGGATGATCAAAACGTGTCTTTGAAAAGTCAAATTTCAAAATATGAACAAGAACTTTTAAAAGTTAAACAGGAATATGGTGTCATATTTGATTTACTCAAAAAGACTCGACTTGAAGCATCAAACGAACTTGATCAGTATCTTGCTCACACTAGAGAAGTCATGAATTTTGCTGGTAATATTCATTCTGAAAATCAAGATCTGATTCACACCATCTCTAAGTTACGGGAAATGTTAGGAAAGTATGAACAACTTCCGCCTACTGTGATTAAGAGATTAGCACCAGTCACACTTAGTAATCGAGAACCTAGAATTCCCACTGCCAAATCACAAGTTGCTAATGTGTTTCCCTCTACTGAAACAGGAATAGTTGCATCTTTTCCAAACGTCCGCACTTCACAGCTGTGACAACCCGTACTTTTAGGTCATTTCTCGAAACAATTTATGCCTCACTATTTCAACATTTATCGTAAACTTGGTTTACGTGTTTCAAATTCGCGTAACCTTAAGGTTTAGCGGCGAATTCATGATTATAACATCCCGAACATTTCATATGGACTAAGATTAGTCTACATTTCATTGACATCATTTGCATCATATCAATTCATTCATGACATTTCATTTCACATTTAACGCGTAATTTTTATATTAAATAAACGTTATCGCGTGAGTTATTATTTTGTATATTTAAACCGTTACTTTCAAAAATGATCCCCGATGTATTTTTAAACTTACATTTAGTTTATAAAAACTATATTTTGAGTTTTCCTAATGTTTTAAATTTATTTGGTACATAAATCGTTAAAGTTAAATTATTACGACGTTTTTCTTAAAAATTTTACGATAATTATTTTATCACCCAAATTTCACAAGGAATGTATTTTTACAATTTTTATTATCTCATACATTCTATTTTGATCTATTAAAAACTTACTTGTACCAAAATGTTACCATTTACCTTTAATTATACATTTTCCTACACATGTTACTTATACTCTTTATCAAATATTTACACAATACTTTTACACAATTTATAAAAAAAAAAAAAGATATTTTTGGTGACAAAAGTCCCCAAAAATCCGGCCCTCTATAGGGTTTGCATTAATTGATGCATGGTTTGCTTGATTTTTAATAAATGTTACTTCTACAAAAGTCTACTTCAATTATCTTCTCATCCATTTCATTTTCATCAAGTGTTAGTAAAAATCATCTTTCTCTCTTCTTTGGGTCCTTCAACCGGTTCTACATCAAGATCACAAAGGGATCAAAAATTTTCAAGTCCAAGTGTTTTTACAATCTAGTTTATACTCTTTATTAGGTTTTGAAATAAAAACCAAGAGTATTTAAGTTTAACCTTGTTACTTGCACCTCATCATATTCACTTGTAAGCATGTTTATTTCATTTTTCATGTTTCCTTTTCTTTACATATGTATATTTTCATTTTTGGAGCAACATGCAAGACATATGTGATTTATACCATTTTTACATGATTTTTGGAGTTTTATATATATATGGTCATCCTATAATTATCCCCTTGGTATTCATTGGTCTTGATGGTGATTAGGAACCCATGACACCCTAAGAAGGTGTATGGTAGGATTAGATTAGCTTTGGAGTTGATTTGAAGGGATTAGAATAGGTTTTGTCCGAGAAAAACTATTTTCTATACGTATAAAATAGGTTCTGTCCTTATTTTGATTTTCTGGAAAAACCGACAGTAGGCACGACTTTTTGGCCTTGATATTTAGAAAATATACTTTAAAACGAATCCGTGGCCGCTTGAACGGAATAAAACGGAGTTATAACGAAAAAGTTATGGATTTTACAAGTTTGACGACGAAATTTATATTTTCAGAAATTTCAGCTTGCTGTTTTTACTTTGTCCGGGTTAAAAACGAGCCTTAAGCTTCACAAATTATTTCGACTTATCAAAAATATATTAGTTTACTTCGATACGAAGCTAAGGACATATTATACGTAGAAAACGGATTTGAAACGACAAAGATATGCACGTTTTCATAAAATTTCCGTAACTATTATTTTCTGAAAAACTATATTATTTTTACGATACAAGTGGTACATTAGCTGTAACGACCATGTTTGAGGCTGTTTTTAACCATGATGTGAAACTTTTTGAAACGAAATGTCTTCTAGTAAAATCAAGTTCACCGGGCATATTTTTCAAAACGACAAGCCGTTTGTATAGCGGAGTTGTAGTAAATTATTTACGGATGTTCAAACTTGGCCGAAACTCATTTTCTGCACAACAATTAGCCAAAACCACCATCTTTAACCCTTATTATCTTTATGTTCGAGACCTTTTGGACGAAAACTCCTGAACTGAAACTTCTAGATTTCGATACAAACTTTCCAAAACCGTCGAGTTCGTTCTCTAACGATCGACGTACACCATTTTACGACTAGTTTTCCAAAGCCATTTTTGTCACTTTTATGAAAATTCCGACGACATTGTTTTGCGACGAAAAGTGAAAATTTCACCATAAATCATTATAAAACCATTGTAGGATGACATTTTGACGTAAATACTTGTAAAGTGATTTTTGATTGGTCAAGACGTCAAACGAGTATTTTTCGACGATAAGTAATATTTTCAAAACTCGCAAATGGTATAAATAACATACGAAATGCATGCATAACATTACATTGCAACTCATGACATATCATATCATTCGTAATAGGTCCCGGTTAAAGCATCACATTATACCTCGGTGTACTCACTTTTGCCATTATTCCAGTTTACCAAGTGAGTTTTCATAGCCCCGTTTTACATGCTTTTAATTATTTTCAAACCTACGGGGGAGAATACATTGCACAACATTTCTATTACGATACCAAGTATGTTAAATTCATTTACATTGCTTAAGTTACTGCATTTGCCAATTTGAAAGTCCCCATTCCCATTACCTGAACATGAACCGTTAATCTTTGAAGCGAGGAT
This sequence comes from Chrysanthemum seticuspe, assembly GCA_019973895.1. Taxonomy (NCBI): domain Eukaryota; kingdom Viridiplantae; phylum Streptophyta; class Magnoliopsida; order Asterales; family Asteraceae; genus Chrysanthemum; species Chrysanthemum seticuspe. Next base: position 15,758,194 of record BPTQ01000003.1, on the reverse strand, counting down.
GAGTGGATAGATCTATCGAGGGTGACGCCTCCATCCGGGTTGGTGAATCCCAACTGCCATACGGATGCATTTCATTTTATAACATTACGGAGTTGTCTGGCAAACACTCTGCAGGGGCATATATTATGATTTGTCTAGTTTCGGTGTCATGGGCTTAAAGCAATTGTAACATTTTTACGTGACATAATTGTCATGCCTGTAACATTTTTACGTGACATAATTGTCATGCCTGATATATATACTTGCGTAGTCGTATAAAACATTTACATAAACCTATGATTTCTCACCAACATTATTGTTGACCTTTTTAGCAATGTATTTTCAGGTAACTGAGGCATTATCATCATGACATGGTTTAGGGACCTACATTTTGAGTCGCGGCGTCGACTTACATTATTGTACATTATGGTACTTTATTTCAAAAACATCGTTTGGATTTGTAACATAATTGTATTTCCGCAAACTTTGTAAACCTTTTGGGACCGATGTTGTACTCTGAATGTTTTTATGAAATATCCAACGATGTGTTTTTAAACGACACTTTAGGTCGTTCAATATAACTGTGAATGTGGTGCTATGACAGTCAATCCCCCAGGAATTCCATTCCGCTGCAAAACAGGTAAATTGGGGGTGTGACAGATTGGTACCAGAGCTACAGTTATAGAGAACTAGGTTGCATCATTGACCCTAGACTATAACTACATTATCATAGCATCTCATCATTTCATCATAAGTGCATGTTCACTTTGCATGCGGTTTTATACGCACATTTTACGAGTTATTTACTTTCATTTCGAACTCGATTGTCACATAGATGCCTTCAAATACCCATCCCATTATACTCACATCACTTTGACATGGAGAATGCCTTGTCAGTCCCTATCATAATTTTTTTAACATCAGTTGACTCAACACCGATAACATCAGATGATGACACTGAGACCTTTTAGGAGAACGAAGTTGCACCTACACCATCACGATCACTATTGATTCACTATGGGATCAGGACAATTTTTATCACTCAGTTGGGACAGATCATACCATTGGGTAGAACTTATAGGCTTAGTCCTAATGAACCTATTTTCTTAACTCACCACAAGGATTCCATTATCATCATTGTCATTATTTTCATCATCATTATCATTTCGAGCACCATCCGTACCATCACATCTCATACACGATACTCATATACCTGACTTGCAGCTTGGGAAGCGTGCATGATTTGACACACCATTACCATCTACCACTAAGACTATAGACACTACACCATCTCATAGGTTTAAGGACTGTGAGAGTTCTAGGGCTATTGTTGCTAGACCGCCTACTACTCCTACACTTGAAACACGATTAGACCACCAACAGGAATAGATAATAAGTACCTTTCTAGCTAATGTAATCTTTATCATTTATTATCTCTACGATCATCACCACCTTGTTTATTTCATTCCTTACTCCAATTGCCCAATTTTCCATCATTTCACGACGATACATCACTATCTTACTAGGGGTTAGGCCAACTTTATTCTCGATCAATTAGTAGACTGTTATTACTCAATAAGGTTCTCTTATGTATCCTACAAACCATCCAACAAATTTTATTCCAAATTATCCTGCTACTATTTCATGAAATTATTTCACTTGATTTTATTTCGAACTATTTTATCACCATCTTAGAAACGTTGGTTCATAAAGTTTTAACGCAAGTTGTTTTATTATCAATTTATCAAATGGTTTCAGTCATTTTATCAACTATTTAATATCCTCAAGCGAAACGATTTTCATGTTACTCTGAAAAATCATCAAGCTATTATCTTACAAAACAAAACGTTGAATACCAACTATTTGTCCTACATTCCCTCTTATGAGATAATAAACTTCATCGTTATCTAACGCAAACTGCTTTCAACTATTTTACCGACCATTTCATCTTACTCCTGTACCATTAAACCAAAAATTTACGACCTTAATAATACTTTATAAACAATGACCTTACTGATACTTTGCAAACTATTTTCTCATAGTATGATAAACCGATTAAATTGCTATTATTTATTAAAACAACAAACAATTGCAATAGCAAGTTATAAACTATATTACAAAATTTTCCTGCAAGTAATATTACGGTCTTATAAACTATTTTACCCTTTTGGTGAGCTATTTTAGCCACTGTCTGATTTAAAATCATAAAACTTGGTACGCTTACCTCACAGACTATTCGCCTTTACTTTAATGACTATTATATTACCAACCTATAAACCATCCTGATATTAATTAAACTACGAAATCTTCTATTATTTGACAAACGATAAATTGTTTTCTTGTAAGCTAATTTACAAATCATTTCACGGGTTATGTTATAATCTGAATTGTGTCTTACCAAAATATTTCACTACCATTGTTAAGCCGTTTTCTATCACTATATAAGTTGTTTTAAAATCACCCTAACGAGTTGTTGCTTTAACACCAAGCCACAACTAAGATTTATTATTAAACTGTAAATGATAAAAATGTTTCTTTCTTACTCAATAAAGTGGTTTTACAAACCTTTTCATAAACTTTACTGTAATTTTCTTACAAACTATTTATTCTCGTTTGAAAGCAAAGTTTTATAATCAGATATATCGTGCATAAACATTTCTTTCTGTTAACACTCTATAGATGCTTACGCCATTTATCTCTCACTCAACCGATAAGTTAGGATTTGACGAGTGACCTTTTTAGGAAAGACTTCCTATACCCTCTGTGGGGAGGATTCCTCTATACAAGAAAACAATGAAAGGATTTTGGGATTATCAACAAGGACTAGAACTAAGTGGTAGGATGATTCAAAACTCAACAAAAATTTTAAGACATCACGAGACATTCCGAACCACTATTTTGAATTAGAATCCAAACTCTATCATTCCAATAGTACTAGCTAGACCGAGTTACGAGATTTAATACGAAGCGAATACCCATGAAGCAACACTATAGGGATATATCAAGTCTTCTAACTGAGACTATAGAACATTCTGTTAAGCATGGCCTCAGCAATATGTGAACTTCCCTACAATGAGTGTCCCTTAAAGGAAAATTTGGTTAAATTAAGGTTATTGATATAAACTTCCCCTAAGGCATTGTGTTCTCTAGAAATTCCAAGTAACCTCACTTCCATATCAAGAGATGCCACAGGTTTGAACATGTCGGACAATCAATGACTCCCCATCTACAAGTGAAACCAGAACAAACATTCTTCGACATAGTATAAGCTGATATCTACTTTCTTGCTAGCATGATAACAATATTAGTGATGAACTACTCAATATCGGAACAAATCTCGAAAATCAACCACTAGACCACCTCACTTAAATATTTAAGGTTTGTGACTTTACAACATAGAGCATGGAAACACTTCGATAACCAAACAATAAACATTTTAGTCATGGAGACTAAGCACCTTAGGAAAGTAAGACTCAGGTCATGACATTCGATAGGACAAGAAACGCGAGGAATCACAACTGTTACCTATAATACTATTCTTTTCAATAAGGTTCTTTCCGACAGATTTAACATTTTGAAATCTAACACAAGACACGTGGTATCAATTCCAGTTGTACCTATTATAAGCTATTCGATTCACCTTAGACTGCTGACAGTCATTTCAGGATTTCCATGGAACCTACTAGGACATGATTTCCGTCTACTATCCTCAGCTCAATGGTTAGAGCGAGAGAGAAATTCTCACATTAGATAATATGCTCAAGCCAGTGTAACTTTCTAGAAATGGTTAGGCAAATCATTCTCCATCGACAAGTTTCTTTGCAACAATAGTTAGCTCATGAACATATTGACTACATCATTCGAGGCACTGTAAGGTTGAGGTATCAATCACTTATTCAAGGATTAAAATCAGGAAAGTCCAATTCATTAGTCCATGATTCATTCATGAAACAAACAAAGAAGTCATACAAATCAAGAATCAGTTACAAGTAACAACATATAGCTAGATAAGCTACATCGTTATACGATGCGAAATTTGGAGATATGTCCCATTAGCCGCAAACCATTAGAATCTCAAGTGGGCAACAAATTATGCACAAGGACCCGTCTTGGAAAGGCGTGGTACGATTTAGAAAAACACTGGACGAACCAATTTGACCCAAATATTCTCATCTATCGTACTTTATTTCCTTTCGATTCGATATCACTTACGAGAATTTTACTTCTTTTTACTTTATCGACCATTTTAACAACACGGTTTAAATCCTTGTAAGCATCGAGAGTTATAACAACTAAACCGAACGTCACATCATCGTTCCTTAATTATACATAGCCTAGCTAACTATGTCTAATTCTGGAGGGATCATGTTATGTTGGGAGCGGTTAATTATAAATCTTAGTGCAAGCAAAATCTTCACATATTTCAAAGTCGAAGTGTTACTTATGAGAGATTCATCCGATATTTTCCTTACTACGATGTTTTCTACGCTCTCAATCATCGATAACCGTAACGACACTTCTCCATGTCTTCTCTCCTCGATATTCATCATAAACTCAAAAATTCGATAGACTTAACACGAACTGAATTCAGGGA